>JAENPR010000205.1:0-600000 GCA_018135685.1 Themeda triandra | reverse complement strand
CAGTTTCCTTCTTGTACAAAGTAGTGTGCTACTAATTTCTATAATACTGTGTTAGTAAATTTACATGACAGAGACACTGAAATAGGGTAAACAGTATGCCATTTACAGCATAATAGTCTTTACAGCCACATCAAAGCTCAAGTTGAGACTATTTAGGACCTATTTTATACAATTTTTTGGCAAACATATTACAAAATAAGCAATTTATTTGGGTCTGTCAATGCAATCTATTAGACTAAAAATAGCAGCAAACTGAAACGCACTGGCTGTCTAAAGAAAAAAAACTTCACAAAGAGGGATTTCATAGCTGCAGCTTGGTTGGAAATCGCATTCTATAAGGTCTTTCGTCATTACCTCTAAAGAATATGATAAAATATTAAAACAAAGTTCCCAAAATATCAGCTCACAACAGTATGGTACCCAAAAGTATGACACAACTGTTATATCAGGTCCAACGCTATGAGGTACATAGTGGCATCACTCAATTCGGCTAACAAAAGACAACTCAATCTGGTAACAAAAAAAAATTGTGTATTCTTTTTTTGGCAACAGATTACTGTCATTACAAATAGGCTCCAAGAGGAACCAATTATGGAGCGTCAACCCTGTGCATCTTTATGTGTGGCAATACAATTTGTAAAGTTCAGAAAACATAGCATTCAGAGTTAGCAATTATAGTAATTGGTGACAGCAATTGGCCCATTATTCCTTGAAACCATTTATAGTACCATTCAACAACATGAAGCCCTTCCACAAAGAGCTGCTCACAAGATTAACTTCAACCAGAGCCACTTCTTTAAAATTTACTTCTCCAGTTCACCCTACACAATATCTAATGACTAAAAGAACTGAAATTTGTCCCAGAGATAAAGCAAATGTGCTTACCTCATCCAGGATCATGGGCTTGCTGCCAAATCCAGCAACGGCTTAGAAATGCCGAGCCACAGTGGTTGTAGGCGGATGCCAAAGCCTCTGACAACAATGAGGCCTTCATAGCTGCAACCGTCCTCCCAACTCAGCACCCTCCCCCACCCTATGAAAATATGCAGCAAACCCTTACCACAGAGCAGTATGTAAAACAAACTGGTGAACATAGTCTCCATAGTGGAAAAAATGCAACGAAACAGAGCCCTTAGGTAGAACAAACTGAAGTATCACAAAAAAAGAAACGAAAATGATGATAAATTGTCTAAAAAACGAATTCACTTGTAAAGAAGAGACATACTGGAGAGTAAGTTAGAGGCACCAAACTACATGAGTAATCAAGATAGAGGAAAAAATGGTTTCTTACATGAACCACTCTTCGTCAGCTTTACAAAGCAAACAAGGCAAGAAAAACACGGCCAAATTTACTCTCTAAAATTCATCAAAATGGCAGGCATGCTTATGGAGCTGTAATCTCATCAGGTGCTAGCAAATGTAACACACCGGCGTGCAGACAACATGAGGGATCAGAGGCAGCTCCGCTGCAGTTCTGGTACAGCTCATCCGCAGGTCCGGTGCACATCCATCGCAGCTCCACACCACAGATCTAGTGCCCCTCTTGAACCCCCTTCAACACCTAGAAACCATGCGCGGAGAGGCAGGCCATCAGGAAGGCGTAATCCAAGGACCTGAAAAAGGAAGAAAAATTGAGGACGATCAGGATTTCCCGGAGCGACTCACCTTAAATGGGCGACGCAACGGAGCCGTGTGCGTCGTCTTTATCCACATCATCATGGCTTGCACGGCGGACGTGGCCATCGATCGCAACTCCCCAACTGGATCTGGCCCGGTGGCACTGCAAAGCACACACGCCGCGGCAGCATGCGAGCGGCGGCACGCACAGTCGGTAAGACACGACAGCTGGACGGCTAGACCAAGAGGAAGGAAGGAAGCACGCGGAGAGCCAGAGAGCTTCCTACCTCGCGCAGTCGCCAAGAAGTGGCCCACCCGTGCCGCGCCTTTGTGCGTGCTCGCCTCACGCCGGGGGCCGCCACGTCGCGTCCGGAGCCACCTGCGCTGGAGCGGGCTGCAACACCGCGCTCGCCCCACGCCGTCGCAGCAACGCCGGGGTGCTCGCCTACTGGACCGCCGTGTTGGCCCCTCGCGCCGCTGCAGGCCGCCGCCCTAGCTGGGGCTCGGGCCTCCACCTCGACCGGGGTGCGTGCCTGCCAGGCCGCCGCGCTGGGGCCACTCGCACCGCCGTGCCTAGGCCAGCTCTCGCCCGAGGCAGCACGCCGGACTTGCTGCCGCCGGGGGTGCGCCGGCCCCGCTGTCGCTCCGCAACTGTGCCAGCCGGCGAGGCCCACCGCGCTAGGGCCCTCGCCCCATGGCCGCCTGCTTCGGGGCGCCGCCACGCTAGAACCCTACTACCCTAGAGAGAGGAGCAGAATAGACTGGGCAAAGAAATGGGAGAGACAGGGGCGAGGATTGGGACTTGGGAGAGAGGGGGCAGATATTTTTTTGGTGCTAGCCAATCACAGGTCGACAAAGCACAGCCGACCGTACCAAACGCTGGAGCTGGCCAGTCCATAGACGACAACGTCCTGCATGCGTCAAGACTTTTGACTAGACATCGATTGCCCCAGCAGTCAACTGAACCAAAGCCACCCACTAGCCATCGAACGGTCAATATTTCATTTGCTATCGTGGACGCTCTGGGCACATGTCGTGGCCACAAGCAGTTTTGTTCTTTAATATATATATATACTAGTAGAAGATTGTACATCTTGGCTTTGGTTTTGGAATAATATATACACCTGAGCTTAGATTCTTAGGTGTAAATATATCTGGCTAGAAAAATAATATCTGAAGTTCCATTTCCTCCACATTGGCGTTGGAAAAGACACGGATTAAGTTATTACTAATAACACCAAAAGCAATAGATGCAAGCAGCAATAAAGAAGACCAACATTGGCAGATCGGTGGCAATAGCTAGAATTAAGAATTTATGTTTTATAGCTAGCTTTTTTATGTTTTTTTTGAAAAGTTGGTTGTAAATACACATTCTCTATATGGTGTATTGGCGTATGTACATGTCAAATTTCCATCATATACTTGGATGAAATACCATCGTAATTTGAATTGTATACATTCTCCAATATAATTGTACAGCTAGAGGAAAAATGCATTGATTGTTTTTATGTGTATCTCTAAAATAGAGCCGTGGCGTTAGCACGGGCATTATACTAGTATACAACTAGTAGAGTACACCAAAAGGAATGCGATCTAACCCATCAATGGATTATTGCGAATCGATTGACAGGGAGAGGCTGAGATTTGTCGATAGTATCATGTGTTGTACTCATAGCGGGCTAAGGGTATCTAGCGGTTTGTCTCTAATACAGCTATAGCGGAGCTAATAGCCAGCTATAGCGGGCTATAGCGGATAAATTGTACATAAGCACAAATAGCGGCCAGTGGCGGAGCTGGGATTGAGGTAAAGGGGGGGCTGAACAAGGAAGATTTAGGACTAAAGCTAAAAATTAATGGCAATTTCACATAAAACAACAGTGATTTAGTAAGTAATCAAGCTGATTAGGGGGGGCTGGAGCCCCCCCAGCCCCCCTGTAGATCCGCCCCTGATAGCGGCATCCTATCTCAAAAGGCTATAGCGGGCTATAGCAACAGTCATAGCCGGCTATTTAAAACAGAGGTTGTACTAGAAAACTCGACCAAAAAACTGTATACTACTGGAAAATGGAAACTTAAGGATAAGGCAAGTCTTGAGTCGTTCGAAAGCTACCGGTCACTGATTCTTAAAGTAAGTGGCCGTGTGTAAGTTGTTTTATTAGTTTGATCAATTTATACAGAAAGACTAATAATATTAAATATACTGTAAAGATATGTTTCAAGATGAACTTAGTAATACTCGTTTGACATATATAAATAATATTATAATATTTTTAAATATATTTAAATGGATTTAAAATAGACTAAGAACAAAAGTATAAAAAATATTTAAAAGAGTAAATTAGTATGATTTATTTGGCTCAGTAGATGGCGAGATGTTTGTAGTGATTTTACAGTTTTACTAGCTCGGTCTTTCAAAGATAATCACACAGGATAGGATATACTACATGTGATTTTATACGCGACGTGTACTTTTATGGAGAGACGCTTCTTTCGTCTTTTTATGGAAGAACAGTGACTAGACGTCTTCTTTTAACGAGGATTAAGTTGGGTCTGAGAAAGTGAGAATGAAGTTCATAAGTGGTAACCAGTGCGTGGTTTCCAAATATAACACGCAGGCGGGAAGCCCTGTCCCTGTATGAGGGGGGAGACTACGCGGCGCACGCGCGCTAGCATGTCAACCAGTGCACACATTGTTCATCTTCCCCACCACACTCGCGTCGCGCCCGTGCGACCCCGCCGCCCCGCCACGGCCGCGCTAGGGGTCACCGGAGCTGCGGCGGCCCGTAACGCGGCCGCGGCGCCCTCCTCCCCCTCCCCCGCCGTGCTCCCGCCGCTGCCATGGCTATCTTCGCCCCCGCCGTCTGCCCGTATCCAACCGGCCATCCTGCACCGCCCGGCTCGGCGGCGCCCCCGCCGCTGAGCTCACCACCGGCCGAACCGCCACCGCCGCCGTGTCGACGACCGCCGCCAGGCCGGCCGGGCAGGTTCTATAGGCGGGGAGGACGAAGGACGGCGGATTCCCCTCGACGGAACCTTAACCACCGCCGCCGCCTCATCCACCTCGCCGGAGCCCTAATCTCAGGGGACCTCGCCGGAATCCTCGGTGCTGCCGCCGCCACTGCCTCGTCCACCGCCCCGGTTGCGGCGCCCTCGCCGCCGGCCGCTCTGCCCACCACCCTGCCCCATACCGCCTTTCTTCCTCAGCAACGGCCGCTGCGCCAGTAACTTTACTGGCGTGCATGCGCCAAAATAGCGTTGGCCACCCTGCCCCATACCGCCTTTCTTCCTCGGCAACGGCCGCTGCGCCAGTAACTTTACTGGCGTGCGTGCGCCAAATAGCGTTGGTGCTGTATGATGTAGTCTTTGACTTCGAGAGATGGAACCGGCACCATGTCATCGCATCAAAATTGCAAAATGCTCCAATGCGCTGTTGGAGCCGAGTGCTGTCACTGCCATCCTATCCCGAATGCACACAGGAACCAAGGCCGACGAACTGAAGACACGCTGTCAAGAAAATCCAATAGAAACCATTTATTCGGCTCCGGTACGTGCGCGAGGCAACACGGCGCTGCCACTGCACACGCCAGACGACAATTGATACAAACAAGGGCTACAAACAAATACAAGGACTCATCACAAGTCACAACAAGGACGAACTCATGAACACGACACCGGCTTTTATTTCTCCCGCAGGCCGGCCGGTCACCGGCCGATCGACGACGACGGATCCTACTCGATGCCGAACCTCTTCATCATCTCGCAGACGAACTCGTAGACCTTCTCACCCGGGTACAGGTTCTTGGCGACGCTGGGGCGCTCGGCGCATCGCTTGGCCCAGGCGGCGAGCCTGGGGCACTCCTTCTCTACGCTGAGGTCCCCCAACCGCTCGTAGGCGAGAAACCACGACGTGAACGGCACGAGCGCGACGTCGACGAAGCCGAAGGCGTCGCCACCGAAGAACTTGCGGTCGCCGAGAGCGCCCTCCAGCGTGCGGAGGATCTCGACCATCTCCGTGCGCGCCTGCGCGTGGCCGGCCCCCTTGAACTTCAGCCGGGTGCCGCACTCGTAGAGCTTCTTGTCCACGTAGTCCGCCCAGAACCGGGCCTGCGCTCGCGCGTACGGGTCGCCGGCGGGGAGGAGCGGAGTCGTCGCCGGGAACGCCTCGTCGAGGTAGTGCAGGATGATGAGGGACTCGAAGACGGGGCGGCCGTCGTGGAGGAGCACAGGGATCTTCTTGTGGACCGGGTTGGCGTGGAGCAGGAGCTCGCTCTTGTTCACGAGGTCCTCCTGCTCCAGGTACTCGTAGGAGAGGCCCTTCTCGTCCAGCGCGATGCGGCAGCGCTGCCCGAACGGGCTCACCCAGAAGTCCAGCAGCTGCAGGCCCTGCTTCTTGTCCCCGGCCATCTCGGCTACACTTTCTTCTTGCTCTCGATCGCCTCCAGTTTGGTGCTAGCTGCGTGTGTGGGTTTGTGATCGTGCACTACCCGAGCAGTTATCAATGGCGGATCTCGAGGCTATCTGTGGAGGTGAGGAGCGAGGGGCGTTCTTGTTTATTTATAGGAGCCGAGCGAATGACTGTGGAGCAGAGCTGCCCTCGAAGCCAGTGTGCTCGAGCAGGTTCCGGAAGCTCTGAACTTTCTCGCGTGTGGGTGGGTGAACGACGATAGCAGTATCAGGAAATCTCGCAGCTGCTCCACAGTCAGCGGCTAGTGCGTCTCGGCGGGAAAGATCGATCGCAGCGGTGTCACTGGTGACGTCACGGGTTGCCTCCCTCTGGTCTCGTGTAGTACTACGCGACGGGCAATGCCTGGCTCGGGTCTGCCATCTCCTCATCCGGGATAGAGACGGCCGTATGGGATGACGACAGGAGAGATTTGAGACATTTGGGAGTGCTTTCCACTCACTGCCCCCGCCTGCGGACCTGCTGGATGCCTGGATCTGGACCGGCGGCCGGAGGGCAGTTATCCGATTTCGTAGTTCCGTTGCCCCGTTGCCAAATGCGAACTTGCGTGAACATTGGAGTTTACTCGTACGTACTGAACTGTACTACCAAATGGCGGCTACTTGCTTTTTACTTTTTGATTCCCGTCCACGGTTTGCCACGCTGGAAGTGCAAGTTAAGCGCTCCCCGTTTTGGGTGTGTGTTTGACTGAAATCACAAGATGAAAAGAGCATTACTCCCCTGAGCGCCCCAGTCAAGTAAGGTGTTAGTGTGTTACGTCGTCCGAGTGGAGGTGCTCTAGGAACTTTGAAAAAGATAGATTTTTCAGTGACAAGGTTTTAATCTTCATCTCGGATCCAACTTTTCAAAGAACGAAAATGACTAAATTATAAATTGACCTGGCCTGCGGTCCACCAGACAGGCCCAACCAGGTCGAGGCCTAGCACAACGGGACACATCAGGTGGGGTGAAAAACAGCCCACCAAACGCCATTTCAAAAGTTTTTTTTAAAAAAAAATATGCCAATTTCAAGAAGCATTCAGTCAAACACCAGCACTTCAAAGACGTGAGTTAATCTTACAAAATATTTTGTAAAGCTTTTCACTTGCTTTCTTACCGTTCAAATATATTGTTAACCCTCACCTAGTGGCACTAGACGTTATCACTTACATAGCGTGCACTCTTTTGCACGTTGTCTAGAAAAAGCAAAGCCCCAACATCATACCTTTTGCCTTGACCTTTCTTTCCAACTGCTCCTTCTCTCCTCCATGGTTGAGTACTAACTTCATACACTACCGGAATCGGCCTGTTTGCCGATGGCCCCCAAGTTTGCCGATGGCGAAGTGGTCGGCCATCGGCAAACTACCTACTTTGCCGATGGTAAAGTGTGGCCATCGGCAAACAGATCTTTGCCGATGGTCCAGCCATCGGCAAAGTACGGCCATGGGCAAAGCCATACTTTGCCGGTGGCCAGGCCATCGGCAAAGGCCCATTTATGCCGATGGCCGGGCCATCGTCAAAGCCCGGCCATTAGCAAATTTGGCCCAGAGCCGACGCCGTCGGGTGCCGGCCGACGCCGTGCCCTTTGCCGATGACCGGGCCGTCCAGCCATCGGCAAAGCGCCCACTTTGCCGATGGCCACGGCCATCGGCAAATAAGGGCCACGTGGCTGCCTCGGGAGCTGCCGGGCCCACGGCCATCGCAAAGTATCTTTGCCGACGGCCTTCACGGCCGTCGGCAAAGTTTGAATTTTTTTTTTTATTTTTCCTTCAAATTTTTTTCGGGTGCCTTCCTACCTCAAATACAACCCACTTGCAAAATTGGGACCATTTTGAGTTTTTTGCTATATTTCATGAATTATTTCTGTTTCTTTGCAATTTTCGACAACTCCAATTTTGAGCTGCTTGGTACATGAAATAATGGAACTTTTTGATCCGAAACATGGTATTCATGATGCTCGGAGTATGTTGAGGCCATATCCAGCACCTCGCATGAAATTACGACCATTTTGCCGTCGTAACGTGGGGAGTCACATGCATAGAAAGTGTTTTTAAATTATATAAAATCCAAACGAAGTCGAAAATTGACGAAACTTGACGAGTTGTGTGGCCATGGCATGCAAAGTCTGTGGTAAAAATTTCAAAAAGTTTCCAGCAAGTTGTGACGTCGGATGGCTGAAACCCAGACATCTCCACATGTGCTCACAAGTGATCACATGTGGAGATGTCTGGGTTTTGGCCATCCGACGTCACAACTTGCTCGAAACTTTTTGAAATTTTTATCACAGACTCCGCATGCGATGGTGAGACAACTCGTCAAGTTTCGTCAATTTCAGACTTTATTTGGATTTTATATAATTTAAAAACACTTTTCGTGCATGTCACTCCCCACGTTACGATGGCAAAATGGTCGTAATTTCATGTAAGCTCCTAGATATGGCCTCAACATACTCGGAGAATCATGAATACCATCTTTCGAATCATAAAATCCCATTATTTCATGTACCTACAGTTTAAATTTGGAGTCGTTGGGAAAATATAAAGTAACAGAAATAATTCACGAAATATAGCTAAAGAGTTCAAGATTGTCCTAATTTTTTAATTTGGGTTCTATTTGAGGTAGGAAGTTACCAGAAAAAAACTGGAAGAAAAAATCAAAAAAAAATTAAAACTTTGCCGACGGCCTGTGGAGGCCGTCGGCAAAGATGGTTTGCCGATGGCCGGGCCCAGGTGGCCATCGGCAAAGTCAGTTTTTTGCCGACGGCCGGGCCGTCGGTGAAATGGATAACAAGCCTGTCCCTGGGCCGCCACGTGGCTCGGGATTGCCAGCGGCCAGGGCCATCGGCAAAGCGGGCACATTTTTTTTTTTTGAAAAATAAAAACAAGCCCGGCCCACACCAAGCCAACCCTATCCCCATCCCGCGCCCGATCCCCATCTCCATCTCCATCGCACCCGCGCCGCCGCCTTGCGCCGCCGCAGCTCCGTCGCCGCCGCAGCTTCACCGCGCCACCGCATCTCCGCCTCCCCAGCGCCGCCGCATCTCCGTCTCGCTGCCTCATCTCCGCCTCTCCGCGCCGCATCTCCGCCGCTCGCGCCGCCGCCGCTCGAGCTCGTGCTCCGCCGCCGCCATTCCTCGGTCCCCGTGCTCCGCCGCCGCCACTCCTCTGCTCCCCGCCGCGGCCCCGCTGCCCAGCCGCCACTCCCGACCGGCCGGCGAGGACCGCCGCCGTCACTCCTCCCGACCGGCGAGGACCACCGCTGCCCGGCCCGACCGGTGAGGAGCTCGGGGCTCTCTCCTCGCCGAGCTCCCCTCGTCCCGAGCTCGCTCTCCCCCCCCCCAACCCAACCGGCCACAGGAAGAAGAAGGGAGGGAGAAAAAGAAGGGGAGGAGAAAGAAGAAGGGAAAAAGGAAGAAGACGGGAGGAAGAAAGAGAAGGGAGGAGAAAGAAGAAGAGAAAAAGGAAGAAGAAGAAGAAGGAGAAGGAAAAAAGGAAGGAGGAAGAAGAAGAGGAGGAGGGGGAGGAGAAGGAAGGTGCCAAGCCGACGTCCCGTCAATCCTCGCTGCTACGGTGATCCATTCCTTCGTCGACGGTCCTCGCTTCATCGCCGCCAAGGTAAGCCCTACCTTCTAGTGTTAGTAGTAGATCTAGTTATAGTGGATAGTAGTGGTTAGTAGTAGTAGTTAGTAGTGTTAGTTCTAGGGTTAGTAGTAGTTAGTAAGTAGTTAAGTAGTTCTTAGTATTAGTAGTTGGCAAAGAGACCCATGTTTGGTGGTTGTTGGCCTTCGTGCCCATGTTTGGTGGTTGTTGGCCTTCGTGCCCATGTTTGGCCTTCGTGCCATGTTTTTTGCAGGTTTTGGAACCTCCCCGTGCAGGGGAGGTGCTGCCGAAATTTTGAGTGCCTTCTAATATTTTTTTCTCTTTTTGTAGGAGGAGGACCTATGAGAGGTACTCGGTGACGACGATCTTCTTCTTGGGCGGGGCGGGTCTTCCTGCACCGCGTTGACTCTCCTCCGACCCGCTACCCGCCTCTGCGCCGCCACCCAAGGTATAAATCACCACTGTATCTTATAGCTGTTGTAAGTACATTGCGTAACGGAGTTAGGTGTCTCCCATCCGAAAGAGATTCGCGGTTGTTGGTATGCGGATCAGTGCATATCTGCGACGGTGTCTCTTTCGGATTGTCCACGTTTTTTGGATAGCCCGAGGATGCGTAGATGGGTTAGCTTCCATGTTCCGCCCCGTCCAAGTCGGAGTTTGGCGGCCCCTCCCCATTGTTCTCCGGAGACACACTCTCCCGGTTGGGACGTGTATCGGGAGAACGGCGGGAGGTGCGCCAAATCCGTCTCGGACGGGAGCGGAGCATGGAAGCTAACCTCATCTACGCATCCTCGGTGGGATTAGGACCTATCCTTCACCTATTAGATGGTAGGAACGCCTTGTAGATGCAGCTCTTGTTTCTATTACTCGCTTACGTTGGCGCATGACAGAGGATGGCTGACCGTGAGTGGATGTACACGGGGTTCAAAGACCGTACAGAGGAATGGATAAAGGGGACCAATGAATTCCTAGAGCAAGCATTTGGCCCATCTGCTAAAGGGTCGATTCGGGTGTTTTGTCCCTGTGCCAAATGTAAGAACGAGACAAGGAAAGAGAAGCAGCCGATGTGGCAAGATATTTGGAAGTACGGATACGTTCCAAGCTACACCCGATGGACTCTCCATGGGGAATGCAAACGGCTTAGTGTTGACGGTCGTTAAGTGCCAATTTTTACCGTCAACTAAACAAGAGAAAGGACTAAAATATGTTCACCAACTAGATATAGGGGTTACACTAATAGAATTCCACGAGTTTTGGTGAATGTCTTTTCGGGGTGTCGGTGAAAATACCCAAGGAAGGCCCACATGTCGGGTTTACATAGAGATAATCGGGAACCGGTGAAAATTCTGTAATCTGGAAGGTTCGAGAAGGCTCGGGACCAAACGGGAGCCCGAACGGGCTCGGTGGAGAGTCGGCCGACTCCTTCCTTGGGCGGCCGACGCCCACTTCAACCAATCGGCGTCGGCCTCGCGGATCCCCGTTCCACCGCCTTTGAGGATGAATAATAATCGTCCGTTTAGGTCGGTTTGATCCGAGGGCTGCGGTGCATCCTAGGGGGCTATATAAGCAGGGCCCCTGGCCCCTGGAGGAGGCATCCCATGAAACCCTAAATCATTATTTCCAGAGAGGATCAGGTGAGAGAGGTCCCTTGAATGGATCTCCTCCCTAGAGCCTAGCATTCAAGATAGATAGAGAGAGTATAGAGTGGAGGTAGAGTTGAAGGAAGCCCGGCATTTCGGTGTCTCCTCTCTGGTTGTACCTGCGGGATCAAGTCTCCTAACCCGAGGCTTGGTTCTAGGATCATTCTGCAATTCAACTTCTGATACTAGTAAGTTCTTGTTATTATTGCTCTTTGGTTTACGAGTTTACTTTATTCGCTTCCGGTTGGGAATAGAGTAATCGTTCGTAAACGTAAGCGTGGTGCTTGGGCTAGGTTCACTCGTAGATGCTCCCTATCCGGCGGAACCGTGGTAGTAGCGGGGGAGATGATTGCCCCTTTATTACCTTTGTAATCCACTTCCCGTCGAGGTAAGGTAGGTCCAAAAGTGCTAGGTTAAGCATCCTCTCGTGGTGTCTTTTCTTAGGTGCTCCCATAGAGTAGTAGTTGCAAAGCTTGCCATAGGTTGGAAGAAGACTGTGGTAGTAATCCTCTCTATATCGCTCATTTACCTTGTACGTAGCTCGGGGGTTAAGTATAGACTTGGGTTAGTCGGATGCACGTTTTCTCCTAGCGGATAAATAAATAACGATACTCGGAATATCTCCGGGTGAAGTGCTCACCGATATCTGTGCGCTTGCGGATTATTTCTCTTTGATTCTTTCGTGTGTGTATCTAGTATCAACAAGCATTTTAAGCGCCGTTACAGGGAGAAAGACGGTCTGCGAGATAACTTAAGTCGCTTAACCATGTATTGTTCTTTTATCTTTTTTTCTTGTTTTCTTTTGCATTTTATTTTCTATTGTTATAGATAACCCAAATTCCACGCCTATCCACCAATATCTTGCACCCATGAGCACATGCTTAGAGCCTCTAGAACCCATGATTTTCACATCTAGCTATGAGCTACACCAATGCTGTGGTTGCAATAGGTCAAAGCCAACCCTTTTCGACGGCTAGAGTCCTATCTTCTAATCAAGAGGGTATTGTACCCAAGGTCCTATCCTCAACCGGTGAGGGTAATGAACCCAAAGTCCTATCCTCGATCAAGTAGGTAATGAACTTTTTGCTACACTTAGAGAATCTTTTAATCTTCCTATAAATTTAGGTTTAGACCTCGCCTTACAAGACCATGTTCTTCTTCAACATCTCGTATATGGGTCTTGATAATATCACCTTTGGAGGAGTTTTCCTTTCTTTACCCTTTAGTGAAGTGAGGTTTGTCCTTATTATTAATGGACACACTCCTTGTACTAGACTTCATGATAACATCCTAGAGGTAGAGAAGGAATCATCTCCCAAACTAGAAGAGGAAGTTTCCATAGCCACTTTGCAAACATTCCAATCCCATGATTTGGCTATCCATCCCAAACCGCAGTAATCCAAAATTCTCTAAGGAAAGAAGTAATTCTATCCTTAGAAATTCTTTTTGATGGCAAGTTTGGGAGGAGCATAAACTTCCCGCTTCATAAGAGATCTTTTAGTGCATACATTGTCAATCTTCTCGGGAAGAGATCTTTTAGAAAGCGTCCCATACTCAATCCCTTTGAAGAACGTTTAGAAAGAGTCAAGGATGGCATGTCAAGTGATGCCATAGAAGGAGAGCGAAGCCATCTAGAATCCACACTTATGTTCTCCCCTTTTGTGCCCACATTAGATATAGAATACAAACCCATGTTTAAACCCATCCTCGACCCCTATGACTCATTCTATGCCCTTTCTCCTAAACCTCCTAATGATCCTAGAAGTCCATATAGATATCCCATGCATAGGAATCATCAAGACCATATAGAGGATCGCGAAGAGCAACATCCATGGCTAGAGAGCATTAAAAACCTATGTGCTATTACCATTGAATGGATGGATAAGGCCTTAGATGAGATCATTTCGAGAGACGATCCAAGGGGAATTTTGGACATTTATGTCAAGTCACCCTTGGAAGTAGAAAATGATGGAGATTTCAATGAGCAAAGTAGTTACTTCTTAAACACCCCATCAAGACCTTGCTCATATGAAAAATCTCCTGATTCACTTAGTCTCTCCAACATTACCACACACGAGATTTGCAACCCCATCATGCTCCTTGTTTCTAAAGACATTGAAAGGGTGGTTGTAGATGCATATGTTTTCCATAAACATTGCAGATCTCGTCGTGTTGAATCTTGAAATAGTATACATAGACTGGTATTGGAGGGGGAACCACTTCACCAATTCACATCTTGAAGGTTTCCCAAGGACAAGCTTAGTGTCCTAAAACAAGAACTGTTCGAACCATGACATGAGTGTTCACCTTTCTACTGTGTTGTCCTTGTTAAATGAGCATAGAGTTATAATTATGAAAATATTCCTTCGGGTATTCTTGCCACTAACCTTTCCAGGTTCGATACAAAAAGATCGAAGGAATAACAAATGCAAGGTATGTCCAACCAATTATTATGCTACATTGAATTACATTCATCCAATCTTGATTTCTGCAAAATTCAAGCTTGGGGGATATACTTCCATAAATACATCTTTTGCCATGTTGCTACATTATTGGTTGTCCCTACCTTTGGCATGCTCAATTTGCTAAACATCAATCATGCTCTGCCATCACTGTTTGAGTAAATCTCTATAGCGCTCTCATGCTACCTTCGTTTGCTATAGTTTATGTTTAGGTTTGGAGTAGTCTCATACATCTCTTAAATGAAGCATGGTGCCTAGTTTAGGAGTGGTGATCTTACTTCCAAAGGCTTTTTAAATTAAGCGTGGTGCTTAGGTTAAAATTGCCCTCTTAAATCAAATTAGACGTGGTGTCTAGGTTGATCTTTGAGCCGATAGTATGCTATAGTAGATGTTGGAATACTTTGTTGGACTAACCCTTGCAGAAAAACTTCCAAATCCAAATTGGGAAAGTCCAGAGATGAACTCACATCGGAGATGAAGCAAGGCATATGATGAACTCCAACAACTTCTCACACAAGACACAGTTCATTCATCATCCAAGAAAGAATTGAAAGAATTTATGGCATGCCTATTCATGGTGAACCTACCAAATCACCACTTCAGTGATGGAACAAAGAAAGAGACAAGAGTGCCACAGGAAGGATCTACATCAATAGCACTCACCCAAAGGAAGTGGATGAACAATGCAACAAGCTATGAGCAACCTTGAAGACATCATAGTATTGAGCCCAAAACTCGAGCTAGGACACCAATGAGAAGCTGGGAGAAACTCACCTCATCTTGGTCAATCAAAGACCTGCTCTTGTTATCCCTGAAGACACCATCTTGCACATTGGCAGTAAGGACAAGCATGTCATATAGCATGCATCCTTGTGTCAACCAATCACCATCAAGGGTTGACTACCGACCAAGCCCAAGAAGACCATGAACAACTACATTTGCAAGATGATGTCCCTATGCCATTGGAGATGAAGCACATACAATTAATGATGTCCCTTCCTTGATCATCAAGACGGATGGCGTATCATTAACGCAACTCTTCGCCATGCTGCTAGAAGACAAAGACCATCAAGGAAGAACTCCCGCCTACATCTCCAATGAACATCAATTAGTCGACCAAGGCTCGGCAAAAATCAAGAATGGTTGACAAAAGAAGATCATGCAACCGTCCGTCCTAGATTGGATAGTCCAAAGAAAAGAAGAATGCAAAGGAGAGATCTTTGCTCAATGGACCTAGAATCAAGATCCCTCTCCAACGAGACTTTAGAACGAGAGGATGGACAATGTCTAAAGAACATATAGTTACAACACACTTCGAGGGATGATTCAACACATACACTTGGCTTCCAATGATGAGCAACAACAAGCTTGGGGGAGGAAGGCCGCCGACACCTCTAATGATGATCCAACAATGCCCTTCCTCTTCTCAAACCCTCGTCACTCTGGCACACTGGTTTGCAATCCCTCCACTCGCAATTACTTCCTCTCTATAAGTTTGATTGTTTTCTACGTAGATGTCATACACACAAATCAAACTTAAGACAAAGTAAAATCAATCTTTAAGAGAAGAAGTGATGTTGAGTAAATGTTCTATGCTTGAGTAAATGTTCTATGCTAATTAAAATTTTCAAACCTGTTTTTCTGTAGCATAGAATATGACCTTTAGCTCTATGAAAACTCTACCCTTGTTATTATATTCCTTCGGGTATATGTTGTCCACTAATCCTCTGCAGAGAAAGAAACAATAAGAGGACACAAGGTTTAGGGAAAAGACCACTAGAAGCATCTACTCTTCATCACAGGGTGCTCCAGTGATAATGTTCTGAACCTGCAACATGCACACTAGATAAGAGTTACCATCTCAAGAGGTGCAGTTATCAAGGTCTCTACCTTTGGGATCAAATGATGCACCAAAAGAGTGAACATGACAAGAAGTCCTATTCAGAAGACTTAAAACACCGAACCCTTGCCAAGGAGGTAACTTGGTAGTTATCCATATTTCCCATTGCATAAGTTTTTCCTTTAGCATATTTACTTTTTGCATAATCAGTTCTTGTTGCATATTTACTTTGCTGCATCTGCATTAGAAAAGAAAATAATTTTATCTTGCATTGCATCTAGAAAATGCTAAGCCCCATGTGAATAATTTTTTTGGTGCGACAGCCCACAAAGATATCCACCGTGGTGGCATAAAAATAAGTTTACATCTTAGTTGTATTTTTTCCTACATACCATAAAATATAAAATTGCAAAAAATATTAAGATCCTCCCGAAAAGATTTTATGTTAAGAAGGTTCTAGACATCCAAGGCTTTAAGGGTTATCACTAATGCTTAATCGGTTCCACAAGCTTTGTTGTCTATTTGAGCTTCACGAATTTAAAGGATCAAGAAGAGCTAATAGGCGTAAGGACGTCCCCGTCCCTTGTCGAAGTGTTTGTCTTCAACGATCCGATCTTGTCTCTACAACCATTATCCCGACACTCTAAGAGGGCGTACGCCTTCACCCGATCGGCAACATTAACATACTACGTCAACATCCGGCTTGGGGAGAGCACCCCGTGTATCAAGCTAAGTGTTCCAACTTGTCTATTTATTTATAGAGCTTGCTTTGTTAAAACAACTAAAAAAAATGCATAACCTTAGAAACCCGAAAGATTTCCTTATCTATCTTTTCTACTTTTGGAGAGCTCTTATTAATGCCTTTAAGTAATCCCCGGAGTAAGCTCTTATATGGAAATGATGAATAGTTGCTCTGTCGTAATTCCTTTCAAGTACCTAGTTTTCAACCTTGCACTCTCCCGAGTTTTGGACACAACTTTGTTTAGATTTGAGATTTACTCGAACTCGAAACTTGTGGGTAGCGAATGTTTGATCTAAGTCTAGGTAGTTGACGGATATGATATGGGAAAGTTTTGAGTCTGCTTGTCCATCTTGTTCCTAGAGATGCTAGAGTTCTCGGAGAGTTTATCTTTTAAAAATCTTAAAATTTTTGCATGATGAGTTCTGTATGACGAGTTCAAAATTCCTACCACACCATACATTCATGCTTGCAAGATTAGGAAAACCCATCTATTTGTATAGATCATATTGTAGGCTTGAGTGTAGTCTTTATAGGCATTGAGTGTGGTTATGCTGTCGACCCATAAGGAACCAGTCATGCAGTTAAAGCCAATACTATGTGCTCTCCATCCATTGATCTATGCTACTTCTATCCTCGAAGCATGCACCCATTTTATAAATACTACATTCATTAAATGCTACTTCGTCCCTAGAAGTACCACCTACATATAGATCCACATCCACCACATATTGTGCTATCTCTACCCCGGAGATACGCACCTATGCTGCTCCTACCTTGGGAGTACGCATTCCCCCACATATTGTCTTGTCTCTACCCCGGAGATACGCGCTTATGCTGCTCCTACCCCGGAGTACGCATCCATCCATCCATCCATCCATCCACAAAATACATACGCCACTCATTTCACTTCATCCGAGAAAGGTTCTACTCCTATCCCGGGAGTGAACATCTAGAAATAATCATCGCCGTTCCATTTGCCTACATAAAAGCTCCAGTCATTATCATTTCAAGTTATACACTCCCCGTTGCTAAAGTTTCGTTTTCGGAGGATTGGTTGCTCTAAAAAAAAGAAGAAAAAAAAAAAAGAGAAAGAAAGAAAGAAAGAGTAGCCAAGTCCTTCCTTTCAAGAAGTTTCAAGGTTTCGAATAAAGGGAGTCATGTTATCCCCAAAGGAGCAAGTGTAGAAGTAGATGTTCACCAAGTGATCACCCTTCATAATCATTTCCTTATCATCATCATCTTATCATTCATCCCATTTTCTCATTCACATGCACATATGACTTTATTATTTTAGTTCCTATTGGATCCATGGTATAACTGTGCAATATATGCAAGTGAGTTTGAGTGTCTCCCCACCTATAAGCTCCACATAAGCCTATTAGAAGTAGGGTGAGAGAGAGAAGGCACTTTCCACTATGCCTTAATTCCACAAATACCACATATTTTGAGAGAAGAGAGAAGGCATACACTACTCATGCCTTGAAGAGGATCCAGAAATACCACAAATGAGAGACTTGAGAGGGTCATACAAGGAAACTCTGAGTTTTATTTGAAAATCTTGCAAAAACTCCGGAATAATAGTTGATCAAAGAGCGAGAAACATAGCGCTCGACTTGACCGTTCTTGTCTTTCAACCGCTCAAGACCCAAGTGACGGCTACAAGCCCCATGGTGAAAGGTAATATGAGTAAGTTTTGAGTCGAATAGTTCACTCTAATCCGGAGGAGAGTCCTTGTTTGAACGCATGTGTACTTTTGAGGCGTGAAAGCATTGTAGCAACTCCTGATCCACACTGAGTTTATCTTCGCTCAGGGACGAGCAAAAGGTAAGCTTGGGGGAGTTATTGACGGTCGTTAAGTGCCAATTTTTACTGTCAACTAAACATGAGAAAGGACTAAAATATGTTCACCAACTAGATATAGGGGTCACACTAATAGAATTCCACGAGTTTTGGTGAATGTCCGTTTTCGCGGTGTGTGGTGAAAATACCCAAGGAAGGCCCACATGCCAGGTTTACATAGAGATAATCGGGAACCGGTGAAAATTCTGTAATCTGGAAGGTTCAAGAAGGCTCTGGACCAAACGGGAGCCCGAACGGGCTCGGTGGAGAGTCGGCCGACTCCCTTCCTTGGGCGGCCGACTGCCCACTTCAACCAATCAGCGTCAGCCTCCCGGATCCCTGTTCCACCGCCTTTGAGGATGAATAATAATCGTCCGTTTAGGTCGGTTTGATCCGAGGGCTGCGGTGCATCCTAGGGGCTATATAAGCGGGGCCCCCGGCCCCCGGAGGAGGCATCCCATGAAACCCTAAATCATTATTTCCGAGAGAGGATCAGGTGAGAGAGGTCCCTTGAATGGATCTCCTCCCTAGAGCCTAGCATTCAAGATAGATAGAGAGAGTATAGAGTGGAGGTAGAGTTGGAGGAAGCCCGGCATGTCGGTGTATCCTCTCCGGTTGTACCTGCGGGATCAAGTCTCCTAACCCGAGGCTTGGTTCTAGGATCATTCTGCAATTCAACTTCTGATACTAGTAAGTTCTTGTTATTATTGCTCTTTGGTTTACGAGTTTACTTTATTCGCTTCCGGTTGGGAATAGAGTAATCGTTCGTAGCGTAAGCGTGGTGCTTGGGCTAGGTTCACTCGTAGATGCTCCCTATCTGGCCGGAACCATGGTAGTAGCGGGGGAGATGACAGTCCCTTTGTTACCTTTGTAATCCACTTCCCGTCAGTAGGTAAGGTAGGTCCAAAAGTGCTAGGTTAAGCATCCTCTGTGGTGTCTTTTCTTAGGTGCTCCCATAGAGTAGTAGTTGCAAAGCTTGCCATAGGTTGGAAGAAGACTGTGGTAGTAATCCTCTCTATATCGCTCATTTACCTTGTCTGTAGCTCAGGGGTTAAGTATAGACTTGGGTTAGTCAGATGCACGTTTTCTCCTAGCGGATAAATAAATAACGATACTCTGGAATATCTCCCGGGTGAAGTGCTCACCGATATCCGTGCGCTTGCGGATTATTTCTCTTTGATTCTTTCGTGTGCGTATCTAGTATCAACACTTAGGGAGGCGGTGGAGATACCGGACCTCACGGGGTTTGATGCAGATGCCGGAATGGCAGACTTGCTGGCAGACGTTGGCGCCTGTGAAGGAACGGAGGTGGAGGAACAAGATCCAGAGGACACAGCAAAGGCGTACTATGCCATGATGGAGGCGGCACAGCAGCCCCTTCACGTGAACACCAACATTTCTAAACTGGATGCCATTTCACGCCTAATAGGCTTGAAGTCGTCACTGGGCATCAGTCGAGAAGGTTTTGATCTCGTGTTGGCGACGGTTGGCGGGCTGCTTCCGGCGCTTCACGTGTTGCCGAAGAGCACGTACGAGTCACAGAGGCTCCTTCGAGCACTCAAGATGCCTTATGACCCGATCCAAGCTTGTAAGAACGGGTGTGTCCTGTTCCGGGGAGACGAAGAGTCAGCAACACACTGTCCGAAGTGCAAAGCCTCTAGATACGTGGAGGTAGAAGGCAGTGATGGCAGTAAGAAACAGTCTAAGATCCCCTTGATGGTGGTTAGGCAGCTTCCTGTACTACCGAGGCTGCAACGGCAGTACATGACAGAGGAGTCAGCGAAACAAATGACATGGCACAAGAATGGCAAAAGATACAGTGACAAGATGCAGCACCCAGCGGATGCTGATGCATGGAAGCACTTTGATGCCATGAATCCTGAAAAGGCCAAGGAGGCTCGGAATGTACGCGTAGCACTGGCAACAGATGGGTTCAACCCGTTTGGGATGAGTGTGGCCCCGTACACTTGTTGGCCCGTGTTCGTGATCCCCCTGTATCTTCCCCCCGGCATCATGTTCGAACCCAAGAATCTGTTCTTGACGCTGATAATACCTGGACACCCGGGCAACAATATGGGTGTGTTCATGCAACCAGTGTGGGATGAATTGCAGAAAGCATGGGAAGAGGGGGTACTGACGTACGACCGAGCAACAAAGACGAACTTCATGATGCATGTGTGGTACCAGTACTCAATGCATGACTTCCTGGCGTACGGCTTATTCAGCGCGTGGTGTGTTCACGGGAAGTTCCCTTGCCCAACATGCAAGGCAAATGTGATGTTCACCTGGCTGGCCAAGGGTGGCAAGTATTCTTCTTTCGATAAACATCGTCAATTCCTAAAGGAGGACCATCCACTGAGACGAGATAAAAAGCACTTCACGAAAGGTGTTCAAGTCACCGGCCCCATCCCTCGGGAAAAGAGCCCAACTGACATCCTTGCTGAAATAGAGGCTCTCGAAATTGATGACATGAATGGTGGTTTTAAAGGATATGGTACCACGCACATTTGTCATTAATACTAACTCTTCTAATCTTTGTCATTGCAGGCACTCGACAAAATGCCAGGCGGAAGGCGGCCACAACGGAAGGTCTAGTCGAGGTACCGGACGCAGCTGCCCGAGGACGAGGAGCACGTGGCGGCCGACCACCGCGAGGATGAGGATGAGGACGAGGAGCTTGAGGTGGAGCCGTCCACCAGTCGGGGTCGGAGGGCCCCCAGCGAACGACACCGCACGCCGTCGAGGAGGCTGTTCGAGACGGCCTCCCAGGAGGGGGCGATGACGAGGACGACGACCGGTGACTGTGGCGGCGGCGGCGGTGGAGACGACGAGGACGACGAGGGTGACGAGGAGTCCGCGGGCGGCTCAAGTTCCACAGCTCCGCGTAAGCCCTTCCAGCGCGGCCCGACCAGGCTCCCTACGGGCCCTCCAGCCACTGACGAGCGCCCGGTGATCCGGCCCGCGGGCAAGTAAGTAACCATTGTTGATTTCTATACTTGTTCATATGACATTTTCAAATTCAAAATGCGTACTAACAATTGCTGTTAATGACTCGTGCAGGGGCTGGATAAAGGTGACAAAAAAGGAGTGCTCACGCTGTCCAACTAGCATCCAAAGCCTGCTGATTAAGAAGCACTTCCCTGGCTTGGTCGTCACCCCCAAGGGTGAGACCATCATGCCGGAGAATTGGGAGGACTTCTACCTTATCAAGGACGACGAGGGAAAAGTCCTTGCTCAGAAGATCAAGGATGAGTTCTGGGTGAGTCTTTGCATCGCATCACATATCTCAATACAACATTATTCGTTGGACTTCTTTCAAATAATGAAATGATGTTTGATGCCTGTGTGCAGTTGTACTCCAAGTTGGACGAGGGGGTGGACCCGGTGCGGGCGTCGCAGCAGCAGGATGTGGTGTGCACTGACCGACTCGGGGACATGTTCTACGAGGCGCGTACCCAGGCCGTCATCAGCTACTACGCCAACATCAAGAAGGAGAAGATAAGTAAGACGGAGGCCCGGGAGTTGTCTTGTCAGGAGGAGACCGACCTCACCAAGGAGCAGTACTTGCAGGTAATTAGGCAGGACACATCCGTTATGATTTCTTACATTACACATTCCATTCATTATGTGTAATATCAAAAACTTGAATGTCATGCAGATGCCTCCGGGCTGGTGCAGCAAGTACGAGGACTGCTGGCGGGCAATTGTCAGAGGGTGGCGTATGCCTGCGGCGTACGTGGAGCGCAGCCGACGTCGGGCGAAACGCAAGGCGGAGCTCGACCGGTCAGGGGTCCCACACCACCAAGGGAGCCAGAACCTTCCAGAGTACATGGACAGATGGGTATGTATCCTTCTGTTGATGCATTTGTTATAGCGCTCAATTGTCACTACTTGTAACCATGTTTGTGTTTTCCTCGCAGTCGACGTCGCATGGTGGTGAGCAAATCAACGAGTTCACGGGGTTCGCGCTTGCTCACATCGGCAAAGCGAAAGCGCCCACCACCGTGTACAGCTCGTCGCACAGGCCAGAGAAGTACACCAGCCCGACGGTCTACGACAAGCTCACCAAGTACACCGCCGCAGCTCGAGCGAAACATGGCGACACCTACGACCCCGCAACCGCGCCCCTGGACACTGACCTCCTGATGAGGATTGGAGGAGGGAAGCAGCACGGCCGGTACTACTTGGCCAACAGCGCCATCGACCCATCCTCTGTTGAGACGCTGACCGAGATCCGCAGGAGAGACTGGGAAAGTGGGGGCGGATCGCAGATCCCCATAGCGCCTCGGCAGCCGAGCAGCGCGCAGATGATCACCAGTCTTCAGGTAAGTGGAGTTTCATGATGTAGCTTGCCTTCAAATAACATCAATTGTGCTGGTGTAATATTGCAGGCCACGATCGAGTAGATGAGGGCCAGGGAGGAGGAGCGGGAGGCGGCCATTGAGGCGAGGATTGAGGCGAGGATGGCGGCGCGGGATCGGGCCCATCAGGAGCAGGTGGTGGCACTGACGGCGCACTACCAGCGTCAGTTGGCCACGGTGTCAGGACACTTCGCGGCCCAGATCCCGGGAATGGAGGCGCCTCCTGCCTCGATCTACGCTCTACCACCGGTAGTTCCACTGCCTGGTGCAAGGCCTCTTCCTGGACATGGTCGGGTGAGTACATTGCCTGTCGCTTTAGCTTGTCGCGTCAGTTGGCCTTCGTGCCCATGTTTGGTGGTTGTTGGCCTTGGTGCCCATGTTTGGTGGTTGTTGGCCTTCGTGCCCATGTTTGGCCTTCGTGCCATGTTTTCTGCAGGTTTTGGAACCTCCCCGTGCAGGGGAGGTGCTGCCAAAATTTTGCAGGGGAGTTGTACTAATTACATCACTTGTTCTTTGTGCAGGCACCGTCGGCGGGTTCGAACCAGACTCCAGGTGCTAGCCCACCAGCGGGAGCTTCTCCACAGGGTCCTTCTCCACCGCACGGCTGGACACCGTACCAGAGCTTCCCCACACAGCCGTACGTCTGGCCTCCTCCACCGCCGCAGGGGTACTCGTGGCCGCAGCACGCGCACTCCGGGCCTGCCGCCTTCCCTCCGCAGCCGGGGCACTCCGTCCCTGCCGTGCTCCCTCCGCAGCACATCGGCCACTGGCAGTACGGTGCGGCCCCGCAGTCGAGTTGGTCTCCGTGGGACGAAGGTGCTGGGGGCTCTGGGACCCCCGGGGACGGCGCCTCTAGCTAGGTTTAGCCTTGTAGCTTGTGAGACATGTATGGATGATTATTGACATGTATGACTCTTTTGCTTCTGACTCGGATATGTTTGGATTGTTCGGGACATGTATCGATGCTTAAAACCGTATTTTGTTGCTATATATGTGGATTATATGCTATATATGTGGGTTATATGACATATATGTGATGCATGTGTTAAAATGTAATGTAAATGCAAAGAAAACAGAAAAAAAGAAAAAAAATATTTTTTTCCAGGTTTGCCGATGGGGGATTATGCGTCAGCAATTCCCCAGGTTTGCCGATGGCGTGGCCATCGGCAAAGTGACCAAGGCCATCGGCAAAGTCTTTTTTATTTTTTAGCCATCGGCAAAGTCTTTTTTATTTTTTTTTTGAAATTTTTGTGCCGATGGCCTTGGCCATCGGCAAACTTATTGCCGACGGCCGAGGCCATCGGCAAAAAAATTTCGAAAAAAAATTAAAAATTCTTTGCCGATGGCCGCCTCCACGTCAGCCATCGGCAAAGCCGCCGTCAGCCTGACAGCGCGTCGGCTGACGTGGCGGCGTTGCCGATGGCCCACGTGGCCATCGGCAAAGGTTTGCCGATGGCGATGTCAGTGGCCATCGGCAAACTCGGCTTTGCCGATGACTTTTTTGCCGACGGGGTTTTGCCGATGGCCATGTCAGATTGCCATCGGCAAACCCTTTGCCGATGGCAAAACAGGCTTTGCCGATGGCGGCCAGCCATCGGCAAAAAACGCTAGTGATATGGTCATGAACTCCATCTCCACTATCTCCTAAGCCTTGCTTATCACATCAAGTGGATCTTAGGCCAATCAAATTTATTGAAATCATTAGTCCATATAGTTGGTATTCAATTAGCAAAACCAAACTAGAAATTCTAACGAGCTCCTCGCTGTGTATTGTGCCCTTACATTTTTTTTTGGGGCACCCTAGCTTGGGATCAAGATGTTGGTCGTGTGGCATCCATGCCCAAGCACCATGCCCTATGTCTATAGGCTTCTAGGAGAAGGAAAAAAAATGGAAGGAGCAGTGGTTGCCACCAAGCTAGTACTCACTTCTCAAAGAATGGACACCCAATATTCTAGACAAGGGAACTACGCCGATCTGCTATTGGGCTGCTCCTCCCTCCTACCAAGCGGTCCGGCATGCGAGCCCATGTTACATGTTAGTATGCTGCCAATGCTAGAAACCAAGCAAATAGTTTTCTGTGTATTTATTTATGTAGGCACTGTAACATAGAAACTATGTACTCCCTCCATTCCAAAATATAAGTCATTTGACTTTTTTTGATACATGCATTTTGCTATGTATCTAGACATAGATATACATAGCAAAATGCATGTAAAAAAAAAAGTCAAACGACTTATAATTTGAGTAATTTCTACAGAATATTTTTTTATGTGTTCGCAGGTCTTCTCTCTCAATCATCTTTCGAAACGAACACATCTTTTCATGTCTTCATTCTCATGTAGACATGATTTCTCTCTAAGAAATAATTTGCTCTTCTCTTTTCTTTGATTACAGTGCCACATCATCATTTTTTCTTAGTTGTCACTTTGACTAATGAACGTAGAAATCATCTAGTTTCTTGTTGGATGTGCCCTTGTAGGCAGCGACGAACAAGTAGCGTAGTAGTGTTAAACATGGACAAACAAAAAAATAACTAGATTGTTATAGTAACTTTGAGTGATATTCTATTTAAATAATGAATGGTTATGGAATTTCAAAATTATTTTTAGATGGAAACTTAGAGTCACTCCTAAGATAAACATCCAATTAATAAGTACAATGGGTGGGAATTATTTGTGGGCTGGCTAGGATTAGTCTAAGCCCTCGCCAAGGGAAATGCGCTTTGCTTCTTTTTGCATTGGATAGAGCAGAGAGACACGTGAGCGTGACAAAAGACAAAACCACTACCACCTTTCCCATAGGAATGCCTCGGTGCCCCTCAGCTCCTCTGTCCTATCTAGCGATCTTACTGGTGGCCAGAGGAGTGAGGATACACTATTGATTGTCTTTCTAGAAAAAGAATCCACATAACATTTGGTGGCACTTGCGGCGATGAGGGTGGCGCTGGTGGCTGCAACAACAAAAATATATACTTAAGATAACGAGAATATATTTTGATGTGCTTCGATCATTATCATCGTCTGAGAATACATCGACCACTATTATTTTTACAAAAAGAAAATCAACACAACAAAGAAAAGCACATTGCCAAAAAGGCATATAGCTAGACACCGGATAACCTAAATAAAACACATGAAGTAAAAAAGCACCCTATAAATAAAGGAATTTGTTATATATCGGTTGACAGATTTCTTTTCCTTTTATCTGTTGAATTTTGGACCGTCGATTTATGTTGAGATCTGTGCTGTCTATTGGGTGTTGTTGGGTCCATTGTTTGTTTTCGGACCCGCTCAGATCCATCATCTCTTCTTCAGTGGGTGACGGACTGGCTGCAACCTTTTCCCCTCCCCTATCCTCTTCTTGCCCAAGCGCGGCGGCGCGCATCTCCGGGCACAACGCCCACCCACCCAAGGCCGCAGCAAGGCAGTCCTCTATGGCCGCGGCTGGCAAGGGCCCGTGCGAGCTCCCCCGAGCGGCGGTGCGGGTCGTGGCCGGACGAGGTCCCCGAGCGGCAGCACAGGTCGTGCGTAGGTGATCTCTCCCGAGTAGTGTGGGCGGCGACCGTCTCCAACGACGAGGGCGCAGGCCGCCATTGCTAGAGCTCGGCAGGTACCTTCGTACTGCATGCACTTTCCCTTGACTTTAGCTCTGTTGTTTGGGGTCATTGGTTCAGTAGATATTTTTTCTGTAGCTGTTTGATTGATTGTTCTAGAATCTGATGGTATGTTGGATGTATTTGTGGTTCGAGTCCATGGTGGAAATGGCAATGAGAGACTTCCTGGTAGAGACACATGAGGAGATGCTTGACGGGATGTCTGAGCTTCCAGATCGGATGACCTCTGCAGCCAAAAAAGCTTGATCTGCTTGGCAAATTTGTCGGAGACTGCGGCATGGTGTGCTGACGGGCTTGCTGGCCTGTTGACCTGAAGAGAGGCTCACCGCGGCAGAAGGGCTTGAGCACCAATGACAGGTATGCATGTAAGAAGCGAATTTTGACTGAGCAAGAGCCTTGAACAGACCATAAGCTATTCATAGATTGTGTTGGATTATGAGTCAATTAGTTACAATGTTGTTAGACGAGCCCCACGTGTACTCTATTTCTTACACCATGCAGCGCAGCTGCATATGCCATCAGCAACACGCACGCACAACCTGACTGCATATTGTTAATACAGTATTACTTGACATGGAATTTTACTGCATATTGTGTTGCTGGTCTTTTGTTTGTAGTGTTAGATCTGTTCATTTTTGGCACCTATGTGGTATTAAAGTACTGTTTAGATGATTCTAGAGTACCGTTTGTCAAGATAAAAATCTTAACTAGAAGATGATATTTGGATCTGCTATTTTTGTTTCCTTTTGGTTTAAGTAATTTGAGGAACTCATTAACTTTAATCTAACTAAGTATATATATAAAAAGTAAACTCTTCAGTTTATGCAAACTCATTAGCTTTAATCTAATTAATTATTGGACTGTTACCTTGCAACAACATTCTCGGCTTGCAGCTCTATAAATGATGATCTTACTCAGTTACTCAGATTCCCCTTCAAGACATCTAAATGGATGATGCAAATTCAAGTTTCGGATGCGCTATATCTAGCTGCTATCTCTACATGTGTGTCTCTATGTATTGTGTCCTTTGCCTTTGCCTCTGTGTGTGTGTCCTGTTCCATTTCTTTGTTGCAGTTGCTTGCTGCTGAATAAGCTTTTGTTCAGTTTTAGATGTGCTGATTTTTTGAGTGTTTTATTTTTATTTTGTTATTAGCTATAATTTTTATAGTTTTGATTTGTCTATTTTAGTTGAGATGATTGTGTATTTGTAGCAGCTCTATGGAGATTTTTATATATATTTGACTTGTTTTAGTAGATCTGCATCTGTTGTTTTAGAATGTGTGTAGTTATTTGTGCTTCTTTTAGCTGTAATATTCAGTGGTCAATTTAGTTGAGTTGATTGTGTTTTGTAGCTTTAATGTTCAGTTATAATATAGATTATAGTTGATTTGATTTTTGTAATGGTGAATTTTGTTTTCTCTGACTTATATTTGACTAGTTGAGTTATTGATGTGATGATCATTTGATGTGTGAAGGAGCAATAAGTGTATTTGAGTTGAGCTTTTCGTTGTATTGTTCAGAGTTGTATTGGTCAATTTAGTCGTATTTGAGTTGTTTTTTTAACCTATGATCACTGTGTTGTGCAGATCTGATTTTCTAATTTGTTTTGAGTTGTTAATTTTTTTTTAGCTTTTTGGGCCTTTTCCTAGGCTTCATCCCCTTTTAGGTTGTGCCGGTATGTGTATTTGTCTTTTGTCTTTTGAGGGACCCAAAGCCAATTGATGTTGGTTTCTTTCTGGGATGTGCTTTGAGATTTTTGACTTATATTTTTGTTTTTTTAGTTGATAAAAATTTCTAATTTTTTTGTTTTTGATTTTTAGTTTTCTCTATGTTGTTTTTGGCTTGGAACTTGAGCTATTTCAGTAATGTGTATTTTCACACTTTTAATGGTGAATTTATAGTTGAGTTATTTTTATTGTTTTAGATGTAATATCCTGAGTTGTAATGCTGATTTTAGTTTTTCAGGTAAACTGTATGTTGTCGTAAAGTTGATTTCTGGAGCTATGGCGTTATTCTTTATGCTCTTCTTTCTAACACTCATCTGATCGATGAGAATACTCCCAAGACTTTTTAACAAAATAAAGGTGAGCTATAACCTCGGTGATTTACCCGAAAAATGGATTCCTTTATATTTCTATTTTAATATGCTTAGTAAAATCTTATATCTATTTTTGTAGAGGTGATGGTCTCCCAAAGGTGGGGAAATTCAGAGGAGTGAGAATTGTTTCCGACACTGTCTTACCTGGTTGAGCCAGAACCAAGATCTGGGTTCCAGTGAGACTACTGGAAGGAATGATATGTCGTGACATCAAGAACAACCTTGTTTGCATCCGGAACAAGCACAGAGGATTCACAGATTACAACATCAGGTAACATTCTCAGTTGCTATATAGTATACTATTATAGCATCCAAAATGCATCCAATTTGTCCATGTAACAGCAGCTTGTCGTTGGCATAGAATATCTTCATTGTATATATCTAAGCAATCTTGCATTTGGAATCGTATGTTCTCTCTGCACGTTGCACTAAATGTTGTCATAGAGTAGTGTGCCTTGTTTCCTAATGTTTGCAAGTAGTTCCTATGCAATGCAGAAGTTCCATTTTGCATATTGTCAGTGGTATAAATAGTGCCTTTGAGAAGGTTTTTGTGACAAGTCCGTTGATCGATTGGCATTGGTGGCCTCGGTGCCTAATGAGAGGTTGGTATATTATGTTGTATGGTTTGGTCTGGTCTAGAAGATGAATGGGACCTTGCCTGATGGGTGGCCACATGCTATACTTACTACTTTTACAATTACTACCATATGGAGGAGGATTGCATGTAAGGTGATGCTGGTACAAATATGTACTCTTCCTTGTCATTTGTCACCTTCATCAAGGGACTTGATTTACCCAAGTGCTGATTGTTGATCTAGTGAAAAAGGTTGCATTTGTGTGTTTATGTGTGCTTACTTGTATGAAATTCGACTCTGAACGCAACGTGTGTTGTAGATATGGAGCCATGTCTAGAAGTACTTCCTCAACATACAGATGCTCGGTTGGCAGCCAGCCGTAGTATAGGCGCCACTTGGCCATGCACGGCTGGCAACCTACGCTTGCGCCGGTTGTCATGGCAGCTCTGTCCGAGTTCGATATCATCAATCATGGTTCCATCAGCTAGAACAACCCTTGTGTCCTTCCTGCAGCCAGCAGTGGCAAGTAAATTTTTTACCTTACCATTCTGCTTTTTTCACAATGTGAATGGTGTTTCTCACGTTGCTTTTGTTTCTGCACATTTTTTCAGAGATGCAAAGGCTTGGACTTGGCCGGCCCTTTAGCATCAGGGACAGCAGCACGAGTGAGCACCAACACAGAGTGGCAGCCAGTTCACTTTGGTGCCGAGGAACAGTGCCGGCACATTTGCTGTTGCAGACCCATAAACAGATTTGACAGATTTGTTTCTGTAGACCCATTAACAGAATGAGCAGTGTTAGCTTTTAAAATTTGACAGATTCGGTGTTGTAGACCCGTTAACGTTAACAAATTTGACAGTTTTTATGTAGCTACCTGTCAGTTTTTCAAAAGCTGTGATTGGTCAAAAAAAAAGTGTCAGATTTTGGCAGCTAAAATCTGTCGACAGACATATAGACAGTCCCATAAATAAAACACAGAAAACAAAAAATAATTAAGAAGAAGAAGAGGAAAATCTCCTATAAACAACTCATGTATTCATTCATCTGGCGGCCTTCCGGCTAGTTAAATACTGTAACCTTGATTCCGAAAGGACCAGATTTGCAACTTTTCCAGTGAAAGATATTATGGAACTTGAGCCAATCCTATAGTACTAAATAAAGAAGATTTAGAAGGCATATCTCTTCTACTGATGATGAAGCTAAACCAAGAACACATTCAGTCTTCAACTCTTCACCCACCAAAAAGCCAAGTGTGAAAATAACAACTAAAAATATTGTATTTTATTTTTAATCGACAGAGATCGTCAATCACTGCGAGCTGACTCAGTGGACGCGGGGCGTCAGCAGCCACGCTCGCGACACCAAAGCATGACAGTTGACCCGTGCCCAAGTCTTTCTTGCTATTATTTATTTTTATATTAGTTTTACATAATCTCGGAGGTGTAGGAGATAAGTCTCAGCAAGTACTGAAAATGCCACAAATTTTGTTCAAATGATTGAATTCCGTTTAAAATACTAGAACAAAATATTTCAATTTAGGCTTGATCAAGACATCACCACCTGATGTCTTGGCCTAGGCTCCTTGGGCTGCGGAGAATAGAGGCCGTGTCCTGGGCCTTAGGCCAACTGGGCAGCACCATCACCATGCGGCCTGACCATAGAACTGGATGTGAAAAACAGCCCACCAGACGCAATTTTCAAAGGTTTTTTTCAACTGCGCCAAATCTCAATAAGTGCTATCGAACACCAGCACTTCACGATGTACCAAATATTTTGTAAAGCTACTACGTCACTAGGTCACATGTATTGTACGTTAATCCTCACCTAGTGGCCCTCGATAATCGTTATCATTTTAGAGCTCTTAATTTTATAGAAAAAGTAAAAGTATCTATCCTAAAATTAACAGTGCCCTATTTTGCACGTTAGCTGACAAAAGCAAAGGCCTGACATTATACCTTTTCCTTTAAGCTTTCCTTCCAACTCCTCCTCCTCCTCTCCATGGTTGAATTAACTTCATGTAGTCAAGAACTCTCCACCATCTCCAAATTTTGCTCATCACCATCAAGTGGATCTTAGCTTAATCAGACTCATTGAAAACATTATTTCATACTCCTTCCGTCTCAAATTGTAAGTAATTTCAAGAACATTAGAGAGTCAATAATTTCAAGTTTGACCAAATTTAAATGATAAGATAATAACAATTATGATGCCAACTAAGTATCAATAGTTTTTTCGTTAATTATATTTCATATTATACCTATATGATGTCACGAATCTTTGTGACTTTTTTTTTATAATTTTGATCAAATATATAAATGTTTTGACTCTCTAAAATTCTTAGAATGACTTACAATTTGAAACAGATGGACTATATAGTTGGCATTCAATTACAAAACTAAACTAAGTGATTTCAACAAGCTCCTCGTTGTGTGTTGTGTCCTTAAATTTTTTCGGTGCGCCCTAGTTCTAGATGAAGGCTGGCCATGCGACATCGAAGCCCAACCACCATGGCCTATGTCTAGACTAGAAGCTTCCAAACGAAGCAAAAAAGGAAATAGAAGAAGGGGGAAAGGAGGGGTAGTTATTGCCAACTAGCTCGTACTCACCTTAATTTTAACGAATAGAGACCCAATATTCTAGACAAGGAGATTATGTTGAGAATAGTAATATAGTTTTCAGCTGGCTGTATGGATACTTACAGCTTACTTAACACTCAACTCTCATAATATTTGGTTCATCTATAGCCCACCTCCTTTCTCTCATAAATTTTTTTGGTTTGTATCCTTTAGCTGGTTATAATCTTACAACCCACCTTTCTTCTCTCTTCTCCTTTTTCTCTTCCACTTTAACATATTGCCTGCTAACAGTCTTTTATTATACTTGATATTAGTTGCCATATTAATTAATGAAAATAGAAATCATCTACTTTCCCTGTATAGTTCTAACGACGAACAAACGACATAGTAGTTTAAATATGGACAAAGAAAAGAAAAACTTACCTAGATTGTTATAGAAATTATGAGTGATTGTCTATTTTTAAATAATGATTAATTATGTAACTTGAAAACTATTTTAGATCGAATCTTAGAGTCTCTACTAGGATAAACATCTGCTCCCTCTCTGTTCTAAATTGTAATTCGCTTTGACTTTTTTGGTGCATGCTTTTTTCTATGTATTTAGACATATTATTCAAGAGAGAGTAATTAATAAGGATATTGGGTGGCGATTCGTGGGCTGACTAGCTAGGATTGGAAAGCCCTCACTGAAGAAACCATGCTTTGGATGTCTCCAACAGAGCAGCCATAACATGACCCATAGCCAAAATCGGTTGCACACAGTGTTTTTGGGGGACAAAACATGCCTCCAACACAATAGGCAAAGCCAGGACTTATTTTGGCTGCGAGGCTAAGCAGAACCCAAATATCGGTCTTCTCCTTCTCATTCTGCATCTCCACGTAGGGCCCACCACCACGCCGTGCGCCTCGACCATCTTCGATCCGGCGAGCAGGCGGCCTCCACCTCCCCTCCACCACGCGAGCGCATGAAGACGGCGACGCGGATCAGGCGAGAAGCATGGAGAGCGCCTGGGCAAGCGCCGAGCAAGCCCGCCTCCACTCTGGCGAGCCGGCCACCTCCAGTCCACGCCGGCGGCTGATACAGCGCGTCCTACGCCATGGCGGCGGCGAGATTCGGCCCGCGCGTGGCAGGGAACCGACCCCACGCGTGGCGAAGAGGATCGCAGTCGCAAGGCGGAGGAGCAGGGGAGAAGCGTACATGCTGAGGAGCAGGGGAGATGGCAAATAGCATCACCGCCGCCTCGCCGTACGTGCTGTCGCTGTGGCCGGTGCTTTCCCGCCCGGTCGTCTTCCTCCTCGCGTCGCGCCTCATCCCGCCCCGCACGCTCCCGGCCATCCCGGACACCGACGAGACGGAGAACCTCGCGCTATTCCGCCACCTCATGCTCCTCTCTGCCGCGCCCTCTTCCCCCTCCTCCAAGGACGGCGACCAACTCCGAGTCATGGCTCCTCCCTCCACCGCATACAGGAGCAGTCGCAGGTCCTCCCCGGCACGATAGCGAGCTCCGGCGGCAACATCCGCGGCGAGCTCTGCTATGGCGCCGGCGGCGTGGATGCAGGCCAAATGGGGCTCTGCTTTAGGGGATGGCTGTTGGAGAAGATAAGGTTTTGGGTGTCTTACCCTTTCACTGTAGCTCACCGAAAACATGAAATGGGTGTGCTATTTGGGTACTTCTTGTTGGAGACAGTCTTAGGAGTACTTTCCCATTGGATGGGGAGCGAGCATAGTCTCGAAAGAAAGGAAGGAAGGAAGGAAGGAAGGAAGGAACAGCAGAGAGATCGAGCAACACAAGAGACAAAACTGTCGCCCCGCTTCCCATAGGTGGCATTTGTCGAGCACGGCGATGGTGGCTGCAACGAAAACAATATTAAATATTTGAGATACCAAATAGATATCATTATTGGTTTAGAACATATTTTTAATAATAAGCATCTATCATTATCATCATGAGGTGGTGAGGCTGCAACAACAAAAAATATTTTTGAATCAATAAAATATTTTATTCAACATTTTAATAATAATTACTCATAAAAAGTTATAGTTCTCAATGATATCTCTAGCTTTATAGTTTTTTGAGTTTTATATTTCTAACGTCATCAGGTGGTGGCTGCAACAATAAAAAAAGCCACTATTAGATATTTAAGATATCAATTAGATATCATTCTTCATCTGGAATATATCTTTTAACAACAAGAATACATTGTTATGTGCTTCAATCATTATCACCGTCCGAGAATACATCGGACACAAATTAGTTTTTATAAAAGTACATCATCATAACAAAAGCAAAGCACCTGAGCAAAAAAGACTTATAGCTAAGACACTGGGTAACCTAAATAAAAGACATATAGCTAAGACACCGGATAACTTAAATAAAACATACTAGAAAATTAAAAAGAAAGAATAAAAAGAAGAAAATCTCCAATGAACAACTCAAGTATTCATCTAGTGGCCTTCCTTCCGGCTGGTTACTAGAACACAGTAACTTTGATTCCAAAAGAACAGAACCTACAAAAATACAGAATAGAAAAAATTATCTCTTCAACTGATGATGGAGCTTTCAGCTCATCCTCGTCAGTCTTCACCCACCGAAAAACCAAGTGAGAAAAGAACAAGAAATATTGTTTTTTATTTTTCATGACAGCGATGATCATAGACAACTGTCGAGCTGATGCAGTGGACGCGTGACGTCAGCAGCCACGCCCGCAACACACCAAAGCATGACCGTTGACCCTGCCCAAGTCTTTCTTGCTTTTATTTATTTTTATTATATTAATTATTTTTATTAATGTTAATTTCGAATATATCCAAGTACTTATAATAATATATACCATGCATGCTTAGTAGCTAAGTTTCGATAGTCTCTTTGCGCTCTTAGTGCTTTTTCTAATCGAAATCGAATCGATTTGTTGGCTTGCATGCTGACGTCATTGGGATGACAAAACGGGCGTCAAAATCAAATCCCTGTATTATTATTTCCCATTTGTTTAATAAAATAAAAAGCGGCTTTTAGGAATGTCCGTTATTATTAATTAGGAAATATAGGACGCAGGATGCCAATCGGCCGTGGTTGCTTAACTGTGCCTAGGACTAGGATTAGTCTAAAGCGCTCACCAAGAATCCACTTCCCTGGCCTAGTGCAGCCCGGGGCGGCGCGGCATGGCTCGGGATGCGACAGCGACACGGAGCAGAGGTTTGTTAGCGCTTGTAGCCTGTGTGTTTGGATAGCACAGACATCCGAAGACGCGAAGGAAGCTGTAATCAGGAGGACTACCGTGGAGGAGCTGGAAAGGGGTTGCCAACGACTTTGGCTTGCAGGGTCGTCGATTGAGAAGAAAGGTGGAGGTCTGGAGTGCTTCAACCCAGAACTTGGGCGAGAGGCCTCCGTGCAGAAGAAGGACGCGGACGCCGTCATTAAGGGAGTGCCCAGGATACGCTCAGCCTTTCCATTTTGAGGAGACGTGTATGGGCAGGAGAGTCGCATCACGATGCCATGAGAAGCATAGAAAGTGCGAAGGAAGGTGTTGTCAAATTCACCGCCATTGTCGGATTGCATCGCCTTGATCGAACGATCGAGTTGTTTGTGAGCATATGCGTGAAAGGACTGAATGGTAGCAGCGACGTCAGATTTGCGTCGCAACGGAAATGTCCAGACAAAATGAGTAAAATCATCAAGCAAAGCAAGATAATATTGATAGCCCGAGAAACTCAGTTCAGGCGATGTCCAAATGTCACAATGAATTAACTCAAACGGTGCTGTTGTTTTTGAAGTTGATGAATGAAAAGGTAAACGAACATGTTTGCTAGTGCGGCAAGCATGGCAGGAATGAGACAAATCTTTATTACAATTGAATTTGAATTGTTTGAGTAATTGAAGGAAGCTCTCATGCCCGGGATGGCCAAGCCACTGGTGCCAAAGATCCATGGAGGTGGCTGCGAGACACTCGTGTGGAGAGGATGCAGGCGCCGGCAGCTGCAGTGGGTACAGATCGCCTGTGCTGTCACTGCGGTGAATCACAACCTTGGTGTCCCGATCCTTGATAGAGAAGCCAAATTGATCAAATTCAATAGGGACAGGATTATCACGAGTTAAAGCGCGAACAGAGAGGAGGTTTTTAATTAGGGGGGGAGAGATGAGAATGTTGCACAGAGCAAGAGGAGAAGGGGTCGTGGTAATGGTGGAAGATCCAACATGTGTGATAGGCAGTAGGGATCCATTGCCGACCTTGATGTTGGTGTAAGAGGAGTGGGGTTGGAGGGAGGAGATGTTACCAGAGCTGGAGGCCATGTGAGACGAGGCGCCCGTGTCGAGGAACCAATTGCCACCAGAGTTGTGGAGGGAGAGGTCCAATAGCGCAGCGAGCAGTTGGGGGTCGATGTGAGCTTGTGGTGGTGCGCCGGCGGGAGACTGGCCGAAGATGCCGGAGGCGTCATGTAGGGTAGCGGTTGGCAAGGCATGGGCGGCCCCAGTCCACGGGTTGACACCAGGCTGGAAGCCAGATGACGGCGCTGGTGGTGCAGCCGATGAGGAGGGGGCGTTGTGGTGCGGTTTCTTCTTTTTTCTTATTGTTGAAGGAAGAGCTTGCCGATGGTGGCGCAGGTGGGCGGTAGGTGGATGAATTGCCACCCGCGTGGCTGAAAGCATCTAGGCCCCCTCGATGTGGGTTTCGATGATTGATGACAATATTAATTATCATGACTAACGTATGTTTTGCAGAAATAGTAGAGAGTTAGGTCAAGGTAACGGCAATCTCGGGCGATATGTTTTTCATGCCCCCTGTCGATGGAAATCGTTTCGGTTTTCAAAGGATGGACAACAAGGTTAAGAATGGTTAGTTTCAATTGTCGATGGTGTTGAGTAACATCGGATTAGTCATTAGGACTTTGTTTTTCCTTTGGCCGTACTATTAAGGGGTGCAAACGGGTAGCTTGACCTAGGTGAGTCTAATGGTTTAGATGTGGTGCACACTTGTCAAACTTAGCACTAGGTAGCTGCAAATTGGCCCTAAGATTGATTGGAGTCGAAGCCGTTCACAAAGTGTTTGAATTGGAAGTGAAACGCTGATCATGTGGGCGTTGGACGTTGGCATCGTGTCACGGCCTGGCTTAGCGCGTGCGTGCTGGCAGCTTGCGAGCAACGGACGCACCAATGGTTCTGCACCGGATGCGTCCAAAGCAGGCACCGATGGAGCAAAGGAGATTGTACCATTGGACGCCACGGTCTCGCTGACTGTCCGGCGCACTTCGGACGCAAAGATAGAGAGGCCTGCGGGATCGGCCGGACCACCGAACGCATCCGGTGGGTAAGCGCCGGACGCGTTCGGCCCTTGCAATGGCTAGTCTGTCGGTTTGAATTCGAATGCGTCGGACGCGTCCTGGCTCGTCCGACGCCCCGAAAAGGCTGAGTTGGTGGTAACGGTTGGAATTGTGGCTTGGGCCTATAAATACAACCCCAACTCCTACATCTTAGCTCTCTTGCCCATTTGTTCATCTGAGGCATCTATTTGAGTGCAAGGGAGAGCAAGAGCCTATTGAAGTCATTAGTCATTTGAGAATCAAGATTAAGGACTTCATTAGTGCATAGGGAGTAGCAAGTGTGCATCCACCCTTCTCATTAGCCTTGTCATGGTCAAGTGAGAATTTGCGCTTGCTACTCTCGGTGATCGCCATCACCTAGATGGCTTGGTGGTGATTGGGAGCTTGGTGATCATCCGACGGAGCTTGTGGATGACCCAACTCAAGTTGTGAGTAGTTCTTGGCGATTCACCGCGTCGGATCGACGAAAAATCAGCCAATAGAGAGCACTTGATCCTTGCGCGTATCAAGAGGGAGCTATACCCTTTCGTGGGTGCTCCAACGAGGACTAGTGGGGAGTGGTGACTCTCCGATAGCTCAGAAAAACATCACCGTGTTCCTTGTCTCTTTACTTTCCGCACTATTGGTAGAACATTGAATCTCCTTGAATACACCATGGGACACTCATGTATACGGTACACATAAATAAAAAATAAATAATAAAATATCGCATGTATACTACGTGAATATCCCTCATGAAATATAGAAAAATGAAAAAAGTATGAAAAAGGAAATGGAAAAAAGATAATTGGAGTAGACTAAAAAAAGGAGAAAATATCCAAAATAAAAATAAATAATCTTTAGAAAAGAACAAAAAGAGTAGGGAAAAAGAAAATTTGATAAAAGGAAAGTAAAAAAATAAAACATAAGAAATGTAAAAAGAGTGAAACACCCATGTAGAATTTTCTAGTTACAGCGTGGAAGCACATAAAAAAATGATGAAAATAGAAATAAAGAAAAATGAATTGGAGAAGAAAAGGAATAAATAACAGAAAAATAGAAAAGATGAAGAATGAAAGGAAAAATAAAAAACCACGGAAAAACGAGAGGAAAAGGCAAAAGAAATATCTCCCACAACTAAAAAGAACGAAGTGTGGACAACTTTTTGGTGCGACATTCTAACGTGGGCCTATGACTCGCCTCCTGCGATCCCACACCCTTGCTTCTATACTACCCCTGTGTCTTCTCCCACAACTAAAAAGAACGAAGTGTGGACAACTTTTTGGTACGACATTCTAACGTGGGCCTATGACTCTGCCTCCTGCGATCCCACATCCTTGCTTCTATACTACCCCCGTGTCTTGCGACTTCAAAAGAAAGGAAATAATTTGACCAATAAAAAAAACGAAAGAAACACTCCCGTGATTATGGCCTGAAGAAGGAAATAATTTCACCAATTAGAAAAAAGGAAAGAAACGCTCCTATAGTCCCATGATTATGGCCCGGCTCCACATCCATAGCATCGTCACCCTCACCAACACACCCACGCCCGTCTTTATAGTTTTCCAGATGGGCCAAGCCCGCTGGGCCGGCCCGAGCATGGCACTGAAAAGCACGGCCCAGGCACGGCCCGGCCGGCTCCCATCGTGCCCGTGCCAGGCACGGCACGGCCTCGTGCCCGTGCCTGGGCCGCCATTTCGGCCCGTGGGCCGGGCACGGGCACGGCACGGTTTTTGGGCCGGCACGATTTCGGCCCGATAATTATTAGCCATTGGATGTTCCAGAGAAACTTGTGGCCGTCCGATGAGAGTATATAATGCTGAAAACCCTAACTTCCTCTCCCAATTCACAAATCACTACCAGTGGCCGTCGTCTCCTGTGTCCTGTCCTCATCCCGTGCTCCTCCTCCGTACTCCTCCTCTCGGTTGCTCCTCCCGTACTACTCACATGGTGTCTCTTCTTCAAGCAATAGACCAATAGTTCGTGCTTCAATCCAACACTTTCCCCTCCCGAATCCAATCTTCTTGCTCCCATGGCTAGCACTCGTACGGCGGCGGTGCAAGGCCTGTCCGTGGCTGCTGCACGAGGCCGGTGCGCGGCCCCGGGGTGGCTGCGCCCTGCGCGAGGCTGGTGCGCGTCCTCACGGCGGCGGTGGCGGCGCGAGGCCGGCCACGTCCCCTTCGCGGCGGCGGCGGGGAGGGCGCGTCTACGCGCGTCTAGCGGCGGCGACGCGCGGCGGGCCGTGTCCCCGCGCATCGTGCGTCCGGCCCGCGTTCCGCCGGCGGCGCGTGCACGGGAAGACCGGGATGCAGCTCGGAAGGTGCGCGTCAATGGCGACGGGCCGGCACGGCACCGCGGGCCATCGTGTCGATCGGCACGGCACGGCACGGCTAAGGCTTCATAGTGCCGTGCCTGGGCCTCGACATTGGCACGACGACACTATCGAGCACGGCACGGCGGGCCGCCGTGCCGCATCGTGCCGTGCCTCGCCGTGCTCATGCCCGTGCCGTGCCGGGCGGCCCGTTTGGAAAACTTTACCCGTCTTGCACCAGCGCCGCTGCCGCACACGCCCGGGCGGCACCTCTGGTCCACAACCTCACGCCTACAGTGGCCACGACCTCACCGCGACCTCCTCCAACCACCGCTTCCATCTGCCACTGCCGGCCATGGCACGGTCAAACATCGGCAACGACGATCGGTGGACGCACGCGATGGATGCCGACGGCGAGGGAATTGCTACCGCGGAGAACGGGAAGGAGAGCGCAACATCATCGTCAAGGTGGCCGCCGTGTATTGGGAGGACATAGCTGCCGCAGACTAGGAGGACCTAGCGGCCCGGTGCCGGCGATCGGGGAATCTCGCCACCCTCGCCGAGGACGCGCGGCGTCGGCCGGACCCGAGGACGCCCCGCCCCTAAGGTGAACACGAGACGAAGCCGCGGCGCCGGCCATATGGTAAGTTTCATTCCACCTCCTGTGCTTGTCTGCGCTTTGCCGGCCCGTGTCCGCGTCGTTACGCCTATCGCCACCTCCACGACGCCGAGATGGAGCTTCCGAGGATGTGGGCCAAACGCCGCCGCCGGATGATGCGGGCGCGAACCAGTTTGGCCCAGACCAGCCCGGAGGATGCGGACGCGGACCCATTTGGTCCAGATCGGACCGAGCTCATGCTCTCTGCTTTCCCTCCTTATGCCATATACATCTGCTCGTGCTCTTGTAGTCGAATTTAGAAAGTTTACTAAAGCTGGATTCACCATCGAATGTTATTTATTCAGTGATCCTTTCTATTATGCAGGTCCATAACATTCAGTGATCCTTTCTATTATGCAGGTCCTGATCAGTGTAATTCTTGAAATGTAACATTCTGTTCATAGATGGCTGTTGGAAATATTTTTTTTGCTCTGGAGCTTTGTGGGTGTTTATGGGCCACAAGATGATGATGACAAAGTGGATTTCCTTAATGAGCTGCTGCAGTTTAAGAATGCCGCACCTGGGCCTTGGATGGTAGCAGGGGATTTCAACATGATTTACCGGGCTTGTGATAAAAACAATGATCGCCTCGACAGAAAAAATATGAGGAGGTTTAGGAGATTCCTGAATCAGGCATAGCTGGAAGAGTTAGAGCTTTGCGGACGGGCTTTCACCTGGTCCAATCGACGGCTGGTGCACTTGGACAGGGTGTTTGTGAATGCGGACCGGCTGGCCTTGTTCCCTTCTCATGCTTTGAAGGCGCTTTCCTCCGATTGCTCGGACCATTGTCCGCTTTTCTTTGCTGGTTGATGCACAAATCCGGGACAAAACCGAGATTTCGTTTTGAATCATTACGGCCCAAGGCTAAAGGGTACATGGAGGTTGTCACGGCCTCTTGGTAGATGCCGCAACCGGAGTCCAACCCTTTTCGTCCGCTCGATCAGAAATTCCGAAACTTGCGGAGATTTGAAAAGATGGAGTTCTTCCAAAGTGGGTAGCATTCGGTTCCGGCTTTTTGTGGCAAAGGAGATCATCCTACGCTTCGATTCGAGCAAGAGAAGCGACGGTTACAAGATGGGAACAGGATATACATAATATGCTGAAGGCCAGAGTTCTTGGACTTGCGTCCCTTTCACGCACGATCGCCAGGCAGCGGGCCAGATTAACTTTCCTCAGGGAGGGGGATGCAAACACAAGGTTTTTTTCATCTTCAAGCCTGCCACCGTCAACGCCAAAATCGGATTGTCTCGCTGTCTGTTCAGGGTACTGAAGTGGTTGCTGACACTTCCATGGCCGGGGCTCTGTATGAACACTACAACTCCATCTTGGGCACTGACTTTGTGCGGTCTAGAAGGGGCTCTGTATGAACACTACAACTCCATCTTGGGCACTGACTTTGTGCTGTCTAGAAGGCTAGATTTGGTCGCTCTGGGAGTCCGATCTGTGGATGCAAGCTCTTTGGAGGCATTGTTCACGGAAGAGGAGGTGGCCTCGGTTATCCGGGAGTTGCCCAATGACAAAGCCCCGGGACCGGATGGGTTGGATCGCGGCTTTTACGGTCGGCGTGGGAGGTAATCAAGCCGGACATCATGAACGCGATGCACGCTTTCGGTCTTTGGATCACCGTAGCTTCCATGCTTGTTAATGAGGCTTTCATGATCCTGCTTAAAAAGAAAGAACACCCAACCCAGATTGGGGACTACCGCCCCATCAGCCTCATGCACAGCTTCGGCAAGTTGATCACGAAATGCCTGGCCAATAGATTGGCATCTGTTTTGGGAGACCTGGTCAGGAACAATCAGAGCGCGTTCATCAAAGGAAGAAGTATACATGACAATGTCAGAGATGTTCAGCTTACGTGCAAGTTCCTACATAAGCGGAAGATGACTTGCGTTTTGCTAAAGGTGGATGTGGCCAAGGCTTTTGATTCAGTTGCATGGGTCTTTCTCATTGAGGTGCTTCAGCACATGGGATTTGGGGTTAGATGGAGGAATTGGATGACCATGCTGTTGTCTACAGCAAGTACACGGATACTACTCAATGGGAAGCCCGGGAGGAGGGTGTGCCGTGCCAGGGGTCTTCGGCAGGGCGACCCGCTGTCACCAATGCTCTTTGTCTTGGTCATGGAGGTTCTCAATGCTTTTCTGAGTTGGGTGGAAGGCCATGGATATCTCACTCCGCTAACTGGTATTCCTGGGGCAAGGGTCAGCTTATATGCCGATGACCTGGTAATTTTTGTTGTCCCCTCAGAGAGTGATTTACAGACAATCAAGGGAGCCCTCTCCATTTTCGGCATGGCTTCTGGGCTTTTCTCCAATCTGGACAAGAGCATGGCGACTCCAATTCACTGTTCGGAGGAGGACATGGAAAGAGTGCAGCGCATTTTGGCTTGTAGGGTTGAGCCATTTCCATGTCGTTACCTGGGGGTGCCGCTTTCAGTGCACCGGCCCAAGAGAGCAAAGGAACAGGTCCTCATTGACAAAGTGGCGGCAAGGATCCCAGCTTGGAAGGGCAACCTGCTAAACCTGGCTGGACGCACAGAACTGGTAAAGTCCACTCTTTCAGCCATTCCTGTGCACACCTCCATCGCTCTGTGCCTCTCACCTTGGGCAATTAAGATGATAGACAAGCTACGGAGGGCGTTCATTTGGGCAGGCGCAGACACAGTGGCTGGAGGCAAATGTAAGGTGGCTTGGACCAAGGTATGTTGACCGAAGCTACTTGGTGACCTAGGTATTACTGACCTTAGAAAGGCTGGGGTCGCACTCCGAGTGCGCTGGGTTTGGAAGGATAGGCTAAGTGGGCGAGCGCCGGCGTCTGGAGAACGTGCTGTCTTAGCACTCTTTCAGGCTGCAACGGTACACCGCTTGGGTGATGGCCGATCCACATTCTTTTGGACGGATCGTTGGCTTAATGGCAGGAGTTTACAAAATGAAGCACCAACAGCGTTTGCCGCGGTTGGGAGGAGGCGCCGTAGGGCTACAGTTGCTGATGCACTGCCTGGAAATGCATGGGTGCGCCACATCAGGGGACCCTCTTCTATGCGAATGTTGTTGGACATTTCACATATCTGTGATCTCATCGAGGAGGTGCAGCTTTCGCATGAACCTGACACGTTCTGCTGGACTCCGTCGCCGGACCAAAGGTACTCTTCCGCCTCAGCCTATGGAGCTATGTTCTTCGGTTCCTCCCAGGTGTTTGGGGCAAAGTTCATTTGGAAAACACTAGTGCCGCCAAGGGTGCGCTTTTTCTACTGGCTGGCCATGCACAACCGTTGTTGGACGGGGGATCGTCGTTTCCGCCATGGGCTGCAAGACTCCAACCTGTGCATCATCTGTGATCAAGAACCGGAGACTCTGGACCATATTATCTTGGGCTGCTGTTTCAGCAGGGAAGTTTGGCTAATCTGCTTATCTAGGTTGCATCTCAACCTGGGTGCTCGGCTGTTGGGGGGCTCGGCCATGGAGTGGTGGATTAGTAACGGGAAGCTGATCCCCAAGTTCTTTCGTCGCGGGTTTGATTCTTTTGTTCTTTTGATCGGTTGGAGTCTGTGGAAGGAGCGCAATCAAAGGACATTCCAGGGGCGTGCACTCTCGCCCTCAGTGTTGGCTTTGCACATCAAGGAGGAAGCGGAGAGGTGGTGTGCGGCGGGGAACGCACACCTCGCTAGGCTGCTCGCGCGGGCGTCGGCTTGAGTGCTGTTGCTCTCCCAGAGGCTTCCTTTTGTACCAATGTAGCGTGTTGTTACAGGATCCAGTAGTAGTAGGTGGTTTGGTAACACCCGTGTTACCAGGCGTCTGTTTTCTTGTAAGCCAAACTCTACATTCTTAATGAAATACGCGCATAAGCATGTTCTAAAAAAAATATTTTTTTTGCTGCTGATGCGAGCAGGGATTGACACAAGTACGTGTTTTTTATTTGCTCTCTTTTGTGCTTGCATAAACATGACTACGGTTCAGCAGTTGATGTTCTCTTTAACATAGTTATTATGCATTTGATTTAACCGCTATAAATGAAAATTTTCTTCTGAATGTTTTGACGAAAATATCTTTGTGAAAAATTTACGTTCTTTTATTGCTCAGTCCAGCGGACTGAATCTTGCAGTGTCACATTTCTACTATCGATTTTGTGTGGTGCTGGAGCACTGGGGATTTCAACACTGGCAGTTCGAGACATATGCACAGATTTGATATCTTCCTTTCGTTTTTAATAAATTCAAATGTAGTTATGTTCCTTTAAATATTAGACCTATTGAAAAAATTTATTGTTCCGACCTATTTCATATGTGGATAAGATCAAAGGATCTGCTATTTGTTGTGACCCTCAACACAATAATGCCCAAAGGATGCCAAAATGCTATTTCTAATTAAGAAGGTGATAATGCAATTATAATATTGTAGTAATGCTCTTCCTGAATTGTTGTTACAGTGTCCAATTCTTTTTAGTTCAGCTGTATTCATTCTAATTAAGAACAAGATGGGCATTTGTTGCAGACGCTATGGCTAATGACAAAAGTCAGGTAGATCTCGCTTGTGATCTCATCTTGTAATGATCTAGCCAACAAAAATCTAAACTGTACCATGATGTATGTCTGTATGTTTTCAATATATAGATTTGATAGGTTTAATATCATGGCGGTTGTGAACGTAATATCATGGTCCACAAGCTGCCAGAAAATTTTTGTAGATGGTGATGTCGAGTTTGACTGTGATTGGCCTAATATAGCATCTTTTCCTGAATTTTTTGGTTCATGGACTCAGGCTGCTTCTTATATAAAGATAATATATAATAGTACAGATTTCGTATCCTGGACAGTGGACACCAAGTCAATTTTGTTCGTTCATTGCTCACTGATGCCTTGCCACTGATACCATTTTAATTTTTGTTGTACTGCAGTTGTGCATGTCAGTCTATCTATTTTCATTGTATTTTTTTCTATTACATATGTTCAGACTAAGGGTCTGATGAGAAATTTTAATACAGAAACATATAATGAGTTGATTCTTCTAATTTCCCTGGCTCCCTGCCTGCTGCCTTTGAGATGCCTAAGAAGCCTTCTATGCAGGATGGAGCAGCACCCATGATGCACATATGTTTTTTATTCCTGGTTTCTATGAGGATATATTTGGCCTCTTCTTTTACTAACAGTTTTTTTTTTTTTTGCGATCACTAAACAGGGATGTTAGTGTGTTCCTCTCTGTAATATTTCTTTTTAGAGATTTTTTACAATAATTGCAGAAATATTCGACGGCTCACGTCGACCGATCCGACGGCTAGAAAGGCATGAGGAAATGAGAGGAAATTCTAGAGAGGAAACGGGAGGAAATTCTGATGTGTATGACCGATGGGCCACATGTGTCAAATTTCCTCCCATGTGCGCCAAATTTCTTCCTATTTCCTCCAAAACTCAAATAATTAGGACTCCAAACAAAGGAGTGGTAATTCCGTTTCTGTGTTTCTTTTTTCTAATCAAGGGTAATACGGTAATTTGATATTTACGAAAATAATGATTGGAGTAATATAGTTAGCTTGTGTGATTGAAGTACTATTGTGAGATGAATGTGTTCCTATCGTCTTCTAGGGTTTCACTGGCGGCGGCGGCTTGACCGCACGGTGCCCGTCGACGAACATGCCAGCGCACGCCGCAGCCACTCCTTCACCGTGGCGACCCATACTTCTATGCACTTTGCTGCTATATGCACAGCTGAAAATTTCAGTCAGTTAAAATTTGATTATTTATTTAGTTCAGCATAATGTCTACTTTGTCTTTCGTTATTCATAGTGCTATCTTATTTTAAGGTACGATCAAGTGCAGTTGCACCCAACACCCATTGATATAACAAATGCTCTGTTTACCTCTAGGCTATTTTACTGAATTTGTGCTCAAAGGGAAAAAGGCTAATGTACCTATATTACTCATATCAGTGTCTAAAAAATTGTTATATCGATACTATTGTTTCCCAAAAGCTTACCAAAAGAGAATGGTTACATGCTTTTATGCTATATACTATTTGTGAAAGATACGCATTTACATTGGCATGAAACTCATTGTGCCATTTATTTTTTCAATGTGTATTAGTCTTCTGTCTAGGAGGGTATACACTTATTTGACTGCTTCAGAATTAGGATCCTGAATTATTGATGACAATTTCCTGTTGTTTCAACGCTTTTATAGTATAGATAAGTCAAACGATGTAATGTTGTCTCAGTATGGCTTCACAGTTTCTGGATTTGTTTCTTCCCCTGATAGCCACCATACTTAGAGCACTATGGAGCAGCCCTAGATTGTTACATTCCATAATAAAGAAATCTTGTGCTAACTCTATAATGTTTGAGTTTATTTTGCCAGTGACCTTAACTGTTAGCACTTTTGTTAGACCTGCCTGAACCCTCAAACATCAGACCCTAATCTCGTGCCTCCTACAAATGTAGTTCGTATCTTTTTCCTTGGTTCATGTTATATTAGTTCTTCATGATCATATTCCATGGAGTAAAGGATGACATCATAGGTACTTTTGTACTGATGTTTAGTGTTCTGTCACCGAGGTTCCTTGGCCAGAGCAATTTGTGTCCTGCAAGACTGCTACTCTTGCAATTTGAGGGCTACACAATAAACAACAGATAGTTTTAGGTTTGGGCAAGCCAACTGATATGGCGATGCAGAAAATGTTCTTTCCATTTATAAAATATTAATGAAATGTCATGAATTTTGAATCTGTTTTAGAAAAAATAAGAACAATTGTGCCACCGTTTTTTAGTCTTCATTCTATAGTTTTTTATATGATATATAATAAGACATGCAGTTCAGTAGTATGTGAAAAATAAAAACAATTATACTCAGATTATCAGGACATTATTTGTTTTCGTTACGACGCACGGAAAGATCTATACAATAGAGCTGTGAGCCAGACCATGTTAATTTCATGAATTTTGCTTTTTGGATTATATGTCATTTTAATGTCATGCGATCCATGTGTTTTTAATACAAAGTGTAGTTGTCCCGTAGCAACGCACGGCTATGCTACCTAGTAAGAAAGGAAAAAAAAGAATCGACCTTACCAGCAGCAGTGAGCGCTCTCACCATCTCGTGGGCCTTCGCTGCACTCGCTCCTCTGGTCGGCTGGCCCACTAACCCAGCACAGCAGAAGCGGTACCCACTTATGTTTCCTGGGTAAAAACATGGTCCTAACGCAAAGTTTAATGAGATACTGGCCGCGCTAAGCACTTGGCGCCCAAGGTTGTAGCATCAGCCCAAATAAAAAACTTACATAGGCCGGTGGCCTGCCTCAATCCACAGCGCTGCTGAAATTTGAGCTTTGTAGGTCGCGTTCCCGCCACAACCCACAGGCGTCCGCTCTGCCCAGCCGCTGCCCTGCTCGCCTGCGTAATTGTGTTGATTGGTACGAACGACAGCAGTAGCCTTCCTCCTCGCTTGTTGCTCTGGACCTGGTGAACGGATAAGGCCACAAGGTAATCTTCGTGGGTCAACGGAGTTAGGTAGTGTGCTTCTATGTTTTTCATACTTGGCAAGCTATTTTAGTTGACTGATTTAACTATCATTAACAAGAACATGGAAACTTCATTTTTTGGTAATTTCATTTTCTTTTTTTGCATTGTCTACTTTTGTTTTTAGTTTTTTTTATTTTCGTGTTTCCTAGTTGTCAATTTTAGTTTTAAGTATCTGGTAATTTTAGTTTCATTATTATTTTATTCAGCAATTTCATTTTCAGTATTTTTCATTTTGTACAATTTTTTAAGTTTCATTATTTCATTATTTTTCATTGTTTCTTTTATTTTTAGTTAAATGATTTTTTTATTTTATGTTTTAAAGTCAAGTTTTTTTTAGTTCTTTTAGTTTTAGTTTGTAGTCAAATTTGTTTAGTGTTTTTTTTGTTTGAGTTTTTAGTTTTCCTTTTAGGTTTGAATGCATTCCTAAATCCTACCTATTAGTTGTATAATAACTTAACCTCTAAGTTGGCATGTTATGCAATGCTTCTTATAATAGTTTGTCCCTCAGGATGCAACTTGTCTTTTTTTGTATCGCTACTCTTGCCTTTTTTATAAATGTCCCTCCAATTGTCAGCTAGTCATGTTTTCCGACTTATATAATGGGTATTATAATAGCTCGCCCCTCTAGTTGGCAGCTTAAACAATGCTTGTTCTAATAATTTGCCTAGTTTGACTTGTTTTGTATAGCTACCCTCATTTTTTAATAAATGCCCCCGCTTGGCAGCAAGTCATGTATCCTGGCTTTTTTGTAATGTGTTGTATAATAACTTCACTACCCCAGAACGTTTTTCTCCCGACGGTCGACAGCGCTCCCGTCGGCCCGCAGCCTCCGTCACGGGAGCTAGGGTATCCCCCACGTGTGACCCAGAACCGTCCGGATGGTCTCTCCCCCGTCAGGGGCGTGCTGCACGCGGTCGAGCAAACAGAGACCGAGACATAAGGAAACCGCGTGATCTCATCGAAAATTTCAGCCGCACGCACCACCCCAATCCGCGCCCGTGACCTACCTCTTCCCCAAATCCTTTCCTCTCCTAGCTCCTGGCCACAAATGAAGTCGAACCTCTCTGCCCCTAGGTCAGCGCCGCCGGCCTCCACCACCAACGCCGCCGGCCTCCACCACCACTAGAGACGCCCGCCGCCCCTGCTATCGTCGCCGCGTCCCCAGCCATGAGCGCTGCCGCCTCCCCAGCCATGAGCGCCGCCGCCGGATACCGGGCTTCGGACCCGTCGCCCCGCCCCAGCCCCTAGATCCACCGCCGTCACCTCCAGCCCCGGACCCAGCGCCTCCGTTCCCATTTACCAGGTTCAGATTTCCTGTTTATCCTCCCCCTCTCTACTCCTCCCCAAAGAAGTGCTTCAGATCTGAATGTCATGATTGTAGGGTATTGCTGCCTCGGCTTTTGGAGTGACCATCAGGAAATTGGTTGCTGCCACCGTATGCAAGATGATGGTTTGCAACAAAATTGGCCTCTGACGAATTTTGTTCTTTTATGTATGGGAAAATTTTATTTTTATTTCCTTTTGGTCTGAATGAAATTATATTGTTTAATTTGCAGCAGTTGGGTGAGGGCAAATATGATCAGAGATAATATCTTCAGCATCCACCATAGTGGTTAGTTATCTCTCTGAATTTCCATTGCATCTGGTTAGTGTTTATTTAGGAAGTATGCTTCTTTAGCTCTCCAAAAAGACATGATTATCCTATATGCATATTTTTCCAACTGCCTATAGTTAAGCCCTTTACAGCTCACCTTCTATGAGGACCTCTAGTTTGATTCTTTAGCTGCATGTTGTATATATATCTAGTTATTACTGCTGTTTTGTAGTCAAGGCGCTTCATATAGAAGCCTGGCGTGTCATATTTATATGTGTAGTTCAGTTAACTGCTAGAATAATTCCTTCGTTTTGTGAAGTTCAATTAACATCTTCCTTTTCTTTCCCACTGAGGGTCATGGCATTGTTGCAGCATTTGTTGAACTGACATAAAGAGTAGCAAATATGCAACTAACTTATTAGGGATCTGAACTATTTCATATTAACTATGTTTTAGGTGTGGAAAAGAGTGGACAGGATCTTAGTGCCTTATGAAACCAGTTGCAGAATATATATAGAGATAAACTTGGATTGCTTAAGGAAGAATTGTGACATGGTAAGTTACTTTCCACACTTAATTTTTTCCTCATAGTTCACTTATATAGGATCACATGTAGTGGGGGGCTGGGGGCTTAGCTTGTTTGTTGTTGCAGCACCGGATGGAGCAACTCTGGCTTTTGGACCACCAACTCCGGCGCCTTTCTGGAGGAACAATTGAGCTCTCACCAGACAGCAAGGTCAGACCATGACCACCATGTAGCATATATGTTCTTGTCATGGTGCTTCAAAATTTAGTTGTGTCCAACCTTATCTATTACAGTTTGCTCATCCTTAAGCTGCTGCATACAACATATAGAATAAAAATTACTCTCCTTCAGCTCTAGTTTTGTCTGATTTAGTGTTCCAAATGTAGATGTAATTCACATATTTGTTTAACTTTAACAGCTACGTTCGTTTATCTCTTAATAAATTACTCCTATATAGTCCCAATCTCAATTTTAGCTGGGACACTATGATAGTAGTAGTAGCTGGATAGCAGCAGTATAGCACTTCATGGTGTTTCTGTTCTATTGAGTTGGTGCTCTTTGCAGCTGTAGAATACTGGAGGATGCTGAACAAAAAGCCCTGTTCAGTCCTCCTCCCTGGAATCAGCGGCACTACACTGTATGAGATGGCCTAACATATACCACAAGGTACAAGTAGTCATACATAGTTACATACCACATGACATGCTTCAGGATAGTTGGCATTGCTACCTGCTATAATAAAGTTGTTTTCTTTAGTTTCTTAATAATGCATCGATGCCCATTTGTTTGTAATCTTTTCATGGACCCAATTCCAACATCAAGTATTTATAATTTCAGATTAGTCACTTTTAATCCTCAGACTTGTGATTGGTGTAACTGAACATTGTGAAGGATAGCTGAAAGTGCTCCCACCTAAGTTTTGTATCAGTGCTAATTTTGTTGAAAGTGCTAGTTTTGTAAAGATCAATCCCTACAGTTGTATGTCCTCAGATTGTTTTGGGGTAATCTATCTATCCTTCGACAAAGTGCTAGAATATTCAATTTTATTTGCATAATCTTGCCTGCAACTGAAAGCATACACTAAAAAAAGTAATCATGCGTGCCCTTCTAATCTTCTGATCTTGTGGTGGACAAGCTATATATATATATATATATATATAGGGAAATTCCATTATACTCTTACGAGTATGTACTCCCATCTCTAAAAAACCATACTAGGTATGTGTCAATACTTGTTTATCGGTTTGAGTATGTTTATATACTCATTTTAAGATACTCCATGTCTTTCTACGCTAAAAAATTTCAAAGGAACATATATTTTTTGATATATTACTAAAATGCCACTACTGTACTATATAAAATATGTATGACCATATACCCAATGTATGCATGCATACTTGACATATATAACACCCTGGTACTCTAGTATGACCATATACTTCGTGTATATACACTTCGTTCGGTCATATACACCCTAAATCTAGAGATATAGAGATAGGAGTACATACTCTTAAGAGTACAGAAAACCTGTCCTATATATATATATATATATATATATATATATATATATATATATATATATATATATATATATATATATATATATATATATATATATATATATATATATATATATATATATATATATATAACACAATGTACACAATGTTCAGTTCTTAACATGGATTTAAAATGTACGGGTGTGCATGCCATCTGGATATCTTGTGATGAATGAATCACTTGGCAAAATAAATTCAGCAGAACCAAGTTGCATGCTGTTATTTTTACAAGATCTCTCATGAATCGTTATTTTTTTCATGTTTTGACTACAGGATGTGGAGAAGAATGGATATGCAGCAGCTACTGTGTATTGTTGTCGAAGGGCTTAGTAATTACTTAACTTCTATTTACTTCTATTTCCTATATGTTAGTTGCATGAATATTGTAACTTGGGTCTGCTTTATTTTGTAAGGCCTTAAAACATAGCTTAAGATTTGTTGACCATTGAATGAACCATCTAATAATTGAACAAGTTGAGTGATGATTATATGTATGAGATATTTCATTGTAATATTTAATGTTGTTTGTTTGTGCATGCTGAAAAGGATCTGCTTGTATTTGAATAGTTCAATGAGAATTTATTCATTACTATGTAATATGAGGTTTCCCTGACGGCACTGAAGCTGACAGGGATGGTTTAGACCTTCCCTGACGGTACTGAACTGACAGGGGAATATTGAGCCTTCTCTGACGGATAAGTAACCGACAGGAAAATTCATCCCTGACGGAAGCTGTAAAACTGCCAAGGAAAATCTTTCCTGACGGTTGTAGCCGTCAGGGAATGGTCCCTGACAGTTTTCCGTCAGGGAAAGTCCACTTTCCCTGACGTTTTTCTTGTGACGCGTTATCCCTGATGGTTACCGTCACGGAAACCCTTTCCTGACAGTTTTCAGCACTTTCCCTGACGGAAGTGGCCGTCACGGAAAAAAATTTCTGGGGTAGTGCTTGTCCCCCTAATTGGCAACTTATGCAATATTTATTTTAATAATGTATCCTTCAGGTTGCAGGTTGTTTTTTATTGGTCCGTTACTCTTTTTAGGGGTCTCAGTAACTTTATGTAAATAATATATAACAAATTTATTATATTCCTGTGGTAACTATCGATGCGCATATCTTGTAAAAAACTTTGGTATATTTTTGAAGTAGCAAGTTTAATATTTTATGGTAGCAGCTCCTAGCATATTTTTACACATAAATTTCTATTGAAATAAAATTCTTTAAAACATGACAAATCAGGTCTAGTTTTGTTCGTATGGTCTCATAGAACATTACAGTGCAAATGAAATTGAAAATGGATATGTCATTCAAAAGTTATAGCAATGTAAATAAAATATTTTTGTTTTTTAGTTTCTGTGTCGCCTTGGACCACATGCAAGCTGTTCGGGCGCGGGCCCATGTAGTAGGCTGCAGGCTTGTCGGGCGCGGGTTATGGATCAGACCGCTCCTGTGGAAACGGGTCACGAGTGGGTGGGGTGTCCTGCGCTGCCGTAATGCGCCACGGGTCACGCTATATTAGCCTCCTGCTTCCCCACATGTGTTGCTCAATAAAAGAAGCTACGATGAACAAGTAAAATCACCTCATAAGATGTTTTCAGTTATTTTTTTAAATATCCTTCTAATCCTGATCCTCATTAAACTTTTCAAAAGCCCAAAAAGGAGGCACCATATGATTTGAAAAACAAAATGCATTGGTGGAAGATGGCATAGGTTGAACAGACTTAGATATTAGGATGGTTGTCAAAGTTAGTATTTCACATATCGATATCATAGACCAAAAATATATTCATGTCAGTGAGTTGAATTCGAAGAACAAATGACACGGTCATTCAATAAATCACTAAGTAAAAAATCAGATATATAGTTTACCATGCAATAAGCTGTATATTCCATTGCAACGCATGTGCACTTTTCCTATATCTCAACCTCTACCTATACCTAATATTAAAGAGCAAAGTATTTCTTTCGTCTTTTTTTTTTTCAATTCCCAAGCTGCTCTCTCACCCTTTGTATCGCGTATGTGACCTAGATTAATGATCTGTGCTTATACGAGCTAGAACAACGAATGATTGTACGGAGTCTGATTGTAAGACATATTGGGCCTTGTTTAGTTTCCAGATTTCCTCCCAAATTCCACTATGTAAAAAGAAGATTCATGTCACATCAAAATGCCGGCACATGTATAAAGTATTAAATATAGATTAAATCAAAAACTAATTATACAGTTTGGTTGTACTTTATGAGACGAACATTTTGAGCCTAATTAGTCAGCGTTTGGACAATTATTACCAAATAAAAACAAAACACTACAGTGCATAGCAGTGTGCTACAGTGTCATTCGGGGCACACTGAATCCGGATCTAAACAAGGCCACGTTCCGTGGTACGCACGGGCGTGCACACACCGGGTGACAGTTGGCTGGCAGATCAGTGCGCAGAGTCCAAGCTTCCCTGTGCTACAAGTGTCACAGCCTCCTTTGCCTTCCTACATCTCCAAGGGATATGCATTTTAGTTTTGCATTTGAGGCAATTTGCAAAGTCCCAAATGAAAATGGCAAGAAAAAAAAGCAATGATCTCCAACGGTTTTGCATTTTTACTTGCCAAAAATAGATTTTGTGGCCCCACACTTTCTTTTCCTGGAAATTTTGGCGCGCGATTTTCTTCGTCCACGCCATTTCCTACGCGTCGCGTGCCGCCTGTCTACGTCGCGCCGCCAAAGATCGATCGCGACCGAGTTCAGTCGCGCCAAAAATCTTCTTTCGGGGCAGCCGTGCCTTCAATTCCTTGGCGCCGTCCTCGTGCTGTCCAGGCCCTAGCGCAGTCGTCGTGCGTACGGTCAGGAACGTGAAGGCACTGGCGGCGCGGAAGGGGACCGAAGTGCTTCGCGCGCGAGTGGGAGGAAGTGCTTCGCGTGACTCGGGCTACGCACGCGGGTGGAGGCTCGCGGGGGGGAGGGTCGAGGAGGCACTATTTGCAAAGCACGGGAGCCTTGGCATATATGGCAAGTCTAGACCTCTAAATGCCAAGTTATGCAAAATGCAAACTCCAAATGCAAAACCGTTGGAGCCCTCTTTTGAAGCTTTTTGGCAAATTAATCAAATACAAACCCCAAATACATAACCCTTGGAGATGCTCTAAGACCATGTCCAGATGCATGATGCATCTGTCATGCATCTGAGGCTTCCTTGTCTAAGCAACAGAAGCAATTTTCGGTGGACCCCATTCATGAAAGTGACATATGTAGGCCTGCACCTATCTTAATTTATTTTGTTCTTCCTCCGGATGTGTCGTGTAGAATGCACCAGATGTGTCGTGTAGAAACAAATTTTGTCTTAATTTTAGGACTCATCATCACTTGGAGCGAAAAAAATATTTTATTTTATAATCTTTAGCATGCATTCCATACATTGTTACTAAAATGTGTGACCTTTTATTAGGATTTGTAAAACATTTTGCTAAATTGAACTCGGAATTTTTTTTTGAATTCAAGAGCCATAGGCTCCGGCCTTTTTCATTGATTGATAAGACCAACCATTACAGTTCAGTTCGAGTTTGCATCAGTGAAGTTCATCGCGCTTGCTTTTTCCAGACAAGGCGGCTTATTACAAACTGCCAACTTAAGCAGCCAAATGACAGTTTTCACATACTAGTAGGTCTACGATAACTGACAACAATATCATAACGAACACTGACATTCCCCGGATTCAGTCAGCCAATATCTTGATCATCAGTTTTCAGCTTCTCATCAGCGCAGAGCTATGTCCATCTCCCTCCACCATGGCAGGTACAGGGACACCATCTTCCCATCTTCAGTCGAGTTTTCTCCAGGGAAACCTTGTTCAGGCTTCAACTCCATTGCACCATCTTCCATCAGCTCGATCTTGTCATCAGCTGGCCATAAGGCAGCCAAAGAGTTTCCCTCCCAGCACTTCTCATCTTGCAGATATGACTTTCCAACATAGATCTCTTGTCGATGGGGCACAGAACTAGCCAGCTCTGTAATAGCCCAGCTATCCTGTGATGCAACATTTCCATGCTCTTCCATTCCATATGCTGAAAACAAATTTCATTTCTGAGTTTCCATAAGGACCAAAAGACAGCAGCAGTTACCATATTCACAACACAATATTTCTTTTCACTAAGCCAAAAAGTCCCTATATTGATTATGTTGCCTCCTATATTGAGATTAAAACAATCAGATATCCCATTCCGGATTTGTCTAGCTATTGCACAATCAAAGAACAAGTGGTGGATGGGCTCTTTTTCGAGCAATATAAACAAGACTCATCCTCTATCTTTTTCCTTTTGGCTAGATTATCTCTAGTTAGTGCTCTGTTTTGAGTAACCAACCACAAAAAACATTGAACTCTTGGTGGAATTTTGAGTTTCCACCCGGCGGGTATATGCACAGGACTAATACCTCTAAAATTAATGATTTTATATAAAGACTGGGAAGAACAAACACCAGAAGCAGTGAACTGCCAAATCAACTCATCTTCTACATCTGTAAATTGGATAGAGGCAACTAGTTCAATGATCTCTAACCAGTCCTGATATCTCTCCATTGATACATTCCTCCTAAAGGTACACCTAAGGTTACTGCCATCCCACAACTCTAAAATGGTTTTTCCCTTTTCATTAACAATTCTATATAAGGGATAAAACTGAATAGCTAGACTAGTTGACCCTAACCAATTATCTTCCCACAACCTAACCTTCTTACCATTCCCAACTTTCCATCTATACCCAAGTTTTGCGGCTTCTGTCTTTGCCCAGATAAAGCCTTTTAGGAAATTAGATGCCCCTACAGTGTTAGTATGAAAGATGTTAGGTTTATCGGTTTTATACTTATAGTCTAGAACCTCTCTCCATAATTTGTCCCCATCAGTCTTGTACCTCTTAATCCAGGAAGCTAAGAGACTAATATTCAAATCTCTTAAATTGGTTAATCCTAAACCACCATCCTCTTTTCTCATGGAAGCCAACTCCCAATTAGCTAGGTGGTAGTGGTGATCATCAACATTGTCATTCCAGAGACAATTTGCTAAATGTGAATTGATAAGTTTAATAGCCCACTTGGGGAACTTGATGAATGAGAGTAGGTAGATAGGTATACTAGCTAAACAAGACTTTACTAAAGTAATCCTAGCAGCTAAAGATAGTAGCTTACCTCTCCATCCCCCTATCCTTTTTAACATCTTATCCACTAGTGGTTGGATATCTTCTCTAGACAATTTCTCATAATGCAAGGGTACTCCAAGGTACTTAAAGGGGAAAGCACCCACAGGACATGCCAACACATGAGCTAACCTATGAGATTCAAAGGGATCCAAGTTCATTGGAATAAGCTCACTTTTATGAAAATTAACTCTCATTCCTGAGATTTGCTCATACCACATTAGAACATATTTCAAATTTTCTAATTTCCCATCATCTGCCTTTGAGAACAGGATTGTATCATCTGCATATTGCAGAGATACAGTCCCCCCTGGTCTAAAATCTTCCAATAAACCACTAATCAATCCTGCATCTAAACCTTTCTTCAAAAGCTTGGTCAGCCCATCACCAACCAAGTTAAAAAGGAAAGGGGCTAGGGGATCTCCTTGCCTCAGCCCCTTCCCTGCCTTAAAGAAGGCACTATCTTCTCCATTCAAAGTAATCCCTATGGACCCTCCCATGACTATTTGCTTAATCCAACCAATAAATCTACCATCAAAACCCCTATCTGCTAACATGTCGATAAGGAAGGACCAATTAACCCTATCATAAGCTTTTTCAAAATCTAACTTAACTACTACTCCTTTCTCCCCAGATTTGATAACACTGTGGACCACTTCATGTGCTACCACCATACTTTCTAGAATAAATGTGCCCTTGATGAAAGCAGATTGGCTATTAGAAACTATCCTCTGTACCACGGGGTCAATCTAATAGTCGAAGCTTAGAAAACAATTTAAAACTACAATTGAGTAAACTAATGGGTCTATCTTGCTTGATATTAGTAGCATCTCCAACCTTTGGAATCAAAGTAACCAAGGGACAATTCAATCTAAACAGGTCTAGTTCTCCTCTATGGAAATCATTAACCATATCCAAGAGGTCATTTTTAATCAAATCCCAAAAAGTCCGGTAAAAGATGAAAGACAGGCCATCTGGTCCTGGGGCACCCTCAGAGTAACAACTAAACAATGCTTCTTTCACCTCCTTCTCGCAAAAGGAGCATCAACAAGTCATTTTCATCATTAGACACTATATCAGTATCTTCCCAAAAGTTAGCATCTAATTTGAAATTCCCATCTGGCTCTTTTGCAAACAACTTCTTATAAAAGTCTACTGCAATACTCATCATCCCCTTTTGATCAGAAACTATTCCCAAAGGACCTTCTAGACTCTCTATTTTCTTAGCTCTACTTCTCTGGTTAGCAATAGCCTGAAAATATGCAGTGTTTCTATCACCTTCTAGTAGGTTTCTATCTCTGGACCTTTGTCTAACTTTTATCTCCTCTAGAGCCCAGATTTGCTGCATCTCTTTTTCAATGTCTCTATAGTCTTGTAACTTTACATCATCTAACTGTCTAGATTCAGCCAAGGACTCCAAGAGATTAAATCTACCTGCTAACTCAGCTTTAGTCTTATTCATAGCAGCAACTTCATTAGCAGCCCACCCTCTAGCTAGCCTTCTAAGAGTTCTAACCTTATGCTGCCATCTATCAATACTTTTAGCAAAGTTACGGGGAGAATTCCGTGCTTTCTCCACTACTTTCTTAAAGGATTCCTTTTGGATCCACCACTTCTCAAATCTAAACCTTTTTTTACCAAAACTCATATTAGCTCGTGTACTAATGACAAGTGGGTTGTGGTCACTTGGTAATCTATCCAAGGCCTTAACACTAGCTAGGGGGTACACAGCCTCCCACTCTGTGGATACAAAAATTCTATCTATCTTAGAGAAGGTAGGAGCATCCTGGTTATTGGTCCAGGTGTATTTTTTGTTGCTGGGGTCAAGCTCCACCAAAGCCCACTTATCTATCCAATCATTAAATAACCCAGCCCATTTGTGGCTAATTATCCCATTACTCTTATCCTTAGCAAACCTGACAAGGTTAAAATCACCTCCTAACATGATAGGTCCTTTCGAGGAACCCATTATCTTCTCCAACTCATCTAAGAAAACCTGTTTCTTTTCCTCATAGGCAGGACCATAGATAACTACTAATTTCCAAGAAAAACCAGTTTTCTTACATGTTAACATTGTACTTACAGAAAACTGAAGTACTTCTCCTATGGTCATGCTATACAGATCACTATTAACTCCTAACAAGATACCCCCAGCTGAGCCTATAGCACCTAACTGAACCCGGAAAAAGGAACATCGTAACTAATGATCTAAGCGAGACGCGAGAGATATCTCTCTTTTTTGTTTCCATGATACCTACAAACTCTAAATGATTCTCTTTAATCTTCTTTCTTAAAGCGGGAATTCTATCAATCGGCCCCAACCCTCTAATATTCCAAAACATGCCTATCATTTAAACTTTTCTTATTTTTCTTCCTAGGTCCTACGGTAGACCATCCATCCTCCCGGGGGTCCACTCTTTTACCACGATTTCCATCATGGCAAGTAGAAGCAACACAAGAACTATCTACCGAAGTACCATCAACTAAAGTATCACCGCAATTAGGAAAATTACAACTAGCTAGACTAGCAAGCATTCCTACTTGCTCTCTAGGTTTACTATATATGCAATCAACGAGATAAAGGATTTCCATCCTTTGAGGTTATTCCAACCTTCTTAGCAACAGAAACTAAATGAGCTTTGAGTTCATATTTTGAGTTACCTACAGGCACATCCAGGTTCCATATCCTTTTTGAGTCTTGTGCTTTTTCCATCATGGTCTTCCCATCATCAATGTTCCTAGTCATCCTTCTTGTTGGCATCACGCCCCCACGGGTTCTTCTTAACTCTTGTTTGCTTTTCTTTAACTTGATGTTCTTTTCTCTGATCAGCAACTGTGTCAGCTCCCTCTTCACTCACCACCACTTCACCAGCTTGATTGATTTCTTGGCTTTCATCCCCAGCCTCAGTCCTCAACCCACTGTCCTCAACCATCTCTTTGTCTTGGTCTTTATACAGCTCTTGCAGCCTTGTTCTGACCTCACTCTTGTCACTTTCAGAGATATTGAACACCCAGTCATCTGGATAAAGGACTTACTCCTCATCATCTCCACCCACTTGATTCAGATCTATATCCCCATCTCCATCTTCTTCTTCCCCCACATCAATCTCCATGGCTCTGAGAAGTTTAGCACATGTACCAGCATCCTCTTGACCAAGAGAGTATCCAAAGTCAAGAGTTCTTTTTACTTGGCCGACGAGATCTGCCTCCACTACCCCCGGCAAAACTCCATCTCCATTCACACCATTGTTACTTCCAGTTTGTGTCATCCTTATGCTCTTTATCCTTGCTCTCTTCCTGTCCTGATTTGTCCTCACCCAAGGCACCATCATTTCCTTTCTTACCATCACCTCCATCTTCAGAGCCTTCATCCTCAACAATGTAACCCTCAGGAGTCAACAGTATGAGATGTACATCATTCTGGAAGACAAACAGTCTTTCTTTGGCAATTTTGAAGGGATCCTTACACATCACTTTGACCCTGACCAAGCTATAGAAACTATCAAACAAAGTCCGCCAAATCCACCTCAACCATTACGCCCACACAAGAGGAAACTTCACCATGGTCTTCCAATCTACCCACTTTGGTGGTATGCCCCGAATCATCACCCACACCTCGTCGGCTTGCCTACAGGTTCAATGGTACCATTCCACACACTCAGAGCACATGTTACCCCAGGCTTAAGGTTGAATTTTGTAACAGAGCCAATCACTAGCTTCTCCACCCTTCTATCTGGTGGGAATTTCACAGAGTAATTGTAGTCATCTGTCTTCTTCAAAACCCATGCCCAGTCCTTGTCAAACAGGGCCTTCAGAGCTTCTATTATCCTGGCCTCATCAATTTCACCAGTCTCTATGAATAGCTGCCCAAAGTTATCCATGCCTACCCAATGGCCGAATCTATCTCGGCTGATCCTCCACATCCACATAATGAAAGCCTAAACCTCTCTTAGCGAGAACCAAAGTGCGAGCAACGGGTGGTGGTTTTTTCCACATTGGGCAAGCATTTACAACATGGCTAGGCTCATGGCATATGAAACAAACTTTTGGACCAGAGCATGATGAACTAAGATGGCCGACATACCCACAGTTGAAACAAACAGCATGAGCAATAGGTTTGGCTTCCTCAGTTTTACCTTTGCCACTTGATGATCCTCTTGTCTCCTTGGCCTTGTCCCCTTCTTCTTTACTTGCTTCCTTGCCTGTTGGAGCTTGCACCGGATTTGGCTTCGCTGCTGGTGCTTGTGGCCTTGCTTGAGTAGCTCTTCCCCTACCTCTATCCACGAAACCACCCCTCCTAGGTCTTGGCGCATCAAACTGCCTCCCAAAGCCCTGTTGAGGGAATGGCGGCCCTGGTGGCCCTGACGGAAGAGGGTAGTACCCAGACTGGTGCGGCGGTGGAGCGCCGAAGAACGGTGGTTGCTGTTGTGGAAACCAGCCGCCATAGTTCCAGTCCTCCTGACCTCGACCGCGACCCGCCATAGCACCCTTCACCACTTGTGCGAAGCTCAACCTCTTCTCCTTCCCCCAGACCAAATCGGTGAACGAAAACTTCTTCGATGGCTCACTCCACGAAACTCCTTCACTAGCCGGGAAGCAATCCGAGGGACCAAAGGATTTGCTCTCCCAAAACTTCTTCTCCACCCACACGAGCTTCTCCGTACCCTCAACCCTAACCCTAGCACGCGGCGGCGGCGGTGGCCGGGAAGGGGACGACTCGGGGATGAACCAGAGCTCTCCCCAGAAGTCTTGAATCTCTTCACCTTTTTCGCACAGGGTCGCGGTTCCGGGTTCCTGCGCCCGCGCCCGGGTCCGCCATGGAAACGGCTCCGCCACCTGTGCGGTCCTGCTCGTGCCACGTCCCCTCCCGCGCTCCTCCGTGAGGCTGCGCCGCGGGGCCTCCTTGCCAGACGCGCAGCCGCGCCGACCAGGTGACCCACTCTCACGGATCGGCGAGTCCGGACGGCGGCTGATCGGCGGTGAGGGTGCGCCGACCCTCGCCTCCGTGTCGCCCAAGCTAGACGACGACACGACTGTCATGGTCCCGGTAATAAAAATATAACCGCCAACGATAGAGGCCTGAACTCTGGAAAATTTTAGCAATTCCTGTAACCGTTATGGATTAGTTCAGCTAGCTGGTAGCATAGCAATGCTAGTTACTCGTACTCCCTTCGTTCCTTAATAAATTAACTTGTGGAGCTGTCCTAATTAGTCAAACTTTTCTAAGTTTGTTGCTTTGATTTTTTTTTAGGTTGGATCAAATTTTATAGGAAAAAGAACAATATTTATGACAGTATATAGTTAGCTACAACATGAAATATGTTATCATACTATATTATTCTGGCGTTATAGATGTTAGTACTCTTTTGTATAAAATTTTGACTTAAAATAATTCTATAAACTGATTTGTTCCGAGACAGACAAAGGGAGTATGTAGCTTACATTCTACATATGGGTGTATTTGGGAAGACTCTTCCCTAAGGGCTCTTTTTTTTTTCCACCGAAAAACGGCTCTAAACAGCTTCTCCTACTAAATCGTTTGATAGGCCTCCTCCGGAGAAGGTGGAGCCGGAGAGCCGGAGCCGGAGCCGGAGAGGGCCTACATTTCACGCAATGCATGCTGCACTTGTGAGTAATTGACAAGGACGGTGCAGTGCGATGAATGCATGTCACCCTCGCACACCGGCCCGCCTGCGCGCTTCGCTCGGGCTGACGCATATCATATCCTGCCTGCTGGACACTGGAGCACTGGACACGCCCGGCGCGAGCGACACGACACGTACGCCGCTGCGGGACCGGAGACGGAGATGCTGCGTGCTGCACAGACACCAAACAGGTCGAGTGAGGGGACCGCACGTTGAGGTGCACGTGACGCGGGCATCATAAGTCGTAACAAGGCGTTCTAGCTAAGCTGCTGCTTCTGATCTGATAAATTGAAATTAATTGTGATCGATCAGATCGAGCATCCTCATAGTCAAAGCACAAACAGGCATCATAAATGTGAGGGATAAGGTGGTTGTGTACACCTACGTACGGGAACGACTTCGTTGTACTCGGTAGCCTTGTAGGATGTGATTGATTAGCCCATTGCTCCTGTTGTTGTCCGTGTTTCAAAATGACAGGTGGTAATTAATTCTCTCTATATATAAGGCCCGCCGCTGCTTATCAATTTTGGTGCTTTTTCTCCTTCTGACGAAATATAAAACAACAAGGATATATAAGTTATTTTCTCACAACTGCCGGCCGGACTATCGTCACATAATGCAACTTCAGCGTGGCATCGCATATTACAAATTCGGTGTGGCCGTTGCCGCGCCCGCACCATACAAGAGTTGGCCAGTGCTTTTTGTTGAGCTTGGGGCCGGTGTATGTTTTGTACGTTTGCTAGGCCATTACGATTTTGCTATCCCAAGTGGTTTTTGTTGAATTCGGTAAACCACCCCTACCTAATAAGGCAGTACGTTGGTTTTGTTGGGAAATTAGGCACTTTCATGATTGATTTCACAACATAAATCATGATGAAAGCACACACTAACATGTAATTCTCTAACATACTAGTTGAATTCAACAGCATAGCAAACAACATCACATAATCAGCGAACACATCAAAAAGCTAGATCGGACCACGGCGCATGTACTTATCATTTGCAGATGAAGTCACCGTGGCTTATGGTGGAGGAGCGATGATGTTGTTGAAGAAGTTACCGAATACAGGTCAAAGTAGCTGGCGGCGAAGACTACGGTACGTAGCACCGCCTGACTTGGACGTAAGATGGGCCATGGTGAAGATCGTGAACAATTGTGTAAGGCGCTTCCCAAAAACCTTATTCACCTTCTCCCGGTGCAGGATCGCAAGGACCAGTGGTACCAGAGACCTACTCTCCCGATCGCCGGTGCACGCAAGAGCTCGGGATGGAGAGACTATGGTGGCGGTGAGAAGAGGAAAGAGGCAAAACCATAACTCGAATAGAAGCATTTTGAGAGGAGGCCAATAGGTCGTATATATAGGAAAAACGCCGAACCATCTCGTGTTGCGATCGAGACCTAAACTGACTAGATTTCTAACTCACAGACTTGAAGATCAAGTAACCAAAAAATAGAACTGCAAATGAAAGCCGCACTCCCGCAAGGTCATGGGCCAAATTTCGGCGGACCATTCACGTAGATATTGCACGCCCGCTCCCTTCGCCCTGGCCCGGTGAGGTGAGCGAGCACGTGCATGTGGTGTTCCCTTCTCTTCCCCACACAACTCAGTAGAGTGCTGGGGACTTCCATATTAAGTAGGTGACCCTTCACTTCCACAAGTATGGTGGGATTAAAGGTTCTACCACCTCCTCCACTTGCACACATGAATGAGCTTTTGAGATTTATTTAGAATAATTTGAACATTCATATGGACCAAGCCCATTTATTCCTGCAATCCAGATCCTAATTGTCCAATTAGAGATTAGTCTGTTCGTGCTACAGATTAATATACCTAGCGTTTCAGCATAAATTGTTAAGTAGAACTTTCGCTTAAAGCTTAAAGTTACACCTATCCACAACATGAAAATCAAAACTAGTATATGGCAGCTAGTAGTCTATCCCGTGGGTAGAGCATATATGTTGTACTCTCTGGTGTCTTCATGAGTTTGCTAGGGACCACTCAGGTCTCATATACTGCTAAGTTTAGTAGTCAGACTCATATAGGTGTGTTCCTTCAAGAATGCTCTGCTGGACAACATCTTTGCGTGTTAAGGCCAACAGAAACACATTAATGAGGTCACCAACCTGCCTTACAGTTGTAAGAGTATTACATCTTCACTTAGAGCGGGTTAATATATTACTCTCCTCTGTTAACCAATAGCTTGTTTTCTCAGGTCCTAAGTGACTGGATCTCCAATAAAAAAGATTGGGTTGCCACTATGGTCATGGGTCTCGTACCCATCTCCATCGAAGCATTTTCTCACCCTCCGAGATGGCCCTTTTATAAAGGGATCTTCTAAGTTTTTGTCTATTTGAATATATAAGCCACAACTATTGCTCCAATGTTTCTCAATTTCCTGACAGACGTTGAATGTCTCTTTAGTCTTGACGACTTCACATTATCATTAGCACTATTCACTTTGACAATAACCATTTGGTTGTCATAGTTCGCATGGTTAGCCGGTTTTGGCTTTTCAATCACAGGCAAGTCTATCAAGAGCTCACTCAGCCATTATATCTCTTCAGTGGCTGTATCCAAAGTAGTAAGTTTTGCTTCTATGGTTGACTACATAAAGAATGGTCTGTTTGCATGACCTCCTTGACATTGTGCCACCACCAAGAGTAAACATATATGGCAGATGCCATGAGTATCGCCCTTAGAACAAAAATGGCAGATGAGTTGTGTTAAATATTGTCCTTATAGGATTTAGACATTTATGAAAAAAAATTTGGCATGCAATATTTAATAATAAACAATGGGACATATGTTATTGGTCAAAAGTGACATACCCTTGAAAACTAAGTGTTTCAGATTTCCATATCAGGTGGGACGGTTTTGGTTAGTCCAAGTGGAAGTTCGGTTACCTCATGGGATTGAGTCCTATTTGATTTTTACTTAGAGCAAGATCTCCCCACCCTATATATATGAATAGCCATGGCCGATTGACGGCATCCAATTGATCAAATATACAAAATTTACTAGTTTTTATCTCTCCAATAGATATCATTATTGGTTTAGAACATATTTTTAATAATAAGCATCTATCATTATCATCATGAGGTGGTGAGGCTGCAACAACAAAAAATATTTTTGAATCAATAAAATATTTTATTCAACATTTTAATAATAATTACTCATAAAAAGTTATAGTTCTCAATGATATCTCTAGCTTTATAGTTTTTTGAGTTTTATATTTCTAACGTCATCAGGTGGTGGCTGCAACAATAAAAAAAGCCACTATTAGATATTTAAGATATCAATTAGATATCATTCTTCATCTGGAATATATCTTTTAACAACAAGAATACATTGTTATGTGCTTCAATCATTATCACCGTCCGAGAATACATCGGACACAAATTAGTTTTTATAAAAGTACATCATCATAACAAAAGCAAAGCACCTGAGCAAAAAAGACTTATAGCTAAGACACTGGGTAACCTAAATAAAAGACATATAGCTAAGACACCGGATAACTTAAATAAAACATACTAGAAAATTAAAAAGAAAGAATAAAAAGAAGAAAATCTCCAATGAACAACTCAAGTATTCATCTAGTGGCCTTCCTTCCGGCTGGTTACTAGAACACAGTAACTTTGATTCCAAAAGAACAGAACCTACAAAAATACAGAATAGAAAAAATTATCTCTTCAACTGATGATGGAGCTTTCAGCTCATCCTCGTCAGTCTTCACCCACCGAAAAACCAAGTGAGAAAAGAACAAGAAATATTGTTTTTTATTTTTCATGACAGCGATGATCATAGACAACTGTCGAGCTGATGCAGTGGACGCGTGACGTCAGCAGCCACGCCCGCAACACACCAAAGCATGACCGTTGACCCTGCCCAAGTCTTTCTTGCTTTTATTTATTTTTATTATATTAATTATTTTTATTAATGTTAATTTCGAATATATCCAAGTACTTATAATAATATATACCATGCATGCTTAGTAGCTAAGTTTCGATAGTCTCTTTGCGCTCTTAGTGCTTTTTCTAATCGAAATCGAATCGATTTGTTGGCTTGCATGCTGACGTCATTGGGATGACAAAACGGGCGTCAAAATCAAATCCCTGTATTATTATTTCCCATTTGTTTAATAAAATAAAAAGCGGCTTTTAGGAATGTCCGTTATTATTAATTAGGAAATATAGGACGCAGGATGCCAATCGGCCGTGGTTGCTTAACTGTGCCTAGGACTAGGATTAGTCTAAAGCGCTCACCAAGAATCCACTTCCCTGGCCTAGTGCAGCCCGGGGCGGCGCGGCATGGCTCGGGATGCGACAGCGACACGGAGCAGAGGTTTGTTAGCGCTTGTAGCCTGTGTGTTTGGATAGCACAGACATCCGAAGACGCGAAGGAAGCTGTAATCAGGAGGACTACCGTGGAGGAGCTGGAAAGGGGTTGCCAACGACTTTGGCTTGCAGGGTCGTCGATTGAGAAGAAAGGTGGAGGTCTGGAGTGCTTCAACCCAGAACTTGGGCGAGAGGCCTCCGTGCAGAAGAAGGACGCGGACGCCGTCATTAAGGGAGTGCCCAGGATACGCTCAGCCTTTCCATTTTGAGGAGACGTGTATGGGCAGGAGAGTCGCATCACGATGCCATGAGAAGCATAGAAAGTGCGAAGGAAGGTGTTGTCAAATTCACCGCCATTGTCGGATTGCATCGCCTTGATCGAACGATCGAGTTGTTTGTGAGCATATGCGTGAAAGGACTGAATGGTAGCAGCGACGTCAGATTTGCGTCGCAACGGAAATGTCCAGACAAAATGAGTAAAATCATCAAGCAAAGCAAGATAATATTGATAGCCCGAGAAACTCAGTTCAGGCGATGTCCAAATGTCACAATGAATTAACTCAAACGGTGCTGTTGTTTTTGAAGTTGATGAATGAAAAGGTAAACGAACATGTTTGCTAGTGCGGCAAGCATGGCAGGAATGAGACAAATCTTTATTACAATTGAATTTGAATTGTTTGAGTAATTGAAGGAAGCTCTCATGCCCGGGATGGCCAAGCCACTGGTGCCAAAGATCCATGGAGGTGGCTGCGAGACACTCGTGTGGAGAGGATGGAGGCGCCGGCAGCTGCAGTGGGTACAGATCGCCTGTGCTGTCACTGCGGTGAATCACAACCTTGGTGTCCCGATCCTTGATAGAGAAGCCAAATTGATCAAATTCAATAGGGACAGGATTATCACGAGTTAAAGCGCGAACAGAGAGGAGGTTTTTAATTAGGGGGGGAGAGATGAGAATGTTGCACAGAGCAAGAGGAGAAGGGGTCGTGGTAATGGTGGAAGATCCAACATGTGTGATAGGCAGTAGGGATCCATTGCCGACCTTGATGTTGGTGTAAGAGGAGTGGGGTTGGAGGGAGGAGATGTTACCAGAGCTGGAGGCCATGTGAGACGAGGCGCCCGTGTCGAGGAACCAATTGCCACCAGAGTTGTGGAGGGAGAGGTCCAATAGCGCAGCGAGCAGTTGGGGGTCGATGTGAGCTTGTGGTGGTGCGCCGGCGGGAGACTGGCCGAAGATGCCGGAGGCGTCATGTAGGGTAGCGGTTGGCAAGGCATGGGCGGCCCCAGTCCACGGGTTGACACCGGGCTGGAAGCCGGATGACGGCGCTGGTGGTGCAGCCGATGAGGAGGGGGCGTTGTGGTGCGGTTTCTTCTTTTTTCTTATTGTTGAAGGAAGAGCTTGCCGATGGTGGCGCAGGTGGGCGGTAGGTGGATGAATTGCCACCCGCGTGGCTGAAAGCATCTAGGCCCCCTCGATGTGGGTTTCGATGATTGATGACAATATTAATTATCATGACTAACGTATGTTTTGCGAAATAGTAGAGAGTTAGGTCAAGGTAACGGCAATCTCGGGCGATATGTTTTTCATGCCCCCGTCGATGGAAATCGTTTCGGTTTTCAAAGGATGGACAACAAGGTTAAGAATGGTTAGTTTCAATTGTCGATGGTGTTGAGTAACATCGGATTAGTCATTAGGACTTTGTTTTTCCTTTGGCCGTACTATTAAGGGGGGTGCAAACGGGTAGCTTGACCTAGGTGAGTCTAATGGTTTAGATGTGGTGCACACTTGTCAAACTTAGCACTAGGTAGCTGCAAATTGGCCCTAAGATTGATTGGAGTCGAAGCCGTTCACAAAGTGTTTGAATTGGAAGTGAAACGCTGATCATGTGGGCGTTGGACGTTGGCATCAGTGTCTGGCCTGGCTTAGCGCGTGCGTGCTGGCGGCTTGCGAGCAACGGACGCACCAATGGTTCTGCACCGGATGCGTCCAAAGCAGGCACCTGATGGAGCAGTGGAGATTGTACCATCGGACGCCACGGTCTGCTGACTGTCTGGCGCATTCGGCGCACTTCGGACGCAGTATAGAGAGGCCTGCGGACTGGCCAGACCACCGAACGCATCCGGTGGGTAAGCGCCGGACGCGTTCGGCCCTTGCAATGGCTAGTCTGTCGGTTTGAATTCTGAATGCGTCGGACGCGTCTGGCTCGTCCGACGCCCCCGAAAAAGGCTGAGTTGGTGGTAACGGTTGGAATTGTGGCTTGGGCCTATAAATACAACCCCAACTCCTACATCTTAGCTCTCTTGCCCATTTGTTCATCTGAGGCATCTATTTGAGTGCAAGGGAGAGCAAGAGCCTATTGAAGTCATTAGTCATTTGAGAATCAAGATTAAGGACTTCATTAGTGCATAGGGAGTAGCAAGTGTGCATCCACCCTTCTCATTAGCCTTGTCATGGTCAAGTGAGAATTTGCGCTTGCTACTCTCGGTGATCGCCATCACCTAGATGGCTTGGTGGTGATTGGGAGCTTGGTGATCATCCGACGGAGCTTGTGGATGACCCAACTCAAGTTGTGAGTAGTTCTTGGCGATTCACCGCGTCGGATCGACGAAAAATCAGCCAATAGAGAGCACTTGATCCTTGCGCGTATCAAGAGGGAGCTATACCCTTTCGTGGGTGCTCCAACGAGCACTAGTGGGGAGTGGTGACTCTCCGATAGCTCAGAAAAACATCACCGTGTTCCTTGTCTCTTTACTTTCCGCACTATTGGTAGAACATTGAATCTCCTTGAATACACCATGGGACACTCATGTATACGGTACACATAAATAAAAAATAAATAATAAAATATCGCATGTATACTACGTGAATATCCCTCATGAAATATAGAAAAATGAAAAAAGTATGAAAAAGGAAAAGGAAAAAAGATAATTGGAGTAGACTAAAAAAGGAGAAAATATCCAAAATAAAAATAAATAATCTATAGAAAAGAACAAAAAGGGAAAAAAGAAAATTTGATAAAAGGAAAGTAAAAAAATAAAATATAAGAAATGTAAAAAGAGTGAAACACCCATGTAGAATTTTCTAGTTACGGCGTGGAAGCACATAAAAAAAATGATGAAAATAGAAATAAAGAAAAATGAATTGGAGAAGAAAAGGAATAAATAACAGAAAAATAGAAAAGATGAAGAATGAAAGGAAAAATAAAAAACCACGGAAAAACGAGAGGAAAAGGCAAAAGAAATATCTCCCACAACTAAAAAGAACGAAGTGTGGACAACTTTTTGGTGCGACATTCTAACGTGGGCCTATGACTCGCCTCCTGCGATCCCACACCCTTGCTTCTATACTACCCCCGTGTCTTCTCCCACAACTAAAAAGAACGAAGTGTGGACAACTTTTTGGTACGACATTCTAACGTGGGCCAATGACTCGCCTCCTGCGATCCCACACCCTTGCTTCTATACTACCCCGTGTCTTGCGACTTCAAAAGAAAGGAAATAATTTGACCAATAAAAAAAACGAAAGAAACACTCCCGTGATTATGGCCTGAAGAAGGAAATAATTTCACCAATTAGAAAAAAGGAAAGAAACGCTCCTATAGTCCCATGATTATGGCCCGGCTCCACATCCATAGCATCGTCACCCTCACCAACACACCCACGCCCGTCTTTATAGTTTTCCAGATGGGCCAAGCCCGCTGGGCCGGCCCGAGCACGGCACTGAAAAGCACGGCCCAGGCCCGGCCCAGCCCGGCTCCCATCGTGCCCGTGCCAGGCACGGCACGGCCTCGTGCCCGTGCCTGGGCCGCCATTTCGGCCCGTGGGCCGGGCACGGGCACGGCACGGTTTTTGGGCCGGCACGATTTTGGCCCGATAATTATTAGCCATTGGATGTTCCAGAGAAACTTGTGGCCGTCCGATGAGAGTATATAATGCTGAAAACCCTAACTTCCTCTCCCAATTCACAAATCACTACCAGTGGCCGTCGTCTCCTGTGTCCTGTCCTCATCCCGTGCTCCTCCTCCGTACTCCTCTCGGTTGCTCCTCCCGTACTACTCACATGGTGTCTCTTCTTCAAGCAATAGACCAATAGTTCGTGCTTCAATCCAACACTTTCCCCTCCCGAATCCAATCTTCTTGCTCCCATGGCTAGCACTCGCACGGCGGCGGCGCAAGGCCTGTCCGTGGCTGCTGCACGAGGCCGGTGCGCGGCCCCGGGGTGGCTGCGCCCTGCGCGAGGCTGGTGCGCGTCCTCACGGCGGCGGTGGCGGCGCTAGGCCGGCCACGTCCCCTTCGCGGCGCGGCGTCGAGGGCGCGTCTTACGCGGGCGGCGGCGACGCGCGGCCGGGGCCGTGTCCCGCGCATCGGTGCGTCGGCCGCGTTCCGCCGCGGCGCGCGTACACGGAAGACCGGGATGCAGCTCAGAAGGTGCGCGTCAATGGCGACGGGCTGGCACGGGCACTGCGGGCCATCGTGTCGATCGGCACGGCACGACACGGCACGGCTAAGGCTTCATAGTGCCGTGCCTGGGCCTCGACATTGGCACGACGGCACTATCGAGCACGGCACGGCGGGCCGCCGTGCCGCATCGTGCCGTGCCTCGCCGTGCTCGTGCCCGTGCCGTGCCGGGCGGCCCGTTTGGAAAACTTTACCCGTCTTGCACCAGCGCCGCTGCCGCACACGCCCGGGCGGCACCTCTGGTCCACAACCTCACGCCTGCAGTGGCCACGACCTCACCGCGACCTCCTCCAACCACCGCTTCCATCTGCCACTGCCGGCCATGGCACGGTCAAACATCGGCAACGACGATCGGTGGACGCACGCGATGGATGCCGACGGCGAGGGAATTGCTACCACGGAGAACGGGAAGGAGAGCGCAACATCATCGTCAAGGTGGCCGCCGTGTATTGGGAGGACATAGCTGCCGCAGACTAGGAGGACCTAGCAGCCAGTGCCGGCGATCGGGGGAATCTCGCCACCCTCGCCGAGGACGCGGCGTCGGCCGGACCTGAGGACGCCCCCGCCCCCTAAGGTGAACACAGACGAAGCCGCGGCGCCGGCCATATGGTAAGTTTCATTCCACCTCCTGTGCTTGTCTGCCTTTGCCGGCCCGTGTCCGCGTCGTTCTGCCTATCGCCACCTCCACGACGCTGAGATGGAGCTTCCGAGGATGTGGGCCAAACGCCGCCGCCGGATGATGCGGGCGCGAACCAGTTTGGCCCAGACCAGCCCGGAGGATGCGGACGCGGACCCATTTGGTCCAGATCGGACCGAGCTCATGCTCTCTGCTTTCCCTCCTTATGCCATATAAATCTGCTCGTGCTCTTGTAGTCGAATTTAGAAAGTTTACTAAAGCTGGATTCACCATCGAATGTTATTTATTCAGTGATCCTTTCTATTATGCAGGTCCATAACATTCAGTGATCCTTTCTATTATGCAGGTCCTGATCAGTGTAATTCTTGAAATGTAACATTCTGTTCATAGATGGCTGTTGGAAATATTTTTTTTGCTCTGGAGCTTTGTGGGTGTTTATGGGCCACAAGATGATGATGACAAAGTGGATTTCCTTAATGAGCTGCTGCAGTTTAAGAATGCCGCACCTGGGCCTTGGATGGTAGCAGGGGATTTCAACATGATTTACCGGGCTTGTGATAAAAACAATGATCGCCTCGACAGAAGAAATATGAGGAGGTTTAGGAGATTCCTGAATCAGGCATGGCTGGAAGAGTTAGAGCTTTGCGGACGGGCTTTCACCTGGTCCAATCGACGGCAGAACCCAACTCTGGTGCACTTGGACAGGGTGTTTGTGAATGCAGACTGGCTGGCCTTGTTCCCTTCTCATGCTTTGAAGGCGCTTTCCTCCGATTGCTCAGACCATTGTCCGCTTTTGCTGCTGGTTGATGCACAGTCCGGGACAAAACCGAGATTTTGTTTTGAATCATTCTAGCCCAAGGCTAAAGGGTACATGGAGGTTGTCACGGCCTCTTGGTAGACGCCGCAACCGGAGTCCAACCCTTTTCGTCTGCTCGATCAGAAATTCCGAAACTTGGCAGGAGATTTGAAAAGATGGAGTTCTTCCAAAGTGGGTAGCATTCGGTTCCAGCTTGCTGTGGCAACGGAGATCATCCTACGCTTCGATTCTGAGCAAGAGAAGCGGCAGTTGCAGCAGTGGGAACAGGATATACATAATATGCTGAAGGCCAGAGTTCTTGGACTTGCGTCCCTTTCACGCACGATCGCAGGCAGCAGGCCAGATTAACTTTCCTCAGGGAGGGGGATGCAAACACAAGGTTTTTTTCATCTTCAAGCCTGCCACCGTCAACGCCAAAATCGGATTGTCTCGCTGTCTGTTCAGGGTACTAAAGTGGTTGCTGACACTTCCATGGCCGGGGCTCTGTATGAACACTACAACTCCATCTTGGGCACTGACTTTGTGCGGTCTAGAAGGGGCTCTGTATGAACACTACAACTCCATCTTGGGCACTGACTTTGTGCGGTCTAGAAGGCTAGATTTGGTCGCTCTGGGAGTCCGATCTGTGGATGCAAGCTCTTTGGAGGCATTGTTCACGGAAGAGGAGGTTGCCTCGGTTATCCGGGAGTTGCCCAATGACAAAGCCCCGGGACCGGATGGGTTGACTGGCAGCTTTTACAGGTCGGCGTGGGAGGTAATCAAGCCGGACATCATGAACGCGATGCACGCTTTCTGGTCTTTGGATCACCGTAGCTTCCATGCTGTTAATGAGGCTTTCATGATCCTGCTTAAAAAGAAAGAACACCCAACCCAGATTGGGGACTACCGCCCCATCAGCCTCATGCACAGCTTCGGCAAGTTGATCACGAAATGCCTGGCCAATAGATTGGCATCTGTTTTGGGAGACCAGTCGGAACAATCGGAGCGCGTTCATCAAAGGAAGAAGTATACATGACAATGTCAGAGATGTTCAGCTTATGTGCAAGTTCCTACATAAGCGGAAGATGACTTGCGTTTTGCTAAAGGTGGATGTGGCCAAGGCTTTTGATTCAGTTGCATGGGTCTTTCTCATTGAGGTGCTTCAGCATATGGGATTTGGGCTTAGATGGAGGAATTGGATGACCATGCTGTTGTCTACAGCAAGTACACGGATACTACTCAATGGGAAGCCCGGGAGGAGGGTGTGCCGTGCCAGGGGTCTTCGGCAGGGCGACCCGCTGTCACCAATGCTCTTTGTCTTGGTCATGGAGGTTCTCAATGCTTTTCTGAGTTGGGTGGAAGGCCACGGATATCTCACTCCACTAACTGGTATTCCTGGGGCAAGGGTCAGCTTATATGCCGATGACCTGGTAATTTTTGTTGTCCCCTCGTAGAGTGATTTACTGAGACAATCAAGGGAGCCCTCTCCATTTTCGGCATGGCTTCGGGCTTTTCTCCAACTGGACAAGAGCATGGCGACTCCAATTCACTGTTCGGAGGAGGACATGGAAAGAGTGCAGCGCATTTTGGCTTGTAGGGTTGAGCCATTTCCATGTCGTTACCTGGGGGTGCCGCTTTCAGTGCACCGGCCCAAGAGAGCAAAGGAACAGGTCCTCATTGACAAAGTGGCGGCAAGGATCCCAGCTTGGAAGGGCAACCTGCTAAACCCGGCTGGACGCACAGAACTGGTAAAGTCCACTCTTTCAGCCATTCCTGTGCACACCTCCATCACTCTGTGCCTCTCACCTTGGGCAATTAAGATGATAGACAAGCTACGGAGGGCGTTCATTTGGGCAGGCGCAGAAACAGTGGCTGGAGGCAAATGTAAGGTGGCTTGGACCAAGGTATGTTGACCGAAGCTACTTGGTGACCTAGTTGTCAATTTTAGTTTTAAGTATCTAGTAATTTTAGTTTCATTATTATTTTATTCAGCAATTTCATTTTCAGTATTTTTCATTTTGTACAATTTTTTTAGTTTCATTATTTCATTATTTTTCATTGTTTCTTTTATTTTTAGTTAAATGATTTTTTTTATTTTTTGTTTTAAAGTCAAGGTTTTTTTAGTTCTTTTAGTTTTAGTTTGTAGTTTTATTTCAAAAAAAGTTTTAGTTTGTAGTCAAATTTTTTAGTGTTTTTTAGTTTGAGTTTTCAGTTTTCCTTTTAGGTTGGAATGCATTCCTAAATCCTACCTATTAGTTGCATAATAACTTAACCTCTAAGTTGGCATGTTATGCAATGCTTCTTATAATAGTTTGTCCCTCAGGATGCAACTTGTCTTTTTTTGGATCGCTACTCTTGCCTTTTTTATAAATGTTCCTCCAATTGTCAGCTAGTCATGTTTTCCGACTTATATAATGGGTATTATAATAGCTCGCCCCTCTAGTTGGCAGCTTGAACAATGCTTGTTCTAATAATTTGCCTAGTTTGACTTGTTTTGTATAGCTACCATCATTTTTCAATAAATGCCCCCAGTTGGCAGCAAGTCATGTATCCTGGCTTTTTTGTAATGTGTTGTATAATAACTTGTCCCCCTAATTGGCAACTTATGCAATATTTATGTTAATAATGTATCCTTCAGGTTGTAGGTTGTTTTTAATTGAAACGTTACTCTTTTTAGGGGTCAGTAACTTTATGTAAATAATATATAACAAATTTATTATATTCCTATGGTAACAATCGATGCTCATATCTTGTAAAAAACTTTGGTATATTTTTGAAGTAGCAAGTTTAATATTTTATGGTAGCAACTCCTAGCATATTTTTACACATAAATTGCTATTAAAATAAAATTCTTCAAAACATAGACAAATGGGGTCTATTTTTATTCGTATCACCACGTAGAACATTACGGTGCAAACGAAATTGAAAACGGATATATCATTCAAATGTTATAGCAATGTAAATAAAATATTTGTTTTTTTAGTTTGTGTGTCGCCTTGGACCACATGCAAGCTGTTCGGGCACGGGCCCATGTAGTAGGCTGCAGGCTTGTCGGGCGCGGGGCATGGATCAGACCGCTCCTGTGGAAGCGGGTCACCAGTGGGTGGGGTGTCCTGCGCTGCCGTAATGCGCGACGGGTCGCGCTATATCAGCCTCCTGCTTCCCCACATGTGTTGCTCAATAAAAGAAGCTACGATGAACAAGTAAAATCACCTCATAAGATGTTTTCAGTTATTTTTTAAATATCCTTCTAATCCTAATCCTCATTAAACTTTTCAAAAGCCCGAAAAGGAGGCACCATATGATTTGAAAAACGAAATGAATTGGTGGAAGATGGCATAGGTTGAACAGACTTAGATATTAAGATGGTTGTCAAAGTTAGTATTTCACATATCGATTCATAGACCAAAAATTTATTCATGTGTCAGTGAGTTGAATTCGAAGAACAAATGACACGGTCATTTAATAAATCACTAAGTAAAAAAAAAATCAGATATATAGTTTACCGTGCAATAAGTTATATATTCCATTGCAACGCACGTGCACTTTTCCTATGTCTCTACCTCTAACTATACCTAATATTAAAGAGCAAAGTATTTCTTTCATCTTTTTTTTTCAATTCCCAAACTGGTCTCTCACCCTTTGTATTGCGTATGTGACCTAGATTAATGATATGTACTTATACGTGTTAGAACAACGAATGATTGTACGGAGTCTGATTGTAAGACATATTGGTTCCGTGGTACGCACGGGCGCGCACACACCGGGTGACAGTTGGCTGGCAGATCAGGGCGCAGAGTCCAAGCTTCCCTGTGCTACAAGTGTCACAGCCTCCTTAGACCAACATCCAGATGCATGATGCATCTGTCATGCATCTGAGGCTTCCTTGTCTAAGCAACAGCAGCTGGCAGCTGCCAATTTTCAGTGGACCCCATTTATGAAAGTGACATATGTAGGCCTGCACCTATCTTAATTTATTTTGTTCTTCCACTCATCATCACTTGGAGCGAAAAAATATTTTATTTTATAATCTTTAGCATGCATTCCATACATTGTTACTAAAATGTGTGACCTTTTATTAGGATTTGTAAAACATTTTGCTAAATTGAACTCTGGAAAATTTTAGTAATTCCTGTAACCGTGATGGATTAGTTCAGCTAGCTGGTAGCATAGCATTGCTAGTTACTCATACTCCCTTCGTTCCTTAATAAACTAACTTGTGGAGCGGTCCTCATTAGTCAAACTTTTCTAAGTTTGTTGCTTTGATTTTTTTAGGTTGGATCAAATTTTATAGGAAAAAGAACAATATTTATGACAGTATATAGTTAGCTACAACATGAAATATGTTATCATACTATATTTTTCTGGCGTTATAGATGTTAGTACTCTTTTGTATAAAATTTTGACTTAAAATAATTCTATAAACTGATTTGTTCCGAGACAGACAAAGGGAGTATGTAGCTTACATTCTACATATGGGTGTATTTGGGAAGACTCTTCCCTAAGGGCTCTTTTTTTTTTCCACCGAAAAACGGCTCTAAACAGCTTCTCCTACTAAATCGTTTGATAGGCCTCCTCCGGAGAAGGTGGAGCCGGAGAGCCGGAGCCGGAGCCGGAGAGGGCCTACATTTCACGCAATGCATGCTGCACTTGTGAGTAATTGACAAGGACGGTGCAGTGCGATGAATGCATGTCACCCTCGCACACCGGCCCGCCTGCGCGCTTCGCTCGGGCTGACGCATATCATATCCTGCCTGCTGGACACTGGAGCACTGGACACGCCCGGCGCGAGCGACACGACACGTACGCCGCTGCGGGACCGGAGACGGAGATGCTGCGTGCTGCACAGACACCAAACAGGTCGAGTGAGGGGGACCGCACGTTGAGGTGCACGTGACGCGGGCATCATAAGTCGTAACAAGGCGTTCTAGCTAAGCTGCTGCTTCTGATCTGATAAATTGAAATTAATTGTGATCGATCAGATCGAGCATGAGTCAAAGCACAAACAGGCATCATAAATGTGATGGATAAGGTGGTTGTGTACACCTACGTACGGGAACGACTTCGTTGTACTCGGTAGCCTTGTAGGATGTGATTGATTAGCCCATTGCTCCTGTTGTTGTCCTGCGTGGTTTCAAAATGACAGGTGGTAATTAATTCTCTCTATATATAAGGCCCGCCGCTGCTTATCAATTTTGGTGCTTTTTCTCCTTCTGACGAAATATAAAACAACAAGGATATATAAGTTATTTTCTCACAACTGCCGGCCGGACTATCGTCACATAATGCAACTTCAGCGTGGCATCGCATATTACAAATTCGGTGTGGCCGTTGCCGCGCCCGCACCATACAAGAGTTGGCCAGTGCTTTTTGTTGAGCTTGGGGCCAGTGTATGTTTTGTATTCTGTACGTTTGCTAGGGCATTACGATTTTGCTATCCCAAGTGGTTTTTGTTGAATTCGGTAAACCACCCCTACCTAATAAGGCAGTACGTTGGTTTTGTTGGGAAATTAGGCACTTTCATGATTGATTTCACAACATAAATCATGATGAAAGCACACACTAACATGTAATTCTCTAACATACTAGTTGAATTCAACAGCATAGCAAACAACATCACATAATCAGCGAACACATCAAAAAGCTAGATCGGACCACGGCGCATGTACTTATCATTTGCAGATGAAGTCACCGTGGCTTATGGTGGAGGAGCGATGATGTTGTTGAAGAAGTTACCGAATACTGGTCAAAGTAGCTGGCGGCGAAGACTACGGTACGTAGCACCGCCTGACTTGGACGTAAGATGGGCCATGGTGAAGATCGTGAACAATTGTGTAAGGCGCTTCCCAAAAACCTTATTCACCTTCTCCCGGTGCAGGATCGCAAGGACCAGTGGTACCAGAGACCTACTCTCCCGATCGCCGGTGCACGCAAGAGCTCGGGATGGAGAGACTATGATGGCGGTGAGAAGAGGAAAGAGGCAAAACCATAACTCGAATAGATGTATTTTGAGAGGAGGCCAATAGGTCGTATATATAGGAAAAACGCCGAACCATCTCGTGTTGCGATCGAGACCTAAACCGATTAGATTTCTAACTCACAGACTTGAAGATCAAGTAACCAAAAAATAGAACTGCAAATGAAAGCCGCACTCCCGCAAGGTCATGGGCCAAATTTCGGCGGACCATTCACGTAGATATTGCACGCCCGCTCCCTTCGCCCTGGCCCGGTGAGGTGAGCGAGCACGTGCATGTGGTGTTCCCTTCTCTTCCCCACACAACTCAGTAGAGTGCTTGGGACTTCCATATTAAGTAGGTGACCCTTCACTTCCACAAGTATGGTGGGATTAAAGGTTCTACCACCTCCTCCACTTGCACACATGAATGAGCTTTTGAGATTTATTTAGAATAATTTGAACATTCATATGGACCAAGCCCATTTATTCCTGCAATCCAGATCCTAATTGTCCAATTAGAGATTAGTCTGTTCGTGCTACATTAATATACCTAGCGTTTCAGCATAAATTGTTAAGTAGAACTTTCGCTTAAAGCTTAAAGTTACACCTATCCACAACATGAAAATCAAAACTAGTATATGGCAGCTAGTAGTCTATCCCGTGGGTAGAGCATATATGTTGTACTCTCTGGTGTCTTCATGAGTTTGCTAGGGACCACTCGTCTCATATACCGCTAAGTTTAGTAGTCGACTCATATAGGTGTGTTCCTTCAAGAATGCTCTGCTGGACAACATCTTTGCGTGTTAAGGCCAACGAAACACATTAATGAGGTCACCAACCTGCCTTACAGCTGTAAGAGTATTACATCTTCACTTAGAGCGGGTTAATATATTACTCTCCTCTGTTAACCAATAGCTTGTTTTCTCAGGTCCTAAGTGACTGGATCTCCAATCAAAAAGATTGGGTTGCCACTATGGTCATGGGTATCGTACCCATCTCCATCGAAGCATTTTCTCACCCTCCGAGATAGCCCTTTTATAAAGGGATCTTCTAAGTTTTTGTCTATTTGAATATATAAGCCACAACTATTGCTCCAATGTTTCTCAATTTCCCCGAGACGTTGAATGTCTCTTTAGTCTTGACGACTTCACATTATCATTAGCACTATTCACTTTGACAATAACCATTTGGTTGTCATAGTTCGCATGGTTAGCCGGTATTGGCTTTTCAATCACAGCAAGTCTATCAAGAGCTCACTCAGCCATTATATCTCTTCAGTGGCTGTATCCAAAGTAGTAAGTTTTGCTTCTATGGTTGACTACATAAAGAATGGTCTGTTTGCATGACCTCCTTGACATTGTGCCACCACCAAGAGTAAACATATATGGCGAGATGCCATGAGTATCGCCCTTAGAACAAAAATGGCGAGATGAGTTGTGTTAAATATTGTCCTTATAGGATTTAGACATTTATGAAAAAAAATTTGGCATGCAGTATTTAATAATAAACAATGGGACATATGTTATTGGTCAAAAGTGACACACCCTTGAAAACTAAGTGTTTCAGATTTCCATATCGGTGGGACGGTTTTGGTTAGTCCAAGTGGAAGTTCGGTTACCTCATGGGATTGAGTCCTATTTGATTTTTACTTAGAGCAAGATCTCCCCACCCTATATATATGAATAGCCATGGCCGATTGACGGCATCCAATTGATCAAATATACAAAATTTACTAGTTTTTATCTCTCCAAACCCTAAAAACTTTTCCATCCCCAAGTTATGTCCACTCTTCGTCTTTATGGTGGCTTGAGGCATTCTAGGTAGCGTTCCTTATCGTAGAACAGGCCTAGGTGCACCAGCCCTAATGGGGTCCATCTAGGAAGGTGTTTGCATGTTTTCCAACAAGCCTAGAAAAACCGTGTGGTCTACTTTTTAAACTAGGTGGTCCTATTTTTGCGATGTTTGCGGCGAGCTCACTGATTTGGGATTTGTGCATTTTAGTGCATTGGATTGTGGTCACATTTTGCAGCAATAGAAGATAAGAAATTATTTTCAGGTGCCTGGTTTATCAATCACGATGAGTAAAAAAAAAACAACATCATCACTCCCACTACTCTATATTCTGGGCAAACCATCCCTTCGGTGCAATCGTGAAAGCTGTCTTTTGAAGTACATTCCTAGAAGTTTTAAAAAATGTTATTGAGGCCCATACATAGTGTTTCTGCAGATGTATACTGTCACGGAAGCTGAGATGCAAACTCAGTCTAGAAAAATTCATATAAAAATAACAAAATTAAAGTGCATATGCACCGGAAGTCAAAGTTCCTAAGATTTTGCCTTCTACTGCATACGCACATGGAATTTGTCATTTTCGTATGAATTTTTAGAAAATGATTTTTGCATCCCAACTTTTCAGATAATGCACATCTATAGATTCACTATGAACATGCATCGTTTCAAAAAATTTTGAAAACTTCAAGGTATGTGTTTTAAGGCATTTTCATGATTGCACGAAAAGGTGGTGTTTGGACCAAATATTTTGCCAAAAATACATGAGCTGTTAGTTTCGATTGGTCATATGAGGTGTTGAATATATTATGGGCATGGCCCATATAATATTAATAATCATAATAAACTCTATGGCCCGTATTAAATATTGTGCATTTCGAGGTTTAGTACCATACAGGATTTTGACTTGACATTGACTCAATTTATATGGTTGGACGCTATCTATATTGAGAAGTTGAGAAAGGATGTTGGTATGCCACACGCGCGCACGCCGCTTGCCGGGCGAAGGCCATGGCTGTGGGCTTGAGCGTGCGAGCGGATGGAGGGACCCGCGTGGGCATGGGCTTGGGCGTGGGTTTGGGCATGCGAGCGGATGGAGGGACCCGTGTTTTGCCAATCACGTCACCTAATTACGGGAGTTTCTTCCGTTTTTCCTTATTGGCAAAATGATGACGGGAGTTTCCATCTGTTTCTTCCTCTATACAACTTATGAATAGGCAAAGAAGATCCGCCCCAAGAGCAGACGTCGATCAACCCATCGCCAAAGGAATCGATCAACCTAACGCCAAAGGAATCAACTCCCAAAGAATGAAGAAGGAGAAGTTGTGAATGATGAACTTACTACGCCAAAATCAAATCCACAACCCAAATAGATTTGGAAGAAAAAGGTGACATCGTCATCGTAATCACCATCACAAGAGGTGCAACCATCAAGGTCTCTATCTCCGGGACCAAATGATGCATCCGAAGAATAAACAAGACTTCTTCAATCACGAGTCTTGTTCGGAAGACTTAAAACATCGAACCCTCGCCGGGAGGTGAAATCGGTAGTTATCCATATTTACTTTCCTACACTGCATAATTATTTTTTTAGCATATTTACTTTCCTTACATCTACATCGCATTTAGAAAATAAAATAAAAAGTTTATTACTTCATTTGCACTAAAAATCTTAAGCCCATGTGAGTAATTTTATGGTGTGTAAAAACCCGTAAGAATATTCACCGTGGTGGCATAAAAATAAAAATATGTATGCATCTAGTTATGTTTCTTTTGTTTTATGAAATGTTTTATGCATAGTGCTTGTATACAATTGTTTAAAATTCTAAGTTTAGAAGTGCTGCAGAAATAGAAAATCCAAGAATATTGAGATAGAGATTCTGCTAAAATCTACTTGGAAAAATCTATAAAATAATTGACTTCTGGAAAATTGACTTTTGGACGGCCGACCTATAACTCCTTATTGCTAATCCGTTCCGCGAGTTTTGTTGTCTATTTGAGTTTTGTAGGATTTGAAAGATCGTGAGAAGTAAGCATCGACGTGCAGGTGGATGCTCCATCCACGGAGCTGGAGCACCACCGTGTTAATTATCAACCACAACCAATGTTCTGTTAGAAGAAGCACATCTCCACTGGCAAACCCTTTTGGAGAAGGAGCACTCCAACACTAGGCCACAAGATTGAATGACTACGTCAATATCTAGCTTGGGGGAGAGGAACCCCCATGTGTATTGAGGCAAGTATTTTTTTTTTCTCTTTATGTACCATTTCTATTTTGGCTATATATATAGTTGCTTAAAAAAGATGCATAACTAAAAACAAAACAAAAATTTATTTTTGTATTAGTTATTTATAGTAGTGACGTTTGATAAAAGAATAAAAACAAAATAAAAAGAGTGTGTATAAAGTTGGCTTTCTGTTCTTAAGAGTTGAATAAAATAAAAGGACTTTGAAAATAATCTCTTAAAATAGAAATGATAAATAGCTGCTCGTTATAATTCCTTTTAAGAACCTAGTTTTCAGCCATGAATTCTCCCGAGTTTTGGATACGATTGTTTTGATATAAGGATTTATTCTAAACTTGAAACTCGTGGGTACCATATGCTTGATCTAAATCTAAGTAATTGACAGATATGATATAAAAAAGTCCGAGCTTTGTTTTTATCTTGTTCCAAGTAAAACTAAAATTCTAGAGATTTATCTTTTAAAAAACTATAAAAATGCTTCATGACGAGTTTCGTATGACAAATCTTGAATTCCTACCATAGCTACACATATTATTTAGGCTAGGAAAACTTCCACATATATGCTGCTTGCTTTGCATTGAGTTTTTTCGAGCTTTGTTGACCCTTAGAGACTTGTCATGCTCTTAAAATCAAGATCACGTACACTCCACTCACATATGCATTACTCTTACACTGAGGGTAGGCACAAAAACATGCTTTCCATTTAGATCCACCCAAAAATATTTTATTCCTATACTAGGAGTAAACACAGAAACATGCTTGATAGGTTTCTTTTCATTCACCAAACAAATGCTCCATTGTTCTTGTTGCCATCTCTCAAAAGTTTCTATTACAAGAGGAGACTTGGGGCTATGCAAAAGTATTAAAAAATAGACATAAAGATGTAGATATTGAAAATAATGGGTACTTAGATGCCCGCCTAAAAAAAAGAGAGAAGAAAGAAAGAATAAAGATAGCCCAAGCTCTTGAAAATATTTCCAAGTTTTAAAAGAGAGATAAGTTTCCAAGGAGCAAAGTAGAATTAGGTTTCCACCATATCCCCTATATATATTCACTCCACCATATATATCCACACACATGCAAATCTTAATTTGATTGTATGATTTTTTTCTTTGGATCCATTGTTTGACTTCATAATATATGCTTTGCAAGTATGTATGCGCTGTCTCCACTCCTATGAGCTCCACATAAGCCTTAGTTATAGGAAGAGAAAGGCATAACATTATTCTTGCCTTGGTGAGGATCCATAAATACCACATATTTTGAGAGACTTGAGAGTGTCATACAATGGAAGCTCTGAGTTTTATTTTGAAAACTTATAAAAACTCTGGAACTAAGGTTGAACAAAGAACTTGAGACATAGTGCTTGACTTGATCTTTCTGTCTTTCAATTACTCAATATGCAAGTGAAGGCCAAGAAGCCCATGGTTGAAGGTAATATGGGGTTAGTTTGAAAGTAAGATCAATTTATTTGAATCTGGACGAGAGTTTTTGTTTGAAAGCATGTGTACTTTTGAGGAGTGAAAGCATTGTAGCGACTCCTAATCCATTGTTCAGTTTAACATTGCTCAGGGACGAGCAAAGGTTAAACTTGGGGGAGTTTGTTGACGGTAAATAACACTCATCATAAACCATGAACATAACTTGTAAAAATGCATGAAAGTGATCACCAACTTAGGCTTAGGGTTTAAACTAACAAATTCCATGAGTTTTGGTGAATCTATGTTTTCAGTAAGGTTTATCAGAAAATGAGCAAGGAGGACCCAATTGTTAGATCAAATCACACTTATCCACGATGAAACCAACTTGGAAAGACTCTAGAACACTCGAGAAGTCAAACCACCATGACCCAACCCAAGAGGACCCAAGAGGCAAACCCCTCATGCCATCCTTCGCTTCGAATGTCAGTTCTCCACCGCCTCCAAGGTTCAATCTACGCCGTTGCTCAAGGTCAATTTGATTGGTGGGCTTAGATATGACGTTGACATGGATTAATAGGCCCATAGGACTCCTGGTGCGCCCTATATAAGGCCCCCCATACCCCCTGGAGCATCAAGAATTAATTTTAGTCATCATCATAGAGAGATCAAGATCATCATCAAAAAGAAGAACCTCAGAGCTACACAAATATTCATAGGCATAGTTAGCTAAGTTAGATCTAGAGAGAGACAAGCCGCTTGCTTGGATTCCTGGTCTTGTCAAGAGATTGGCTTGGTAAAGCTCTTCGTACCCTCTCTTTAACCTCTATTATTCATATGTTTGCTACAATTGCTATGACATTGTTATATATAATATTTATATTCTTAGTTATTCTATTCATAGTCTACTTTGATTATATGCTTAGTATAGCTAGAATTATCATTATGTTTATGCATATGTTCGCAAAGTACTCATCCTTTAACACGTAGGGGATGAGTGGTCAAAATTGTGTAAGTGTGGTACTTATACATTTTTTACCTGCGAATGCGCCCGATATTCTAGGCCAAGTGGTAGATCGTAAGTGTGACATTCTCATTGAATCCTTTGTAATTGCGAAGGAAGACAAGCTCCATTCTTGATTTTCCTTAGTAATGTCCCTTGTGCTTAGATATGAAGTCAATCTTAGCCATGATTACTGAGTATAATTGCACTACTCGAAAGTATGCTTTGACTCGTAATTAAGAATGACTTAGGAATTAGTCTCTCTATTGTATCTACTTAGTTTTGCTAATGCTATCATAAGGAGTATTATGAGTGTTCAATTATCAATTCTCATTTATCATACATATATATCCTATGTCTTGATTTACCCCTATTGTGAGTAGAAGATTGGTGGTGATTTATTTCTCCATCATAAGTACTGTTTGCACCAAATTTTGGACTTGGTATGCGCGCGGACAGAGGCTTATTGGAGACGCTACTGCTCAAGATTGGCTAAATGAAGATGATAGCTGTTTGTTAGGGAATCGGCTATTTTGGTGCGAATTGACTAAGTTGGATCTGCCGTTTGGCAGAGTTCGGTGTTCTGCGTCGGTTCTGACATAGTTAGGCGATTTGCGGCGAATTAAATGCATGGGACTCTAAGGGAAGGAAAGATAGAGCCCAAGATATCGGTTTTGGTAGTTTTTCGTTTATTTTCATATTTGTAAATTCGTGTTAGATGAGGACACATTCAAACCTTGCCTAGGGTATAAATATGTACAACCCGGCAATTGTGAGGATTCATCAATCAATCAAGCACAACAGGCTTCACGCCAACCCTAGGAGTAGGAGTAAAGTAGATCTCGCTGAGTTCTTCATCAATCTAGGCTGCAACGGCATCGACCGATCTCTAGCTTGTTGTAAGTATTGTCATGACTTGTATACCGTTTAATGAGGCTGCAATGGCATTAACCGATCTCTTGTTATATGTTGGTATAAGTTAGTATCATTGATAATGCATCTCAAAATATATTGTTTGATGTGTTTTCAATAGTTATCACAATATATTTAAGCTAGTTTAGCTTGCTTTGCTATCTTAGATAGATTAGTTATCTTGGTTATTATAATTGATGTTCATTAATTATAATACTTATCATCGGCTAAGATTGATCTAGATTGGCTTCAAACCCTTTTGCTCGATTCTCTTGATTAAGCTTGTTATTTCGTAAATTTATATGCATGATAATAAAGCTTATTAGCTTAGTCGTTCTACTTTCAATCTTATGCCTTGCATGATGCGCGTTCGAAGGTATAGAGAGTTTTGCAAGCAAAGGTTGTTAATCTTTTTTAGAAGCTTTCTTAAGGTGGCTGTAACGGCTCTTGACCGATCCCATCACTAAAGTTATCTAGATTCAGATGCTATCAGTTAGCAAGCTTTGTTTGTAGAATCAACTATGCACTTGGTTCGTTCATCATGAAGGCATCGGCTGTTTTAGCCGATTGCCCGTGCTTTAATGAATACATCACATATTTATTGGTCCCTATGCTCACACGTGTGTTTAGCATTAATACGATGTTGGATATGTTTTAATTGCTAAGTCGTGCGGATGAGTTGGATGGTTAATGGCTCACAATGATGTAATAAATCTTTATCGACTACTCTGTTAAGCTATTTATACACGTCAATTTGCTGATTCATTCATAGAGTGTACTTGTTATTGACTTTCTAGTCAATGCCCTCGATCAAGTCGGCTATTTAGCCATATACTTGGAACTGTCCTGGAGCAACACCGACACGTTTCGCCTTGTGATACTAATCATTTTCTCTCCTTGCCAATTGCATGGAGAATATGTTGTTTTACCGGACAACATATGAAATAACACCAAAAATGTTCTCGAAGTACAAAAGAAATACAGCATAACGCCATTCGACGCGAGCACAAGGGGGTGAGGGCCTACAGCTTTTTCAAATCAACCATCCCTAAGGATCTCATCTTAGGCAAGCTAAAATTAATGAAAACCTAACGATAGATTTTGGAAAATATTAATTCAAAAATAGAAGGTTTAACTTCCTCCTTTAAAAATAATTAAGCTTTAATAAAATGTTTGAAACTTGATTAGCTCAAATTGATGCTGCAATTCCTACAAACAATTCTGGGACTTCATTTGAAGTTGTTAATGCGGTGACCATGGCGGGTGGTAAGTCTACTCATGATCTACCATATCCTAGCCATGCAGGAAAGGCCAAAGAGCACAAGGAGGTCGAACCTTCGACGAGATCCGTAGGGGTACAACCTCAGGCCACAGGCTTCTCTCTAGCTTGGGGAGGAACCCCCACCTAAGAGATAACATGTATCATGCACATTAAAAAAAGAGAGAAAAAATAATAATAATAAAATAACATATGATAAAGAGAATAGAATTTACTTTCTCATATGTGCAGTAAGAATGTTTTTAGTTCCTCCTTGTTGAAATGATAAATAGTTGTGCTGTTCATGTTTCTCTAGTACCTAGTTTACAACTTAATATTCTTCCAAGTTTGAACTCTTTGGCTCATGTGAAACCATCATGAACCTAAAACTTTGCGGGATGCAAGTGCTATAACTAAGTATAAGTTGTTGTAAGATATGAGATAGCAAGATAAGGGCTGCTATAATCTTGTTCCAAATGAGTATGACTGTCGGAGTTTTCTTTTAAAAAAATTATGAAAACCTTAATGTTCCTCAATGATGATAAATTCCTACCAAGGCCATATATAATCTTCTGTGATATAAGCCTTCTACATAAGATACTTGCATTGTGTTGAGTTTTGTCAAGTGTTGTTGACCCTTTTTGAGAGATTTATCATGCTCCCAAGATCAAGATTGTAACACCCTAAAATTTACACTTTTAAAATAGAGTTAAAAATGATTTATTTATGCATTTTTGTGCCCATAAAAACCTAGGTAAAATAATATTTTTCATTAAATTAAAATTCATCCTAGGCGTAGCAACATTGTTCTTGCATACATGCCGGTGCATTTATATTTTTGTGATGTGTGGTTTTTAACCAAAAGTGAAAAGGCTTTCAAAATCCGTTTTATAGGTCAATCATCCTCCTTCTTTGGCATCCTTTTATTTTTTTTTCTACATCCAAATTCCTTATTTCTTAGCTCAGCTTTTCTTTTGAACCTTCCTACAATCTTTTCTTTATAATCCAAAATACTCATTTCAGTTCGTCTTTCGTCAATCAATCTCTATAAACTTCTCGAGGATTTTTCGGCTTTTTCGGAAATTATTCTCACTTGTCTATGAGCCTAATCCAATTTTTAGATGCTCTAAAATATTTTCATATGAGCTCTAAATATTTTATTTGAGTTGCTCATGTTCCAAAATATCTTTGAGAATTTTCTCCGGATTTTTGGAGCCTTCGGATTATTTTTCTTGGCTTAAAAATCAATTCTGACTTTTCTAGAATTATTTTATCCATGAAAATCATTTATTCTGAAAATAATAAAATCTCTTATTTATTTCCACGCTCAAAGCCCATGTCTTTATTTACTAATGGGCTTTAATGTTTATTTAGGCCTATTAGTAAAGATGAAGTGTGCAACATCAATTAGCACCATATCGGTAGTTGATGTAAGTATGGGGAGTTCTCCGCCCCATATATATGTGCCAAAACCTTGAGCGGGATACATCTATATTATTATTATGGGAGCCCCTAATTTGGGAATACCTAATAAACCATGGCTCTTCTAGTTTGCTACAAGCTAGTCACCATGCCGTCGTGGGTTTATTCGCCGTCGTCAACATGTTGCCGAGATCCTACATGCGCGACCGTGGGGTGCTGCTTCGGTGATCAGTGCTTAGCCACGTGAGCCAGCGACCTTCTTGCCCTGCAGCCGGCCTCATGTCATATTGGTCGAGCCCGGTCCCATGCCGGCCGGCCATGAAGGGTCGATCATGGTAATTTCAAAATCCTACTGTCTTGTGATTAGTACGTAACAGCACTCTCTTGTAAGAAGACTGGTTTCACCTGGAAGTTGGTGGTGGTTTATGGTCCCTCTAGAGATGAAACAAAGCAAGAGTTTTTGGATGAACTAGATTTGATTCTAGGTAGTTGGCAGGGTCCTATTTTAGTAGGAGGTGATTTTAACTTAGTTAGATTTGCTAAGGATAAGAACAATGGGGTTATTAACCATAGGTGGGCTGACCTGTTTAATGAGTGGATTGATAAATGGGCCTTAGTGGAGTTGGACCCTGGTAATAAGAAATATACCTGGACTAACAACCAGGACTGTCCAATTATGTCTAGGATAGATAGAATTTTCATGTCTACAGATTGGGAGGTTGTTTTCCCTTTAGCTAATGTGGTTGCTTTAGATAGACTGCCTAGTGATCACAATCCTTTGGTTATTAACACTGGGGAGAATATTTCTCTAGGTAAGAAAAGGTTTAGATTTGAGAAGTGGTGGCTTCATAAGGAGTCCTTTAGGGAGCTAGTGATAAAAGCTTGGAATTCACCTTGTAGCTTTACTAAAAGCATAGATAGATGGCAACATAAAGTTAGGGTGTTTAGAAGGTTGGTTAGAGGGTGGGCAGCAAATGAGATTGCTGCAATGAATAAAACTAAAAATGAGTTGATTGGGAGATTTCAGGTATTAGAGAGCATTGCTGAAGATAGACCTTTAGACCATGTAGAGTTGCAAGATTATAGAGACATAGAGAGGGATTTAGAGAGAATTTGGTCTTTGGAGGAAATAAAAGCTAAGCAAAGATCTAGGGATAGGAATTTGGTGGAAGGTGATAGAAACACTGCCTACTTCCAAGCTATTGCTAATCAAAGGGGCAGGGCTAAGAGGATTAATTGTCTAGAGAGTCCTAATGGTTTGGTAGGGGATCAAAAGGGGATGATGAAGGTGGCTGTGGATTATTACAAACAGCTGTTTGCAAAGGAACCAGAGGTGAATGCTGGCTTGGGGGCTAATTTTTGGGAGGAGTGTGATATGGTTTCAGGGGAGGAAAATAGAGATCTGGTAGCCCCATTCTCTGAGGAGGAAGTGAAGGAGGCACTATTTAGCTGTTATTCTGATGGTGCACCTGGCCCTGATGGCCTGTCCTTTTTGTTTTATCAAAAGTTTTGGGAGGTAGTTAAAAGTGATGTTATGGAACTTTTTAAGGATTTTCATACAGGTAAACTTGATCTGAACAGGTTGAACTTTGCCCTAGTGACTCTTCTACCAAAAGTAGGGGATGCAACTAATATCAAACAGTTTAGGCCAATTAGTTTACTTAATTGCAGTTTTAAATTATTTTCCAAGTTGCTTACTATTAGGTTAACTCCTGTGGTGCAAAGAATTGTGGCTAAGAGTCAGTCAGCTTTTATAAAGGGTAGGTTTATCCTTGAAAGTGTTGTAGTAGCTCATGAGATTGTTCACAGCATTGCTAAATCAGGAGAGAAAGGGGTAGTTTTAAAGTTGGACTACGAGAAGGCTTATGATAGGGTTAGTTGGTCCTTTTTATTTGAGATGTTGCTAGGTAGAAATTTTGATCCCAAGATGATAGGGTGGATTAAGCAGATTGTTATGGGAGGTTCAATTGGAATAACTATTAATGGAGAAGATAGTAATTTTTTCAAAGTAGGAAAAGGTCTTAGACAGGGCGATCCTTTGTCCCCGTTTTTGTTTAATTTGGTGGGGGATGGGCTTACTAAGATGCAAGTTAAAGCCCAGGAAAAAGGTTTAGTGTGTGGATTGTTGGAAGATTTTAGACCTGGGGGTGTAGTATCTCTGCGGTATGCGAGATGATACTATACTCTTTTCAAAAGCCGAGGAATCGGTGCTTTTGAATCTTAAAAGTATTTTGATGTGGTATGAGCAACTTTCTGGGATGAGGATCAATTTTTACAAGAGTGAACTTGTGCCAATGAATTTGGATCCTTTTGAGGCACATAAATTAGCTCATATTTTGACTTGTCCAATAGGTTCCTTCCCCTTGAAGTACCTAGGAGTGCCTTTGCACTTTGAGAAATTGTCTAGAGAAGACTTACAGCCTCTAGTTGATAAGACTTTGAAAAGAATGGGGGGTTGGAGAGGTAAGATAATGTCTTTAGCTGCTAGGGCAATGCTTATAAATTCTTGTTTAGCTAGTATCCCCACGTATTTGCTATCTTTTATCAAGTTTCCTAAGTGGGCTATTAGGACTTTGAACTCTCATTTAAGTAATTGTCTGTGGAATGATACAGTGGAGAGTCATAAATACCATTTGGCTAATTGGGATCTGGTATCCATGAGGAAAGAGTTTGGGGGAATGGGCCTGACTAATTTGAGAGATCTGAATATTAGTCTCTTGGCTTCTTGGGTTAAGAGATATAAAGATGGGGAAGGGAAACTTTGGAAGGAAGTGATTGACTATAAATATAACACGAGACAAACCAAATATTTTCCATTCTAGTACTCGGGAGCTTCTAACTTCTTTAAGGGTTTTATGTGGGCAGCACAAGCAAGAAAATTTGGGTTTAGGTGGAAAGTAGGGAATGGCGGGAAAATTAGGCTGTGGGAGGATAATTGGTTGGGATCTTCTAGTTTAGCTATTCAGTTTTACCCTCTTTATAGGATAGTGAATGAGAAAGGAAAAACTTTGGCTGAGTTGTGGGATGGTAGTCAATTGAAGTGCACTTTTAGGAGGACCGTGTCCCTTAGTATGTATCGGGAGTGGTTAGATGTTGTTGAACCGGTATCAACAGTTCAATTTACTGATGAGGAGGATGATATGATTTGGCAGTTCTCTTCAAATGGAGTCTACTCTTCTCATTCCTTGTACAAGGTTATTAACTTTAGGGGAGTCCAAAGTGTGCATGTTCCTGCTGTCTGGTCTTTAAAAATTCCTCCTAGAGTTCACTATTTTCTGTGGTTAGTTATGTGTAATAGAGTTTTAACTAGAGATAACCTGGCAAAAAGACAAAAAATAGAGGATGATAGCTGTCTTTTCTGTTCAGAAAAAGAGTCTTTGCAACACTTACTGTTTGGGTGTGTGGTAGCTAGGAGGTGTTGGGCTGTGGTAGCTGATGTTTCCATGTGTTGTGTAGTTAGTGACTTTGCAAATATTGGCACCTTTTGGCTAAGCAATAAGAAGTTCTGTGTTGAATATGATTACTTCAGCTGTATGTTGGAGTATCTGGAAACTAAGGAATGAATTTTGCTTCCAGCATTCTGGCTGGGTGGGCATGGAAATGCTCTTGTGCAGGATAGCAGGTTTGCTTCAAAGTTGGATGATCTTGTGTCCTACCGACAAGAAGATGGAGCTGGAAGAGTCTATTTCCAAACTCAGGAGAGCTGCAAGAGAAGTTTGCTGGCTGCCTTTTCGGGAGCCGGTGATGGTCTGAAGAAGGTGCCAAACACAAATGAAGATGGGCGTCAGGATGAAGCTAAGAAGATGGAGCCTGGGGAACTTGCTGATGTCCTGGGAACGATACCGTCTGGTGAAGACAGGTGGTGGTGCGCTCTGGAGTCAGAGATGGCTTGAAGAGTGGCGAGGGGAACCCTGGTGGTGGTGATTCTGGGAAAAAAAAGTTCAGGAACTAAATAAAAGTGTGGTGGTCAAATGCCATGTAATAGGATAGTTGAGTTACTTTTTCAGTTTTGAGCCTGAGGCTGGTGGGTGTAGTAGGCGAAGGTAGGTTATCTCGGTTGGGTCTGGAACTGTCGTTGAGCACCACCTGGAGAGGTGTGGTTGCATCTCGAAATCTGGAGCTGTAAACTTGTGTTGGTCGGTTGATTTTTAATCAAAAGGCCGGGGTAGCTTCAGCTGCCCTTAAACTCAAAAAAAAAAGTACGTAACAGCACCTCATCACCAACTTTATGTACGTATACAGCTTCTGTAGGTACACCTTGCCGTGTTTTGGATCACGTTGCGGCCGCTTCATCGCTTCTCGTCCTTGCGTTGGGCTGCTCCTAGGTGCCATGCATGATATGTCCTGCTCTGCCCAAAGAAATCCGATCCGCCATCAACCATTTCCTGGTTAGCCATCGTCTCACCCCTTGTCTCTCCCAGCAGCAAATCGCCTGCCCGAGACCTGGTCATCTACTCTGCAGGAACTATAGGCCGATCTCCATCTGGAAGCCTGGCCATATCGTCCATCCTGCTCAGTGCTCCATCATCCTTGCAGTTGCAGAAATCAGTGCCTGCACATCGTGATACTTCTCATTCAGTAGATGCAAGTCACAACAGCATAGACAGGTGCTTTTACCCCCATCGCCTTGACATCAGTAATAACCCTAATTAAGGTGAGACACACATCTTCTCTACTATTTTATTGATCGATGGTGCTGATGTCATGCCTCTATAAACAATTCTTACCTATAAGCTTCATCTTGCCTCAGGCTTCATCGAGTGCAAGAAAACTATTCATCGATCCTACCCTGCTGTTCACCGTCCGCTCTTGTCCTCTTTGAGCCAGGTGAGATCATCGATCATTCTTGCATCCGTGTGTATTTATAGCTCAGAAAAATGCACAACCGAGGCTTGTACGTTGAGTCCATCGAAGTCCAGAAAATCATCATCGCCGGCCATGTCCTCGTTGCTAGCTTTTGATGACATCATTGCTAGCCTTGATGATGTCATGATGACCTCACAGATATTTATGGCCGTTTCCCTTCACAAAAAAATAATTCAGCAAATACATGAATACGTTTTCAGTATTTACAGTTTTGCCACTGTGTTTAAACTTCTATAAAATCTTCGTTTTGACTCCGTTTTGACCCATTCAAATTGCGTTGGATCCGTAATTTCGTAAGCTACGCAGTAGTGATAGCGTTAGACCAATTTGTAGACTTTAAATTTCGAGTTCGTATTTAATGCATTATTAGTCTATATGAAAATCTTTAAAAATTCATATCTTCGCCGCGGTAGCTCCATTTTCGATGAACTTGACGTCTGTGTGATCGTAGTAACGCGTAGATTGGTTTCAAAAGATTTTCAAAACTATTTTATATGTATTGGTGTACTGTTCTAATTTAGTCTTATTGTTTGCTTCGTGTAATGATTGCATAGATGCTTGTGTGGTGCTCTATATGATCGTGTCCAGTCGGTGAGCTTTGCGTTGGTGATCTGGAAGTTGGAAGTCAAGAAGGAGATTGAGAAGCAATTCTATGAAGATTGGGACTAGAAGAAGGATCTGAGTAAAAGGCAAGTATAGTAGGACCATCCTTGTGTCCTATTCACTAATCCACTAAATTTCATATGCATGTGTCTTGCTACCCCTGCTAGATTTACCTAGGGATTGTTTACCGTTACCTTGATAACCTGGGTTGTGCATTATGGGTAGTGATGCTAGTGCTTTTATCATGATCTTGTAACATGATTAATTAATTATGCAACTATGTTAAAAGATGACTTATTTGTATGTGATCATATGGGACTTAACGTGCCACTGTGAGGGTCATATGGCTCTGGCTCTAGTTGTTCATAGGACCTTTTCTAGTGAGTTAGAGGATCTACGAGTTGGGTATAGGGCGGCTCCTCCATGGTGTGTATAGCCGGGTAGGTAGTGTGCCACTTTGGGAGGAGGGATTCCCTACATTCGATGACCCTGCGGCCCTATCTTATTAGACGAACCTATGCATAACTTTATAGTGAACCCTGCCGGTTTTCGTTGGTAGAGAACTAAGAGGCTGATCCCCTCGGGCGAAAGGGCAAATCACGACTCACAGGGAAAGGGTACACCTCTGCGCAGAGTTAAATTGATATGTCGTCCGTGCCCACGGTTAGGGTGGCCTTGAGACTTTGCAATATAAGTAATCATCCCCATTACTTATGATTTATGCTATAATGATGTTTAAGTTACCTTTATCATGTTTACTTGATCATGTGGTTATGGGAACACTACTTGATGCTAAATGCTAAAATATGACATACACTAAAAGCTACTTGCAGTTTAACCGTGTCAACCTTTTGAGCCTCATAAAATCCCTGCTATACTTGTGGAGTTCGACATGGACTCACTCTTGCTATTTCTACCACCTTAGGAGAAGTTTAGGCTTGTGATCAACTAGTCAGTTTGGATCCAATGGAGTGGAGTCAATACCCGAAGACCGAGTTGTCTATCCGTTGTTTGCTTCCTAAGGTTATCTCTTTTTACTAAGTACGTTAAGCATTATGAATTGATACGACCCTTTATTTGTAGCTATATGTGAGATTTGACTTCTAACACTCACATATGGTGCATATCTGGTTTTGTCCTCAAAATCGGGTATTACAAAGATCACATGCATGCCACATATATATATGATGCTTCTACACTGGAAGTACGCAAAAACATGTTTTTTACTTCCACCAAATAAATACTCCATGTTCTAAAAAAAATGATCTTTCTCCGAATACATTCTAGTAGAAGTGACATGGACTATGAAAAAGTATAAAAAGAAAAAAATGGACACATGAAGGACCAAAGTTTTGAAATAAAAAAAATGTGAGCACATGAAGGCTCATGCATATAAAAAAATGATGATAGCCATGTCTCGAGGTAATAAGATAGAGGGAGATCAAATCAAATGAAGGAATATTTTTAACATATTACGTTCCACTCAGGTGCACATCTTGATCTAAGAGTATGACACTTCTCTTCTTGGATCCAAGCTTTGACTTTACAATATATGCAAGGTAAGTATGCTACATCTCTATCTGTTAACACTAAAATTTGGTAAGGAAGATGACAAGTGGGCCCGCATTCGGCAAGAGGAGAATTCGGCAATATATGCGTGCGGTCGGCTAAATCTCAATGTTTCGGCAAGTGCCCATGCGGTCGGCTATTTTTCAAATGGATAGCGATCCCGTTCGGGAGGAGAAAGGTAGTGAGTAGAGCTGACCGAGAAAAAGGATGGAGTCGTGATAATCTAGGACTCCGTAGAATTTTAGAATTAGGAACTTTAGTTTTCCAAATTTGTTTAGTAAATCGTAGTCTTTTAGGACTCATATTTCGTCCAGGGTATAAATATAAACCCTCGACCTCCGTCGACCTCGGTAAGTTCCGACAACCTTGCTATCATGTCTAGTATCATGCGATGGATTTAGATCATGGTGCAAGTAGTCTCATTGCTCTTGCTTAGGTCATGCGGTAGATTTAAGCTCGATCATGGGAGGTTTTTGCTTATGCCTTGTATCGTGCGACGGATTAAGTCATGAGTAAAGATAGTTATCGGCTCTATTAGATTTGGCAAGATCTATTAGATTCATTAAGTTATCACGTATTGCATGATCTTTAATGTTTTTATCATTATTTGTAACACTCTTTTGCCCAATCTAGATTGATACTTTTCTGCTCATGAAGGTCTTTTGTTCTTGTTTACTGATAAATAGATCAAGTGTTTATATAGCCGAATTAGATCAATCAAGATTGTCACATGTTGCGGGTTCATGCATGTCAGAGCGTTTAGATCTTAGATAAAGCTGGATATCGTGCGGTAGGTGTAGGCTTTGCTTAGCTCTAGATCGTAATGGCTTGCTTGTTCCTTCTTCATGGACCCCGATTCGGCAATCTTGCCGATACGGTTATGCTTACACGAGTAACAAGTATTTATGGATCTATTTAGGTATATGCATGTTTTTAGCTTCTTATTATTAGTTGTATCATGCGGTGGATTGATCTAGTTATAAGGAGTGGCGTAGATTTGTAGCAAGTTGTATCATGCAGTGGATTAACTTGCTTGGGTTTATGCTTGACGGGTTTATGAAGGCTAGACGTGCGGCAGACTAGTTGAATTAGCCTATGCATGTGTTATTTTAATAGGTTTATATTTACAAATTACCTGCTTGTAATTTATTATATCTTGATGGTGTCATTGGTCTATGAATCACGAGTTAGATGAAGGATATATGATGATCGATTTTCACTTGTTCAAACATGTCTTCTCTTATATACGTATTTGGCAATCAGTACTTTACATACTTCCGTATTATATTAGCCGAATGGCTTGCAAACATGCTTGCGCACCGCCTTCTATAGCTGTATGTCATCGTAAGTGGCTTCAGGGCCGTAAATATGGAACTGTCCGGTCTCACCCGGCATGTTCCAGTTTTTGATCTCACAGTTTTATCCCTTCCGGAGTGTAAAAGTGATTTTATTCCAAAATTGACCACAAGCGTTCTTCATCTAGGTCAACACTGCTCTCAGCCATAGCCGCCGCTTGAGAAATCCACTCTGCTCCCGATTCTTTCTACTCTTTCAATGGCGACTCAGGAGGCTTCAACTCGTTCCACTTTTTCAATGTCGACTCAGGAGGAAATCCTAGAGGTAACCCTACTTATTTCACTCATTCGGCAGTTTTCAAATTGACTCCTGGCTCCTTTTTCTTGACTCGTCCGTTACCTTACCCCTGTTGTTTCTGAAGGAGCTCAAGAACAAGATTCTGATTCCCAATGTTGCGCACCCCGACTCCTATTTCCTCGGTCCAATGGGGAATTCCGATCCCATGGAGTTCATTGAGAAGGTAACTCTGAGGATCCCCTTCAAATCCGGAATTGCCCCACCAAATAGATGGCCAAGCACCTTCAAAACTTGGCCGCTTCCTTCAATTTCAGGCTGGCGGAATTGGTACCGTAGGATGCAAGCCAAGAATAGCAGCCTTTGGGAAATTCAGGACATTCAGCACTGTTTGGAATTGTCATTAGCTGATATGCCCAGAAATGATTCGCTCTTGATAGCTGCTTCTCATTTTTGGTCTGATGCTGTTAATGCCTTTATCTTTGGTCATGGCCCAATGTCCATCACTCTTGCAGATATCTTTATGATGACTGGACTGAATATCACCAAGGCAACATACCCAACCAAGTACAAGGGCACCAGTACCCAAAGATCAGTTAAATCTGGAGGTGGTTGGATTAAATACATTCAAACTTACATGTCAACTGGATCTGTAGATGACAAGGAATACAGAGCCTTCATGAATATGTGGCTGTGCAGATTCATCTTTTACAGCAAGTCCAATGAGCCAACTCTGAACCACATAGTGATGGCTGAAGATTTGACTGCAGGTCAATTGATCCCCCTAGACAGATACCTTCTGGGAGCTGTCTACCATATGATGCACCAAATTACTGTTCAAATGCGCCAGCATGGTGAAATCTCCTGTGTCAATGGTCCCTGATGGCTGGTCCAGATGTGGCTGCAACTGTATATGCATCAAATTGTTTCAGTGGATCTTCATGGCTTGGGCTTTCCATCAGTCAGTTATGCTGAAGGTGAAGATGCCAGACAGAAGTCTTGTCAGACATATGGTGAAGCTGCATCATCTATTGTCATTGACATAGACCTTGGTCATCTCTTCAAGACTTTTTACAAGGGATTTAGCAAGGTAATCTGGCTCCCTTATAGAGAGAATGAAAATTTGACTCTACCTTGCAAGTTCAATTATGAATCTGGCTGTTCAGATGATATAGCCAAAGAAATTTTCAACTCTTTTATCAAGCCTTGTGCCTTGCCGACGAATTTCATCATGGCGGATTGGTGAACTCAACTTATGAATTCTATAATCCAAATATGTCGGCCAGACGGTTGGGATGTGGTCACTGCCCCCAAGATTATACTTCTCTAACATTATAAGGCCCAGAGAGAAAATATTGGACAGTGTAGAAGCTATCAAAGTTTTTGAACTTGGATGGGACCTGCCAACATATGAACCTACTCCCTTTGGGCTGATAGAAGCTGCTCATCCTTTGTTCATCTCCTGGTGGCAGGAATGGCACTCCCACATCTTCAATTTACAAGTGCATCCCTTATGCCAAGGCTTACAACCTCAGTTTGCTTCTGATAGTGAGGTAATTTTTCTTATAACCTCCTCTTCTTTGGGTCCTTTTTCTCTATTCCGAACATTCCTTCCTTAACAGGACATTGAGCCTCCAATTCCTCAAGAAGTTCAATATCATTGAGCTGGACCCATTGCTGTTCTAGGACACAATGCTCTAACCATGGCTATCTTCAAGAAAATCCTTGCTAAGGAGTCAGTACCCTTGAAGGATTACAAACGAAAAGTTCCTTCTCCGCTCAAGTAAGGATGTTACTACACCCAAGAAGCCAAGGTCCAAGAAATCCAAGCCACAACCTAAGGTATGAATGTCAATCTTTTTCAGGCAATAACTTTGATTTCCTCATAATCATTGTTTTTTTCAATAGTCACAGGCCAGTCCTCAAGGTTCGGCTAACATCTTATTAAATGTGGAGGATTCTTCTGGAAACTTTACTGGTGATGCAGAATGTCATGAAGATGTTGTGAATACTGGTAATTATCTTTGGATTGTGATTTTTCTCTCTTTCTGTCCGATTTTATTACCTCCATCTTCTATCATTTTCTCAGATCATACAGGGGAAACAACAGAAGAATAGTCTCCCCATCAAGCTCCAAGCTCACCACCTTTGGCCATTCAAAATGTCCAAGTAAGCCAAGATGTCAATCATCCTGATGCAGCTCTTGTACCAGATACTCAAAACGTGCAATCAGACCAGGATGTAGCCCATGCCGATGAAGCTCTTACACAAGAGGTAACTTCTTGTTTCTCGATTATTTTGATACCAAACCGATGCATTCGTCTAAAAGCACCCTTTCTTTTGTTTTAAAAAGGATAATGCCCAAATTCGAAAGCTAGCTATTCACTCATTGTTGATGAATATGTGGAAGAGAGAGGTGAAGAAGCTTCATCACAACAGCAACTATCAGCAGAAAACCAAGTTCGGCTGAAGGGCATAATTTCTCTTCTGAACAAAGATATCAACTCCTTGGTTCAAGATGCAGATCAGATAAGGGATATTATTGAACTTATTGATCAAGAAATCCCTCGTACCCTGAAGGTCTCACTAGAATCCATTTCTCATCTCGATGATCATTTTGTGTCGACGAAATATCGTGACGGTCTACCTAGGGTATGCCTAAGCTAGTAGATTGATCGGTAAGGCACGCTAGATGACGAACAAGATGTAATCAAGATGCACAAGACGCTGTATTTATACAGGTTCGGGCCACGATACGTGTAATACCCTACGTCCTGTGCTCTTGATCGAGTCTATGTATTAATGTGTAGATGAGTTTTGGGAGGGTGTCCTGCTCGCCTTATATAGTGGGGGAGCAGGATTACAAGCCCGATATTTTCGGGACACAAATGTACATATAAGGTAACAACTTTTATCCGATCTAATCTCCTGTGATCGATATCTTCACCGCCGACCAGAAACGCCAATTAGTCCGCCCTTCCTTCTTTGTCTTCCAAGGTGACCGACCAGAGTTGGGCGCTGGTCGGCCTTGCGCCCTTGGGCCAAGGATCTTTGTCCGAGCAGGCCTAAAGTCGGGTCGTGCGGGTATAGGGGTTTATACCCCCACAGCTAGTCCCCGAGCATCATGTGTCTTGAGGCATTTGAAGATTTGCATGCGTCCAGACCGATGGCCGGTCGGGCTCTTTGAGCTTCGCATGCTTTTTTTAATCGAAAGATGCATGTTGCTCTTTTTATGTGAAACGAAAAATTTACCAATCACCCCATGACATGGGCCCACGAAAAGAAAAAAAGGTTTTCTTGATGCGCATAGAAATAATCGTGTCATCATAAAATGCTGCTTAAAAATTAGCCCAAGTCACTGCAAAGTGACGTGGGCCCACGTAGTCCCCGAGCCTGATATAAGGTGTGGAACAAGTTGTATCAGGATCAAGAGAGAGCCTGGTGCACCGAGTAAATGATGACGGCCGTGCCAGCCAATCACCGGTGATGAGGACAAGACTGAGATAGCGGTGTGTACCATTCCCCGGCAACAAAGTGCCGGGCCAGGCCGACAGGTCCCCGGCAATAGGGATGAGATTGTGTCAAATCTCGCTAACCAATCCCAAGCGACAAAATGGCGGCCGAGCCGACCCGGTCCCCGGAATGGGGATGAGACTGAGTTAGCTCTGCTAACTAGTCCCCAGTGACAAAATGGCGGCTTGGCCGACTAGTCCCCAGCCATGGGGATGAGACTGTACTAGCTCTGCTAACCAGTCCCTAGTGACAAAATGGCGGCTTGGCCGACCAGTCCCCAGCGAAAGGAATGAGATCGACCACAACTGTGTTGTGTCTAGACATACGACTCTGCAGTTACCTAGTGAACATGGCCAAAGTATACGAGAGAGTGGAGTAGGGAAAACCAACATTGTTGATTGAATGGGAGGTAGCTTTGCGTACCGGCCAAACCCCAAATGCCATGCGTCGAGAAAGAAAAAACATACCCAACACTAGCTCCATGGCTTTATCATGGGGAACGCGATTATAACCGCACAGTTCCAATCCTTGGCTACGCTGAAGGCTAACTAGGTGGAAAATGATACATCTTAGATGTACCCTTGCGTAATACGCGGTCGGTGTGAGCTCGTGCTAAGCACAAAAGCCTCATAGTGGACCACAGCTATGCCGTGTTCTGGTCGATGCTATGCATCATTCCAGAAAGCATGGTAGTTATGCCAAGAAAGTGAAGGAGAGGAAAATGACTTAGTCATTACTCTGACCGAAGCTTTGCTGGTCGGCCGAGCCCTCTGTTACCATGTGTCCATAAGTATGTGTTGAGCCATCCTAACTTTGTTAGGAGAGATGAAAAAGCTGTGCTTTTTGTACTCAGTCCCCAGCATATTGCTGGTGAACTAGGTCAACAGTGGTCGGAGAAAAAATTGTGGCACGTGGAAAAATCCACACGCGGGCAAGAAAAAAAGCAAAAATGAGCTTTGTGCGCACGTGCGTCCACGTGTGCCACAAAACGTCGGGCGGAACCACCAAAAGTAGGGCGATCCCGCCGTTCCATTTTTGTCAAAGGGTGTAGCAGGCCAAATAAAGGCGTCATCGTGGGGATAAAATATAGAGGCCCACCTCTGCCGGCCCATTTAGAAAATGACCCCTGGGAGTCAACCCTAGGTCCCGTGCGGGGACCGTCGAGCCGTATAAAAAGGGGAGAGGCGGCCGCCGCTGCTCAGTCTCTCCACTTCCAGGCGGTTCCACACTGGTCTCTTCTTCTCCCGAGCGCACTTCTCACTCCCCAAACCCTAACCACCGCCGCCCCCTTCTCGCACCGCATTCCACCGCCCCGCAACCCGCCGCCGTCTATCGAGCCGGGTCGGAGCCGCACGACAGCGAACCGGCGGCGCACCGAAGAAGGAGGCGGGGTAGACCGGAAATGGCGAGCGGGCAACTGCGGCTATCGGAGGCGGCGCGGCGGAAGCTCCTGGTGGAGCACTGGGGCCCGTCGAAGACGACGAGGGAGTCGCTGCTGAAGCTGGTGGAGCGGGGCCTGCTACCGCCGGAGGATAGCGGGATCTGGCGTGCACCGCCGTCAGGTGAGCGGTTCCTGCTTCCCGGTGATGGTGAGATAGTCGTCTTAAAGGATTATTTTGTGCGGGGGTTGGGGTCGCCGGTTCATCCATTCATTCGCGATTTGTGCCGCCACTGGGAAATTTCGCTTTGCAATCTCCACCCCAACTCGATTCTGACATTGTCGGAGTTCATCGCCATTTGCGAGGCGTTTGGCATTCGGCCGAACTTCAATCTTTTCCACCACTTTCATTGCTTGAAGAAGAAAGGTGAGGGTACCGGTGGGTCCCAAATAGTCGGGGGTTGCTACATTGTGCTGCGGGACGGGATGAAGTCCCAATGGGTGACGATCCCCCACTCCACCTCCATGAAGAACTGGTTTGGCAAATGGTTCTACATGAGGCAAAATCCGGAGGGGAGGCCGGTTCCCAGCGATGTAGCACTGGTCCCGAAGCCGAATGTGAAATGGTCGGCGAGGCCCAATGTGATGGAGATGGAGCAGGTGAACGAGCTGCTGCTGCTCGTGAATAGGGAACGTGTGCCCTGCGTGATGGTGGCGGTGATGTGGTGGCAGCGTCGCTTGCAGCCGTGCAAGGAGAGGCCCACCCTGATGTACGAGTACAGGGGGTTGACGGATCCGTCCCGCGAGGGGACGGACTCTGTGGATGCAAAGGAAATTACCACTTGGGGCACCGAGTGTTTTCACAATTTCGATGTGGCGAAGATGGCGCCTAAGAAGCCGCAGACGCCGTACACCGCAGCCTATCCGCCGCCAGCGGTACGTTGGCATCTAGCGCATCTTTATACTCTAGTCTTATTTTTTGTGATCTCTGACGGTGATGTTCTTGTGCAGGGTCGTGCTATTTACATCTCGGACGTTCTGTCTGAGGAGTGGCCCTGCGGCGAGGTCCAGGGCTACGATCGCACGCTGGAAGAGCGTCTCGCTCATATGGCGGCCCTGGACGATGAGTCGAGCGACGGGGATGGCGAGGAGGAGGCCGTGCAGGGCTCTATGCCACGGGCGCAACGGGCACTGCGGCGTGTGGCCGCCAAGCAGCCGGAGTCACGAGAGTCTCCGCCGAAGATGAAGACGCTGACCAAGAGGAGAAGGAGGGCACAAATTTCGTCATCGTCATCGGGAGGCTCAATGGATGATATTCCATTGAGCCAGCTGTACAAGAAGGCCCGGACCGGTGGGTCGCCAACTGCGACGCCGCCAGCCGCGAGCCCGGAGGTGTCGCTAGGAGCAATCGCACCGGATCTGCCGTCGCCGGGCAGGGTACCGAGTCGCGAGCCCTCACCTGCACCACTACAGCCGGAGGACGCAAGGGCGGCTGGCGGCGGAGAAGAAGGGGGAAGCCAGGAGGTGCCCTTGGAGGAGCCGCCCATGGTCCCTGATGCCGTCCAGGACGCCCCACTGGAGACACCATGCGCCGAGGTACATGATACCACACCGACCACGGGCGTCGTCGAAGATCCTGCGGCAACGACGGCCGAGCAGGCGGACGAGGCGGATGGCGCCGCGCTGGCCATGGGGGATGGTGAGAACCCGGGTGCAACGACGGTGGAGCAGGAGGCCGAGGTCAGTAACGCCGCTCCGACCTCGGGAGTCGACGAAGGCCCGGCCGCGGCGGTGGTGGAGCAGGTGGCTGTGACGGCGGAGCAAGCCACTGGAGCTACCTCGCGTGATGGAGGGAGTAGCCGTGGTCGTCGGCGTGACCGCTTCCAGTCGACCTTTTCTGTGGTCGCGAGGTAATGAACGTGTCTCAATGTCATTTGCAAGATATGCGCTAGGTTAATGATTGAAAGACTGCTGATGATGCGCAGGGAAATTGAGGTGGTGGCTGAGCCGACCACGGCCCAGACCATCGCTGACGATGGAGCAGGCGCCGGAGCAAGTACGTCGCACACCGAGCCGGGCACGATGGTGACGTACACTCCGGCGTTTGGTCCACTGCCGTGTCCTGAAGCCGCGGCGACCACGCAGGAGACTGGGCAGAGCTCAGGAGGTGGAGCTGTCGACGTGGCTGCGGAGGAGGAAATTCCGGAGGACGCCATGCGTCAGATGGAGGGGACCATGACCAAGCTGCTACGTCAAGTGCAGGTATGTCGGTGTACGGGGAGCCGTTCTTCTTGTTGGCGATGAACATTTTATGTAGCCTGACTGATAGTGTGTTCGGCAGAGCGTCGGCCCGGCCGCCGATCGGCGAAAATGTGCCTTAGAGCAGCATGAGGCAACGGCGGTGGAGAACACCCGTCTGCACGGCGAGGTCGAGCATCTGAGAAGCTCGATGCAGGGGCTAAACGCGCAACTGGCGGCCCGGGCAGCCGAGCAGGAGGAGGTGGCCGAGCACATGAGACAGCTGTTGCAGCAGAAAAGAGGTATGCGATGTCCTGGGTATGAGAAAAGTGGAGGAAGGTACTTGTGCTATTGCCATTTGCATAATAATGTATCGTTGGGGTGCAGACGTGGAGGAGCGCGCCGAGCAGGCGGAGAAGAAGATAGCGGAGATGTGCCAGCAAATGGAGGAGCAGGCCGCTCGCCATGCGGCAATACAGCAGGATCTCGAAGGTATGACGCGTCCCCTTGGCTTGGGTTGTCGGACAGTCGGAGTTGTATCTCACGTTGCTCGTGATGTGCAGGTCGCCTTCGTGAGTCGCAGGAACAGGTCCAGGGCTTGCACGCGGATGCCCAACGCGTTCGAGGTGAGGTGGCGGACATTGTCGGCGGTATCGCCCCAGTGCTTAATGTGTTGGCTGAGGACGAGGCGGAGACCATCACGTCGGCGACCCCGCTTGGCACTGTTGCTGCTGCGAGCCAGGCGTCTTGGCCCCGTCTGCAGGAGTTCATCAGGGAGGGTGCAGAGCACGTGGGTTCCCACGTGCTTGCTGTGGTGCGTTCCCACAGTCCCTCGATCAACCTGGAGCTTCTGCGGAAAGGACTGGCGCTGGGCACTAGCGTGGACGCGGCGGAGGAGCTCAGGCGTGACTCCCTGGAGACATCCAAGGCGATGGTGAAGAACGTCCGCATAGTATCCTGAATGTTGTAAGGGTGCTGTTTTATTGTTCTTGTGTCAGAAGGCTGAAAACTTGTGCGATGCGACGCAAGGCATGGTCACTTTTGCAACATTGCGGCTATGGCCGCCTTATTATATGTAGGCGTGTTCTAGCTTTTGTCTTGATCGTGTCCGTAGTGGTAGGAGTAAAAAATTGCGAGAGGTGGCCAGAGACGCACTTTAGACAAGATGGAACAGTAACGATCTTTTATTCAATCGACATGAATCGAGAAAATACAAGAAAGGTACATGCAACTCTTAGCGCTAGGAGCTACGGGTAGAACTTCCGTAGGTGGTCGATGTGCCACGAATTCGGGACCTCTATCGGAGGGTCATCCAAGGTGCACAGCCGATACGAGGTCGGCCTAGTGACCGCCTTGATCATGAATGGCCCTTCCCAGTGGGAGGCGAGCTTGTGGATGCCGGCGAGGTTCTGTTTTCGCCGTAGAACCAAGTCGCCGACAACGAAGAGACGTTCTTTGACGTTGCGGTTGTAGTACCGGTGCATGGATGCCAGGTATTTGGCGGTTCGCACGCAGGTCTCGAGCCGCTTTTCCTCGATGGAGTCGACCTCTAGAGCTCAAGCGTCGTCGGATATGCTTTCGTCGTACTGAGCGACGCGTGGAGATCGGAAGGCGATTTCGTCGGGGAGAACGGCGTCGGAACCGAACACCATGAAGTAAGGAGAGACGCCGGTGCTTCGACTTGGCTGCGTGCGGAGTCCCCAGATTATGGCCGGGAGCTCTTTGAGCCATCGACCAGGGCGCTGTTCGTCGGTGTCGTCTTGGTATAGGCGTTTACGTAGAGCATCGAGTATCATGCCATTTGCATGTTCGACCTGTCCATTGGCCCGTGGATGGGCAACTGAGACATATTTGACCTTGATACACTTGCTGTCGCAAAAATCGAAGAAACCACTTCCAGTGAATGTGGAGCCGAGGTCGGTGATGATGGAGTTTGGGACGCCGAATCGATGGATGACGTCGTTTAGCATGTCGGCTTCCTTTTTGGCGGTAGCCTTGACCAATGGCATGTACTCGATCCGTTTGGAGAACTTGTCAATGAGTACGTAGATGTATCGAAATCCACCGGGAGCTTTCTTGAAAGGGCCGATCATGTCGAGCCCCCAACACGAGAAAGGCCATGAGGCTGTGATTGTCTCAGGTTGATGAGCCGGAACGTGTGTTTGCTTGGCAAAAAATTGGCAGGTTGACGCAATGCCGAACCAACGCCGGCGTCGGCGACGGCGGTTGGCCAATAGAAACCGGCGCGATAAGCCTTGCCGACCAGTGTTCTGGAGGCAGCGTGATTGCCGCACTCGCCGGAATGTATCTTGTCGAGGAGTTTTATGCCAGCGTCCTGCGTTATGCATTTTTGCAAGATTTCCTGCTTGGCATTTTTCCGCATGAGCTCGCCGTCCATGAGGACATAATGCTTGCTGCGTCATATTATACGTTCGCGCAAGATGGGATCGTCTGGCAAGTCTTCGTGGGTGATGTAGCGGATGAAGTCCAGCCGCCAGTCTGACTGGTCGGGAGTGGTCGGCGTGATGTCAGGTGACTGTTCTTGTGGTACCAACGCGTCCTCGGCCATGGCGTCTTCGTCGCCGTCGATGTCCATCAAGGCAACGTGGTCGGCTGTCACGTTGCTTGGTGACTGGGGGTGCAGAGGATTGAGATCCGGCTTTGATGGGAAGGGAATTTGAGCCTCCGAGGGCACCGAAACGGATGGTTCGAGCAGGTCATGAACAAACACACCGTGTGGGATAGCGGCTCTGGTGGAGCCAAGTTTTGACAACTTGTCGGCGGCGTCATTATTGTTGCGTACGACATGGTGGAACTCGAGGCCATAGAATTTGTCTTCGAGCTGTCGTATTGCGGCCACGTAGGCCTCCATTAGCTCGCTGGTGGTGTCCCACACTTTATTCACTAGGTTGACGACAAGGAGGGAGTCGCCGTATACCATTAGGCTCTTGATACCGAGCTCAACGGCGAGGCGCAGTCCATGAAGCACAGCTTCATACTCAGCAGCATTGTTTGATGCCGGGAAATGGATGCGAAGGACGTAGCTGAGCTCGTCTCTCGAGGGGGCGGTAAAATGCACACCGGCACCCGCGCCATCGATTTTGAGTGAACCATCGAAGTACATTTCCCAGTACTTGTGATTAGACTCGTACCAAGGGGTGGTAAGGTCCGACCACTCAGCCAGAAAATCGGCAAGGGCTTGTGACTTGATGGTGTTGCGGTTTTTGAACTTGACGGTATATGCCATAAGTTCGAGCGCCCATTTGACGATTCGACCACTGGCGTCCTTGTTGTACAGGATGTCGCCTAGCGGGAAGCTTGTGACCACCGTGATCTGCCGAGATTGGAAATAGTGTAGAAGTTTTCGCTTGGTAATCAAAATTGCGTATAGCAATTTTTCAATGTGGTGGTAGCGGTGCTTGGAATCGTTGAGCACTTCGCTAACGTAATAAACCGGGCGCTGGACCGGGTAAACGTGACCAGCTTCCGTTCGCTCGACCACCAGTACCGTGCTGACTACGCGGTCGGTGGACGCGATGTAGAGGAGCATTTCTTCGCCGTCGTTGGGCGCCGTAAGCACCGGAGGATTGGTTAGGTAAGTTTTGAGTTCCATGAAGGCGGTATCTTCCTCTGTCGACCACTCGAATTTTTCATTTGCTTTTAGCAACCGAAAAAATGGCAGTCCTTTTTGCCCTAGTCGCGAGATAAAACGACTTAGGGCCGCCATGCACCCTGTTAACTTTTGGATGTCTTTGACACATTGAGGGGGCTGCATGTTAAGGACGGCTTGTATTTTTTCAGGATTTGGGCGTATGCCGTCTTGGCTCACGACGTTGCCGAGCAGTATGCCGGAGGGCACGCCGAAGATGCACTTGGTGGGGTTCAGTTTCCATTGGAACACTTTTAGGGCGTCGAACGTTCGCCGGAGGTCGGCGACCAGAGAGTCGGATGTTGCGGTTTTTACCACCATGTCGTCCACGTACGCCTCGACCAGGTGGTCTCTGATCTCATCTTTTAGGCAATTCTAGATTGCTCTTTGGTAAGTGGACCCAGCATTTTTGAGGCCGAAGGACATCGTTTTGTAGCAGTAAGCGCCGAAAGGGGTGATGAAGGAGGTTTTCTCCTGGTCGGCGATAGCGAGGGATATTTGGTGGTAGCCGGAGTAGCAATCCAAGAAGGAAAGCAGCTCGCAGCCCGCAGTGGAGTCGACGACTTGGTCGATACGTGGTAAGGTGAAGGGGTCTTTAGGGCAGCATCTGTTGAGAGCGGTGTAATCAACGCACATTCTCTATTCTTCATTCTTCTTGCGTACAAGGACCGGATTGGCAAGCCAATCGGGATGATACACTTCTTTTATAAAGCCTGCGGCTAATAGCTTTGCTACTTCTACCCTAGTCTCCTCCCTCTTGTCGTTCGCGAACCGTCGGAGCTTTTGCTTCACCGGCTTGGCGGTTTCAGAGACATTCAGGAAGTGCTCGGCCCGTTCCCTGGGAACACCCGGCATGTCTGCTGGTTTCCATGCAAACACGCTGATGTGATCCCGAAGGAACTGGACGAGCGCGCTTTCCTATTTGCTGGAGAGGTTGGCCCCAACCAGGGCTGTTCTTGTCTTGTCTCCCGGGACGAGCTCGATTTCCTTGTATTCCCGATTCTTCTTAGAGGAGCGTTTGGCCTCCTTGAGTGGTATCTCGAGGTTGGCCGGAGGGATGGCCTTGGCTTCCAGCACCATATCCGCCATGCGGGCTCGGAGGTCGGCGAGGTCGGTGGCGGCGAATGAAGCTGACTCGCAGTGGCATGCCATGAGGACGTTGCTGCGGAGGGAAAGGATGCCCTTTTCCGTGGGCATCCTGAGCACCATGTAGCCGTAATGCGGCACCGCCATAAACTTGGTGATACCAGGTCGGCCAAGGATCACGTGGTAGACACATTCGAAGTTGGCGACGATGAAGTTAAGGTGCTCGAAGCGAAAATGCTGCTTTGTACCAAACTGGACTCGGAGGGTGACTTGGCCAAGGGGCATGGAGGGCTTTCCTGGCATCACCCCCCAGAACGGCGAGTCGTAGGGCTCCAGGTCTTCTGTCTTCAGGCCGAGCTCTTTGTATGTCTGTAAAAACAGTATGTTTAAGGCACGCCTCCGTCGACCAGCACCTTCTCGAACCGAAGGTGCCGGATGACGGTCCCGTAACAAGGGGGAAACGACCGAGTCCTCCCCTCGTGCCCACATATCTCGCTCGGCCGAAGGAGATTGGCTGCTCCGACCAGGTGGGTGCCTTGACGTCCGCAACACGTTCCCCGGTCGGCGCCTAGCGGGCGATTATCGACCGTCGGAGTAGCTTCTTGTCCCTTTGGGATTCCGTGGCGACCTTGCCGCCAAAGATGACAGCGACATTTCTTTCGGGTTCTTTGAACTCCCGGCGGTCGTTGTCGTCCGAGGTGTTGTCGTCTTTCTCCTTCTTGACGTCCTTGTCGGCGTTGCGGTTGTCGTTCCGATTCTTGTTGCCACCCCGCGGTCGCGCGCGTGTCAGCTTTTTTGAAAATGTTGGCAAAGCCCCAACACTGACCCATCGTGTGGCCTTTGTTTGGGTGCCTTGGGCAATCTTGGCTAAGGACCTTGTCATAGCCATCATCATATGGCTTATCCCGGTTGTTGACGTTATGGATGCGGTTTCATGGTAGCGCCGGCCATCATCGCGTCGGTTACGCTTGCGCTGTGCCGATCGTCCTCGCGGCTGCGGCTGCGGCTTCCGGGCGCCGGGAATCACGCTCGGGCGTCCTCGCGGCCGGGCTGCGCCCTCGCGGCGCCGAGTCGCGTCGTCGTCGCGGTTTCCGCGGTTCCGTGCGCGATGATCGCGATCGCGGTCGTCGTCGTCGTCGTCGCGGCGGGGAGGTCGTCGAGATGTACCGTCCTCTTTGCTGGATCGCAAGGCATCATCGACACGTGTCCATTCATCGACGATTTTCAGGGCTTCGCCCGTCGTCTTCGGCTGGGTTCGGAGGAGTTCGATCTTGCACTTCTCATTGCGGGGTTGAGTGAGCCCCTTGATGAAGAGCTCGACGGCTTCTTGCTGTGTGATGTCCGTCACCGTCGTCCACATGTCGGTGAAGCGGCATATGTACTCTCGTAGAGGTTCGTTGGGGTAGTCATGGATCTGGGCCAAGGCGTACTTGGAGCCAGGCTGATGACATGTAGCCTTGAAGTGCTTGGACAGCATCTGGCGAAGTTGAGGCCAACTGTGGATCGAGCCCTCACGTTGGCACATGAGCCAGTTGGTTGGAGAAGGGCCCAGGACTACCGGTAAGTAGTTTGCCATCACACTTTCGTCGCCTCCCGCAGCTCGACTGCGCTTCATACCGGAAGAGCCACCGGCGGGATTCTTGCGGCCATCGTACGGCCGCACCTCACCGGCCTTGAAGTTCCGCGGCCAATGCACCTCCCCGAGTCGCTCGAGTATGGCTTGGGGCCGGGGATCTCAAAACGGCCCCCATCATAGCGCCGGTCATCGCCGTCGTAGCGATCCCTGTGTCGGTGCTGGTTGACGTCGTCGTCACGAAAAGCCCGGCGGCCGCGCCGCTCCCGAGGTCGTCGCGGTGAGTCATCGCGGCGGCGCCTGTCCGATGATCGTCGACGGCGGTCACGGTTTATGGATCGTACATCACGGTTGGAGGAGTCGAAACTGGAGTTGCTGGAGCGATCTGAAGAGTTGGCCGATCTGTTGCTTGGGACGTGATTCGCAGATCTTTCCCCTAATTCCGGGCGGCGGCTGCGTTGAGCGGATACTGCCGGGACTTCTGGAGGTATCTCGGCCCGGCCGCATGCGGCTTTACTCGCCCGACCGCCATCGTGTGGTCGATGATCTCCTGGACCGCAGGGGGTGTGAGGCAATGCCTCCAACTTGCTCTTGGCTACCGCGATGTTAGCTGTCGGGGTTTTATGAACCCGACGGTGTCCGACCAGATCGAACTCATCGGCCAAGTTGCGGTTGATATGACGGGCTTGATCAGCCCGCTGCTGCGCTTCTTGCTGCTCTCGATCGCGCCGAACACCACAATGTGCGTTGCGTGCAATGCGGTCACGGCGTTGATCTGGAGTTTCATTATCAACGGTGGGCTCATCGTTGCTGACCATGAATACGGTGTTGCCAAAACCTAGAGTTCGCTCGGGGCTATCCTCTTCTCTGCTTGGCTCAGCAACCGACTGGAGAATCTCCTCATCTGGTGCGTTGTTATCGGCGATTTTATCGACGTCCATCGCCATTGGCGACACTTGTGTCGTCATGGAGCTCGGCGTCTCGGTGGGAGCGGGAGGCATATAACCAATTGCGTCAAGGAGTTGACCTGGAGATCCTGCTTCAAGAGCTGCCTTTATGGCAGAGGGGAGCGATGGGATGCTCGACTCCTCCATGTCCGATGGCTGCGCTACAGCGTCAGGCGTCCCTCCTGAGGTGATCATGTTGACGAAGTGGGGCGAGGTCGGTGGATGCTGGATCCGACCAGCGTGCTGAGGGACCAATGGATGGAAGAGCTCCTCGTAGGACGCGGCGGCGTTCTTGAGCCCAAACATGAAGGGGCTACCTGATCTCCCTGATCTGTCGTCCAGCGTAGGTTGTGGCGGGCGGGTGAGCGATGGCCTCGGGCGATCTAATCTAGATAGATTTGGATCTAACCGTGACCCCTGTGTGTTGCAGCGCCTTCGTCGCTGTACGGGGATGAACCCGTCATCGACCCGGAGGTCGGCAAGTAGCTTGAGCGCGGATTCCGCGAGGGCGAGAGTTTCCGCCAATCCTTCTCCATGGCGATCAATCATCTCGATCAGGTCTGAGTTATCGACCCAGCGTCTTTGATAGCGCAGGATCGATGGTCGGACCATCGGCCTTAGCAGCCTCTCCGTGAGGTCGGAGTCTCGTTCTTGCGGTGGAGTTGCGTCCTGGGCGTCGAGTGCGGTCGCCTCGACAGCCGGTGCTACCTCGGTTGTGCCACAGGAGCCGAAAGAGCCGAAGGTGATAGGAGTGATGTCGTCGAGGTCCATGGAGGCAGGGAACGAAACCATCCTGTTCGTCTTGAGATCTAAACGCACAGCCCCTACCTGGCGTGCCACTGTCGACGAAATATCGGCGGCAGTCTACCTAGGGTATGCCTAAGCTAGTAGATTGATCGGTAAGGCACGCTAGATGACGAACAAGATGTAATCAAGATGCACAAGACGCTGTATTTATACAGGTTCGGGCCACGATACGTGTAATACCCTACGTCCTGTGCTCTTGATCGAGTCTATATATTAACGTGTAGATGAGTTTTGGGAGGGTGTCCTACTCGCCTTATATAGTGGGGGAGCAGGATTACAAGCCCGATATTTTCGGGACACAAATGTACATATAAGGTAACAACTTTTATCCGATCTAATCTCCTGTGATCGATATCTTCATCGCCGACCAGAAATGCCAATTAGTCCGCCCTTCCTTCTTTGTCTTCCAAGGTGACCGACCAGAGTTGGGCCCTAGTCGGCCTTGCGCTCTTGGGCCAAGGATCTTTGTCCGAGCAGGCCTAAAGTCGGGTCGTGCGGGTATAGGGGTTTATACCCCCACATTTTGCAACTGTTAGGAGAGCAAGCAAGAGTATAGCTGTCAGGGCCACTCTGCAGAATGACAAGCTAGTGAAGGAACAACAGGTCAAGGAGCTGCACTCTGAAATCAAATCGGCTAAGCATTCTCTGGAAACTTTGAAGCCAGAGTTGCAAGCTATGGAGGAAGAGAAAGCCGATTGGAAGCTCAATTGGCCCAAATTAATACCAAAATCCAATCCCACGAGAAAAAAAATTGCTGACCTACCAAACTCCATCGAAGCATCTAAAGCGAAGATAACCTCTCGTTATTAAAGAGCACCAACAAATCAAGACTAGGTTATCTAAAATCCAGAGTTCTAAAGAGGATGATCAAAAGGTGCTTGATAACATTAGCCAAATTAGGATTGATGCTATGGATGCAATCAATTTGTTTCTGAATGAGTGAGCCAGCAACTTTGTAATCTTGATGTAGAGATATATCTTCTGAACAACTTGTATTTTGAATGCTCTTATTCCATTTCCATCGAAAATGATAGCCTCACCTTTCCATCAAGATTTGCCTTTTAGCCGAATGCCATCAGCCTTTTGGCTATAACTGTTCTCTGTCCACACCTGCACTTTTGCCGAATGGATCATTTGTCCAAATACCTTAGCCGAACGCATTCCAAGAACTGAAGCAATAACATTAACTGACTTGCTCGGCCCAGTCCGATATCGGCCCATGGAAGTGGAAAAAACCCTACTCTGTCGCTTGGCTTTCCCAAAATGTCCACCACGGCTCCCGGCATTCATAAATAGACCCCACTCCTCGGCTTCTATCATCATCTCAATCGAGCAGCTTGCCATTGCCATCTTCTCATCTTCCATCCCGAGTCAAAGTAGAAAAACCCTAGCTTCCATTCAAGCAATGGCGGACGGCGATTACCACGGCTAGCGTCCTGCCGAGGATGTGGTGGAAGGGAGCCATGCACGGGGCGACCGACGCCGGAGGCGAGAATCAATCTTCTGCCCTTTTTGCGGTTATTTTGTTTGTCTCAATCTTGATTTCATCTTCAATCCTTTCCAGGGGTGTAGGGATCACCGGCAACTACCATCTTCTTCCTCCGGCGATGGTGGCTCCGTCGAGCGCTCCTGCTCCTGTTCCCGGCTCGCCGAACTCCGCCAACTCCAGCAACTCTCAGGGATCGTCGGAACTAGATGCTCCGTATGATCATGCGGATGCGCTCAACTTCAGTCGGGAGAGAGACGCGGCTCGGGAGGAGCTCGGCGAGGAGACCAGGAAGTATGGCATCACCGAGGCTGAATGGGAGGACCAGCGGAAGCAGTTCTGCGACGCCATCACTGGTTAGATTCTCCTGACCAAAAATTTCTCCAATCTGATTTCCTTCGTGCACCTACTCATTCATTCTTTTTCAGCGCTCTCCGCGGAGGTGGACCGTCTGAAGGCGGCGGCGAGGACGGTTGCTGACAAGGTGAACGCCGAGGGAGACACGGTCGAGGCTCGTCTTGAGGCGGTGCCTGGTCAGATTGATCAGGCCGTCATCCAAGGTGTGCACCTTGGCGTCTCCCTTGGGTTGGCGGCGATGTCGTCTCATACCAACGAGGACTACTCCGTCCAACCGATTGGCTTCCGCGGCGGTCGCCCATATGAGATTGAGGACATCGGCGCTCGTCTGGAGGAGTACAAGGACCACGCCAACGCCATCACCGAGGCCACCCACCCCCGATCTGTCCTTAACAAGCTCTTCACTGAAAATGAAGATTCTGAGTAGCTTGTATTAGGGTTGATGCGGGTGTAAATAAAAACTTTTTATGAGGAATGCTGGTCCTTATTTCTCTCGTTTGTCTCCAATGATGTTTGATTGCAACATTCTTCTTGCAGGATGTCTCGTTTCTCGCTTAGAATTTTGACTCGTGACATTTTTCCGAATGACGTCATTTTAGCCGACTAGATCTTGATCCAATGCTGCGACTTGACAGCTTGTAGTGTAGCACTTCAATTCTCTTTCTCTTCTCCCGATGAACCTACCGGCTGAAAAACCATTTAAAATTATTGCTGGCCACACGACAATACTTAAAAATTACTGAAGGTGATACGAACCGTATCGGCTATTTTGTGCTAAAGGCGATATCCACGATATCGGCTATTCTTTCCAACTTACTTTATAGTCTAAAGGCAATTCTTAAATAACCGGCTATTTTGGATCTGATTCCCGATCTCTTATGAACCAACTTCGACGCTTGGATAATACCTCTTAAGATATCTTCCATTGATAGCTCTCGTAAGCTCTTCTCCAAACAATGTCTTCAATATATACGCGTTACCAGTGCACAATTCACTACCCGAAAAGGTCCTTCCCAATTTGGCGACCACTTGCCAAACGTTCTGTCTTTGGTACCAATCGGCGTATGGTTTTCCAAACCAGATCTCCTTCGCAAATTGCTTCACCTTGACTTTCTTGTTATAATACTTGGCAACACGTATTTTGTTCTTCTCAATGTTTTCCAATGCTTTGAGACGAATCAAATGTAAATCTTCTAATTCATCCATCATCAAATCTTTATAGTCCCTCTCTCGCCAAGTCTTTCTCGCAACATAATTCGCCTTGATCCCGATCGTAATTCCCATGGAAATATAGCATTGTGCCCATAAACCAATTCATATGGAGACGCCTGTGTGGATCCATGACAAGCCATTCGGTAAGCCCACAATGCTTCATTAAGGACCAAGTGCCATTTTCTTGGCTTTTCATCAATCTTCTTTTGGATGATCTTGATCATGATTTTATTCGATGCCTCTGCTTGGCCATTAGCTTGTGCATAATAAGGAGAAGAATTATACAACCTTATTCCCATGCTTTCAGCAAAGTCACAAAACTCTGAAGAAGTGAACTGAGATCCTTGATCAGTTGTTATACTCTGAGGAATTCCAAACCTGTGAATTACATGCTCCTTAACAAAACTGATCATATTTTTAGATGTGACCTTCTTCAACGGGATAGCTTCAACCCACTTGGTAAAATAATCCGTGGCCAGGAGGACAAACTTGTGTCCCTTGCTGGATGGAGGATTAATCTGGCCAATCAAATCTATACCCCATCCTCTGAATGGTCATGGTTTGATGATAGGGTTCATAGCTGATGCTGGAGCCTTTTGAACATTACCAAATCTTTGGCAATCATGACACCCCTTATAATATTCAAAGCAATCCTCTAGCATGGTCGGCCAAAAATACCCAGTTCTCTTGATTATCCATTTCATTCGGTAAGCCGACCGGTGTGCACCGCACAATCCTCGTGAACCTCAAACATCTTTTTGGCTTCTTCTTGATTCAAGCATTTGAGCAACACTCCATCTATGGATTTGTAGTACAATTGATCATCAAGAAGTACAAATTTAAGGGCTTTGTACCTGAGTTTTCGGAAACTCTCTGAGACGGATCTTTCAAATAATTGATAATTTCATACCTCCAATCACCGTCCTCTTGATCAGCACTAAAAATACTTTCTTCTATAGCAAAGATTTCCCGATTCTCACGATACCCAGAAGCGCTGAGCCAACTTGTTTGCCTCTCCATTGTGCTCTCTAGGGATATGATGCAAAGTTACTACCGAAAAGTTCTTTAGAAGCTCTCGACACTCCTCATGATATTTCCTTAATATATCATTCCTGCATTCATATTGCCCAGTCAACTGATTGATCACCAACTCAGAATCGCCAAATATCTCAACAGCAACGGCTTTGACCTCTATAAGGAGCCGAAGCCCTCTGATCAACGCTTCATACTCTGCTTGATTGTTAGTGACATGAGACTCAATCGGGAAGGCGTATTCAAATATTTTCCCCTGAGGTGATATTAAGAGAACACCAGCTCCACCACCTTTGTCACATGATGACCCATCAAAAAATAAAGCCCATGGAGCAATGCTTACTGCTTCAATAGAAAGATCACGGTGTTGAGTAATGAAATCGGCAATTATCTCGGCCTTTTACCGCTTTTGCCGATTCATACCTTAAATTAAACTCCGATAATGCCAACACCCATTTGCCAATTCTTCCATTCAAAATTGGCATTGATAACATGTGTTTAATTACATCAAAACTAGAAACCACCACACATTCGGCATTTAACGAGATAGTGCCAAAATTTGGTACATGAGTAATAAACACATAGGCAAAGTTTTTCTATAGCCGAATACCTTGTCTCTCGGATCCAACAATTTTTGGCTAAGGTAAGCTATTACTCTCTCCTTTCCATCAATCTCTTGCATAAGGGCCGATCCTATCATCGGGTCATCGGGCGCCACATATAGCTTGAAAGGCTTATCAAGTTGTGGAGGTACTAGAATTGGTGGTGCCTTCATATATTGTTTGATTTCATCGAAAGCCTTTTCTTTGTATGTCACCCCAAACAAACTTCGATCCTTCTTGAGCTTCAAAAGTGGAGAGAAGGGCAAAACTCTTTCTCGACAAATTGAATATGAATCTTCTTACAAAATTGATTTTACCCAACAATGATTGTAATTCTCGTTAGATTAGTTGGAGGCACAATTTTATCTATTGCTTCCATGCTCTTTTTTCCAACTTCTATTCCTCCTTTGTGGATTAAAAATCCTAAAAACTCACCAGCCGATACTCCAAAGGCACATTTATTTGGGTTCATCTTTAAACCATGTCTTCTTGTGCATTCTAAAGTTTTTCTCAAATCGGCTGAATGTCCTTCATGATCTCTGGATTTAACTACCACATCATCAATATAGATCTCCACAATTTTGCCAATTAATTCATGAAAAATGTAATTCATGGCCCTTTGATAAGTTGCACCTGGCATTCTTTAACCCAAATGTCATAACTATCTATTCAAATAAACCAATATGACCAGGACACCCGAAGGTCGTCTTTGCAATGTCCTCTATTGCCATAAAAATTTGATTATAGCCAGCATTGCCATCCATGAAACTGATCACTTCATAACCCGCTTCGCTGCATCTATCGAGATCGGCAAGAATCGGCATTGGATAGCCATCCATAGGAGTAGCTTTATTGAGATCTCTGAAATCTATGCAGACTCTCATTTTACCATTTTTCTTGTATACAGGTACTATGTTTGAGATCCAATCTGCATATCTACATGGCCGAATGAAGTTTGCTTCTATTAATCTCTCAACTTCTTTCTTCACATCGGCCAATACCTCCTCTTTATAAATTCTTCGTGGAGGTTGTTTGAAAGGACGAAATCCAGGCTTGATAGGCAACTTGTGCTCAACAATAGAACGATCCAATCCAGCATCTCTCGTATAATCCTAGGCAAAACAATCCTTAAATTCTTTTAGCGAGACTTATTAATTTTAACTTGTATTCTAGGTCTAAGTTTGCACTAATATACATCGGCCTTGGCTTTGAACTGTCACCAACATCAATCTCTTCTAATTTATCGGCCGACATGAAACCACGACCCAATTTCCCTTTGTTGCCATCGACTGGATTGCCCATTAAAAATTACTGTGAGAGCCGACTGCTTGGATCGGCTGTTGATCTCTGTTGAACACATTCACAGGACCTTCCTTCCTTACTTTACCTGAAAGGCAATCTAGTCCATCGTACTCCCAATAAGCAGGCTCTGAAGTAGCAACACTTACCGAATCATCAGCATGAACAACTTTCACTTCATCTCCAATCCATTGAATCAGAATCTGGTGCATGGTTGAAGGTATGCAGCAATTTGCATGGATCCAATCCCTTCCTAGAAGCATACTGTATGCCCCCTTGCCATCAATAACGAAGACGGTAGTAATCAGAGTTTTGGACCCAATCATTAGCTCGACATGTACGGCTCCACGAGTATCAGAAGGATTGCCAGCAAAATCCCTGAGTATCATATCAGTTTGCAGCAGGTCTTCACTTGTCATCCCAAGCTTTCTGAAAGTGGTATAAGGCATAATATTGATAGCAGCCCCCCATCAACAAGCATCTTGGTTAGAGGTTTGCCGTTCACATATCCCTTTAAGTACAGTGGCTTCAGGTGACGATTTTTCACTGGTTTGTCAAAGACTGCCTGCCGAGTCAATACGAGTTGAGCCATCAAATCTTGACATTCAGTCTCATCAAAATCAGAGTACACCTCCTCTTGAACATTTTGACTTTCAGGAGCCATGAACTCTGATGGGATGAAAAACACCATGCAAGCATCAACCGAAGGACCCTGTTCATCATTCTTTTTCTTGGGACGCCACGTTTGTTTCTTTTCGGCTATTTCTTGCTTCAACTCCTGATTCCTCAGGCACTGGACCCTCCTCTTCTGGCTCTTTCTTAGCCCTGGGGGACACCATTGATCCTTTTGCCACCTATAGGAGCTCTATTCTCTGCTGTGAGTTCTGCTGTGATTCCAAGCCTGATCTGCAAACCTCTTTCCTTGCTGTCCTTCAAAGTTATTTATTTTTAAGCGCCGATCGTCCTCAGGAAGTCGTAGTCCAAGTCTATCATGGACGGGACGGCGGTTGACTCAAGATTGCCTGTACTCTGAGTACTGATCACTGCACTCAGGACAATTGTTTCTAGCAGGTAATTTCAAGCCTTCATTCCAACAGTGTCTGAAGAACGAACAGTTCCAATGAGACTGCTCTTGCTCTCCCCTGTACTCCTCTTGTTCCCTTCGGAGAACTCCTTCTTCATACCTTCGGCGTTCTGCTATAAACTTACGCTCCTCTTCAATGAATTGCCGTTCTTCATCATATTCCAATCCCTTTTCTCTCTGCCACTTATTCAACAATTGACGCGCTGTGACTCTAGGCTTCGAAGTTTGACCTTTCTCTGTTCGGCTATTCTGGAACTAAACTCGTTGCTGCACTTCCTCTTTGGTAATTTGTCGATCAGGGTCAACAGCACCGTTCTCTTTAGCTCTGTCAGAAGTCAAAACTTTCATCTTGTCTTTCTCTTTAGGATTACTGGCTGAAATCATACCGACAGAGAAAGAAACCATATTCTGAGGGAAAGGCTGTTTCTCCAGTTGCATCTTGCCATCGAACCTCAAATGGCCATCCTGAATAGACTTCTGAATCTTTATTCTGAACACTCGGCAATCATTGATATGATGAGACCCAGTATTATACCATCCACAATACTTCTTATCTGTCACTCCTTCAGGGCGCAACATGGGATGTCCTTCAGGTAGTTTGATGCGTCCTTCTCTCACCAACAACAGAAAAAGCTTGTCCACCTTGGTGACATCAAAATCATATGTTCCTTTCTGCTGCTTCACCCAACGTTGACTGACTAGAGTAGGCTCTTTTGCCCAAGTTAACTCTGCAGCAGCTACTTCATCTTCATCATCGTACTCAGATGCTTCTTCCAGAAAACCTTGATACACATCAATAGTGGCACTGTTCTTCTGAAAGCGAGTGTCTCTCCTGAATCCCTGGGCTTGGTTACTCATAACTGTCAACTTTTGTGCAAGCTGTCCAAGGTCTCCAAACTCCATACCAAATAATTTCTCTTTGATATGTGGCAACATGCCTACAATAACCAATTCTGGAAGCTGATCATCAGGTATGTTCAGAGAATAACACATATTCTTAGCTTCTCTGAATCTGCGAAGGTACTCCAGAGGCATTTCATTAGTCCTCATCCTCATGCCCCAAAGGTCAACTAACTTCTTCTCATTGGTTCCTGTGTAAAAATATGCATGGAACTTCCGCTCCAATTCTGCCCATGTACCAATGGAGTTAGCCGGCTGAGATGCAAACCATGTGAAAGCTGGCCCTGTAAGAGACATAGGAAAATATTTGATCCTCCAAGCTTCATCACCAGCAGCTTCTCCAAGTTGCATCAAGTATCGGCTAATGTGCTCAATAGTGCTGGTGTCATTTTGACCAGAAAACTTGGTTAAATCTGTTGGAGGCTTCACCCTTGGTGGAAGTGCTACCCTGTTATACCATTCTGGATAAGGAGATTTGTACGAATGGGTCGTGTTCTTTGGTTTTAAACCGAACTGGTTCTGCATCATGTTAGCCATCTTGTGCAGAAGAACATCAACATTTGTATCTTGGCCTCCTTGCAACTGTCCTCCAGAAGGCAAACCTGATGCGCTCTTGTACCCTGGATTCGGCAAAGCATTGATAGCACTATAATCGGTAAACTCATTGTATCCATCTCCATAAATATTTTTCTGCATTCTATTTACCACCGGAGAGTGTGTTGACACAAAAAGTGACGCACTGGGTCTCCCACACAGTAAGCCGGAAAGCGTGGCTTCAATCGGGTGCCCGGGCGTTTCTGAATCCGGAGGCGTGCCAGTCGGTTTGACCTGAAAGCCGACAAGGGATAAAACTGTGAGATCAAAAACTGGAACATGCCGGGTGAGACCGGACAGTTCCATATTTACGGCCCTGAAGCCACTTACGACGACATACAGCTATAGAAGCTGTCTGCCAAGCATGTTTGCAAGCCATTCGGCTTATATAATACGGAAGTATGTAAAGTACTGATTGCCGAATACGTATATAAGAGAAGACATGTTTGAACAAGTGAAAATCGATCATCATATATCGTTCATCTAACTCGTGATTCCTAGACCAATGACACCATCCAGATATAATAAATTAAAAGCAGGTAATTTGTAAATATAAACCTATTAAAATAACACATGCATAGGCTAATTCAACTAGTCTGCCGCACGTCTAGCCTTCATAAACCCGTCAAGCATAAACCCAAGCAAGTTAATCCACCGCATGATACCGCTTGCTACAAATCTACGCCACTCCTTATAACTAGATCAATCCACCGCATGATACAATCTAATAATAAGAAGCTAAAAGCATGCATATACCTAAACAGATCCATAAATACTTGTTACTCGTGTAAGCATAACCGTATCTGCAAGATTGCCGAATCGGGGTCCATGAAGAAGGAACACGCAAGCCATTACGATCTAGAGCTAAGCAAAGCCTACACCTGCCGCACGATATCCAGCTTTATCTAAGATCTAAACGCTTTGACATGCATGAACCCGCAACATGTAACAATCTTGATTGATCTAATTCGGCTATATAAACACTTGATCTATTTATCAGTAAACAAGAACAAAAGACCTTCATGAGCCGAAAAGTATCAATCTAGATTGGGCAAAAGAGTGTTACAAATAATGATAAAAACATTAAAGGTCATGCAACACGTGATAACTTAATGAATCTAATAGATCTTGCCAAATCTAATAGAGCCGATAACTATATTTACTCATGACTTAATCCGCCGCACGATACAAGGCATAAGCAAAAACCTCCCATGATCGAGCTTAAATCTACCACATGACCTAAGCAAGAGCAATGAGACTACTTGCACCATGATCTAAATCCACCGCATGATACTAGACATGATAGCAAGGTTGTCGGGACTTACGGAGGTCAACGGATCGATTTCCCCTCTCGAAGAACTCGACGACATGACGAAAAAGGACTCGAAAGATGGCACGGGGCTGGTTGTATTGATTTGGTTGTGTACCCTTATTACAATGGTCGAGGGTTTATATTTATACCCTGGACGAAATATGAGTCCTAAATGACTATGATTTACTAAACAAATTTGGAAAACTAAAGTTCCTAATTCTAAAACTCTACGGAGTCCTAGATTATCACGACTCCATCCTTTTTCTCGGTCAGCTCTACTCACTACCTTTCTCCTCCCGAACGGGATCGCTATCCATTTGAAAAATAGCCGACCGCATGGGCACTTGCCGAAACGTTGAGATTTAGCCGACCGCACGCATATATTGCCGAATTCTCCTCTTGCCGAATGCGGGCCCACTTGTCATCTTCCTTACCAAATTTTAGTGTTAACACTATCCTACCCAAAGCTCCACATATGCCATTAGAAGTAGGATAAATATGCCTTGGTGAGGAAACATACACCACATGAGCGACATGAGAGTACCATAAGGGGAACTTAAGTTTTCTTTTGAAAAATGTGCAAACCCTCTGGTATGAAACTTAAGAGGAATGAAAAAACTAGTGCTCAAGTCAAGCTGCTCTGTCTTGCAACCGCCTATGACGAAGGAAAAAGCCATAGGCCCCATGAAGGGCTAAGGTAATATGGGTGAGTTTTTCAACATTGCTAAACCTTCCAATCAAAGAAGAGTATGTTTGTTGTACATATGGTACTACGAAATGTAATCGGCATTGTACCAACTCCCGATCAACAACCTATGTCATAGCTTTTGCTCAAGACGAGCAAAGGGTAGGCTTGGGGGATCTTGTTGCTGGTCCTTACGGCCAAATCTGAAATAACATGCCTTACTCACATATTTTATTTAAATTAACCCATTTCTAATGTATTGGAGAATAAGTGTTTTGTAGGACAACATATGAAATAACACCAAAAACATTCTCGAAGTACAAAAGAAATGCAGCGTAACACTATCTGACATGAGCGCAAGGGGAAGACGCCCACAAACCAGCGGCTACCGATAGTATTTAAGCCCAAACCGCCGAGTATCAAGACCAAGGCCCACCTTCCAGCCACCATGTCGAAGACAGTGGCGGGGAGGAGCCACCTGGGGTCGGCCGACCCCAGGGGTCGGCGGACCCCTGGCCGCACTGCCCTCCTCCAGCCTGCGCGTGGGCCCTCCTCTTCAATGCCCCAAGGTGGTGGCACTAGGGATCCTTGAACATTCCCTGCAAAAACCAATGTTAGGAGTAGTATAAGTAAGAGGGAGAGGCTCCCCCCACATGACAAACCATACTTGGAGCCTCTCTCCCTCTCTACTCTTGTACCTTTTACCTTTGTACTTTTAGGAGCCAGGCTAGAGCTTTGTCGGAGATCTTGGACTACTCAGAGTTGTTTGGTACAATAAATATCATCAGCTCCTTATGGCTTCGATCTCAATCTATCATTGTTATGCTTATTTTTTTGCTCATATGCTATTTGGTTAGCATATGAATCTCTACGCTCGATCAGTTATGCAATGTACGGATTAGGCTTGTTGATCTAAGCTATGGTGGTGGTTCGTCGTCTATTCTTGTAACGAATGTTCTAGTAGAGGACTCTAGATGAAGACGGAAGTTCCTGGCCAACGCTAGAGTAGTAATCAGTAACGTAGATGTGGTGTCTAAGCTTTTGGTTACCTTCGAATGTGACTGTGCTCCACGGAAGAGAGGGTAGGCGGCAGGTGGTGACAACGCCGTCCGTCCTTTGTAATGCCCCACGTTCGGGAACGGTGTATGAGTCTAAATTGCCTTACGCGCTTGTTGTTAGACCAGTGCTCGTTTGGTCTCCCCGGGTGCCTGGGTGCTTAGAGCTAAGTCCTTACCATGTGCTTGTATGATCATCTGCTAATCTTTGCATAGCAACACTAGGATTCTTGTATGCCTGCTCTTGTTTAGTTTCATTCTTTATTCTTTATTCTTTATTTTATCCCTGAGATTGGCTTGTGCATGTCACACTATCCCTATTTTACCATGGCTTACTCCTGCTATGAACTTTGGTATATTATACTGCTTGTTATCTTGTTCATGTACTTAATAGAGAGTTTTACACTTGTGCCTTCCCTTGGAAAAATATAAATTATGATACTCTAAATACTTCCAAATGCTACAACGGTGGATTATTTCTATAGACGTTAAGAAATACCGACAGACTCGACGTTGTGGCCGATGGTGTCAGGTACGGGAGCTCTAGCGGCCAGCGCATAAGTGTGATAGCCCGGGGAAGAGGCAGGCGGCGGCATGCTCTTGGCGAAGAAAATAAAAAAAACTGAGCGGTTGAAGAAAACGAAAAGAAGTGCAGGTGTTTGTTTTATTTAGATTAGATATGGACCCATACTTAAGACCACCACTGATTTTATATGCTCCTGAGGTTTCGAAGGGGCGTTCTTACCCCACCGGTCCAGTTTTACTTTTAACACATGCGACTAGTTGTAGCGAGGGACCATCCTCAATCTGAGAAGTTATTGCTGGCAGGCAGCCACAGCATTGCAATTATATGCAGCCAGAAGCACTGCGCCGCTGTGAAGGTAAACTACCGTGAGCAGGTTTTCCTGTTAGACAAGTAATTCTAATTGAACATACTCAGATATAACTAAGTTTTGAAAGTATGATTGGAAATATTTCAGTCGTCATATATATTTCAGTGTAGCATGCTTAGATACAGTTTGAAGTCATTTAGAAAATGGAGAGTGGGCGAAGAACAGCATCATATATAGGGGCAATATTGAAGTCTCTCCATCTCTCTCTCTTCAAAAGATAAAACTGTTCTAACGTCTGTTTTGGGCGGAAAAATTTGCGGAATAACATTTTGATGGCTCTAACGAATGTCTGTTGTGGATGAAAATGTTATGTAGTACTCCCTCTATCCTAAAACAAGTACTCCCTTCGTCCCATATTTATTTGTACGTTTAGAGTTCAAATTTTTTCCCACATTTAATCGATCACGTTGCTCAGAGCGTGGCAGACAAGTGCAGCAACCGGAAGCAACAGAATAGTGCAGCACACGATGGGTCTCTGGATTGTTCTCGTCCACCTGCGGCCATGCGCCAGCCCATGTTCCACGGTGCCGGGCGGCCATGCATGTTTGATTTTGATTTTTTTTGCCTGAACACTGCTTGAACTGACAGACTGTGCAGGGGCAAAAGTGTCATTTTGTATATGTCTTGGTTTGCGTGCCTAAATCTAACCGTGTAAATATTGCTGGGATGGAGGGAGTACACATCTTGCTTATCGAGGAGTCAAATGTTTTTAAGTTTGACCAAATATATACAAAAAAAACTAATATTTATGATGTATAACAAGCATCATTATATTGATCATGTAGGGCATGTACAACCTATAGACAGAGGGTTATCAGTAAGGTTTTTGGACAGCAGCTCGTACAATGGACAATCTCTTTAACTGTCTGCAAGTTAATACTATGCATGTAGCAATGACCAATCATGAATTCCATTTTGTATATCGTTGTGTTGTTATATGATAGAAAACAAAGCAAGCATAAATAATATGGACATGACTACAATATTTTTAGAACCATCGATATAAAAGATATATTATGTATTTTTATGTAACAATATAATATAATAGTTTTCATTTATCAAATATAGCATAACATCATGAGTTTATCAAGTGCACGGCATAGTGCATACTTGTACATCACATTGTCTGAACTCTTCATAGCAAAGCAATATACTTGAAATTGAAAATAAGGACAATAGATCTGATGCTAGCGAGCTTCTACTGTATACTGAAATCGATGTTTCCGTAGTTGGATTGATCTACTAGCCAGCCCTTGTCTGTTTGCTGCTGTCAGCCAAATTTTCCTCTCAATTCCATAACCCAGTTTCTATATTCTGAAGGATTATAGGTACAAATCTTTTATGGCTTCCCTCAGTATGCTCACATCTCAGTCTTCTTGCAGTATGCTCACATCTCAGTCTTGCTGCAGCATGTTGGAATTGGATTCTCTCACATTTAGGCTTACCCTAGAAGGGTAGCAATATAGTGTAGCATACATGGGCCTCATGGGCCTAGCCTCATGGGCCTCATATACTCCAACACCCCTCCGCAGTCTGAACTAGAGTCGCAGCAGAGTCAGACTGGACACCATGAAAAAGAAGAACACACACGAGCCGCCCCACACACGCAACTAGCCACTGGTGATGTTGAGGCTGGAGCGGAAGTCGGCGAAGGTCGACGACGGGAGGCCCTTGGTGAAGATATCGGCGAACTAGGAGGTAGTCAGTACGTGGAGGACCCGCACCTCGCCGATGGCAACCCGATCACGGACGAAGTGAAGGTCGATCTCCACATGCTTGGTCCTCTGGTGCTGCACGGGGTTGGTGGAGAGGTAGACCGCACTGATGTTGTCACAGTAGACAAGTGTTTTCCGGAGAAGAGGGCTATGGAGCTCAGCCAGGAGCTACCATAGCCAGGAGGCCTCAGCAACAATGTTGGCAACAGCGCGGTACTTTGCCTCGGCACTGGAGCGGGAGGCCACCTGCTGGCGCTTGGACGACTAGGACACCCAGTTACCGCCCAAGAAGACAGCGTAACCAGAGGTGGAGCGCCGAGTGTTCGGATAGCTGGCCCAGTCTGCATCAGTGTAGACAACCATCTCGGTGGAGGAGGACCGCCGGTGAAGGAGGAGGCCGTAGTCCCCAGTGCCGCGGAGATAGCGGAGTAGACGCTTGAGAGCAGTGAGGTGGGGCTCCCTCGGATCATGCATATGAAGGCATAGCTGCTGAACTGCATAGGTGATGTCCGGCCGGGTGAAGGTGAGGTACTGCAGAGCACCAGCAAGACTCCGGTACGTGGTGGGATCTGTCACTGGGGTACCCTCGGCCTCTGAAAGCTTGCCCTGTGTGTCAACTGGAGTAGAGCAGGGGTTGCAGTCTGTCATCCCAGCGCGCTCAAGGATATCCAGAGTATACTGCCGCTGGTGAAGAAGTAGCCCAGCAGGGTGAGGCTCAACAGTGACCCCAAGGAAGTGGTGGAGCACACCCAGATTGGGCCAAAACACCAAACTAGCACGGCCCAGGCCCACTCCACAACCGACCACCCAAAGGCGGTCAGGGGGCGGCGGCACCCTGGCGCGGCCGCGCCAGGGTTGCGCTCGCGCCACCCAGGCTGCCAGGTGGGACCGGCCGGTGGAGGTCGGTTCATTCAATGCTAAGGAGGGCGGTGCACTGGTGTACCTGCCTAATCAAGCTCAAACCGACCTCCTCACACGTATAAAAGGGGAGATGAAAAGGAATTCTACACACACAATTCATTTGGTCTCTCTCTCCCTCACCTCCACTTGTTCCTTAGCCTAGAGCTAGTAGTAGTTGGAGCTAGGAAAGCTACCAAGGAGAGCTTGTCTCCTAGGAAGAAGAGATACATCTTGGTAATTATCTATGGAGTGTTCTTCCTTGTTCAAGTTCTTATACTTTATATGTTGCTTAGTGTATGAACTAGAGCATAGTTTTGATCATGTTCATGTTGGTGCATATGAACTAGAGCCTAGTTCATATGATCAGTTCATAGCTTGTTCATCCCTGTTCTTCATTGTTCATATGTTCTATAGGATTAGAGTTTCGAGGAGAGTGGAGTAACGGTTCGATGTTCTTTCGGGTTTGCCTATGTTCTAGCTCGTCCATCCGTAGGGTGGGAGTCCCGGGGAGCATAGGTAGTTCCTTAGTATGCGGGCGTGGTGTCCGGATACGAGGGGCCTTCGAATATGACGGCATGCCACGGTTGAGGGTAGGCGGTAGGTGGTGACAACCGTCCGTCCCTTGTAATCCCCACGTTCGTATGTCGTGTAGGAGTTCGTAAATGCCTCTATCGGGCCGGCGGACCGGACACCGCGGGGTCTCCCGTTACTTTAGGCTCGACGTACCTCTAACCCCGTATAACATGTGACTTAGCTAATCTTCACTTAGCAACATACGACCAACCAGCTCCAGTAGATTTATTCTTTATTCTTTCCGTTTCTTTTATTCCTTATTTCTCTTTATCCTTGAGTGAAGACCAAGTGTGTGTCCACTATCCTCAAATTACCGTTTATCTTACCCCTGCATAGTACTAAGGCACATTTCGATGATGTGAAGTACCATATCCACGTGCTAGAGCCATTTTACACCATGCCTTCCTTTGGGAAAATATAAATAACGATACCCTGACATACTTCCAGGTGAAATGCTACAATGATAGATCCGTGCGCTTGCGGATAATATCTTTAGAACACGACTATCAACCCTGGCGTTCCTTGGCGTGACCACTAGGATGTAACAATTCTAGTGATTGCGTTAAGAAATGCCAACAGTGAGAAGACTATGCAGGAAGGCATTCTTGACATCCAACTGATCTACGGGCCAGGAGCGGGTGAGAGCCAACGAGAGCACCGTGCAGACTATAGCCGGCTTCACCACTGGGCTGAAGGTCTCATCATAGTCAACACCAGGTCGCTGAGTGAAGCCCGTGACAACCCAGTGAGCCTTGTACCTCTCAAGAGTACCATCAGCCCGGGGCTTGTGTGTCCAGATCCACTTGCCGGTGACGACGTTTGAGCCTGGCGGACGTGGCACCAGATCCCAGGTGTGGTTGGCGAGGAGGGCCACGTACTCCATTTCCATCGCGCAGCGCCAGTGAGGGTCCGACATGGCCTCGCGGATGAAAGAGGGTACTGGAGAGACCTGTGAGTCCCTGGGCATCACTGCAAGAGCCCGGGGCTGCAGGGTGTCAGCCGCGTGTCGTGTCACCATAGGGTGAACATGATGCAGGTGTCGGCGAAGCAGCGGCGGGTGGTACACTGGCGTCGCGACACGGGCAGCCAGAGGCCGCGGCGGCGGCGTCGGTGTCGCCGGCAGAGAGGAAGACGCCACCAGTGGTGACCCCGGCGAAGAAGGGGCCACTTGCGGTGATGAAGGCGGCGACACAGTCCGGACCCGGTGCTGGTACACGAGTACCGGCTGGGCGAAGCGCGCAGGCTGTGCCGGTGGCGACGGCCCAGGACGCCCGTCATGTGGAATGACAGGGGCCAGCCCGGAAGGTGACCCCTCCATGCCCGAACAGGGAGCAGGGTCGGGGGAGTCACTGGCCGACGGCGAGCTGGGGCATGGTCCCGGCGAAGGGCACGATGCGGTAGTACCTGCAGGAAATAACTGCAAAGGTGGCTCAACCACCGCATCAGTGGGAAACAAAGAGGAGAGGTCAAGCTCTGAGGCAAAAGTGGGGGTGGTGGTGGTGGTGGAAAAGGGGAAGACAGACTCATCAAACACCACATGGCGAGAGATGAGGACCCGACGAGAAGTGAGATCATAGCATCGGTAGCCCCTGTGATCCGGGGAGTACCCAAGGAAGACACAAAGAGTCGACCGGGGAGCGAGCTTGTTAGGAGCTGTGGTGGGGGTGTTCGGGTAACACGCACACCCGAAGACTCGAAGGTGATCGTACCGAGGAGAGGTACTGAGAAGAGTGTGGTGCGGTGTGGGAGCTGGGCAGGCAGCGGAAGAAAGACGGTTAAGGAGATAGGTGGAGGTGTGCAGACTCTCAGCCCAAAAGCGAGCGGGGAGTGAGGCCTGAAGTAAAAGCATGCGCATGGTGTCGTTGGTGGTGCGAATCATGTGCTCAGCCTTGCCATTCTGAGAGGACGTGTACGGGCAAGACATGCGCAACTGGACACCGTGAGAGAGGAAGAAAGCACACGAGGTGGAGTTATCAAACTCACGGCCATTGTCGCACTGGACGGCCTTGATGGTGAGGCCGAACTGAGTAGAAACCCAAGTGAAAAAGTGGAGAATCACGGGGAATGCATCAGACTTCTCACGTAAGGGAAAAGTCCACGAGTAATGAGAAAAATCATCAACCACCACAAGATAGTACTTATAGCAAGAAATGCTGAGTACAGGAGACGTCCATAGGTCGCAATATACAAGATCAAAAATGCGGGCCGCATGTGAAGAAGAACTAGAAAAAGGAAGACGAACATGACGGCCCAGCTGGCACGCATGACACAAATGCTCATCATGAGCTCGAGTACAACGAATGTCGGAGCTATGACTGAGCTGCATCAAGGCATCACGTCCAGGATGGCAAGGTGCCGGTGCCAAGTAGAGGAAGAAGTGGTGGCTAAGGCAGCTGACAAAACGTGCGAAGACGGCGAGGCAGACGCCAGAAACCGAAGAGTGTAAAGGGGCCCCATGCTGTCACATCAGAGCAGAGGATGCCGGGTAGCCAAATCCATCACAGTAAGACTAGAAGAGTCAAACTCCACAGAACAAGAATAGTCAGTTGTAAAACAACAAATAGAAAGAAGATTGTGAACCATAGAGGGTGCAACAAGAACATCGGGAAGACGAAAGGAGCCATGAGCGCTGGTGGCACCAACGGACGTGATAGGAAGACACGAGCCATTTGCGACCATGATGGACGAAGGGTGAGAGGAAGAAGGAGGGTGAACAGACGAGAGTATACCAGGGTCCGGGGTGGTGTGCTAGGTAGCACTCGAGTTGTCGATCCACTCTGGGCCGACAGGAGGTGTCAGGCCCATAGTGCTGAAGGAGCGCGCCAGAGCCTCCTGGCTCCAGCCGGGCAGCCCAGGAGGCACCGGAAGGTGTGCTCCATGGGGATGCTGGGTAGAACCCCGGAGGAGCACCAGCGAACATGGCGGCTGGCGGACGAGGCTTCCCCACCAGGAGCCTGGAAGGGCCACATGGAGATGCGCCCGGACCAGGGGTTGTGGAAGGAGGGCCAGCGAGCACCCCGCGGCGGCTGAGGAGCCGGGTTTCCCCCACGGCCAGCCCCCCACCACCAGGACCCCCACCACGTCCTCTGCCACGGTCTTTCTTCTTTCCATGGCCCCCCACCCCCGCTCAGCCCGGGGGGAAGAGGACCCAGAATAGACGATGGTGGCGTGGGCGGAGCAGATGGACGCGGCGGTGGAGTAGCAGCAAGTGCAGTCGAGGACCCTGAAGCGGAGAGAGGCCCCGTCGCAGTGATGGACCCGGGCTGGATGCCCTGAGAGATCTCCTCCATGACAAGGTTGTCACGGACATACAGGAAGTTGGGGAAGGGCTTCTGCCGGATGATCCACGTCCTGAGGTGGGCGTAGCGGTCGCTGAGCCCGCGAACGACGTTGAGGACGAGGATGCAGTCCTCCACGGGCCAACCAAGGTCGCCGAGGGAGTCCGCCTTGGCCTTCATCTTGTGGCAAAACTCGCCAACAACAAGGTCCCCCTGCATGAAGGTGCGGAAGCTCACGTCGAGCCGCAGAGCTCGGGCCTCAGCATTGCCCAGAAACTGGCCCTCGAGCGCCAGCCAGGCCTGGCGAGCGGAGGTGGTGTTGCGGACAAAGTTATGGTGGTCGATGGAGATCGTGCCGAGGATCCAGGGGAGCACGATGCTGTCGAGGCACTGCCACGACGGAGTCTGGACCGCGGGCATGCGATCGTCGAGGACGTGGTCGTCGAGGGCGTAGCGGTGGAGGGTGAGGAGGACCAGGTCCTGCCAACAGGCGTTGGAGGGCGACTCAGGGTCGAGGACGACCGGGACGAGCAGCCGGATGTTCTGGACACCCCCGGCCTGGTAGTGGAGCTGCGCGACGAGGGGATCGGCCGGGTCGTGCTGGAGGACCACAGTGGTGGAGGTGCGGTGGCCCGTCGAGCCAGAGGAGGTGGCCCCAGCGTCGTGGTGGGTGGACTGGATGAGAAGCTGCTCCGCCTTGGCGATCTGACGTGCTCTTGTCCCGCTGCAGCCGCTGCTCGGGCAGAGACAAGCGCGGCAGCAAGGGCAGAGGTGGGCCGAGGGGCGTAGAGGTTGACCGGTGGCGGGGCAGGGAAGGTGATGGTCCCCTGGCCTCCGCCGCCTGCACCCGGCCCCTGCAGCTGCGCGCCCGCTGCTCCTCCGCCTGCAGGGAAGGTGAGGGCGCTGGTTGGAGAGGAGAAGGAGGGCAACATCCCCAGGCCGGTGGCGGTGGTGGCGACGTAGGCTGCCGCGATGGCCGGGTCCGCATAGGCGCCCGCGCCTGGGAGGACAGGAGCCTCAGTCCCGGTGGGGTCGGCGTCCTCGGCGGCGTTGGCGTCCTCAGTCCCGGCGGGATCCACGACGGCGCCAGACCCAGCGGCCTCCCCGTCGGCGGACAGGGCCAGAGCGGGGCGCGAGCCACCGGCCGCGGCACCAGGCGGCAGCGGGCCGGTCGCGGCGACGGGAGCACCCGCCTGAGCCCAAGCCGCGGCGACGGGACCGGCTACGGAGGAGGAAGAGCCCGCGATTTGCACCCAAGTAGTGGAGTTGGTAGGGGAGGGAAAGAGAGGAAGTAAGAGGGAGGAGGAGGAGGAGGGCCAGCGGCGGCGGCGGCGCCTGCCTCTGGATCGGGAGGGAGGTGGGTAGGAGAAACCCTAGGCTGCTGATACCATGTTGGAATTGGATTCTCTCACAATAGGCTTACCCTAGAAGGGTAGCAATATAGTGTAGCATACATGGGCCTAGCCTCATGGGCCTCATATACTCCAACACAGCAACATGTGCCTATTATTATATTTCCTAACAAGTCTATTTTGTTAACAAGGACATGGCAATCAGAACTACAATTATGTGATCTAACTGTAACAGATAACAGACAACAGGTATACTAGTAGTTCGGACCATACATTCAGTCATTCAGAAAACAGATAAATGCAACACATATATTTTCAGAACTCTAACCGCAGCATAAATGCAACACATAGTGCACAGCTACATAGCTCATAGTTCAGAATTGAAACAAAACTTCCTGACTCTACACCAAAAAGTACAAAACCCATCCAGATGCTCAACACAACAGTGGATAATCTACAATTGAAAACTAATGCTGAACATCCATTTCAGCAATCAAAATTATCGCCTATTGATGTAAAAGATGCCCAGGCCATCATAAGTGAGGAAAAAACAGTCTCAACTGAGCACCTTAGGGAGATTACCAAGAAAAGTGAACGAAACGTGCTGAACTAAAATCTAACACCTCACAATAACAGCTGTCTATTTTCGTTGTCGCTTGCTGTCTGTCTGCACGTACACTCGCATGCCTATAGATCGTAATCCAAAACATGACGCCTGATGAGAGCTTTCTCTCTTCTTTTTCTGTCAAGATCTGAATCAAGTTTCATGTGCCATTAAGGAGGCAGGATTCATGGATGCCGTGCTGCATGGCCAAGGGCCGGCCACAGCCCACAGTTGCATATGCATCCATGAGAGATGATACATTTCTTTCCAAAGAACAGACAGTGGTGCCACCTCTATTGAGCAATGAACCAACTTCTCATGTTCAACCTACCAATTACCAATTAACGAAGATATGGCAATTTTATTTCAACAACACACACAGCAACAATGTATTTGGAATTAGTGTTCTTACCACGCTGGATCCCAACTTGCTCGATGCCCAAATGAAGGAGACGATGGGGCGAATGGAGCCATCGAAGAAGCCGATGACGCTGGGTCCCAACAGACAGCCGTGCTTGCCGCTGCAGCTGCATTGACCTTGCCCTTCCGCCCCACCGCCACCGTGCTTAGGCTATTCCGCCCCAAATCCGCAGATGCGCCGATGTCCTCCATCTGGTGGGTAGGGAAGACAGCCGGGGACAAGTTAGGATTATATGCTAACAGTGGTGGATTTGTCGTGAAAAATACATTTCGCGTGCACCCTCAGCTTCCTTCGCGCGAGGACCGTCATTGAATCGGCGTGCTCGTCGACTTGAGTAGTCGGGCCTATACAACGCGCCTCCAACCGCGAGGAAGTCTCAGAGTACGCACGCTAATCGCTTTGCGAGGCGAAAATGAGAGCTTCTCTCCTCATTGAAGACATAGATGGGGTATACAAACGCGTTGTACATGCCCTAATTTACTTATTTGGATATACAAATATTGATACCATTTTCTATATAACTAGTCAAACTTAAAAGAGTTTGACTCCATGACAAGCATAATGTGCGTTTATTTTGGGACTGAGGGAGTAACATCTTGAAATTTAAAGGTGCTTTGCCATGGCTTTTTTTGATTCAAGTTCTTTGCAACAGAGTAGAGGTAAATTACCTGTGGTATAACTGTGTTAGGATCATAGGAAGTAGTGTAACCATTCACATCTGCTTGCATGGCCCAAATTGGGCACTCCTCATCTCGATTCGTGATCATATGGAACTGACCTTTGCCTCCACTGTAGATGCCTCCTTCACCTCCACTCCATAACCCTGGATGGAACATGCTCGGCGGCATCGCCATTGTCACTGGCACAGCAACTGCCGGCCCCTGCTGCTGATCAATAGCTTTATGTTTATCTTCTCCCTATATAAATCTTGGTTTCAGTTCATTAAAATCTTCAATTCTTCTCCATGGGTGAAGACTGCTGAAAAATTTGATTGCCAATTTGAGACTCTGTCAGACTGATGTGAATGCTACATGCTACATCCATTCTTATACTTGCTGATGTGAATGCTACATGGTACTCTCCTCGTGAAAAAATTGATTGCCAATTTGAGACTGTCAGACAGAAATTGACAATGTCATGTACTATTTGCTTAGATAATGGTATCAAACAAAAACTTTCCATTCTATCTTATGATGGTTCAGTTACCTACAAAAACTTACACAGAACTTGAAGAAGCAGCCATGTATGCAGTTTTAAAAACTTATTATTTAGTTCCTAGCATGACTTCAATTCTTAACTTCCCTTCTAGTAGTTGGCGCTGAAATTCTTACTATCTTGTCAGATTTCTAACAATGGGCTGGCAACGACAGGCAGATGGGTGCGGCTAGGTGTGGTTGGTAAAGGCAATGGTCAATGGAGATGTCTGGGCAGCATCAACAAGGAAGATGTGGGGGCTGCAGCAACAAGAAGGGCAAGGTTGGATATCCTGCCATTACTGATACAGTGAAATACTCATTTCATAATCAAGCTGACTCTTGTGATGGTTTGGTTTTTTAGTCATAGAGCTGATGGTTATGCACTCAGGTGCTAAAGTAGAAGAGGTGGTCAGTTGAGACATCACTTGTCCATGTCGTGTGCTCCCGGTAATTTTGTCTTCCTGCTGTGTTGCCCTCAATTGACTCTGCCTTCCTCTGCTACTTTGAATGTGCTATGCTGGTTTCCATTATACAAGAGAGGAATCAGATTAGATATATTGATTATGAGATAGTTTTTGTGAGTCGGTATGTTGCATTTTGAAATATGTCATTGTAGCACAAATGTAATAGTGATGGTAACTTCTCATGAATTGTGACGTGGATGTATACTGGAAACAGAATCAATAGAAGTTTTTTTTTTAAAAAAATGAAAAAGTCTTTGCCTAGTGCCATGGCCTTGAGGCACTAGGCAAATTTTTTTCTTTTTTGTTTAAAAAAATGATTTGCCGTGTGTCTTGCCACATGGCACACGGCAATTTTTTTTATTTTTTGTTTAAAAAAAGATTTGCCGTGTGCTGGTGTCGCGTGGCACACGACAAATCTGCCGTTAACTGGGTTGGCGGCGTAACGGTCACTTTTCTTTGCCGTGTGTACCAGGACACACGGCAAATGATTTGCCGTGTGCCCGACAAAAAGCCCACGGCAAATCTCTATTTGCTGCGAAAGGATTTGCCGTGTCCTATTTGCCGTGTGTAATTGGGAAATCTCCGGTTTCCAGTAGTGATCTGCGCAGACTGCGAAAGCGTTCCCCACTGCTGCTCCATCTTCGACTCTGATACAGCCCTCCCACCAGCCGAGTCCACCAACAGATTAGCAGCTCCGGGCCATGAAAAGTTGGAGCCAACAATTGCGAGAATGATGGCGAGCCTGTACAATTGTGGCAGGACCGGCGACGCGCTGCTGCTCGCCGTAGCTTGTTGTGGAGTGGGCGCGAGCGCGGTAACATTGGTGGTGCACGACGAAGTCATCGCCAGTGCTGCTGATGATGCAGATGAGGCAGTGGCTGCAGCACCGGGCTTGCTGCCCTTGGCTCGGCAGCGTCTGTACGGAGCGCCGACGGGGATGTCGCGGAGGACGCCGCCGCGCGTCCAATAGCGATGGCAGGTACGGCAAAAGTGGCGCGGTTGCGCGAAGGAGTAGTTGTTGATGTAGCAAAACTTGGTGCTGGTGGAGTCACAGCGCGGGCACCTGAGCCCTGGCTCTGGCTTTGGGATCGTCAGCAGCTTGGAGCGCTCAGACATGGACCTCGGTTGGGCGTCGGCTTGCGCTGCTGGGGCGCTACCATCGCGGCTTCCACCTCCTTCGGAAAGCACCTCTGCGGCCATGGCTTGTTCATACTGGAGAAGATTGCCTTCACAAGCAACAACAGCTGATGCAGGAGGAATATTGATGTTACTAGTAGTAGTTGCCTGCTGCAGCTGCAAAAAAATTGAAGATAATGAAAGATGAATCAAGAGAGCGATTTATATAGTATATTCGAAGATATAAATGATTTAGTTCGTCTACGATATATATCAGCATCGGGAACTATATGTAACTACATACTAGTGGTTCCATACATAAATTACCTGCTGGTTGCTATTCCAGCTTGTGGAAGCTAGGAAGACTGGGGGGAAGATCATATTTGTGAACTTAAGTAACTCTAACAAGCCACGGAGTGATTGATTTATATATCGCAGCTTCGGAGGGAACAGAAATGGAAACGCACTAGACTATAAGAGACTTGCATCTTGTCTCTACACGTACTCTCTAGCTATGATGTATATCTTAGTCAAATACAACGATCTATATCTTACTCAAGTCACACCAACTCATTGACCTATTTGTTTCGGGTTGTAGATTGCGAAAGCGGTCTATAGATTATAACTAAGGATGAAAATGGTCGAAATCGGTCGAAAAACTCCTCTATTGTTTTCTACATTTATATTTAAATACGAACGCGAAAACGAAAACGGTATAGTCGGAAACGAAAACGAAAACGAACTTACGGTATTTCGAAAACGAACCAATTCAAACGGAATTATGTCGGAAACGGTCAGCGTACGAAAATTCAGTACGAAATACCAACCCACTTTAAAGATGTGCATAACCAAACTAACACGTGCATGATTTAGTTCAAGTGCACATAATACAATAAGGGTGCATGACGTAGTCGCCGACACACAAATACAAGTCTAGAACAAGGAATCAATAGGACATGAACATCTACAATTTATCGGCATCCTCCATGATGTCAGAATCATTTTCCATGTCATTTTCTTCCTCGTGGCTCCGCAATACGCAGTGGAGGACGGAGTCACTGACTCACGACCGTGCGGCGCCGCAATACATGAGTGGAGGGAAGGCGATACGGGAGTGGTGGTGGGACACGGGAGTGGTGGTGTCTAGAGTTGTTATTGGCGCTCCTTATTGCATATAATTTGACCGCCAAAGTAATCCAAAATGACCAAATTCATGGTGCATCATAGCAAATATATTATTTATCTAACAAGTTCCACGAGTTTTGGTTTTCAAACTTGTTTTATAGGCAACATATTATTTCATGAAATAAAAGTATCTCAAACAATGAAATAGACTACACCATTGCGAAGCTCTCATCGCGCTGATCAAAATGCATATATTATTTGCTATATTTGGAGCTATAAATAAAAAGATATGGGAATAGAAAATATATTTTTTGTCTCTACCGAATTTCTACCGAATTTCGAATACGGTTACATACCGAATATAATGTAGAAAAGTAGAAATCGGTCGAAATAACTCCATACCGAATTCCGCACCGTTTTCGAATTTTTCTACCGAATTTCGTACCGTATTCGAATTATTCCGAGAAAAGTGAAAACGATCGGATCAAATGTAGAAAACGATGCGATTCGGTCGGGATTTTCATTTCCGTTTTCATCCTTAATTATAACAATCCATAAGGGATTTAATAATCTAACAATTGAATTGCCAAAATTTGAGGTGAGAAACTGGTTATTTGTTTCTGCTCGTAATTGTGAAAGATACAGTCCGCATCCCTTAAGCACACATGGCATTAATCTATTTTTAATGGGTGGTATCATGCATATTAACTGTTGGCGGTCCTTATCGACACATTTTAACCGCCAACATAAGATAGAAAAGGGAGAATTACATGTTCTTATACGCATATACTTGTGCTATTAACCGAATTCCACTTGTACCTGGAGTTTAGCAACGTTTACAGGAAATACACCAAGTACAGGGAATTTTACAGAGAAAAGGCGCTTTCCGGCAAAGCGTAAAGAGGCACAAGAAGGAGACAGGCCCAACCAGAGCAGAAATGGGCCAAAACACCACACCACCTCGACACATCTGACAGGAGAGGCCCACCGGCCAAGGTCGGTTGGGGGGAGGCGCCAACCTAGCGCGCTCGCGCCAGGGGCGCGCTCGCGCCCCCCAGCCTGACAGGTGGGCCCTGCTTCCTGGAGGCGGTTCCATCAATGCAGAGGAGGGCGGTGCGCTGGTGTTCTTGCCATGTATAGCTCCAAACCGACCTGCTCAACATACAAAAGGGGAAATCCAAGCCATTTCACACACACACACATTCATTTGAGCCATTCTCCTCTACTCTTGTTCTCTAGCCTAGTCTAGTAGCTTAGGAGCTAGGTTGAGCTATCAAGGAGGGCTTGTCTCCTAGGAAGAAGATCATCACTTAGTAATATACTATGGAGTGTTCTTCCTACTTCAAGTTCTTATTCTTACTATGTAGCTTTGTTCATGAACTAGAGTATAGTTGTGTTCTTGCTAAACCTGATTCATATGAACTAGACCAAAGTTCTTATGATCATTTCTTAGCATGTTCTTCGTTGTTCTTCATTGTTCATATGATTTATAGGAGTAGAGATCTTGATGAGAATGGGGTAACGGTTCGTCGTTCCTTCGGGTTTACCTATGTTCTAGCTCGTCCATCCGTAGGGTGGGAGTCCGCGGGGAATATAGGTAGTTCTCAAATATGCGGGCGTGGTGTCCGGATACGAGAGAGCCTTCGAATATGACAAAGATGCCACGGTTGAGGGTAGGCGGCGGTGGTGACAAACCCCGTCCGTCCTTGTAATCCCCCACTCCCGTATGTCGTGTAGGAGTTTGTAAATGCCTCTATCGGGCCGGGCAGCCTGCGGGGGTCTCCCCGTTACCTTAGGCTCGATCTTTCTCTAACCCCGTAGACTATATGACTTAGCCGTTCATGACTTTGCTTTAATTGACCTACCCGCTCCGCTTAGGTTTATTCTTTATTCGTTCATTCGTTCATTCTTTCTTTTATACTTTATCCTTGAGTTTGGCCAAATATGTGTCCACTATCTTGCAAACCATTTATACTTACCCCCGTATAGTACTATAGTCACATTTCGATGACATGAAGTCAATCATCCATATCCATGTTTAGGCACCTCTACACCATGCCTTCCTACGGAAATATAAATAACGATACCCTGAGAATACTCCCCGGGTGAAATGCTACAATGATAGATCCGTGCGCTTGCAGATAATTATATCTTTAGAACACGACTATCAACCCCCGGCGTTTCTTGGCGTGACCACTGGGATGTAACAATTCTAGTGATTGCGTTAAGAAATGCTAACAAGCATTTCTGGCGCTGTTGCCGGGGAAGGCATTGGTTGAAAAGAATCTAGCATAAACATGGATATGAGTTAACTTCATTAGAAATGGACAAAGTCTATGCAGGCTAACTTTCATGTTTTCGTCTCGTTGTGGATGAAAACAAGTATAGTGCAAAGACTTGGTTCATTTGCCGAATTTTGATACGAATCCGAGGCAGCTCCGCTCGCGGTTGAACCACCACCTACACCATCAGAGATGGCCCAGAAGTCAATCCGCGAGTTCTCAGCCCCCGCTGTCGCTCATGTGCCGACAGGGCCCATTGTCGACGCAGTGGAGAAGAACTTTGAGCTCAGGACTGGACTCATCACAGTGGTGCAATCAAGTCCATTCGCTGGACTACCCAATGAGGATGCAAATGCTCATTTGCAACGCTTCATGGAGCTTTGTGATACAGTCATCATCAAGGACGTATCCACTGATGTCATCAAGCTCCGTCTGTTTCCCTTCTCCCTCTCAGGGAAGGCGAAGCAGTGGTTTTACAAGCACAAAGAAGCAGTGAGCACGTGGAACAAGTGTTCCACGGCATTCCTCACCAAATTCTTCCCCACGGGCAAAACAAATGCCCTGAGAGGAAGAATTACCAACTTCCAAAGAACAAAAGACGAACCCATCCCCGAAGCATGGGAGAGACTTCAAGATTATATCCAAGATTGTCCTCATCACGGGATGGAGGAGTGGCCGGTGCTTCAAAATTTCTACAATGGGTTAACACCCATGTCAAAAGGGCACCTTGATGCCGCTGGTGGAGGAGCATTCCTATCACTTACGCTTGACAAAGCTACGGCTTTAGTCAACAAAATGGTGTAAAATCAAGCTTGGGGGGAAGATAGGACCCCAACCAAGCAATGTAGGGCATGCACACGTCAAGGAGACCGATATGCTTGCCGCTAAGATAGAGCTACTCCTCAAGAAGATGGAGGAGCGTGCTACAGCTAGCACGCCCGACTCCGTCAAAACCATGGACTCTCGCATGACTTGCGAAGTCTGTGTTAATGTTGGCCACTCAGGAAGTGACTGCCCTGAGACCCGAGAAGAAGCAGCATATATCAACAACGGATTCCGCCAACAACAAGGAGGAAATAGTGGCTATTCACGACCACCACTCCAAGGTAATTCAAATTATAACTCCAATTATAATTCGAATCAGCCTTCATTCAAAGACCTAGTCCTTGGGCAAGCCAAGATCAATGAAAATTTAACCAAAAAGATGCTCGACAATGACAAAATTCTTGGAAGCATCAATGATAAAATAGAAGGCTTATCTACTGCCGTTAGAGATCAGCTGGGCTTCAACAAAATGATAGAAACTCAGTTAGCCCAGATAGCTGCATCTCTCCCAAACAATAGTGGCTCAGGAGGAATACCCGGGCAGCCCGAGATCTCACTAGAAACAGTTAACATGATCTCGACATGGCCTGGTAAGCCGTGTCCCAGTTGGGGCTCTGTCTTGGAAAAGAAGGGAGACCCTGGCCACCCAACTATCACCATCGCAATAGGGCCACATATTATTGATCATGCTTATTGCGACCTCGGAGCAAGTGTGAATATGATGTCCAAGGCGACATATGAAAAATTGTTGGGAGGACCTCTATCCCCTCCAGCATTCATGATGCAAATGGCAGATCGGACTATCACACGGCCCAAAGGGATAGCAAAAGATATCCTAATCAGGATCCAGGATGAGTACGTCCCTGTGGACGTCGTTGTCCTCAACACAGGAGATACAGACGAGGGACCACTCATCCTCGGGCTACCATTCCTCTACACCACCAAGGCAGCAATATATGTTGGGAAGGGAATAGCCAGTTTCCACTTCAACGCAAAGGTGATCAACCTTCGATTCAATGGCTATCCCAAGCCGGCAGAAGTGAAGAAGAACCCGCCAAAGAAGCGGCAACCCAAGGCGAAGAAATCTGGACCCAATTCTCCCGGGCCAGGTGAATCATCAAACAGAAATTGATGAGGGAGAAAGTCCCGCTCAACGAACTTAAAATTTGTGAGCCCTGGCCGACGGGTAAACCGGCGATTATCGAAAAAATCTCTCTCTATTTACAAAATATTTATTTATTTTATAAAAGTATTTGTTTTGCACTCATTTTTGTTGTGAGCAAATAAACTAATTTTTTTATTTTCAAAACTTTTTATCCCAAAAATTCTGAAAATTAGTTAGTTAGAAGGAATAAATTTTTCTTCGTTATTAAAAATTATTTTTGGAAAAATATTTTTTTGATCAAAATTTGTTGGAAATTCGAAAATTTGGGGAAATTTTGGGCCGGGGAACCAACCCCCAACGGCCACATTTTTGAAATGGCCGTTGGGGGCGACTGCCAAAGGGGGCAGGCGCCCGGCCGGCGCGCGCGCGCGAGGGCGCGGCCGCGCGCCCGAGGCGGCTACGCCTCGCCGCCGGCGCCCAACGGCTTGGAGCTGTTGCTCCCACCCCCATGGCCGGGTGTTTGGCCTATAAATAGGAGAGGAGCCGGCGGTGGAGCTTCACCCCTCTCACACTCTCACACTTTCACTCCTCCCACTTCCCCACTTCATTCTTCAAGCAATTTCTCCAACATATTTTGTGTAGAGCAAGTAGCAAGAGCACTCTTGGGTGTAGAAGTTCATTCTCTACTAACCCTTCACACCCAAGAAGTTGTCTCAACTTGTGAACCATGGCAGGATTCGGGAACTTGCTTAGGAGACGCTCCAAGCGTCGCCTCGGCGAGTCGAGCTCTCAAGCTCCCGAAGCCCCCGTGGAAGAGCAGCAACCCGAGGAGGTTGAAGGAGCCGGCGAGGAAGAGGTGGCGCCGGAAGCGCCCCAAGAGCAAGTCATGAATGAGGAGGACAAGCTGTACCTCGACCTGGAAGAAGGTCGGGAGATGCAAGCCTACTTCCACCTCAAGGATCGACTCTTCCTCCATACGCAAGCCTACGACTCCAACCTCCTCCACCGCATAGGTATGGATGATGAATTCGATCTTGTGTGGAGGTCTGTTGGTTGGGAGGATGTGGAACCCATCGAGGAGCAAGGTTCACGCCTCCTAACCATACGGTTCCTCAGCACCTTGCAAGAAACCGACGATGGTGTGATTTTTCGCTTGTTCAACGAGGAGCATGAGCTCACTTGGAAAGAGCTTAGTGTTCATTTGGGTTTTAACCGAAGATGCTTCCTCGATCTTGATTTTGCCACCATCGTTTTTGATCGAAACAAGTTTTGGGAAGAGATTTCTGGGAGGGTTGAGTTTCGATCTTTCAAACCCCAGAACACCCAAATCCATCATCCTACTTTGAGATGTCCATGGTTTTCTTCCCCACTAGTGTGGTTACATGGGTGCGCATGGCCGAACTTAAGTTGCTCTATGCCATTGTCAAGAAAATCAAGGTATCACCCGTGTGAGAGATCGTTCGTCATTGGCAAGACATAGTTCGCAACAAGTACCCGGTCTTGTGCACCTCTCTGGTCACTCATGTTGCCAGTTCGATTTGTATTTTGGAGGGTGAGGTTGTTGAGTACATTCCTATTCCTCAACCCATCTGTGACTTGACCACTCTGATCCAAGGGCACACATTGACTACCCACGGCACAAAGGATGAGCTCTAGTTCTTTTTCCCTGGCTACGAAAATAGGATCCGGTTACCTAACCCGGATTACTATTTGCATAATTGCCAGTCACTAACCTTTGTGCTCAAGACTGCTAAAGATATTCGCAGGGAAGAACTCACCAGCAGGACACGACGAGGCAGGGCGGAGGACGAAGCAGGCCCCAGTTCCTCGCAGCCTGAGCAACAATGGACCCCCTACCAGGACTACATGGGGTATGCTCCACAGGGCAGCGGGAGCTGGGACCAGTTTGTACCTCCCGCGCCAACCATAGATGCATGGGCCGAGGTGAGCATGGATGAGTGGGAGCGTCACAGGCAGCAATACAAAGATGTTCCCCCACCAGTCCAGCCACGACATTACCCCGAGATAGAAGCTCTCGGTACCCGCATCGGAGAGAGCTGCGAGATCCCGACAGGTGAAATACGGCACTCTCTCACTTCCTTTGTGCGGAGACCCATGATTGGCGAGCACACGAGATGGATCAAAGGTGGGACGGCTTGAGTGCACGGATGCAGCAAGACCGGGCTCAACATGAGGAGTTCGGGAGGTTCATGGGATACCACCCAGGGACAGTGAGCTTCATGCTAGCTTGGGGAGGACCCCCAAAGGTACCTTGCATTGCATATTTATTTCCAAGTAATTTTATTTTTCTTTAGCATGTTTAATTCTTGTTCTCATGCATTTAAAAAAAAAACCCAAAAATATTTTATTTCCTGTGCCTCTTAGTATGTGCTGTAAAAATGTGTAGTTCACCCTTGTTGAAATGATGAGGTTGCTCTATCTCTTGTTTCTTTGTACCCTAGTTATAAACATTGTTCTCTCTAGATTTGGGTTTATCGGCTAGAAATGTCTCATCCCGAAAACTTGCTTTTTAGTGGGAGCACTTGTGTTTTCTTGTCTAAGTTATTCTTTGGGTATGATATAGTACTATAAGCCACCGCTATGACTTTGCTCTAGAGTACGACTTGACTTCCGGAGTTTCCATTTGCAAAATGATCAAAACAAAAAGTTCCTCAATGATTATGAAATACCCACCAGAGCCATATGATTTATCTGTAGTACAAAACCTTCATACGCTGCTTGTTCGTACATTGAGTTCGGTCGGATCGGTACCGACGCGAGATTATGATCTTACACCCACGATTGAGATTTCACTTGCACCCACCAAATAAAAATGCCGACTCTTACACTGAGAGTCGCGCACAACATGCACCCCTTTCCATCCGCCAACTCTTACACTGAGAGTTGCGCACCATCTTTCCACCAAATAAAAATGCCGATGCTTATTCTAAGGATCGCGCATTCTTTAGCCACCAAAAAGTACTCCTTGCATTTTCATCATTACATCTCTCTCTCCATTTTCATTAATCATTCAGAGATGGGCTATTCATTCATTCGAAAAAAAAAAGCAAAGGAAAGAAAGAAGGATAGGATAGTGCGGTAATTCAACGGGAGAATCTTTAGATCCTCGTTCAAAAAAAAAAAGAAAAAAAAAAAGAGAAAAGAGAGAGAAGAAGAGAAAAGAAAAAGAAAGAGGTTGTTCCATTCATAGCCCATACTCTTCTTTTTATCATCATCATCATTCAAATAAAAGAGACATAATGCATGGAGTACACAAAAATATCCAAAAGTTAGGAACCATTTCTTCCATCCCACACACTTGCACAATCTCAATCAAGGTGTATGGCTTAATCTCCGTAAGGTTCGATCCTTGACCTTACAATATATGTGATACAAGTATGCCCACTTACATACCTACCCAAAACTCCACTCTCAGCTTTTTAGTGGTAGGTAGAAGGCAAATTCTCAAAATGCCTTTGGTGAGGTTGCTATACACATTGAGTGATCGAGAGAATCATTTGAGGAACTTGGGATTTCATTTTTTATAAAATTTTTAAAACCTCGGAAGAATGGTCAAGCTTTGGACGAATGATAAGCACAGTGAGGTGCTTGTTCTACCTTGCAATCACCCAAGACTTGGGAGCCAAAAGCCCCATTAAAGCGAGATAATAAAAGGGTGGATAGAAATGCCGGTTTATTCAAATTTAGTGGAGAACATGCGTATAACTATGGTATATTAGAAATACGATCGGCATAGAAGCAGCTCCTGATCAACAACCCAAAAAAAAAAAGCCCAGCTTTGCTCGGGACGAGCAAAGGGTAAGCTTGGAGGATCTTGTTGGCGGTCCTTATCGACACATTTTAACCGCCAACTTAAGATAGAAAAGGGAGAATTACATGTTCTTATACGCATATATACTTGTGCTATTAACCGAATTCCACTTGTACCTGGAGTTTAGCAACGTTTACAGGAAATACACCAAGTACGGGAATTTTACGGAGAAAAGGCGCTTTTCGGCAAAGCGTAAAGAGGCACAAGAAGGAGACAGCCCAACCGAGACGAGTAAATGGGCCAAAACACCACACCACCTCGACACATCGACGGAGAGGCCCACCGGCCAAGGTCGGTTGGGGGAGCGCCAACCTAGCGCGCTCGCGCCGGGGGCGCGCTCGCGCCCCCGGCGACAAAGGTGGGCCCCCGTTCCGGAGGTGGTTCCATCAATGCGAGAGGAGGGCGGTGCGCTGGTGTTCTTGCCATGTATAGCTCCAAACCGACCTGCTCAACATATAAAAGGGGAAATCCAAGCCATTTCACACACACATTCATTTGAGCCATTCTCCTCTACTCTTGTTCTCTAGCCTAGTCTAGTAGCTTAGGAGCTAGGTTGAGCTATCAAGGAGGGCTTGTCTCCTAGGAAGAAGATCATCACTTAGTAATATACTATGGAGTGTTCTTCCTACTTCAAGTTCTTATTCTTACTATGTAGCTTTATTCATGAACTAGAGTATAGTTGCATTCTTGCTAAACCTGATTCATATGAACTAGACCAAAGTTCTTATGATCATTTCTTAGCATGTTCTTCGTTGTTCTTCATTGTTCATATGATTTATAGGAGTAGAGATCTTGATGAGAATGGGGTAATGGTTCGTCATTCCTTCGGGTTTGCCTATGTTCTAGCTCGTCCATCCGTAGGGTGGGAGTCCGCGGGGAATATAGGTAGTTCTCAAATATGCGGGCGTGGTGTCCGGATACGAGAGAGCCTTCGAATATGAAAGCATGCCACGGTTGAGGGGTAGGTGGCAGGTGGTGACAGCCCTGTCCGTCCCTTGTAATCCCCCACGTCCGTATGTCGTGTAGGAGTTCGTAAATGCCTCTATCGGCGGGTGCGGACCAGGCTGCGGGGTCTCCCCGTTACCTTAGGCTCGATCTTTCTCTAACCCCAGACTATATGACTTAGCCGTTCATGACTTTGCTGCATTTGACCTACTGCTCCGCTTTAGGTTTATTCTTTATTCGTTCATTCGTTCATTCTTTCTTTTATACTTTATCCTTGAGTTTGGCCAAATGTGTGTCCACTATCTTGCAAACCATTTATACTTACCCCTGTATAGTACTATAGTCACATTTCGATGACATGAAGTCAATCATCCATATCCATGTTTAGGCACCTCTACACCATGCCTTCCTATGGGAAATATAAATAACGATACCCTGAGAATACTCCCCGGGTGAAATGCTACATTGATAGATCCGTGCGCTTGCGGATAATTATATCTTTAGAACACGACTATCAACCCCCGGCGTTTCTTGGCATGACCACTGGGATGTAACAATTCTATTTATTGCATTAAGAAATGCCAACATTAACTCATCTACTACACATTGAAGTTTTGCTGGCCTAGTAAGATACAATGAGATATATAGTTATGTTGCACTAGATATTGCTTGGGCACGAACTGATATTACAATAGGTTGTATCATAGGACATAATCTCTCGCAGTATTTACGTCAATTACACTACTAGATCCGGGGCCTTTGCCGAGGGCTCGATACGCTCGGCAAAGATGGCTTTGCGCTCGGTAAAGCCTTTGCCGAGCGTTGCTCTCGGCAAAGGCATGTCAGCAGTGTACTGATCGGCAAAGAAGGCTTTGCTGAGAGATGCATGTCGGGCTCTTGGCAAAGGCTTTGCTGAGCGTCCGAGGGCTTTCGGCAAAGTCCATCGCCGTGACGTTCCAAAGTGACGGTAATGCCACTCTTTGCCCAGAGCCGTGTCTAGCTCTCGGCAAAGAATTTTTGAATTTTTTTGAAATAACCTTTGGCGAGAGCTATGGCAGAGCTCTCGGCAAAGAATTCCTGAATTTTTTAAAAAAATCTTTGCGGAGAGCAGAGCAACGGAGCTCTCGGCAAAGAGTTTTCAATTTTTCTTAAAAAATAATCTTTGCCGAGAGCTATGGCAGAGCTCTCGACAAAGAATTCCTGATTTTTTTTTAGAAAAATCTTTGTCGAGAGCAGAGCAGCGGAGCTTTCCGCAAAGAGTTTTCAAATTTTTTTAAAAAATAATCTTTGCCGAGAGTTATGGCAGGGCTCTCAGCAAAGCCTCCATCGTTGCCGAGGGCTATGGTCAAGCAGTAGTAAAAGGTGGGTTGTTGTGTGTTCCAGGATTCCCAGCTTTGCCGGGGGCATGACCATAGCCCACGGCAAAGCCAGAGGATTTTTTTTTTGTTTTTTCAATTTCCAGTCACAAAATAAACAGATATATAGCAATGCATAACATATTAACCACATCCACAGCACCATAACCACATCCACATCACCATAACCACATCCATATCACATAATTCACATAAACATCACATAATTCACATCCACCAACATAAACAAGTGTCCAAGTGCATAACCAACATAAACAAGCGACAACAGAGGCGCCAAACTGCTCACGGCGACGGTCCAGGCTGAGAACAAGGCCCCGGGTGCGATCCCGGGGAGCTGCCGAGGAGAAGGTGAGGGGAGTTCGACGCCGCCGATTGACGCTGCACAAACAAGAAGATGTGGAACGTGTTAGACAACACAAATAGATAACCAACAAGTAATAGCACTACATATACTTAGTACCACCACGCCACCACCACGACCGCACCACTACTACCACCAACAACAACCACACCACCACGACCACACCAACACCACCACCACCAACCATGCCACTGCCATCACCACCACCACCACCACTAGGTTTTACTAGGTTTCACTAGGTTTCACATTTAGAGACACTAAAACATTCGTCATACTCACCGGAGTAGAGTCATGCTGAGGTGGAGGTGGAGGCGGCTACTGACTGAGCAGGAATGGTGGGATCTCTGCACCCTGGGTCTCGGCAAGACTCTGCACGTAGGCGGCCATCTGTGCCCACCACTGCTGATCGTGCTTCGCCATGGCCTCCATAGCCGCCCACCTCTCCCGCTCAGCCTCCAAAGCCGCCAGCCTCTGCCGCTCGGCCTCCAAAGCTGCTAGCCTCTCCCGCTCAGCCTGCAGCTCGACCTCCATCACCGCCATTTGTGCCTACAACATTTGACGCCAATGTGTCAAGATTGTGGAGCTAAGATGTGTAGAAGTCATAGAACGAGGAATGGAAGAGGAACACTTAACTGGAGTGTCGCCACCACGGTCGGGCGCCGGCGTATGGCCGGGCTTGAGCTTGTGCTCGCTGCCTAAATCTAGTTCGGAGAAGGAATCAAGCTCGTCTTGAGGACACCATCCCCAAGAATGAACCACTTATGCTTCTTGCCTTGCCCCACCCTATCACCACCTCTGGATCAAGCCGCTCCTCGATTGTCGGATCGTACTGCTCCCCATGGAGTGACCTTGCCATCTGTATGTATGCAGAGAGGCGAGGGTGGATGCTGGCATTGGTGAAGGACTCAGCAGGGATCTCCGGGGTCCAGTCGGTGTCGGCCGTCGACTTGCCCAAATGGGACAAGGCATATGCCTTGAGGTGACCACAAGGGCGGCCACCATGTGACGCCGACTGCGAGAAAGACAACAACATTGTTAGAGCTGTTGCAGAATGAAGTGTTAGGTTAGAGAAATGGTTTTGCCTTACCCAGGATTCTGCGAACTAGGAGAGGTTGCGGCTGCCTTGATGGTGTGGTACTCCTTGCATCAGCAAACGGCGCTCGCAGGCATCATCATGGTCCTCCTTCCAATCCTCACTGAGCCACCTCCACAACCCTCGCCCAGGCATCCTGATGCCGATTGCACCAGTTTGGAATTGCCTACAGGCCATCAAGCATACAATATATCAGAAGATCAAATTAAGGAAACATAATCTTTGAAGAAATCAATAGTACTATTCCATATTTACCTCCAGGTACTGCTCTTGGGTCAGCATGGCCTGTCTTGCATCCTTTTTTTGAGGGCTAGCCCTTTCTTCTTCGTGTAGTGCCAAATCTGGGCCTGGTGACACGCGTCATGGATCAAGTCCGTGATGCGCTTCTGGCAAGAAGCGACCGCCACCTGGTACGCCCTCGCCTCCTTGCCCTCCTCGATTCAATAGTAATCCTGCATAAAGGCGTGAGGTATCAATTAATCATTAGAAGAATGCCCAATGAATACAATGTACTGAGGAATGTAGTGCGAGAAAGACTTACCCTCAGCTCCCAGACCACCCGCTCTGCCTTGTGGCTGTATTAGTTGCGATTATGATTCTCCGCATCGGCGGCCAGTGAGTAGTGGCCGAACTCAGTGGCCGGCTCCAACTGGCCGTCGCCCATGTCCACCAGGCCAGGGTAGTGTAGCCTGACAGACCTCCTAGGATGCCATTCACTTTGCGTGCCTTGGCTCTAGTCTCCACAAGTTTCTAGTACCTACACATGTGATTAAAAAAGTTATTAGTTTCTATTTTGATTTTCAACATTTCAAATGAAGAATCCCCACATCTGAAGTTACTTACCTATCCCCATATGGTGTGATCACCAGGCAGGCCACTTCGGGTATTGGTCGACGTGGGAGCTTTGCGGGACCACACAAGCACGAGGTCGACACAGCAGAGGAAGTGGATCCCCCTGCAGTCGCCTCGTCCCATGCAGTCGCTTCGCCCCCTGAGGAGGAATAGGAAGAGGATCCCCCTACATCCGTGACCTCCATCACCGGAGCCTCCTCCATGGGCGTCTGGGTAGTCAGCTGCGTGGTGCCCGGACGCCTGCCCTCCTCCGCCTTGGCTCCGGAGGGGGAACCGGCTCCTCAGGCGTGTCCAGGTTGGCGTAAAGAGAGTGGACAAACCTCTTGGGTGGCATCTCCTGCATTCAAAAAGAACAAACCAATTAGCATATATAAACTTAGTAAGAGATGGAAAATGAAGAAAATATAATTTCAAAAACAGATAGTATTACATGTATTAGCAACGATCTCCACGATCAGGATTAGCTGGATTGTAGGTATCGTCATTGCTATCAACCATGTCCAAATTTTCATCCGCCTCCTCATCATCACTGTCAGCGCCTAAGTGTAAGCAGTCAAGGAACACTATATCCTTTAGATTTTCCACCTCATCTCCAGAGTCCTCGTCAACAACCCTTTCGATGTCTACTTCTGTTGTTCTAAGGCTGAACCTTAGAACACGAAATGAAAAGCATAACACAAGTTGAATAGCTTCCATTATATTCCGATCTTTTGTGTACAGTCCCATCCGGGCAGTATTTATAGGCGCCCGTAGGCTTTTACAAGACCATAATGCCCTTGGGCCGCTTCTCCTAGACTCCCTTACTGCTTGAAAGGGCGTAACCGTCACCAGGGAAGCGTTCGTGGGTGCCGACCGAATGGCCGACAGCGTCAGGCCCACTCCTCAGCGTGTAGTCCTTCTAGGAGAGGCGGTGCTGTGATCCTGCACAATGGAACCAACTATCAAAAGCGCGGGGCTTCTTCGGTTAGGCAACCGAAGCTTTCTCAAAAGGTTGATTCGGCAGATCCGGTCCGTCTGCAGCTGAACTAAACCAGCTACGCAGACCAGCCCTAGCCGTTTCGGTCCCTCAGCCGAATCGTAGGCCGATTCGGCGGGACGGGGTGGCAAGGTCCCGGTTGTCCCCCAACAGTAGCCCCTCAGTGATAACCGAAATGGTTGCAGTCAAATTCGGCTGTCGCTGAAGAATCGAGGATAACTGAAGGACCCCCAGTGCCGTCCCGCGGGGAGAACAGATTTTTTTTTCAGAATCCGAAAGGCCGCCTCGAGGTACGTGACCGACGTGACGGTTCATCAGTAACCGCCGGTCGGTCTTGGCTGGAGGCGCCTATAAAAGGACCCCTTTAGCCGGAGGGGTCATTTTCACTCGCCTCTCGCCCTTGAGCCCCTCCCGCCATCTGGCAATTGATTCGGCCTACGAATTCGGTCTCCCCGCCGAAGTGCACCTTCGGTTTTCTCTTCCGTCTTCAATTCGGTAAGTCCCTTTTACTTCGGTTTGTGTTATTACGCTTGCGTTATTGCGCCATCATGATTATGACCTATGCTCGGTGTGTTTTCATCGAATGTTTACTTTCCTGTTTTAATTCGTCGTTTCTCCTTTTTATAGTTTCGGTGGGTTTTTGCTTCTCTATAGCTAATATGTCACGGGTTCCGTCTAATAATGACAATTCGGCAAGTGGTACCGAATCCGGTAGCAATTCTGGTTCGACTTCTGGTTCATCGAGCGGCTTAAGTTCTAGTGAGAACGAACGGAGCCGTATTGCTGCCGGTAAACACGCGGTACCACTTTGGGCCGCACCTCCTGCAGTCGGTCCCAATGTCACCGAATCAAGCTCAGAGGAAGGGACCAATTCGGATGAGTATATTGAATGCTTTGATTCGTCTAAAGGTGAAAAGAGGGTCCCTGCCGCTTCAGGTAAGGACGAGGAAAGTTCTGCTCCCCGTGCTGAGGAAATAGCCGAATCTGTTCTGGCTCGTCCACCGAGACTGTCGAGGGGGCCAAGGCATACCAGTTGGACTTGCCTGCTTGAGCAATCTAAAGTTACAACCGGCATGTTGGATCAGTTTCTTCGGAACGGTACATTGACCGCTACCGAAAGGAGCCGAATCCGATCTCCTGGGCTTGAAGAATATCCGAAACCTGAGCCCAATGAAGCACTTGTGTTCAGGGATTATTTCAAAGCCGGACTTCACTTTCCAATTGAGTACTTTGTTGGAGAAGTGCTAAATGTTTTCAAGCTACAGATCCATCACCTGACACCGAATGCTATAGTTCGGCTTAGCAGCTATGCCATGGCTCAAAAGATGATGGGCAGTAAGCTAAGCGTGCCAGTGTTTGCTCAGCATTATGAGACTTAATTGTACTCTAGCTACGGGACGAGATGAAACTGAAACCAAGGACATTCGGCCGGAGTTGGGGTCGTATAACTTTGTTCCACCCGAGGTAAAATAGCATCTTGCATTGTTCGACTTTTAAGAACAAGTGGCGGATTGGAAAAAGCACTAGTTTTATTATCGTGGTTTGTGATGACGCTGAAGTGGCACAAGCTAAAGAGCATCTTGCATTATTATCTGGTTTCTGTTATGACTCAGATGGAAGGACTTACCACTGCCCCCTCGAAATGCCCTCGACCCCGCGCGACTGACAATACCGCAAAACATATCGGCAAACCGCCGAAAGGCAAACTAGCCGAGACTTGGTGGAAGAGATGTTGTCACTTGGCCGCTGGCCACTTTGCACTGAAATGAAATTTGACGGCTTCTCGTTTCATAATGGGTACCGAGGGCTGTCTGTGAATTTGACCCGTCCAATCGGGTATAGTTCAAATTCGGATTTTGTGACTGAAATGGAAAAGAGGGCGAATCAGCTTTGTGACCCATACAACGATAAGGAGTATGACTTGAGCATGGCTAAGTTGGGGGCTCTTCGGTGCTTGAACCGGATTTGGGATTGCATGAACATCGAATATTCTGATTGTCTTCCTCCGGTTAAGAAGTCGAAAGGTGGAGCTGCTGGCCAACCTGATTTGGGGCAGCAACAAGGAGTGGGCCGCGGTCGTGGTAGTGGTTAGGGTCAAGGCAGAGCTATTATGAACCCACGGGGCACTCGTCAAGCTGAAGCTCAACAGCGCCGTCAATCCGGTCGGCAGTCTCAGCCCCGAGAATCTGCCGACGTTCGGGTGGGTCGACTGCTTGCCGATCAAAAATGGGTGAAGCCCTTAAAGAGAAGCCGAAAACTTGCTATTAATGCATATGCTGAGGATACAGTTCTTTCTGACCACACGGTAGAAGGGCTCACGACTTAGATTTTGACTTAGCTTTTGGGCATACTTTTAGTCTTAGATTTTGACTTAGCTTTTGGGCATACTTTTAGTTTTGCCTGTGATTCGGTGTTTTTCAATGGCTGTTGCTGATTCGGTCTATGTTTCAGTGTGTAGGTTTTTGGTGAATCAAGTGAGGATACCTCCTCAATGGCCGGGGGGAAAATGAGAAGTGCTCGCGACTTGCCCATCGACGAGCAGCCGACCATCAGCAATTTCAAGCTGACTTCGAAGAAAAGGAAGACAAGGGACAGCGGCAGTTCGGCGCATTCTTCGTTGCTGCCCCGCTCAAGAGGACCGACGACGGGGTTGACCATCGGTGGCTCAGTCGAAGGTGTCGCACAGCTAGCTGAAGTTGCCGCTCGGGCTACACTGAGTAGCCTGCCGGAACTTCAAGGTGGTTTGCGTGCCGAACCACCGGTCGTGCGCCGCACTGGTAAGTCTCGGTTTCATGCCCAAACAACGCGCATGACACCGAAGATGTCCCAAAATGTTCTATTTGGTCATGGATTTGTTTCCATGGACGCGTCTAGTTTTCGATTCGGTCATATGAAGGTGTATTCGGGCTCCTGTTCTCCTGACGAGCGAAGCCCCGACTGAGAAGAGACTTATCAACTTGCTCGTGCTTTAGGAGTCGACTCTGACGCCCGCTTGGTGGCGCATGTGGATCCCAGCGAGGTGGGCATCCTGCCTTCACCAGCCGCCCTGGCATTCGGTCAAGAATGCAACTCGTCATATTCGGCGAGCCAGACCGAACAGGCGCTGCTGGCGATGGAGCGGGAGGAATTACTTTCGGCCACCAACTTCCATGCTGTTTCGGTAAAGCCATCAAAATACTTAGGTTTTAATGCTTTAATTAATTGGTTTTTTTTGTTTTTGTTTTCTCAAACTTGCTTATTTGTGGTTATGAATGCAGGCTTCGGTTCTTTCTAGCGCCTTGGTGAAGCAAGGCCATGCTGCCCTCGCTCATCTTTGAAAAGCAACTTCACCTTCGTGAGAAGGATATGAAAAAGTTGGAGGGCAAGCTGGCCGACACCGAAAGACTGCTGGCTCAAGAGGTTGGTGTTGACACAAAATGTGGCGCACCGCGTCTCACACACAAAGCAAGCCGGAAAGCCTAGCTTCAATCGGGTGCCCGGGCGTACGAATCCGGTGGCGTGCCGATCGATTTGACCGAAAATCGACAAGGAATAAAACGGTAAGATCATAACTCGGAACGTGCTTTGGGTGAGACCGCATGGTTCCATCTTTATGGCCCCGGGCCACTTACGACGACACATAGCTATGGAAGCTATCTCGCCAACGGGATGCGCTCATTCGGCTAAAGTAACATAACCGATGTAAACAAACAAACTAGCCGAATACGGTAAATGAAGACATGTTTGAACGAGATTAAATCATTAAAGCATTCAAACTACATCTCATGTTTAAAGCATCATCAAGCACTAAAAATTAAGAATAAGTAACTTATAAATATAAATCTACTAAACAACACATGCATAGGCTACTCCAACTAGTCTCGCGCACGTCTAGCCTTCATAAACCCGTCGAGCATAAACCCAAGCAAGCTAATCCACCGCATGATACCACTCACTATGAATTTACACCACTCCTTGCTACTAGATCAATCCACCGCATGATACAATCTAGCAATAAAGAGCTAAAAGCACATAATTATCTAACAGATCTATAGATACTTGCTACATGTATAAGCATAACCGTATCGACAAGATTGCCGAATCGGGGTCCATGAAGAAGGAACAAACAAGCAACATGTAAAAGGAGCCTATCGATTAAACCGATCTCTAGTCCACCGGATGACTAGCTCTAGAGTAACCCAAAGACCTGCATACGCACGGTACCCGGTCCCGTCAAGGCTTATCTACATATAACGTGAATGAACCCGCAACATGTGACAATCTAGATCGATCTAATTCGGCTATATGAGCTTGATCTACTCGATATTGAATGAGCATGAGAGATACGATCAACAAGCCGAAAGAGTATCAATCTAAATTGGGCAAAAGGGTGTTGCAAATAATTAAACATTAAATAAAGCAAGCAACACGTGATAACTTAATGAATCTATTAGATCATGCCAAATCTAAAAGAGCCGATAACTATCTTTACTCATGTCTTAATCTCGCGCACGATACAAGGCACAAGCAAAAACTTCCCATCATTGAGCTTAAATCCGCCGCACGATACTAAGCAAAACGGATGAGACTACTTGCATCACATCTAAATCCGCCGCACGATACTAGGCATGATAACAAGGTTGCCGGACTTACGGAGGTCGACGGATCGATTGGCCCTCTCGAAGAACTCGACGACACGACTAAAGGACTCGAAGGGTGGCGCGTAGCCGGTTGTATTGATTTGGTTGTGAACCCTTATTACAATGGTCGAGGGTTTATATTTATACCCTGGACAGAACACGAATCCTAAGCACTTACGAGCTTTCTTAAACAAAATTGGAAAAACAAAGACACGCTAACTCTATCCATAATCGGAGTCCTTGATTATCATGACTCCTTCCCTTTCTGGTCAGCTTCATCTTTCCTTCTTTCGCCTTCAAACGAAACGGTTGCCGACCGCTTGGTCATTTGCCGAACACATGGAAATTAGCCGACCGCATACGCATTTGCCGAATTGCCCTCTTGTTCCTTGCGGGTCCACCTGTCATATTCCTGACCAAATTCTGGTGTTAACACATGCCCCCTCAATTTCGAGATAAAAGGATTTTATTTCGAAATTGACTGTCAGTGCCTCTCATCTAGGTCAGCACCGCCAACGCCCGCAGCCGCCACTTGAGATCTTCTTGTTGTTGTCTTCAATGGCGACGGAGACTTCAACCAGCTCCATTATGGCAACAGAACTCAAGAAGAGCTTCTAGAGGTAACCCTACTTGCTTTACCTATTCGGCAATTCTTTCTGAATCAATTTCCAGATGCACCTTTTGATCCATTCGCTTCAATTTCTTCTTAAAGGAAATGAAGAATGAGATCTTGATCTCCAATCTTGCGTGTCCTGGATCATTTTTTCTTGGTCCGCGGGGAGACCCCAATCCAAGGGAATTTATTGAAAAGGAAACCCTGAGGATCCCCTTTAAGTCTAGGATTTCTCCCCCAAACAGATGGCCGAATACTTTCAAAACATGGCCCCTTCCTTCAATCACAGGATGGCGTGATTGGTACCGTAGGATGCAGTCCAGGAGCAGTGATTTTTGGGAATCTCAAGATATTCAGCACTGTTTGGAGCTTTCTTTAGCCGAAATGCCTAGGAATGACTCCCTCCTGATAGCTGCTTCCCACTTTTGGTCTGACGCCATCAATGCGTTCATCTTTGGTCATGGCCCAATGTCGATCACTCTCTCGACATCTTTATGATGACCGGTTTAAACATCACCAAGCCAACATATCCATTCAAATACAAAAGCACCCGGTTCACGGAAGGCGGTCAAATCGGGAGGAGGTCAGGGCCAAGTATGTCCGGACTTATGCTTCAACTGGCCCCGTGTCGATAAAGAGTATAGGGCATTCATGAACATGTGGTTATGCGATTCATTTTCTCGTGGCAAGTCCAATGAGCCCACTCGAATCACATAGTGATGGTCAAGAATTGGCTACGTGCAAGCCGATTCGTTTGGGCAAATATCTGGCTGGGAGCTTTCTACCACATGATGCACCAGACATCGTCCGGATGAGGAATCGGGCGAAATCTCCCGTGTCAATGGACCATGGTGGCTTCTCCGGATGTGGTTGCAACTATATATGCATCGATTGTCTCTCGTAGATCTCCACAATCTGAACTTTCCTTCAATCAATTATCTTTGAAGGTGAAGACCCCGATACAAATCTTGTCGACATATGGAGAGGCTGCATCTTCAATCATTATTGACTTAGACCTGGGCCATCTTTTCAAGATCTTCTACAAGGGATTCAACCACATGATCTGGTTTCCCTACGGGAGAATGAAAATTTAACTCTCCCCTGCAGATTCGCTATGAGTTGGGCTGCATAGATGATGATTCCGGGGATATTTTCAATTCTTCCATCAAGCCCCGTGCTCGCGCAGAATTTCACCATGGTCGATTGATAAGCTCAACTTATGAATTTTATAATCCAAACATGGTTGCCGTGCGGTTTTGACTCGGTCAATTGCCCCCAAGGCCATATTTTTCAAGCATCATCGGACCCGGGAGTCTTTGCTAAATATCACCGAAGCCAATAAAGTCTTCAATCTTGGATGCAAGCTTCCAATATATGAACCCAATCCTCGGTGATAATTGAAGCCGCTCATCCTTCATTCAACCTTTGGTGGCGGAATGGCATTCTCACATTTTCGAGCACAAGTCCATCCTCTATGCCAAGTTTTAATGCCCTCATTCTCTTCGATGATGAGGTACACTTTTATAACTACCTGTTATTTGATGTCTTTGCTCTGTTTCTAAAACATCCTCTTGAACAGACAATGCTCCTCCAAGTCCTCCAAAGGTTCAATACCGGCAACCCGGCCCCATAGCTGCTCTTGGACATGATGCTCCAAATCGACAAAGATTCAACAAAATACCTGTGATGACACGGTGCTCCCGAAGGACCTCAAAAGAAAAACTCCTTCCTCCCCTATCAAGGACACCGCAATTCCCAAGAAAACAAGATCAAAGAAAGCTAAGCCACTCTCTCGTATGAATGCTTTTGACCCCTTATTGTCCTCTCGCAAATGTGTTTGCACTCATCACTTTCTTTCAACAGTGCAGGCCAACCCTCAAAGTCCTCGACAGGGGTAGTGATCTTGGAGAACTCTCCGGAGCCTCTACTGGTCAAGCAAACGCTAATGAGCCTACCGAGCATGCACCGGGTAGATGACCAAGCAGTGAACAAGGAGCGACGGAAGAATTTTCTTCTCATCAGCCGATGAACAAACAAACGGCAACGACATCCCTCTTCATCACCAAATGAACAAGGAGGACCCCTTCTCCAAGAACTTCAAGTTTCAACAACTCGACAATTCGGGATGTACCAAGCCATGATATTGTCAATCCCGAATTGGATCGTGGCATCAACCATTCAACATATTGATGTTACTCAGGAGGCAATTGATCAAGTAATTGCCGAAGAGGTATTATTCTTATTCCACTCGGCTATTTTTTCATTCAGACCGAATCATTTGGCTAAACTACCTTCCTTGTTCACCAACAGGATACTGCTCATCCTCAAGCTAGCTTTTCCCTTATCGCTGAAGAGTATGCTGGGGATAAAGATGATGAAGCTTCTTCTAACCAGCAATTATCATCAGAGAGTCAAGCCAAGCTAAAGGACATAATCTCATTTCTGAAAAAGGATATTGTTGCTTTGGCCCAAGATTCGGACAAAATAAGGGAAATAGCAGAGCTCATTGATCAGGAACTTCCCTCTAATCTCAAGGCCGCCATAGATGCTTTATCACACCTTGATGATCACTTTGCTGCTATCAAGAGAGCACACAAGAATATGTTCACCAAGGTTGATCTCGGAGAAAAGAAAGGTGGCCAAGGAACAAAGAGCCAAGGAGCTCTACTCGGCATCAAGTCAAGCGAGCACCTCTTGAGCACCTTAGAACCGAGCCGCAGGTCATGAGAGAAGAAAAAACCAAACTTGAAGCTCAATTAGCTCAACCGAATGCCAACATTCAATCTCATGAAACTAAGCTCGCAAATCTGCCATCTCTTGATTCGGCTAAATCCAAAATACAATCACGTCATCAAGGAGACGCGGCAAATCAAAAGCAAACTGTCCAACATTCAAGACTCTGAAGAAGAGGACAAAAAAGCTCTTGATGAGGCCAACCAAATCAAGATTGATGCTCTTGCTGTTATCAATTCTTTCCTAAATGTATAGATGCTTGGCCGGTACTTGAAGATGCGACACTTAGGCTTGACCCGTCATACTTGAAAACAATTTCTTTTCTCTTGAAAAGTAGATAATCTTCATTTTTTCTCTTTCTTCTCTCGCTTCATATCATTCGGCTCTTCCAATCTCAACCGTACTCGTGCGTTTTAACCGGATGTAACTACGCTGCCTCAAGTGCTCATTTAGCCGAATATCCCTCATCGCCTTATTTAGCCGACCGAGTGTATGGTAACCGAATCGTTAGCGATGACGGGCTCGGCCCAACTCAACATCGGCCCATGAATGTGGAAACCCTATTCTGTCGCTTGGCTTTCCCGCAGTCATCGCCACGGCTCCCACGTTCATAAATAGGACCAGTCGGCTCCCACCATCATCACATCAAGCACAAGCAGTTGCCACCATCCTCAATCTCTTCCACTTCCCTTCTACCTTCAAGCCCCAAAAAGCCCCAACCACCACCAATGGCGAGCGGCGGCGAACGCAACAAGCGTCCGGCTCAGGACGAGGCGGAGGGAAGCAGCAACCGGCGCCGGCGGTGAGATCTTCAATCCCTTGAGTTGCGCTAGTTGATAATCTTTACCCGATTTGGGTTTTTGCCCCCTTGCGGTTGTTCACCTTCTCGATCTGTTTCAGGGCTACTGGGGTCGCCGGCGAGTATGCCGCCAACTTCCAGAGGCGGGTCGCCCGGGCCGGCACCCACACTGCTTCTTCTGCTCCTGCTCCCGTGGCGGACGCGGCGGAGGGAAGCAGCCGTCGTGGCCGTCGTCTGCAGTAAGAGACAATCTCCCCATCTTGTCTCGTGGTTTTTTCTAAATTAGCCGATTTTGATGGCACCTTGTTTGTAGGACGGCGAGGATCGCACCGGCCAATGGCGCTTCCCCGGCGCCGGCCGCGGCGTTCGACGCCTCGCCCCGTGCCGGCTCCGGCTCCGGCCCGGCCCGTCAAGCTCCTGCTCCGCACCGGCTTCCGCTTCGCCTCATCGGGTCGGCTCTTCGTACGTTCCCATATGGGAGAGGAACGACGAAGAGATCCCGCCGTACAGCCGCTACGACGCCGCCGCGTACCGTCGCGAGAGGGATGAGGCGATGGAACTTCTTGGTGAGGAAACCAAGAAGTTTGGGATCGCCCAGCTGGAGTTGGAGGACAACTGCCGGCAGATGAGCGAGGCCATCACCGGTATTTGCTCTTTGCTAACTGCTTTCGATTCCCGTTCTTCCCGATTCGCCTGCTCACTGATCCATCTTACTTTTTCCTTGCAGACCTCACAGCGGAGCCGGACCGTTTGAAGGTGGCGGCGACGGCGGCGGTCAACCACGTGAATGCCCGGGGGCGACTGCGCGCATCGCCTTGAGGCGATTCCCGGTCGTCGACCAGGGTTGCCCTTCATGGCGTGCGCCTCGGCACCTCCCTCGGTTTGGCGGGGATGTCGTCCCGGACCGGGGACGACTACGCTTCGATGCCGACCGGCTTCCACGGCGGGCTTCCCCACGAGGTCGAGGACATCGAGGGCCTCCTGGCGGGGTACGACGCCCACGCCGACGCCATGGCCAACGCCACCAACCCGGAGTCCGTCCTCAACAAGCTCTTCAACGAAGAAGAGGAGTAGCTTGTATTAGGATTGGCGCGGGTTGTAAATAAAATTTTAATGAAGAATGTTAGTCCTCCTCTTGTTCTTGCTTGTCCGTGATGATGTTCATCTCGTCGCATTTGCCTTCTTGCAAATTTTTCTTAGCTAGAACTCGATCGCAACACTTCTTCCCGAACGAAATCTCCCGAATCGCATGACATCATTTTAGCCGATTAGATCTCGGTCCCGTTCCATGACTTGACGGTTTGTAGCGTAGTACTTCAATTCCTTTATCTTCTCCCGATAAACCTATCACCGAGAGATAAGATCAAACCGTTCACTTATACTTTTAAAAATCGACTAAAGGCGATACAACCGTATCGGCTATTTTTTGTTCTCAAGACGATACACACGATATCGGCTATCTTTCCACTAGAGGCGATAATATTATCGGCTATTTCTCTCCAACTTCTTTCCTTTGCTCGAAGGCGATTTTTATTCAATCGGCTATACCACGCTTATGTCATAATCACAATTAAGATCCAACTTCGATACTTGGATAAAACTTCTTAAGGTATCGCCATTGATGGCTCTAGTAAGTTCTTCTCCAAACAGCGTTTTTAATATATACGCATTGCCGGTGCACAACCGACAACCCGAAAAGGTCCTTCCCAATTCGGAGACCACTTGCCGAATATTCGTCTTTGGTACCAATTGGCAATATTGTTTTCCAAACCAATTCTCCTTCGCAAATTGCTTAATTTTAACTCTCTTGTTGTAATACTTGGCAACACGTATTTTATTCTTCTCAATGTTCTCCAAGGCTTTAAGACGAATCAAATGCAAATCTTCTAATTCATCCATCATCGATCTTTATAATCTTTTTACTCGTCAGTCCTTTTGTAACTCAACTCTCCTTGATCCCGATTGCAATTCCCAAGGCATTATAGCATTATGTCCATAAACTAACTCATATGGAGATGCTTGTGTGGATCCATGGCAAGCCATTCGGTAAGCCCACAATGCTTCATTAAGGACCAAGTGCCATCTCCTTGGCTTCTCATCGATTTTCTTCTCGAATAATCTTGATCATGATCTTATTTGATGCCTCTCGCTTGGCCATTGGCTTGCGCATAATAAGGAGAAGAATTATACAAATTATCCCCATGCTTTCAAAGAAAGTCACAAAACTCGAGGAAGTGAACCGAGTCCCCGATCGCTTGTAATGGTCTCAGGGGATCCCAAACCTATGAATTATATGTTCTTTGACAAAACTGATCATATTTTCTCGATGTGACCTTCTTCAAAGGGATAGCTTCAACCCATTTGGTGAAATAATCTGCCAACAACACAAATTTGTGTCCTTTGCTAGATGGAGGATTGATCTCATCCAATTAAATCTATACCCCATCCTCTAAACGGCCAAGGTTTAATTATTGGATTCAAAGCGAGATGCGTGCTCTTTGAACATTACCAAATACCTGACAATCTCGACATCCTTTGTAATATTCAAAGCAATCCTCCAACATAGTCGGCCAAAAGTACCCTGTCCTTCTGATTATCCACTTCATTCGGTAAGCCGACTGATGTGCACCACAAGCTCCTTCATGGACTTCAAACATAATCTTCTTAGCCTCTTCTTGACTCAAGCACTTGAGCAACACTCCATCTATAGACTTGTGGTACAACTGATCATCAAGAAGTACGAATTTAAGGGCCTTATACCTGAGCCTTCGGGAAACTTTTTGAGATGGATCTTTCAGATAACTGATAATATCACTTCTCCAAACATCTTTTATCCGATCACCATTGAAAGCACCTTCTTCTCGTATAGACTTCATGATTTTCCCGATATCCGAAGCGGCTTGAGCTAATTTGTTTGCTTCTCCATTGTGCTCTCTCGGGTATATGATGCAAAGTAACTACGAAAAACTTTTCGAAGTTCCCTACATTGTTCATGGTACCCTTGCAAAAGACATCATTTTTGCATTCATATTGTCCTGTCAACCGATTGATTACCAATTCGGAATCACCAAATACCTCAACAAAGAATGACCTTCGCTTCTACCAACAATGAAGCCCTCTAAGCAAAGCCTCATACTCGCTTGATTGTTAGTGACAGGATATTCAATTGAAAAAGCAAACTCAAATATCTTTCCACGTGGGGATATCAAAAGAATACCAGCACCACCACCTTTGTCACATGATGATCCATCAAAAAATAATGCCCATGGGGCAATGTTAATCATATCAACGAGATAAATCACGATGTTGCGTAATAAAATCGGCAATTGCCTGTCCTTTCACCGCTTTTGCCGACTCATACTTTAAATTAAACTCGACAAGCTAATACCCATTTGCCGATTCTCCCACTTAAAATCGGCATTGACAACATGTGTTTAATTACATCAAAACTAGATATCACCACACATTCGGCATTTAACAAATAGTGCCGAAATTTGGTGCATGAGTAATAAACACACAAACAGCTTTTCTATAGCCGAATACCTTGTTTCGGATCTAACAATTTTCGGCTAAGGTAAGCTATTACTCTCTTTTCCATCAAACTCTTGCATAAGGGCCGATCCTATTGTTAGGCTATCGGCCGCCACATACAGCCTTGAAAGGCTTCTCAAGTTGTGGAGGTACCAACACCGGTGGTGCCTTCATATATTGCTTGATCTCATCAAAAGCCTTTTGCCGTATGTCACTCCGCATAAATTTTTGATCCTTCTTGAGCTTCAACAATGGAGAGAAAGGCAATACTCTTTCGATAAATTGGATATGAATCTCCTCACGAAATTGATCTTACCCAAAGAATGACTCGCAACTCGTAAGGTTAGTTGGGGGCACAACTTTGTCTATTGCTTCCATGCTCTTTTTCCCAACTTCTATCCCTCCTTTGTGGATCAAGAACCCCAAGAACTCACCAAATTCGAGACTCCAAAAGCACACTTATTTGGATTCATCTTTAAGCCATGTCTCCTCGTGCACTCCAGTCTTTCTTAAATCGGCTAAATGTCCTTCATGGTCTCCGGATTTAACTACCACATCATCAATATAGATTTCTACAATCTTGCCGATTAACTCATGAAAGATATAGTTCATGGCTCTCGATAAGTTGCACCAAAGATTCTTCAATCCAAATGTCATCACTATCCACTCAAACAATCCAATGTGACCAGGACATCTGAATGCAGTCTTTGCAATATCTTCAACTGCCATGAAAATCTGATTGTAGCCAAGATTGCCATCCATAAAACTAATAACTTCATAACCTGCTTTGCTGCATCCACTAATAAATCAAGCAACGGCATTGGGTATCCATCCATGGGAGTAGCTTTGTTGAGATCTCGAAATCTATGCATACTCTCATCTTTCCATTCTTTTTGTAGACAGTACTATGTTTGAAATCCACTCGCATACCTGCATGGCCGAATAAAGTTTGCTTCAATCGCTCTTTCAACTTCTTTCTTTACATCGGCCAATACCTCCTCTTTATAAATCTTTCGTGGAGGTTGTTTGAAGGGACGAAATCCAGGTTTTATAGGCAACTTATGCTCAACAATTGATCGATCCAATCCAGGCATCTCTCGTGTAATCCCAAGCAAAACAATCTTTGAACTCCTTCAGCAACTCTATTAACTTCAATTTATATTCGGGTCTAAATCTGCACGATATACATCGGCCTTGACTTTGTGCTATCACCTACATTGATTTCTTCTAACTTGTCGGCCGACATGAAACCACGACCCGGTTGCCTTTGCTTGCCATCGATTGGATTGCCCATTAAAAGTTACCGTCGAGCCATCGCTTGGATCGGGTCGTTGATCTCTGTCGAACACATTGACAGGACCTTCTTTCCATACCTTACCCGAAAGGCAATCTAGTCCATCATACTCCCAATAAGCGAGGCTCGAAGTGGCAACACTCACCGAATCATCGGCTGAACAACTTCTACATCATCTCCTACCCACCGAATAAGGATTTGATGCATAGTTGAGGGTATACAAGAATTAGCATGGATCCAATCCCTTCCCGGAAGCATGCTATATGCCCCCTTGCCATCAATGACAAAGAATGTAGTGATCAAGGTCTTGGATCCAATCATCGGTTCCACATGTACTTGCTCCACGAGTATCGAAGCATTGCCGACAAAATCTCTAAGGATCATGTCACCGCAGAAATCTTCATTTGTCATACCAAGTTTCCCAAAGTAGCATATGGCATAATATTGATAGCAGCCCCTCCATCAACAAGCATCTTGGTTAAAGGCTTGCCATTGACATATCCCTTCAAGTACAATGGTTTCGATGACGATTTTTAACTCGGCTTGTCAAAGATTGCTTGCCGAGTCAACACAAGTTGAGCCATCGGTCTCGGCATTCAGTCTCATCAAAATCTGAATATACCTCATCTTGCACTTCTTGGTCTTCAGGAGCTTTAAACTCTAATGGAATGAAGAACACCATGTTAGTATCAGCCGATGGGCCCTGTCCACCATCCTTTTTCTTAGGACGCCATACTGGCTTCTTTTCGGCTATTTCCCCGCTTCGCTCTTGATTTCTCAAACGCCTAACTCTTCTCTTCCGGCTTTTCCGCACTGGAGGGCACCATTGACCTTTTTGCCACCCGTAGGAGCTCTCTTCCGTAGTATGGACACTACCGTGAGCCCAAGTTTGGTCTCGCAAATCTTTTCCTCGATATCCATCAAAACCGTTTATTTTTAGGCGCCGATCGTTCTCCGGAACTTTCATCCCAAGTCTATCATGAACGGGACGGCGGTTGACTCGAGATTGCCTCGTACTCCGAATATTGATCACCGCATTCGGGGCAATTGTTTCGGCAGGCAATTTCAAGCCTTCATTCCAACGTTGTCTCAAGAAGGAACAATTCCAATGAGATTGCTCTTGCTCTCTCCCGTACTCTTCTTGTTCCCTTTGGCGCACTTCGCTTCATATCTCCGACGTTCGCCATGAACTCCGCGCTCCTCCTCAATGTACTGCTGTTCCTCATCATACTCCATCTTCTTTTCCCATTGCCACTTATTCAACAAGTGTCGTGCTTTTGTAACCCCGCGCTTCGGATCGCGTGTATTCGGCAATTTCCTTAGCTGCATCTCGAAGTCCGACCCTTCTCTCGTCGGCTATTCTTGAACTGCGCTTGTTGCACTTCCTCCTTGGTAACTTGCCGATTAGGGTCAACGTAACCACTCTCCTTGGCTCTTTCAGATGTCAGAACCTTCATCTTTCCCTTTTCCTTGGACTCACTGGCATCAACCATGCCTATGGAGAAAGAGACCATGTTCTGAGGGAACGGGTTCTTGTCTACTTTCATCTTGCCATCAAATCTTAAGTGTCCATCTTGAATAGCCTTCTCGAATCTTTACTCGAACACTCGGCAATCATTGATATGATGAGAGTTTGTATCATGAAATCCACAAGGTACTTCTTATCCTTTACTCCTTCGGGCGCAAAGATAGGATGTCCTTCCTGGGCAGCCTTAACGCGTCCCTCTTGGACCGTATACAAAAAGAGCTTATCTCGCTTCGACATCAAAATCATAAGATCCCTTCGTCGCTTCACCCATCGATGACCGACCAAAGTAGGCTCTTTTGTCCAGGTCAACTCTCGCAGCAGCCTACTTCATCTTCATCTTCATATTCGATGCTTCTTCCGAAATCCTCGATACATATCAACAAGTTGCACTGCTTTTCTTCAAAACGAGCATCTCTTCAACCCTTGGGCTTGATTGCTCATTGTTTGTCGGCTTTTGTGCAAGCTGTCCAAGGTCTTCAAACTCCATGCCGAATAGCTTGTCTCGATATGTGGCAAGCATGCCCGCAATGACCAATTGTGCGAGCCGATCATCGGGAATAGTCGAGAATAGCACATGTTCTTTGCTTCTCGAATCATGGAGATACTCCATTGGTGTCTCGGTAGTCTTCATCCTCATAGACCACAGATCAACCATCTTCTTCTCATTGGTTCCCGTATAAAAGTATGAATGGAACTTTTGCTCCAATTCTGCCCATGTACCAATGGAATTGGCCGGCTGCGATGCAAACCATGTGAAAGCCGGCCCCGTCGGAGACATAGGAAAATATCCGATCCTCCAAGCTTCATCGCAGCAGCTTCTCCAAGTTGCATCGATATCTACCGACATGCTCAATGGTACTGGTGTCATCTTGACCGAGAGAATTTGGTCAAATCCGTTGGTGGCTTAACTCTTGGTGGAAGAGCTACCCTATTGTACCATTCGGGAAAGGAGATTTGTATGCATATGTCTCGATGCTTTGGTTTCAGGGCCGAATTGATTCTCGCATCATATCGCCATTCCCGCTTTAGGAGCTCATCATTTGCATCTTTTGCTCCCTCGTCTCCTAGAAGGCACTCCCGATGCACTCCCCGTATCCCGGATTCGGCAAAGCATCCGAGCACCGTAATCGTGAATTCACTATACCCATCTCCATAGACACTCTTCTCGCAACTGTTTTGCTACGGAGAAATCTTGTAAGCGGATGCGGTATATCCGTTGTCGCACCAAAAGCTACCTGACCATGAGTTTGCTGCTCGGTCACAGGAGGCTTCTCTTTTCCATCATGAATAGCTCCATCCTTGCTTGTACCGATTATCTCTTCTCCTCCAGTTGACTTCCCTGAAGATTGCTGAGTGTTGAAGTACACTAGCCCAGCAAGCTCTCCAAATCTTGCTTCAAATCGTTTGTCAACTGCCGGACCAAAAGTTTCAGCCATGATTTTGCGGAAGGTGCCCAGAAAAGCTGTGTTGTGATTCAACATAGTGTCTCCTACAGCTTTGTAGATGGCTCCAACTACCCTCTCGCATCTCCTCCTCGTCGCAAACATCGATCGACCAGCGAGAAGAACTCGTGGCGGTGCTTGCTTGATCATCACTCGCCACTCTTGTTCTTGGAAAAGGACATCGACATTTCGCTGAAATTGTTCCATTGCTTGCTCCACCATCCGGCGTTGCTCGGGCGGCGGCTCGTCCATGGTCACGTTCGTAACGTGACTGTTGTCAATTTCCGATCCCATCTTATATTGAGAAGTTGTCCCACCGGCGTGCCAAAAAGTGTGTTGACACAAAATGTGGCGCACCGCGTCTCACACACAAAGCAAGTCGGAAAGCCTAGCTTCAATCGGGTGCCCGGGCGTCGAATCCGGTGGCGTGCCGATTTGACCTGAAAATCGACAAGGAATAAAACGGTAAGATCATAATCGGAACGTGCTTTGGGTGAGACCGATAGCTTCCATCTTTACGGCCCCGAAGCCACTTACGACGACACATAGCTATGGAAGCTATCTCGCCAACAAGATGCGCTTCATTCGGCTAAAGTAACATAACGATGTAAACAGAACAAACTAGCCGAATACAGTAAATGAAGACATGTTTGAACGAGATTAAATCATTAAAGCATTCAAACTACATCTCATGTTTAAAGCATCATCAAGCACTAAAAATTAAGAATAAGTAACTTATAAATATAAATCTACTAAACAACACATGCATAGGCTACTCCAACTAGTCTGCCGCACGTCTAGCCTTCATAAACCCGTCGAGCATAAACCCAAGCAAGCTAATCCACCGCATGATACCACTCACTATGAATTTACACCACTCCTTGCTACTAGATCAATCCACCGCATGATACAATCTAGCAATAAAGAGCTAAAAGCACATAATTATCTAACAGATCTATAGATACTTGCTACATGTATAAGCATAACCGTATCGACAAGATTGCCGAATCGGGGTCCATGAAGAAGGAACAAACAAGCAACATGTAAAAGGAGCCTATCAGATTAAACCGATCTCTAGTCCACCGGATGACTAGCTCTAGAGTAACCCAAAGACCTGCATCTGCCGCACGGTACCCGGTCCTGTCAAGGCTTATCTACATATAACGTGAATGAACCCGCAACATGTGACAATCTAGATCGATCTAATTCGGCTATATGAGCTTGATCTACTCGATATTGAATGAGCATGAGAGATACGATCAACAAGCCGAAAGAGTATCAATCTAAATTGGGCAAAAGGGTGTTGCAAATAATTAAACATTAAATAAAGCAAGCAACACGTGATAACTTAATGAATCTATTAGATCATGCCAAATCTAAAAGAGCCGATAACTATCTTTACTCATGTCTTAATCACGCGCACGATACAAGGCACAAGCAAAAACTTCCCATCATTGAGCTTAAATCCGCCGCACGATACTAAGCAAAACGGATGAGACTACTTGCATCACATCTAAATCCGCCGCACGATACTAGGCATGATAACAAGGTTGCCGGACTTACGGAGGTCGACGGATCGATTGGCCCTCTCGAAGAACTCGACGACACGACTAAAGGACTCGAAGGGTGGCGCGTAGCCGGTTGTATTGATTTGGTTGTGAACCCTTATTACAATGGTCGAGGGTTTATATTTATACCCCGGACAGAACACGAATCCTAAGCACTTACGAGCTTTCTTAAACAAAATTGGAAAAACAAAGACACGCTAACTCTATCCATAATCGGAGTCCTTGATTATCATGACTCCTTCCCTTTCTCGGGTCGCTTCATCTTTCCTTCTTTCGCCTTCAAACGAAACGGTTGCCGACCGCTTGGTCATTTGCCGAACACATGGAAATTAGCCGACCGCATACGCATTTGCCGAATTGCCCTCTTGTTCCTTGCGGGTCCACCTGTCATATTCCTGACCAAATTCTGGTGTTAACAGTTGGAAAGACCAAAGCTGCATTGGAGGCCCAGCGTCAGGCGGAACGTGATGCTCGTCTTGAAGCTAACCGCTTTCGGGCCACCGAGCGAAGTGTTGGGGATAAGCTCGACGAGCTGGCCATACTCTTTCGCCGACTGATCAACGGCGTCGGGGAGGATTGTGAGCCGCCCACCAGTACCGAATTCGTTTTGGAGAAAATTCGGTTCCTGAATTAGGGGATGTCCCAGTTAGAGCATATCATAGGTCTCGGTCGCGAGTATGCAGGGTTTGAAACGGCTTGGGCGTTGATGAAGTCTCTTAAGGAAGTCGGCTGCGAGCATATTGCAGAGGCCACACCCGCCGAAGATACCATGGCCTACTGGAAGCCGGACGAAGACGTCCAAAATGCCGCGAAGAAATGGTTTTTTGACGGCTTTTGGACCGAATCAGGTGGCAGGGACTTGGCCTTGCTGAGGGCCGCTTATGGGCACGCTAAGGTGAGCATCGTTTCATTTAACGGGAGCTTGTTTGTTGTGTGTCGGTAGCTTCGGCTGTCACAACCGAATTGACCTATCCTTGACTGCTTGTGTGCAGGATGAATCGGAGAAACTAGCCATCAAAGCCAGGGTGATGGCTTTCATTGAAGAGCGCAACGCCCGAGAAGGTTCTCCAGCCGTACTGACGCCGGTTTCTACACCCGAAGCGCCTAACCCCATCCCTGAAGAACAGCTGACTCAGGAACAGGCGGCTGGTACCGAAGGTGATGGCGCGGCTGCTGCTTTCGCTTCGGCTGCTGACTCCCAGCATGGCCCTACTATGAACGCTTCCACCTCGAATCCCGAAGTGTAGACTATCTTCTGCTGTGACGCTGGTGATGGGAGTACTTGTTGATACTTTGTGTTGTTGATGATTTGGTTTGTGACGTGTGATGTACCCGTACTTTGAATTCGACGGTGTGATGTTACTTTGTGCCATGCTTCGGCGTTGGCACCGAATTAACGTGTGTGATCTTATTCTGCACCATGATTCAGTACTGGCACTGAATTAGTTTGTATGGATGTGTTTGCCTTGGCGCTTTTTGGGGTTAAGTTTTATTAATCTTTTTCAGATGAACGGCTGCCTTAGCACCCTTCGGTCTTCGTGCCGAATTTGGCTTTTGAAAACTGTGCTTGAAAAGCGCCGTCCCGCCCCATCTTTTTAGATCGAAGGGTGATTCGGTAGCTTTAAGGTTTGTCTTTCTGCTCGCCACTATCTCGTGGTTGTTTATGCTCGTCAGTCCTCGTGCCGAATTTGGATTTTGAAAACTGTGCTTGAAAAGCGCCGCTCCGCCCCATCTTTTTAGGCGGGGGGCGGTGTTCAGTAATGAAAGTTATTCTTTGTATTATTTGCTTACAAATTTGTCAACAATGGCTATTACAATTCACGCTTTTGGTGCCACGCTATTCTTAGTGTTTTGCGCTAATTATTGTGCTGGCACATCACCAACCGAAATAGCCGTGACCTGGACAGGTTCCCGATGTGGCCCTGCAGTTTGTTGCTCGGATACAAAAACCGGTGGCAGATGGGTTGTCAGAGTCTACACGTTATTAGTTGATACATCATGTTCCAACGCCACCCGCTGTTCTGGATGAAGAGGTTCTGGTGCCGAATGACCATGAGCTCTTTGTTGGTGAAGCTCTTGTGGTTGATGGTGTCGACTAGAATGCGGTGATTATCTCCTTCGGTTGGGCATCCGAGCCTGTGCATCCAAGGCCCGATGTTGATGTCGCGCTGCGTTGTACCATGATTCATGGTGACCCCGCCGATCATCCACATCACCATTAGTTGGCACATGTAGTGCAAAACAGAATGCGGTAGGTGGTGCGTGCTTTTTGCTGATTTGCCTGGAGAAGCATGGGCCTGACGCTAGGACTGAGACTGCTGAAGTATATCTTGCAAGGACCGAATTGGCCTTGCTAGAAACACTGAAACCAAATGTGATTAGCGAGGGCTCGGAAGTGGCGCCTCTCCTTGCTAACTGAATCTGCACTTTCCAGAGGCCTCCTATTCTTATTTAGCAGAGTTTCGAAAGACTCTCTAAGTAATGTTTCCCTCATGGTCGCTATGCGATGCTTGCTTGCTAATGCGGCCTGTCGGGGGGGGGATTGACTGCGCTTATATAGGTTGTTCTACCTTAGGGTTCATAAATATCATGAACCACCATACTTATTAAAGTTTGACAGATATCTCTGTCATTATTATGCCTATTTGGCTTTAACTTGAGCTCTAATTTCTGAGCTACTGTACACGTGTTTGTATGTTCCGGATATCTCCTGCTATGTCATGAGATCTCCCGGCCGTTATTGGCTTTCGAGGTTGCTTGCAACCCTTTGCACAGTACCAAATATATGGGTAGGCATTTTTGCCTGACTGTTTTCGGTGAATATATAACTGAATGCATCGTATTTTTGCGGAACACAAACATAAGCAAAATTGTACTTATTACATGGGATGCCTCATTAAAAAACCTCAGTGAGGAAAAAGAGTGCAGAGCCCTGAATGTCTTTAGGTAGTAGTACCGAATTTGCGTAAAATAAAGATAACTTATTACAACCGAAGTCGCCGAGGTACAAGTGAGGAGGGAGCCGACAAATCCGGCACTCCACCCCGTGGAAGACTAGCCTTCGGGAGTACTCGAAAAGAGTTACTCCGCTCTTGATCTCTCTCACTCTCCTACTTCTATTCTAGCTAGAAGCTAGGTATAAGGGCTCTACTCTTCCTCTAGTGTAGGCTTGTGGAAGTGGAGAGGGAGGAATGAGAATGAAGAATGAAAAGTTGGATGTGTGAAATGAAAGAGAGAAGGGCTTTTATATGTGGGGATGGTCGGTTCCCGCACGCCCAAATGACCAAAACACCCCCGCACCACCCTCTGGAGCATTGAATGTACCGCCTCCAGCCGGCCTGCTCCACCTGGCAGAGGGGAGGGCGCGAGCGCGCCCCTGGCGCGAGCGCGCCAGGGTGCCGCCTCCCCCTAACCGACCTTGGCTGGCGGGCTTGGTCTTGGGCCTGAAGTTGGCCCGTGTGGTGTTTCGTCACGTTGGTACGTCGGTTTGGCCTTTCTCTTCTTTTCTTCTTGTCTTGCCTTTGGGCCCATTTTATAATTCAAATATTTACTCTCTTTTCTCTAGTTTTTGGCCCAAAGTATATGTATTCCATGAATGCTCCTGCAAAACAAGTGTTCACCAAAACTATGGAATTTTGTTAGTATAAATATCCTAACTAGGTGGTTTTTGGTGAACTATGAACCTAAGTTGGCGGGGTTAGATATGCAATAAGGACCGCCAACAAGCTCCCCCACACTTAGCGCTTTGCTCGTCCTCGAGTGAAGCAAAGGACACTAAGGTGGTTTTGTCTTCCTGAGATATTAACCTGCATACAGATTATTCCAAGCCTCATTGGTTATCTGTGAGCATTCAAAGTGTCTACCAAGTAATCTTTGAGCTTATTGAGGGATGGAACAGCCTGGATTTCAAGTCAACTCGTGTCTCCCTGCTTTCAAGACTTGGGGTTTTAAAGTTTTTGTAAGAAAAGATAGCAATGAATTCCTCAAGTGATGCTCTCGAGTCACTCTTTTTTTTTGGGTGTTTGATCCTTACCAGAGAGTTTTTGTTGCCTTGCTACTCATCCTACCTCTAATGGCTGATATCTGGAGTTCATGGGTATGGATAAGGTGCATGCTTTCCTCGCGAGTGTTGTTGTGTCAAGGAGTGGATCAATGGAGGGAAGGACATAGCCTTAGATCGAATTGTGCAAGTGTGTGGAATATGTATGTGGTTGGAACTCCTTTTGCCATGTTTCTCTCTCTTTTTATTTGAAGGAAAATATATGGGCTTCCCTAAAAAGGATATTTCTTTCTATTATTCTCCCCCTTCTTTCTTCTTATTTTCTTTCTCTCCTTTTTTTATAATAGTATGGGGATTTTTTTATCTTTCTTTTTCTTTTCTCTTTCTCTTTCTCTTTCTCTTTCTATTCGATAGGGATAATTAATTCTAATGAAGCCCATATTTCGTAGGTGCAAGATACTTTGAGAGAGAGAACCATGAGTGTAGTGGATGGAGTTTTTATTCGTGGCGAAGATGGCTGCGTAACTCTCAGTGTAAGAGTCAGCATTTTTATGGTGGATGGATGAGAAGATGATGTGCGCGACTTTCAGGGTAAAAGTCGGCAATTTTATTTGGTGGGTGTGTGTGAAATTCGATCTTGGGGATATGAAACTTCTCTCGCAACGATCCGAAAAGGTGGGACACAACTTGGTGCAAGGATAAGCAGCTATGTGGCAAGGTTTTATAAGTATAGCACTAATATTTGGCTCTGGTAGGAATTTCTCATCACTTGAGGATCATGCTATAAGTTTTATAATTTTCGCAAAGAAAAACCCAAGTCTACTGCAAGAGATAAACAAGTCTCATATCACCCTACTATCTCTCATCCCATAATAACTTAGATAATCAAGGGGTCCCTAAAAATTAGTTGCTCACAGAAAGATAGAATTTTGGCGAGGAATAAAAAGTATGCGAGTCGCAATCGATCAGCGAACACAAAGGTAGAGCAGCCAATTTTTAGTTATAAAACCATATTATTTCTAGGAAGAATAAAAGTAATTGTGGAGAGTGAGAAGATGCGCAAACCGATGATTTCAAGGTGTGAATTTTCGCGCATCGCTTTGAGAGATCGGGGTAGCCTCCCCCACACTTGTTTTGGTACTGTTTCTTGAATTTTTGTGCAACACATAGGACAAAAACAAGTGTATACAAGATAGAATATATATATATATTTATTCAATTATAAAACTGAAAATTACATATAGGCGCACGATTATAAAGTAAATCGAGAAGGGAAATGCAACAATGCTGAAATTTAAAATTAAGTGCGCGCGCTAGTTATTTGGGTGGAGCGAAAGGCTCTAGAAAGGAGCTCGAGAACGTCGGCAACTCCCAATTTCGCTGCGGTTCCCTCTAACTCCTCATACATTTCTATATGAATGGAGTCAAACTCTTGTTCTAGCATGAATTCAACCGAGCTTCTTTCGGCGAGCCTACCTCTAAGATAACGAATGTAACTAGAGAGCTCCTTAATCTTCTTGTGCAGCCCCTCCTTTGTTGGACCTTTTGGTAGGGGCAAAGCCTCACCAAAGAAACCAGCGGGCTGCCCTTGGATAGGGGGATGGCAAAGGAGACGAGGAGTGTAGATGCCTCCTTCCCTTCCCGCAAGACCTTTTCCACGTCCCCCATCGGGTCGATCAATTCCTTGCACGGTATAGGAAAGATCGGGGGTTGTGAAGGAAGAGGTTTGGGGAGATGAATTCCGAGGGCGCTTGCTTGGTGGGTGATCCGTCGAGGCTGCTCTCGCTGTTCTTGCCAATGGCGCCATAGGAGGACCTTCGATGGCGAGGGGTATCGCCATTTGGTTGCTCTTTTCCCTCTTTTCTAGATAATCCTTGGCGAAAGAGAGGGCTTTTTCTCTATTGAAAGGAACAAGGGCCATGGCTACTTGGTGGTTAGAAAGAGGATGATCTTGCTGGTGTATGGGTATGAGCAAGAGAGAAAGAGATGAATGGCTTGAGCTTTTGTGAAGAGAGGAGAGGAGGAGATGGCTCAATTTATAGGTGAAGATGACATCTCCTCTTTTTCGCGAATGCAGCGGGAATCAAACTCCATATGGTGAGCATCGAGAAGGGCCGAGGATTAGGGGACGAAATTTGGGGAGCAACGGCTCGCTCCCCCGGCGCGCGCCGATCGTGGCATGGCCCATTCCCCTGTTTCATCTTGTCAGCCCCCAACGGTCCACTTGTTTCCAAAATGTGATGTTTTGATCCGTTGGGTGTTCGAGGCTCACGGTGTACTCCAATTTTTGAATGGATAAAAAGGGATTTTCAAGGAATATTTTGTAAAAAAATTTAATTGAAATATCCAAGCACTTTTGTAAAAAGATGGGAAACCCAAGGATAAATGCTGGAATATTTCTATGATAGAGAAAATATTTTTGAAAATATTTTTTTGGTAAGAAAGAATAGAAAAACTAGCCTAGTCAAGAAGTGAGAGCACTCAAAAACTAGGCATAATTAAATCTATTCGATCTATTTCTTCACTAAAATTTAAATTGCGGGAAGACTCAAGGAAAGGTTTGAGACGCTGACCGTTAACTTTGAAGATATTACCATCATCATCTTGAATTGTGATTGCCCCATGAGTCGATGTGTCGATGACGGTGTATGGTCCTTTCCATTTGCTTCGCAGCTTTCCTTCACTGAATAATTTCACCTTTGAGTTGAAGAGCAAGACCTTCTCACCTTGCGTGAAGGTTTTGAGCTTGATTCGGTGATCGTGCCATCTCTTGGTTCTTTCTTTGTAGAGCTTGGCACTATGATAAGCCTTCTCCCGCCATTCTTCCAAATTCGAAAATCTGTTGATGTCGATTTCGCCGGCTAATTTGAGATCCATATTCCAGCTCTTGATAGCCCAAGAAGCTCGATGTTCGAGCTCTACAGGTAAGTGGTAACTTTTCCCATGTACGAGCTGGAATGGTGACATGCCGATAGGGGTTTTGTAAGTGGTCCTGTATGCCCAGAGTGCATCAGGAAGCTTACTTTTCCAGCTTTTCCCCATATCGTTGACCGTTTTCTGCAGGATGTTCTTGATCTGTTTGTTGGAGGTTTCGCTGACCACCGGTTTGAGGGTGATAAGGGGTAGCTATGTTGTGCTTGGCTCCAAGCTCTTTCAGGAATGCTCTGAACGTTTTGTCAATGAAGTGGGACCCTCCATCGCTTATCACCATACGTGGTGTTCCAAAGCGAGGAAAGATCACTTCATGAAACATTTTCCTGGCGTGCTTGGCATCAGCTGCTCTGCAAGGCATAGCTTCTACCCACTTGGATACGTAGTCAACAGCCACTAGGATGTACTCACAATCTTGGGACTTCGATCTTAGCCTTATCTACCTCTATCCCTCGTTCTGACACTAGGTGGCCTAGGACAATGCCCTCGCGGACCATGAAATGGCACTTTTCCCAATTGAGTACCAAATCTTTCTCCTGGCACCTTTGCAAGACTTTATCTAAATTTTCAAGACAATGATTGAAAGTTTTTCCATAGACTGAGAAGTCGTCCATGAAGACTTCCATGATTTCTTCAATCATGTTTGAAAAGATAGACATCATACACCGTTGGAAGGATGCGGGTGCGTTACACAACCCAAACGACATCCTCCTATAGGCATATGTTCCATATGGACAAGTAAATGTCGTCTTGCTTTGATCATCGGGGTGGATGGGTATTTGGTGATAACCCGAATACTCGTCTAGGAAATAGAAGAAAGAATGTTTCGCTAACCACTCCAGCATTTCATCAATGAAGGGGAACGGAAAGTGATCTTTCTTTGTTGCCGTGTTGAGTTTTCGGTAATCGATACACATTCTCCACCCCGTGACGGTTCTTTGCGGGATAAGCTCATTTTTATCATTTTTAACTACCGTCATACCTCCTTTCTTGGGAACCACCTGGACGGGACTAACCCAGTCGCTATGTGGTACGGGATAGATGATCCCGACGTGAAAAAGTTTCAAGACCTCCTTTTTCACAACTTCACGCATCGCATTATTCAGCCTTCGCTGAGGTTCTCGAGTTGGTGTACTCGAGGGGTCAATAGGAATGTGATGTGTGCATAAGGTTGGGCTTATTCCCTTGAGATCATCCAAGGAATACCCGAAGACCGTTCTATGCTTTTCTAGCACAGCGATGAGTTCGGCCGTCTCCTTGTCGCTAAGCTTATCGCTTATGATGACAGGAGTTTGTGAATCGCCATGTAGGAAAGCATAGCGCAGTCCCACAGGCAAGGGTTTAAGCTCAATGCACTACTAGGATTTGACCCTTATAGCACCACTAGTTTTCGCGACACCACACATTTGGTTGCAATATTGGGTTCTTTGGCAACCAACATGATAATTGGTAGCAATATATGGGCCTTGTGGCGACCAAAATGGTGCATTGCATTAGTCATAAAGCTCTGTTGCAAGACGTGGGAGTTAATGCCATGGTGGAAAAGTTGGTTGCGAGCTCGGGTGCCTATAGCCACAACTAGTATTGAGTCGTGCTAATATTGATGTTGCGTTGCGATAGGTAGGTGTTTTTGCCACCAAGTGTAAAGTTGGTTGCAAGTTGTTATGCATATGGCAATGAAGTAAGTGTGTTGTGTTAATTTTGTCCTACGTTGCGATAGCTCGATCTATATTGCATCCAAAAATGATTAGTTGCAAGTAGTTGCGAATATAGCCACGACAAAATTTTGTTGCCTTATTCTAGCTCTACATTGCAAAAGATCTTATTATATTGCAACCAAAAAATCATCCATTGCATCTATTGAGGTTCTATTGCCACCAATTTTATACGTGGTTATATTGGTGTATGTGCCGTTGCAAGAAGAGTGTTATTGCCATTAAAATTTATCCATGGTCATACTTATTATGCACATGAGGCAAGAGTGAAGGGGTTAGGGCAGCCCAACATATGTCGTAGCCCAAATATGTCTTTCGGAACTGTGCTGGCACAAATGCAAATAAGAATGAGCTCATGGTTTGCCCTTTATATTCTTCAATTCTCGAATACATACCAAACCTATTTAACTTAGAAACTCATAATTAATTAATTCTAACTCCAGAAAAATATGATATTTTTTCTAAGAAAATACGAACAAAATCAAATATAAATTGTTGAGTAACTAATAAAACTAATATAAATACTAATGTATACAAACATTTTTTTCCTAACTACTAAGGGCAAAGCACATCGAACGAACCTGCTTAGGAGAGCAAGTACAATCGGAGAAGTTACAAAATTTCATAATATACTATACAAATTGAAAAGGAGACCAAATTCATAGTGAAGTCTAAAAAATTTGAAGTTAATAGCTAACTGGTTATTGGTTGAAACCAGAGCTCCATTAATAAACAAAGTTACATAGGTACTCCTCGTGTCTGAAACAAATGACATTTCAGACAGGAGGTCTGCAGGTCATGTTCTCCAGTCCGAACAACATTTATTATCAACAAGAGGCAGAATATAATGAATTACTCAGAGGCCCAACTAACACGAATAACAGTATCTGATGTTTAAACTTTAGTATCTTGTTGTGCCAAACAAGAAGTTACTCAATACAGGTTATCCAACATATGTTTTCTAGTAGAAAAACATATGCCTCAATATACAAGTTCGAGTTCAATATTTCATAGGAACCAAGCCTTTACAATCAAACAAAAAATTGTGCAGCTCTTGAACCAAGCATCTACTCAGTGATTAGAAAAAGAAACATATTCCTTGCGCCATAGATTCCTACTCATATCACTATTCCTGCCTATGCTTTGTATTATGATGATATGAAATTATCTATGATGCAGCTCCCCAGGATTCAAATTACAGTCCTGATAACAAGATACTATGGAATGAATAGTGGATAGGTCGAGATGAGACTTCAGGATGATACATCAGCAATTTAGTGGACATGACACGGCACGGATGGTTCTGCATCAGCAACTCCAAGGGGCGTCGGCGGTCTGCTTCTTTGTATAACTAGATGATACCCCGCGCGTTGCTGCGGGAATTCTTTAATATTTTTTAGGGTAAAAGTTCATGGTGTTCGAATTATATGTAAAATATAGCTGATGCAGGACTTTGTGTTAGAGAATCAAGCTATAATATCAGTGTAGTTACAATGCTGCTAATTCCGTAGAGAAGGTTGATGATTTAAAGGATGTTCGCTGATGCATAAATCACGATTGTACTTATACCTTTGAACTACAGTACTAAATAGTAATCTGCATCAAAATAAATAAAACAAAGTTGTTATGTGCTGCCACAACAGCACTATGAATGAAAATACAGAAATAAAATTATTATTAGGAGGGAAAGGGGATATACGTAAATTGCCCACCTTCACATATATATGTGCTTATGAACTATGACGTCATCAAGGTATTGTGCCTGTCAGAGACCTCTAGAGTTGTTGTTTTCCAAGGATAAATCTAAGAAAATGTCCTGATATCATAAATGTCTCCTTTAGAACCGCATTATATACGTTGGAGTAGTTGCAGTCATGTGTTTCGTTGCAACAGCAACTCATGCAACCATACCGTTGGGTGCAATATCTGTGCTTGAAACCATATTGTGGTTGCAATAGTTTTTTTTTGTGCATTGCAAAACTACAATATTGCAACTCCACTCTCAAGAGGATGCAAGAAGCTATTGCACCGTTCCAAATGCAACCATCTATCAACCACCATACTTAGATGCAATTGATACGTATTACAACCAAAACTACCATATTGCAACCAAATATAGGCGTCACGACAGGGCTGGATCCTAGTAGTGATGGGAGGTCGTGTCGGTTTCTCTTCTTTGGGTAAATCTATGGTTTCTCCCAGTTCGTCTTCCTCTTCTATAAAGTGAGGAGCATCGTTCTCTAAAGACATCTCTGGGGTTTCGAAAGGAATTACCGACATGACCTCTAGGGGTCTACTAGGGGGAAGTTCAGCCACTGAGTTTTTAGCTCGCGTGACTTGAATAGAGAAACGCTCTCTCCCTAGTTTGACTCCCAATTCCCCTGTTGTTGATGGATTTGTGATGAGTGTTTCTAGGGGATGACCGATTAGAATGTCGAAATCCTGGATGTCAAAGACATGAAAGTCCAGGGCCATTTCGACTTCTTGATGATGGAGAGTTATGTTGTGTAAAATCCCAAGTCCGTTAAGAGCAGACCGAGGTGCTACTCTAAGGGATTTGACTGTTGGAGTACGTGGTTTTTCTCCTAAACACATGAATGCGTAGGATTTTGACATGATGTTTGTTCCAACAAAGGGGATTATACGTAACATCCATCCAATCTCCTTGGATTTTGCATCGAAGGGTTGAGGAAGGGGCACGAATCTGAATTTCTTCAGGTGAGAGCTCTCCTTCTGCCACCCATTCTGAGCTCATGATAGCGGTTAACTCCTTAACGGATTCTCTGAGAAATAATTCATCAAGAGGATCGCTAGGAGTGACAGAGATTGGTGGTCTCCTATGACATTTGTATTTCGAGGTGTTTCCGAAATCTTCGAAAAGTTCGTCCTCGAATATAGGAAGTTCCATTTGACTGGAAACTTCCTCTATGGCCTCTGGTTCAGGAGAGGTAGTCTCTATCACGGGTTCGGCAATTGCCGATGAGGCTTCCTCTATAACTGGCTAGGGCTTGAACCGGATGGGTTCTAGCGGGGGAGTGTTCCCTAGAATACGATTCAGGAGAGCTTCTCCTTCCGCTGTGGTCTTATGTATAAAAGATCCACCGGCAGATGCATCGAGCAACAGGGCAGACTCTCTACCTAATCCTAGCCAAAAGTGTTGTAACAGCACATGGCTTGGAATAGATAGGTCAGGACCTGACCTGGTCAGGGTCAAAAATCGGTCCCAGGCTGCTCCTGTAGTTTCGTTTTCTAATTGTCAGAAGTTGAGAATCTCAGACCATAGGGAAGCGATTCGAGATATAGGGAAGAATGCAACGCAAAAACTGTCACGAAGTTCTTCCCAATCTCCATTTACCTTTCCTACGGTTTGGTCGTACCATTGTTTCGCCCTCCCATTGAGTGAGAAGGGAAACAACTTCCAACGCAACGTTTCTTGTGACATGCCACAAATGGTTAGGCATTCACGAGTTGCTCAAACTCCCTTAGGTGATGATATGGATTTTCATAATCCAAGCCTAAAAAGACTTGGTCCCGAACCATGGCTATGAGGCCGGACGGAACTCGTAACTAGAAGCCGTGATTGGCTTCGAGGAGTGTGGCTTTTTGACGAGCTCGCCCTTAGGAGCCGATAGTTTGGCAATGGTAGGTAGCTCCATTTTGTAAGATGAAAAGAAATATAAAATAGAAGCAAAGGTAGAACAAGGTACACGGGAAACTAGGTTCAGAGATAAACTTGACAACCGTTCCCTGGCAACGGCGCCAGAAATGCTTGTTGGTATTTCTTAGCGAAAGCAGTAAATTCCGCAAGCGCACGGAAAGACCGTTGTAGCACTTCACCCGGTGATAAACAGGGTATCGTAAACTTCACGAAGAACGGTATGGTCAGGTTTAGGTCTTAGCTAGGTTGCCCAGAGGAGAGAGTAGGTAACTGAGAAAGTGAGGTTTTCTATAGGACGAATCCTTAGAGAAAGGTAACTCTACCGCTGATTACTTACTTCGGGCACCGGATCGCACCCGTCCGCCAGTGATGCCGGACGTGGGGATTACAAAGGACGGACGGGCCGTCACCACCGCCGCCTACCACCTCAACCATGGAGTACGAGGCAAACGAAGGTAACTAATTAGCTTAGACACCACGTCTACGCCAACGTTACAGTTCTAGCGTCGGCTAGGAACATCCGTCTTTATCAGGAGTCCTCTACTAGAACTACCGCCACAAGGACGTTCGACGAACCCGCAAGCAAACGACGATAAAGATAACTTTGCAAGAAGGAGCGTACGAATAGATAAACACGAACCTCTTACTTCAAGCGTAAGAAGTCGCCGAGGTACAAGTGAGGAGCGAGCCGACAAATCCGGCACTCCTCCCCATGGAAGACTAGCCTCCGAGAGTACTCGAAAAGAGTTACTCTGCTCTTGACCTCTCTCACTCTCCTACTTCTATTCTAGCTAGAAGCTAGGTATAAGGGCTCTACTCTTCCTCTAGTGTAGGCTTGTGGAAGTGGAGAGGGAGGAATGAGAATGAAGAATGAAAAGTTGGATGTGTGAAATGAAAGAGAGAAGGGCTTTTATATATGGGGATGGTCGGTTCCCGCATGCCCAAATGACCAAAACACCCCGCACCGCCCTTCGGAGCATTGAATGTACCGCCTCCGGCCGGGGCCTCGCCCCAACCGCGCAGGGGAGGGCGCAAGCGCGCCCCTGGCGCGAGCGCGCCAGGGTGCCGCCTCCCCCTGACCGACCTTGGCTGGCGGGCTTGGTCTTGGCCCCGAAGTTGGCCCATGTGGTGTTTCGTCACGTTGGTACGTCGATTTGGCCTTTCTCTTCTTTTCTTCTTGTCTTGCCTTTGGGCCCATTTTATAATTCAAATATTTACTCTCTTTTCTCTAGTTTTTGGCCCAAAGTATATGTATTCCATGAATGCTCCTGCAAAACAAGTGTTCACCAAAACTATGGAATTTTGTTAGTATAAATCTCCTAACTAGGTGGTTTTTGGTGAACTATGAACCTAAGTTGGCGGAGTTAGATATGCAATAAGGACCGCCAACAGTTACCAGGGTGAATACGCCGGTGCTGACCCTTCTGGCCACGATGTATGGTCCATACCATGGTGACTGCAGCTTTCCCTGCTTGTTTGGCTGGCGAATAAGTACCATGTCCCCCGAGTTAATGTCTTTCCTCAGGATTTTCCTATCTCTCCAAGTTTTGGTTTCGGCATGATATCTGTCCAAGTGCTCTATGGCTTGAAGCTTCCGTAGGTCTGAAGTTTCCAGGTCCACCATTCTCTGTATCAGGTTAGTGGACGATATCTCAATTCTGAAAGAGCCCATCCTTACTTCCTCTGGTGTTACGGCTTCTTCGCTGAACAATAGACGGAATGGGGTGAAACCCGTAGCTCTGGATTTGGAGACATTATGCCCACATACTGCGGTGACCAGTTCCTGAGCCCATTTCCCCTTCTTTGCTTCCTCGAGTGCCTTGGAGATGGTGGTGAATATGTCCCCATTCACTCTTTCAATTGCTCCATTTGACTCCGGTTGATTAACCGAAGCGAATGAAAGTTTGATGCCGAACTCCTCACAGAAAGTTCTGAATTGTGCCGAATCAAATTGTTTGCCATTGTCCACCGTAATGTACGAAGGAACACCGAAATGGCAGATAATCCGCTGCCACACGAAGTTCACCAAGGTTCCTGAAGTTATCTTGGCTAGAGGCTTCGCTTCCACCCATTCGGTGAAGTATTCCAGAGCCACTGCCGCATACTTTAGGTTCCCAGGAGCTGGAGGTAGAGCTCCAACAATGTTAACGCCCCAACGCTGAAGTGGCCAGGTTGGGTATACTGGGGAAGTGGGGTTGGCTGGGACATTTTGCTTTTTTCAAACATTTGGCAACCTCTGCACGTTTTCACTATCTCCTTGGCATCAACCACCGCCGTGGGCCAATAGAATCCCTGTCTCATTGCCCTATGAGCTATTTCGTGATGGCCTCTGTGAGCTCCACACGAACCCGAATGTATTTTAGTGAGTAGCTGTTTTCCATCCTCTCGACTTATGCACTTGAGCATCGGGGAGACCACGCCTTCCTTGTACAGGTTTTCACCCACAATGGAGAATTGTCTTGTTCTGGAGTTCATTCGATGTGTGTCTTTCTTGGAAGCTGGCTCGTATGTGCCGTTGAGGTATGCCCAGATGGGGGCCCTCCAGTCGTCACTTGCAATCGCGTGTATGACCGAAGGTGACTCTTCTTCCTCTTTAACTGCTTTCACTATTAAGACCTGATAGGAAACATCTGCTGGTAATGGGTGAGCGTTGGCTGCTGCCTTCGCCAACTCGTTAGCTTCAGTATTTTCAGACCTTGGGATGTACTTCAATGTGAAACCAGTGATATGCTTCTCCATTCTTCTTACCGTAGCCAGATAAGTGACTAATTCGGGCTCCTTTGCTGTATATTCTTTTTGCACATGCCCAACCACTATTTGTGAATCAAACCGAATTGTACAGCGCCGGACACCAAGGGCCCTTAACTTTCGCAATCCCAAGAGTACTGCTTCATATTCGGCTGAATTGTTTGTGGTGAGGAACTGTAGTCTAGCTGCATAGCGTATTCTCGGTCCATTAGGTGGGGTTAGAATGGCTGAGATTCCCGCACCTGCTGAGCACCATGGTCCATCACAATGAATGATCCATTCGGGCTTGTCAAATTGCAAGGTGGCGTCATCTGCCTTCGGTGTCCAGTCGGCTATGAAGTCTGCTATGACCTGCGGCTTTACCGCCGATCTGTGCTCAAAGAACAGGACGTATTCATTCAGCTTGGCTGCCCATTTGCCAATCCGGCCTACTGCTTCAGTGTTGTGGAAAAGAGACTCCAGTGGCTGAGCCGAGAGCACCCGAATTGGATGTGCCTGGAAATAGTGTTTGAGCTTTCTGGAGGCCATGACCACCGTGTATGCTATCTTTTCGAGCTCAAAATAATTCACCTTAGCCCCTGAGAGTGCCTCCGAGACGAAATAGATGGGAAACGGCTGCATCTTTCCATCGTGCTCTTTCTCCTCAATCAATACTGCACCTACTGTTGTTGGTGCTGCTGCTAGGTATAACACCAAGGTTGCCCTAGGGGTAGGTTTCGATAGGGTGGTGAGTTTGGCGAGGTATTTCTTAAGTTCTTCAAAAGCCTATTGTTGCTCGGTTCCCCAACCGAAGGTGTGCGCCTCCCGAAGTATGCGGAAGAATGGTAGTCCTCTTTCAGCTGATCTAGAGATAAATCTGCTCAAGGCTGCTATCCTACCCATGAGCTTCTGCACTTGTTTCCTGTTTTCTGGTGGTATCATGTTGGTGATAGCTGCTATCTTCTCTGGATTCGCTTCTATTCCTCTTGCCGAGACTAGGCAACCGAGCAGTTTTCCTCTACTGATGCCGAAAACGCATTTATCAGGGTTGAGTTTGAGGCCGCTAGAGCGCAGGTTGGCGAATGTTTCCCTGAGGTCGTCGATGTGCGAATTCCTCTGATCGCTTTTTACCACTATGTCGTCGACGTAGGACACGAGATTGTTTTTCTTCTTTTGCTCTCGGAATATCTCATCGGTTAGCCTAGAAAAGTTGGTCCAGCGTTCCTTAATCCTTCGGGCATTCTTTTATAGCAAAAGGTGCCTTCTGGTGTGATAAAGCTTGTTTTTTCCTGATCGTCCGGGTTTAACCATATCTAGTGATAACCCAAAAAGCAATCTAGCAAGCTCATTATTTCAGACCCAGCTACGATGTCCACCAGTTTGTCTATTCTAGGCAATGGATACGGATCCTTGGGGCAGTGCTTGTTGAGGTCGGTGAAGTCGACGCACATTCGCCATTTGCCATTCTTTTTCCTTACCATGACCACATTAGCAAGCCATTCGGGGTACTACACTTTTCTGATCACATCGGCGTCTAACAACCGCTGCACTTCGGCTGCCGCTGCTGCTGCTCTTTCGTCAGATATCTTGCGGAGCTTCTGCTTTCTGGGCTTAGCTGTCTTATCAACATTCAGACTATGCTGAGCGAGGCTTCGGTCTACTCCCTGCAGGTCGCGTGTTGACCATGCGAACACATCTCGGTTTTCTAGTAGAAACTCTATCAATCTCGAAGCTTCACCCTGACTTAAACTTGCACCGATATTGACGCATTCGTCGGGTCGATTTGGGCTCAATGATAACCGAATTGTGTCTTCTGCGGGGAGTGCCTTTGGTTCCTTGCTGCTATTTGCCTGGTCATCATCCTCTTTCTGATTAGGTTTGGTCTTCACTTTATGCACCATACTGTATCCCGGTATGGGTTTTCCATCAATCTTCCGCGCTGAGATTTGATCTCCGAATACCGATATGACACAGGTGGGTGAAGGTATTTTCATGCAAAGATGAGTTTGTCGTATCACCATGTCAAATTTGCTGATGATACCCCTACCGAATATGGCTGTGTAGGGTAATCCATGTCGACGATATCGAAAGTGATTTCCTCTGCTCTAACCATTCTGTCTTCACTGAATGCCACAGTAATTGTCTTCTTACCGATTGCATCTATTCTTCTGCCCCCGAATCCAAATAGCGGGTTGCCGGCCTGCTCGAGTGTTCTCCGGTCTAGCTTCATGCTGTCGAATGCTTTGGTGAACAAGATGTCTGCCGAACTGCCGTTGTCAATCAGTATGTTGTGGAGCGTGTATCCTCCGACGTATGCTGTGACCACCAATGCGTCACAATGTGGGAAATCCTTGATTCGGAAGTCAGATTCGGAGAACATGATTGGGGCTGCCTTCCAGGCAGGCTGTGCTATCGGCATTTTTGGAGTGATCGACAGCACCCTTCTGACATAATCACGCCTGGCTCTTTTGTTATCGTGGTCCAGGTTAGATCCACCTGTGATGGCGTAGATGTGTCCGTTGGTGTTCATCATGTTAGCTGGCATAACCGTGTTGACTATCTGCAACTCTCTAGATGGGTCCAGATTCGGTGTTTGTTGGACGCCAAGCTGGTCTGCCGTAGCGGAGGAAGAAGCAGCTGCTGAATGTGCTTGGTTGTGCATCGGCATGCTTTGATGGTATTGGGCGAAAGGGGGCACCTGCCACACTATTGGCTGCTGAAATACATGCGCTGATGGCGGGTTGCAGGGTGTCTGGATGTAAGCTTGATAGTGAAATGGCTGCGGGGGCGGCGCCATGGTGTGATAAACATGCTTTGTTGCATCGGTTGGCTTTGCGGACTCATCTTTCTCACGCTATTCTTTTGCTAGCTGGGTATACTTGCAATCCCTGGAGAAATGGCCTCTATCCTCGCCGCACACAAAGCAATAATGTGACTTCGGCTGGCCTCGTCCTCTGCCTCGTCCCCGTCCACCTCCAGAGCCTCTGCCGCCTCGTCCTTGGTTACCGAAATGTTTTGGTTGATTCGGCTGACCTTGCGCTGAATTTTCCTGCACATTGTTCACTGTCGCCGGTTGCTGGTCGCTCTTCTGCTAAATCTGCTGATTCGGTTGGTTGGACTTTGGGGATGCCTGCTTGATGCTGTATCGTGTGGCTTTCCTCTTGACCAAGCCCTCCTCTGACCTGGCGAACTGGCGCATCTGATCGAACAACTATTTGATGGTAGTTGGCGCTTCTCCAGACATGGCCTAGGCGCAGGGGCCTATCTTTAATCCTTTGATAGCTGCGGCTATGACAACATCATCCAATACATTCGGTAGCTGGGCCTTCAACTGAATTATCCTTTCGAGGTATTTTGAAAGTGATTCATCGTCTGGCTGAAACAGGTTCATAAGATCTACTGTTGTTTTCTTGTCTGTTTGAAACCCCTGAAAGGTGGTGAGCAACTCGGCCTTCACCTGCTGCCATGAAGTAACTGACAAGGGCCTTTGTGACATGAACCAATCATGGGCTACGTCTGTTAGGGCCGTGATCAGTGATTTAGCGAGGATCAGGTCGTTGCCCCCACCGAATGGACACATGCTTCGTAACTTGTGATGAATCTCCTTGGGTTGGACTGGCCATTGAAATTTGGGAGCTTCGGCCTGTACCCTATCGGCAAGGGACATCTTTGAATCTCTAGGGATAACAGGGACGCCATATCTGTTGTTTCGGTCATTTCTCTTCGTGACTTTCTCCTAGGATGATAACGTCCTTTTCTTTTTCTTTCCCGGAACTTGATTTGAGCGCCTGAATCTCTCTTTCCAGCTTTGCTGCTTCTTCTCTAGCTTGGTTGATTGCCTCTTGGGTAACCACCATTCGGTTTTGTGCCGCCAGCTGAGCTTGTAACTGGTCGCGGTGCTGCTTCAAGGCATTCACCTTAGCGGCCTGTTCGTCCAACTACTTTAGTAGCTGAGCGTTCTGAGCGTCTGGTCCCTCGTGCTCCTCAGCTTCTTCTTCACTGCTTCGGGTGGTGTGACCCTCCGAAAGCACTCCTCCTTGGATACCGAATTCGCCGGTGAGCAGGGGTGTATCGCCGGCGTGAGGGACTGGAGCTTCTGTAGTATTGGCAGAAGTTGGTGCCCCCGTATCTTCAGCCTGTTGAATGGAAGCACCCGACTGCAACGCACCGGGCTGTTGTTGATTCTCGGTCGGCTGAACCGAATCTGATGCCGCGACATCCTTTGATGATCCTGCTCCCGTCTTCGCCTTCCCCTTCGGAGCCATGGTTTGTTCGGCAACAACCACGGTGGGCGCCAATGTTGTTCTAAGGCCGAACCTTAGAACCCCCTTCGGTGATAACTCTGAATCTACTTACGGAATGTGGCACGGAACACGAAATGAAAAGCATAACACAAGTTGAATAGCTTCCATTATATTCCGATCTTTTGTACAGTCCCATCCGGGCAGTATTTATAGGCACCCGTAGGCTTTTAATTACAAGACCATAATGCCCTTGGGCCGCTTCTCCTAGACTCCCTTACTGCTTGAACTCAAGGGCGTAACCGTCACCAGGGAAGCGTCCGTGGGTGCCGGCCGAATGGCCGACAGCATCAGGCCCACTCCTCAGCGTGTAGTCCTTCTAGGAGAGGCGGTGCCGTGATCCTGCACAATGGAACCAACTATCAAAAGCGCGGGGCTTCTTCGGTTAGGCAACTGAAGCCTTCTCAAAAGGTTGATTCGGCAGATCCGGTCCGTCTGTAGGCTGAACTAAACCAGCTGTGCAGACCAGCCCTGACTGTTTCGGTCCCTCAGCCGAATCGTCATATCAACCACCGAATCGGCCGTAGGCCGATTCGGCGGGACCGGGTGGCAAAGTCCCGGTTGTCCCCCAACAACTTCCATTCCGACTAGCCTGGTTAAGTCTATCTCAAAGCTCCCTTGTAGCCCCTGTTCGTGTTGATAGAACTCTCCGTCTTGTGGTTCTGGGTTCAAGTTGTAATCTTCATCGTTTGGGATAGGTACTCTACCATGCGGTGATACTGTGTGAACAACATACCAACCCTTAAGGGTTTCCTCGGTTTGGCAAGCATATGGACAATAATAGACTTGCTTGGCTTGTTGAGCCACAATCCAAACATCGGTGGCTAGCGCCCAGCTCTCCATGGCCGTCGTGCACCCATGAGGGGTGGATAATGCGTGAGTATGATTTCAGGGAGTTCAAGATTCCCAATCTGTTGGAATTCAATAGCAAAAGAAAACGAATGACTGTAATTCTGCAGGATGAATATTGTCAAATTCTTATTCTTTGTTCTAGCTTGACTATCCTTGATTGTTCTTGGTTCCTAGGTGCACTCAAGTCATTGCTGGTAGATGGGAATTGCAGGATGGAGGTTAGGGGGCTCAAAAATAATCATGGGCAAGTGAGTTTGCCCTCAGGTTTTGTTTAGTAACTTGAATGTGAATGTTATGTGTCAGTGATCTTCATGTTATGTTTTTCTGAAATATTTAGCCATAGCCAACGGATGTTCTTCATTCCTATGAAATTATAATTTAATAGATGAATGCTGCTGTTTAGGCTGACCATCGTCTGCTAATTTCTATCTGCTTGGGGTGTTGCTCCATTTAATCAGCCCGCAAGTAGCTCTGTATAAGTTAAACCAGCTACTGCTGTTACAAAAAGAAGTTATAAAAAAACTGTTGTTCAGTAGCTGGTCATATGGCGTGTTTTTTTTCTGGATAAATTCGATAAAGAGTTCTGCAAGTAGTAACGAAAACATAGTATCCTTTTACAAACCTGAGACTGGGTACAGATTTGCATTAATTTTAGTTGTTCAAAAAATTTGTTTCAGGGTTGCAACATTAGAAGCTACAGAGTTTCAGTCTAATGTAAAAGAATTACCAGCTAATAACTGCATTTTCAATCTTTTTACCTTTTAATATATATGTTGGCATGACATGAAAGGTGTATGTATTTGTCCAGTGGCTGGCCAAGGCCTAGCATTGGAAACTTCTAAACTTGAATCTTCATTGCATTGTTAGATGTTTTTGAGCCAGCATGCTAATATAATGTGTTCCATTCAGCTCTGGCTTTGTACAAAGGTGAATGCCAAGAAGGCAAGAAGGTTATTTTAAGTGGGAAGAAGAGCTGCAATGAAGTCATTTAGATTCTGTGTGCTCATGTCTAATGTGTTCTCACTTTTCTCTTCAATTTATTTTTCTTTTCCCCTACCGTTCTGCCTCAATGGGAAGAAGAGCTGCAATGAAGAACTACTATAAAATAAAATAATAATACTGCCTTTTGTTTAGCTGAAAGCTTGGAAGTTGAGGTGAAATTTCTTTGTCCAGTTATAATTCTCTTGCATTATTTTGATACATCATGATAGAACTTTTTCCCTGGCAGATTAGTATATTGCTTAGGAGCTAGGCGTTGCTGAAGCCATGAAATTGAATGATTGTTGTTGTATATGTGTTCAAATATGGGGGTGTATATATGTTCAGATATATGGGGATTGGACCGGAGGGTTCCGTGCCGGTATCAGGTATATGAACTTGAAAGCTAATCTAGTCTTTCTTTTCAATCTGGCATTGTGCTGTTTAGGATTAGGAATCAGGTTTCTGGAGATTAACCCAGAGGGTAAGGTGCCTGTGTTGAAAGGTGATGATGCTAAATGCATTGCTGATTCTGATGTAATCACCCAAGTCATTGAGGAGAAGTTCCCAAATCCATCTCTGGTCAAGTGGTCCAGATTCTACTATTTGTAAAATCTAATGGTATAATGTTCCACTGCAGGTTTTGTAGATCTTTTTGGCAAATGAGTTTGTTATATCCGCAACAGCAACTAAGAGGTATATACAATTCCCGTGCCAACTGTGATGCTATTGCAAACTAATTATACTAAGCATAGTAAAATTCAGAGTGTTCTCATTTTTTGATATAATTCAGTGTGTTCTGAGTTTAACATATAGACAACTGTGACATATGGCAATAGAAAAATTGTCAGTTCAATATGAATGAACCTCATCAAAGAAATTTTAATTTCATTTTTTGAGCAGAGATGGCATGATGTGCCTTAGTCTGAGGGCCCCTCAGCCATGTCGATGATCTTTGGCGTCCATTTTTAGGTGTGCAGCGCCATGAGGAGGAGCTCTGGACTGATAGCTTGGGTGGATGGCATGATGCGCCATCAGATGCAGATAGGTTTGGAGACCAAGCCTTCACTTCTAACAACCTATGTTGCAGATGTCTATATGTTATTAGTATTGTATATTTGTATTATATATCCTGTGAGCTGAAATACTCATGATAATCATACCTGGTTTGATACTTGGCTTTTCTCGTATTACCTAGTGTCAGTTCTCTCTTGTCGGTTTGATACTTGGTTTTAGCCCTGATAAGTCCTGCTGCTTCTTTGAGTCAGAGCAGTTCAGAAACAATCAGTTCAGTCGTCGGAAACATTCAGGATTGCTAGCATTCAGCTTAGTCGTTTTAGTTTATCATGTTGGCAAATGTAAAGGCCATTATCTATTTCCTGTGAATTTAGCTCTGCCAACGACAAACTGCACACGCTACCATGTTCTAGATATTGGGAGAGGCCATTATCTATTTATATGAACTACTCCTTGCTGCTGCTGCATGTTCTACATGATGTGATCTACCCACCAGCACCTATTTAAGGCATTGAACATCTCTCTTTTTTTAGGATATACCCACAAGGAGGGTTTACCAATTTTTTGCAGAATTTTTTTTGTGACCGTAGGTTTTTAAGTATGAACTTGGTGTCCACAAGCTTGTTTCAACTGTAAGTTCCAAGCTTGTTTTATCCTACCACTTTGGCTATCTCTTATATGTTGCTACTGGAGAGTATGAACTTGGTGTGAAACTGTAGTATTCATCTTTGTTATCTTTTTCTTGAAATTCATTATTTATTTTAACTTGTGGATTTTTTTAATTTGTACGATTATATTTTAAAACAAAATATTTTCTTTGCCGAGTGCCGTACCGAGGCACTCGGCAAAGATTTTTTTAAAAAAAATTATTTCTTTGCTGAGTGCCGGGCAAGGGCACTCGGCAAAGTTTTTTTAAAAAATAAAAAAAACAACTTTGCGGAGTGCCCCCGCAAAGGCACTCGGCAAAGTTTTTTAGAAAAAATTTGCCGAGTGCCTAGGTTGGCGGCACTCGGCAAAGTTTTAAAAAAAATAAAAAAATTTTGCCGAGTGCTGGGTCGGGCACTCGGCAAAATACCCGTTAACGGCCGGCGCCATAACGGCCAGAAAAATTTTGCCGAGTGCCGCCTCAAGCACTCGGCAAAATTTTTTTATATTTTGACGAGTGCCCCGATAAAAAGCACTCGGCAAAGTCCCTTTGCCGTGAAAAATTTTGCGAGCGGACTTTGCCGAGCGCTACACTCGGCAAAGCCGCGGCCTCCAGTAGTGAAGGAGGCGATGATCAGAAGGTGGTCTCCCTCTAATATGTAATTTTTTAATAAAATATATGCTATGTATGGTACGTGCTCTTAGCAAATGACGGTACATGATAGTATATGCTAAAATAATAAATGATTTTGCCATTATACGATGCTTATTATGTTGATAAAATGATGGTACGTGATGGTATATGTTAAAATAATAAATGATTTTGCCTTTATAAGCTGCTTATTGTGTTCCGACATGTTTTGAGCAAATGAAGATACGGAGACAAAATTTACTTTAGTGTGTGAAAGTGAATGGTATTGTTCCTTCAAAAAATCCCGCAGGATAAAATCGAGGAAAATACAGATGGATATGCTATGAAAAACTCCTTAACAGCCAGTGGGAAAACAAGGAGAAAGATATAGCATATAATGATTATTGCCTGGTTGTAAACTCATATGAGAAAACCTTTTTCAGAAGAAAACTCATGTTGTTTAGAGAACAATATATGTCTTTGATATCCCTTTAAAAACCCCTGTGGGGGAAACAAGGAATATGACATATGCTTATGTTAATATTGCCTCATTAAGAACTCTCTATGAGAAACCTTGCGAGGAGAAACTCATGAAGAGAAAAGAGTGTAATATGATGGTTTGTACAGGCTAATTTCTAGGGGATTTCTCCGCCTGAACTTTGCAAATCTCTAAGTCGCCGCATACCAATTTCTTTAACACATTTCTCAAATGAGGAAGCTGGTAGGGACTTAGTGAACAAATCAGCGAGATTATCACATGATTTTGTTTTCAAGATATCTATTTCTCCATTCTGTTGCAATTCATGAGGATAGAACAACTTAGGAGAGATATGCTTGTTGATGTTGCTTTTGATATAGCCTGTCTCCATCTGTGTAACACAAGTCGCATTATCTTCATAGATAATGGTTGGAGCTTCGATAGCACCAATACCACAAGACTGCTATATGTGGTTAATCATTCTGCAAAGCCAAACACATTCACGTGAAGCCTCATATAATGCAACTATTTCAGAATAATTTGTGTATGCAGTCACCAAAGTTTGTTTGGAGGACGTCCACGAAATGGCTGCTCCATTGTGTAAAATCCAGCGTCATTCTATCCAACCAAATCAGAATTTGGGCCTCTTTTTAAAAAGAGCCCAAGATCTCTTGTGCCATTAACATATCTGAGGATTTACTCATGTCCAATGTCTTCTGGTAGGAGAAGCGCTGTGTCTAGCTAGCAAGTTCACTGCGAATGCAATGTCAGGCCTGGTGCTATTTGATAGGTACATCAGCGCTCCAATGGCACTAAGATATGGATCATGGGGTCCCAGAATTTTATCCCCCTCATCCTGAGGTCTGAATTGGTTAGTCTTCATTTCTAAACACCAAACAATCATGGGGGTTTTGGAGGGATATGCTTTGTCCATATTGAATTTCTCCAATACTTTCTGGGCATAGGCAGATTGATGCACAAGGATTCCAGTTGGAAGGTGCTCAAGTTGTAGGCCTAAGCAAAATTTGGTTTTACCCAAATCCTTCAACTCGAACTCCATCTTTAGATGTTTGCATGCCTCATCAATATCTTGTTGGTTGACAATGATATTTAAATCATCGATATACACAGATATAATGCAAAATCCCATTTGGGACCTTCTAATAAAGACACATGGGCAATCATCATTGTTAGTGTATCCCTTCTGCAGAAGGTATTCGCTAAGTCAGTTGTACCACATCCTTCCTGACTGCTTTAAGCCATAGAGTGACTTTTGAAGCTTTACACAATACATGTTGCGACTTACGTTTTGATTCGGTATATATGTCCGAATCATGTGACCCATAAAGATATGCAGTCACTACGTCCATCAACTGCATAGATAGATGATTTTGCATGGCCAGAGATATAAGATATCGGAATGTTATTCCATTCTTGACTGGAGAGTATGTCTCATTGAAATCAATGCCGGGTCTCTGCGTGAACCCTTGTGCTATAAGTCTCGCTTTGTATCTCACCACCTCATTGTTCTCATTCCGCTTTCGGATGAAAACCCATTTGAATTCCACAGGGAATACTTTGGGAGGTGTAGGTATTGCTTGAGTTAATACCTTCCTTTTGGACAGCGAGGATATTTCTACTTGGGTTGCATCCTTCCATTGATTCCAGTCCGAGCGCTTTTTGCACTCTGCCATGGTCCATTTTTACGGACTTCAGCAATCATTGTGAAGAAATATGTGTCGACAATTGTAGTCTTTCGGCCATATGATTCTCCAGACTCAAGATAGTTGATGGAAATTTCATGTACCCTTTCTGATGCATCATCATCTCCCAAAATGGTTGCATCAGGGCATTTCGATGTCCCAACATCAGTAATTGAGCTGTTGATGTGGGATGTGAAGGTTTAACCTCCATAGGGTGTTTCTCAACATGGGGTTGAGTTGCATTTACTTGATCAAAAGATTTGTTCTTCTTTTTTCTTTTCTTGCTGAAAGCTGCATCCGTGGAAGTAGCCGTACTTCTCCCCCTCATACTTAGGAGATGAGTAGTTTTATTTGGTATCTCTACTCTTTTTGGCACATTTCTCGTAGGATTATAGGAGTTTGTAACACCCTTATAATCAATAAATGCATCTGGCGCATTATTTACAATGTGTTGCAAATTAATGATTTTCCTAACTTGGAGTTCAGTCTCTGAAGTACGTGGATCAGAGTTGGAGATGTCTGTGGCATCCCAGTTGATTTCTTGGCATTCTTTGTGGTACTTAAAGTCTCCCTCTAGTGCCAGGAAATGATCTTCATTGAAGATACAATCAGCGTACCGGGCCATAAATAGGTCCCCTGTGGCGGGCTCCAGGTATTTTATGATCGACAGAGATTTGTATCCCACATAGATCCCCAATTTCCTATGGGGGCCCATAGTTGTTCGCTGCGGTGGTGAGATTGGTATGTATGTGGTGCAACCGAACTTTCGCGGGTGGGAAATGCTTGGGGAATTTCCACGTACTAGTTGCAACGGCGAGGTTGCATGGTATGTAGTTGGACGCAATTGAATGAAGTCAGTAGCGTGTAAGATTGCATGACCCCAACATGAGGTTGGAAGGTTGCAATTCTGTAGTAATGGTCTTGCAATAAGTTTGATTCTCTTGATGAGAGATTCGGCCAACCCATTTTGAGTATCGACATATGGGACCGAATGCTGCACTTGAATTCCTAAGGCCATACAATAATCATTGAAGGCGCATGAGGGAAATTCAGCGACATTGTCCATCCGAATGGATTGGATTTGATGTTCAGGATGCTGCTCTTTAAGTTTGATAACTTGAGCGATAATTTTAGCAAATGCATGATTCCGTGTCGAAAGAAGAGACACATAAGACCATCATGTGGATGCATCTATTAGAACCATGAAGTACCTAAATGGTCTAGACAAAGGTTGAATGGGACCACATATGTCTCCTTGAATGCGTTCAAGGAACTTGAGTGGTTCGGCTCAAATTTTGAGGTAAGGGGGCCTCAAAATTAATTTCCCAGTGGCACATGCGGTGCACGTAAAATCCGAAGATTGGGGAAATTTTGCATGACTTAGTGAGTGACCAACAGAATTGCTTGTAATTTTCCTCATCATCCCTATGCCAGGGTGACCAAGGCGATCATGCCAAGTTTGGAATGCATTGACATTCTGGAAAATTACTTTGCACACAACATGTTGTACAGATTTTATATATGTATAGTACAATCCAGATGGGAGTGAGGGAACTCTTTCGAGTGTATCTTTGCCATATCCGTTGTCCCTTGTAATGAGAAGGAATTCCTCATTATTTTCAATATGAAAACCTTTTTTTGGATATCTCTATAACTCAATAGGGTAGGAGTAGAATCGGGATACAAGAGTGCATCCTCAATTGTTATCGATGTACCCATAGGGAGCGTAATAGTGGCTCGTCCAGAGCCTATAATTACAGCATCACGCCCAACGATTTTTAAAATATTTTCTCTATTCTTTGTACAAGTTTGGAAATATTTTATTTCCCTGAGTATAGAGTTAGTGGCTCCACTGTCCACTAGGCACATTTCCTCCACCATCGGATTGAACCCCGTACAATCTATATAAAATTGGAGAATAAATATGAAATTCTCAACAAATAAATATAGAATGTGCTTGATGAAATAAAACTAAGGACAATTAACTATTACAACATTTAGAAATAATAATGTAGATCTCAAATGGCTAGGAGTCTATGCGTAGTTTCCAAATAGGTCATCAGAAGTGTATTCGATGAGCATATTGTTGACATCATCTGCGTTGCCATCAGGTGGAGGAAGAGCCATGGTGTTGCTTGGTTTCGCTGGGGCGGAGGTTGAGCATCCTGGGGTTGCCAGTGCATTGAAGTGTGCTTCATGCTTTTGTCCACCTTGGTTGGCGCGTCCTTGGTTGGAGCGTCCACGTCCCACGAAATTCAAGTACAAATCCACTAAGTGCTTAGGGGTGCGACATTTCTAAGTTGGGTGATTGTAGCAACCACCCTTGGTACAAGTGCTAGACTTGTCTTTGCTGAACTTAGAATTGTCGTCCTTTCCCTTAGCACTACGAGGCTTACAGTTTTCTCTTGTGCTTGTTCTTGCCATGAGAGGGTCCAGGAGTGCTATTTTTAGAAGCACCCTTGTTTGGTTTCTTCTAAGTGGTTGCATGTACCTCAGGCAAAGGCTTGGCACCGATAGGGCCTTGATTGGAGTTCCGGATGAGGAGCTCATTGTGCCTTTCAGCCTGAAGTAATGTTTTGATCAACTCAGAATAAACAGTGAATCCCCTTTGATGGTATTATTGCTGAAGGATCATATGAGCGGAAAGCATGGTAGACAGAGTCTTCTCAATTTTCTCCGCATCGGTTGGTTCCTTTTCACAAAATTTTAGTTTGGAACTGATTTTGTGCACAGCATGGTTGAACTCTCCAACAGTTTTGAAATCCTGTATGCAGAGATGGTTCCACTCATGGGTAGCCTCTGGGAGGAGGACTACCTTCTGTTGTTCATACCGTTGTTGCAAGGCAAGCCAGAGAGCTCGTGGGTCCTCTTCCATCAGATACTCAGACTTGAGATCTTGATGGATGTGGTTCCTTATGATGTATAAGGCATGGTACTTTTCTGGTTCAGATAATGGAGCTACACCCTATTGGGGAGCTTCAATTGCCTTGAACATTCCGCGTAACGATAGACTCACTTTGAGATCCATCGCCCATGTAGGGAAATTGTGTCCGTCGAGAGCGAGCACATCAAATTCTTTGTTTGATGAAAGGGGCGCATCAATCTCTCACTTGGCCATGGTTCCTACAGGTGTATTGCCATAGACTTAATTAAAATCAATGGCATAGTTGTAATAATAATTGAATGCGAATGCGTAAAATCAAGGTAAACTTGAATTAATAGAAGGGATTTGTCTCATGTTATGGAACTTAGGTAGTCACCATGGAGGTGTAGACCTTTTTGTAATTTTAATTGATTCGCGTCAAGATATATTGCGTGTATGTTCATAGTCAAATTGGAGTGCACTTTGAGGAATAAATCCCCATAGTTGTACATGGTACTACCTTGTGATTGCCAATTTGATAATAAACAAAAAGGTGACATCGAGGAATCAAGATAGAAAAGAGATAAATCGACCATAGCATTTGCATAAGTACATGTTATAGGGAATTGAAATGAACAAAACGCATTGAACATGTATGAAATTGTATTAACAATGTAATTAAAAAGGGAAATATTTACAATGCTTCTACACTGGAAGTATGCAAAAATATGTTTTTTTTACTTCCACCAAATAAATGCTCCATGTTCTAAAAAAATGATCTCTCTCTGAATACATTCTAGTAGAAGAGACATGGACTATGAAAAAGTATAAAAAGAAAAAAAAATGGACACATGAAGGTCCAAAATTTTGAAATAAAAAAAATGTGCGCACATGAAGGCTCATGCATATAAAAATATGATGATAGCCATGTCTCAAGGAAATAAGATAGAGGGAGATCATATCAAATGAAGGAATATTTTTAACATATTACGTTCCACTCAGGTGCACATCTTGATCTAAGAGTATGACACTTCTCTTCTTGGATCCAAGCTTGACTTTACAATATATGCAAGGTAAGTATGCTACATCTCTATCCAACCCAAAGCTCCACATATGCCATTAGAAGTAGGATAAATATGCCTTGGTGAGGAAACAGAGACACCATATGAGCGACATGAGAGTACAATATGGGGATCTTAAGTTTTCTTTTTTAAAAATGTGCAAACCCTCCGGTATGAAACTTACGAGGAATGAAAAAACTAGTGCTCAAGTCAAGCTACTCTGTCTTGCAACCACCTATGACGAAGGAAAAAGCCATAGCCCCATGAAGGACTAAGGTAATATTGGTGAGTTTTTCAACATTGCTAAACCTTCCAATCAAAGAAGAGTATGTTTGTTGTACATATGGTACTACTGAAATGTAATCGGCATTGTAGCAACTCCTGATCAACAACCTATGTCATAGCTTTTGCTTAGGACAAGCAAAGGATAAGCTTGGGGGATATTGTTGCTGGTCCTTACAGGCCAAATCTGACCGTCAAATAAGATAGGAAAAGAGGAGAACTAACATGCCTTACTCACATAATTTATTTATATTAACCTATTTTCACATGTATTGGAGAATAAGTGTTTTGTAGGACAACATATGAAATAACACCAAAAACGTTCTCAAAGTACAAAAGAAATGCAGCGTAACACCATCTGACATGAGCACAAGGGGAAGAGGCCCACAAACTAGTGGCTACCGATAGTATTTAAGCCCAAACCCCCGAGTGTCATGACCAAGGCCCACCTTCCAGCCACCATGTCGAAGACAGTGGCGGGGAGGAGCCACCTGGGGTTGGCCGACCCCAGGGGTCGGCTGACCCCTGGCCGCACTGCCTTCCTCCAGCCTGCGCATGGGCCCTCCTCATCAATGCCCCAATGCTGTGGCACGTGGGATCCTTGAATATTACCTGCAAAATCGATGCTAGGAGTAGTATAAGTAAGAGGGAGAGGCTCCCCCCACATGACAAACCATACTTGGAGCCTCTCTCCCTCTCTACTCTTGTACCTTTTACATTTGTACTTTTAGGAGCCAGGCTAGAGCTTTGTCAGAGATCTTGGACTACTCAGAGTTGTTTGGTACGATAAATATCATTAGCTCCTTATGGCTTTGATCTCAATCTATCATTGTTTTGCTTATGATTTAGTGATCAGTTCATATGCTATTTGGTTAGCATATGAATCCTACACTCGATCAGTTATGCAATGTACGGTTTAGGCTAGTTGATCTAAGCTATGGTGGCGGTTCATCGTCTGTTCTTGTAACGAATGTTCTAGTAGAGGACTCTAGATGAAGACGGAAGTTCCTGGCCGACGCTAGAGTAGTAATCAGTAGCGTAGATGTGGTGTCTAAGCTTTTGGTTACCTTCGAATATGACTGTGCTCCACGGAAGAGAGGGTAGGCGGCAGGTGGTGACAACGTCGTCCGTCCTTTGTAATGCCCCACGTTCGGGTACAGTGTATGAGTCTAAATTGCCTTACGCGCTTGCTGGTAGACCAGTGCTCGTTTGGTCTCCCCGGGTGCCTGGGTGCTTAGAACTAAGTCGTAACCATGTGTTTGTATGATCACCTGCTAATCTTTGCATAGCAACACTAGGATTCTTGTATGCCTGCTCTTGTTTAGTTTCATTCTTTATTCTTTATTCTTTATTTTATCCCTAAGATTGGCTTGTGTGTGTCACACTATCCCTATTTTACCATGGCTTATACCCCTGCTATGAACGTTGGTATATTATACTGCTTGTTATCTTGTTCATGTACTTAATAGAGAGTTTTACACTTATGCCTCCCTTAGGAAAATATAAATCATGATACTCGAATACTTCTGGGTGAAATGCTACAATGGTATATGCGTACGCTTGTGGATTATTTCTGTAGACGTTAAAAAATACCAACAGGCTCGACGTTGTGGCCGATGGTGTCAGGTACGGGAGCTCTAGCGGCCAGCGCATAAGTGTGATAGCCCGGGGAAGAGGCAGGCGGCGGCATGCTCTTGGCGAAGAAAATAAAAAAATCTGAGCGGTTGAAGAAAACGAAAAGAAATGCAGGTGTTTGTTTTATTTAGATTAGATATGGACCCATACGTAAGACCACCACTGATTTTATATGCTCCTGATGCCCAATAGATGAAGCTAGGTTAGTTTTCTCGATCGGTTGACTGAGACTCTTCCTCAGATAGTACCGTGGGGCGTTCTTACCCCACCGGTCCAGTATTGCTTTTAACACATGCGACTAGTTGTAGCGAGGGACCATCCTCAATCTGAGAAGTTATTGCTGGCAGGCAGCCACAGCATTGCAATTATATGCAGCCAGAAGCATTGCACCGCTGTGAAGGTAAACTACCGTGAGCAGGTTTTCCTGTTAGACAAGTAATTCTAATTCAACAAACTCAGATATAACTAATTTTTGAAAGTATGATTGGAAATATTTCAGTCGTCATAAATGTTTCAGTGTAGCATGCTTAGATACAGTTTAAAATCATTTAGAAAATGGAGAGTGGGCGAAGAACAACATCATATATAGGGGCAATATTGAAGTCTCTCCCTCTATCTCTCTCTCCAAAAGATAAAAAGGTTCTATCTGTTTTGGGCGGAAAAATTTGGAGAATAACATTTTGATGGCTCTAACGAACGTCTGTTGCGGATGGAAATGTTATGGAGTACTCCCTACGTCCCAAAATAAGTACACATCTTGCTTATCGAGGAGTCAAATATTTTTTAGTTTGACCAAATATATACACAAAAGAACTAATATTTATGATGTATAACAAGCATTATTATATTGATCATGTAGGGAATGTACAACCTATAGACAAACAGGGTTGTCGCAAAGGTTTTTGGAATAGTTAGACAAATGCAGCTCGTACAATGGACAATCTCTTTAGCTGTCTGCAAATTATTTAATACTATGATGTAGCAATGACCAATCATGAATTCCATTTTGTATAACGTTGTGTTGTTATATGATAGAAAACAAAGCAAGCATAAATAAGATGGACATGACTACAATATTTTTAGAACCATCGATATAAAAGATATATTATATATTTTTATACAATAATATAATATAATAGTTTTCATTAATCAAATATAGCATAACATCATGAGTTATCAAGTGGACTGCATAGCCAGCTTCTACTATATACTGAAATCGATGTTTCCGTAGTTGGATTGATCTACTAGCCAGCCCTTGTCTGTTTGCTGCTGTCAGCCAAATTTTCCTCTCAATTCCATAACCCATGTTCTCTATTCTGAAGGATTATAGGTACCAATCTTTTATGGCTTCCTTCGGTATGCTCACATCTCAGTCTTCCTGCAGTATGCTGACATCTCGGTCTTGCTGCAGCAATATGATACTATCAAATACTACAATGAAGAGGCTCACAAGTAGATGACTGGTATACTGAAGAATCATGCTGCAGCTGCATGTGCCTATTATTATATTTCCTAACAAGTCGATTTTGTTAACAAGGATATGGCAATCAGAACTACAATTATGTGATGTAACCGTAACAGATAACAGACAACAGGTATACTAGTAGTTCGGACCATACATTCAGTCATTCAGAAAACAGATAAATGCAACACATATATTTTCAGAACTCTAACAGCAGCATAAATTCAACACATAGTGCACAGCTACATAGCTCATAGTGCAGAATTGAAACAAAACTTGCTGACTCTATAATTACATAACACATAGTGCTGAATTGAAACAAAACTTCCTGACTCTACACCAAAAAGTGCAAAACCCATCCAGATGCTCAACACAACAGTGGATAATCTACAATTGAAAACTAATGCTGAACATCCATTTCAGCAATCAAAATTATCACCTATTGATGTAAAAGATGCCCAGGCCATCATAAGTGAGGAAAAAACAGTCTCAACTGAGCAGCTTAGGGAGATTACAAAGAAAAGTGAATGAAACGTGCTCAACTAAAATCTAACACCTCAAATTGTCGCTTGCTGTCTGTCTGCACGTACACTCGCATGCCTATAGATCGTAATCCAAAACCTGACGCCTAATGAGAGCTTTCTCTCTTCTTTTTCTGTCAAAATCTGAATCAAATTTCATGTGCCATTAAGGAGGCAGGATTCATGGATGCCGTGCTGCAAGGCCAAGGGCCGGCCACAGCCCACAGTTGCATATGCATCCATGAGAGATGAGACATTTCTTTCCGAAAAACAGACAGTGGTGCCACCTCTATTGAGCAATGAACCAACTTCTCATGTTCAACCTACCAATTACCAATTAACAAGGATATGGCAATTTTAATTCAACAACACACACAGCAACAATGTATTTGGAATTAGTGTTCTTACCACGCTGGATCCCAACTTGCTCGATGCCCAAATGAAGGAGACGATGGGGGGAATGGAGCCATCGAAGAAGCCGATGACGCTGGGTCCCAACACACAGCCGTGCTTGCCGCTGCAGCTGCATTGACCTTGCCCTTCCGCCACGCCGCCACCGTGCTTAGGCTATTCCGCCCCAAATCCGCAGATGTGCCGATGTCCTCCATCTCATGGGTAGGGAAGACAGCCGGGGAGAAGTTAGGATTATATGCTAACAGTGGTGGATTTGTAGTGAAAAATACATTTCGCATGCGCCCTCAGCTTCCTTCGAGCGAGGACCGTCACTGAATAGGCGTGCTCGTCGACTCGAGTAGTCGGGCCTATGCAACGCGCCTCCAACCGCGAGGAAGTCTCAGGGTACGCATGCTAATTGCTTTGCGAGGCGAAAATGAGAGCTTCTCTCCTCATTGAATACAGTGGACCAGGGTTATTTTTGTAAAAGTAGGAAGACATAGATGGGGTATACAGACGCGTTGTACATGCCTTAATTTACTTATTTGGATATACAAATATTGATACCATTTTCTGTATAACTAGTCAAACTTAAAAGAGTTTGACTCCACGACAAGCATAATATGCGTTTATTTTGGGACTGAGGAATAACATCTTGAAATTTAAAGGTGGTTTGCCATGGCTTTTTTTGATTCAAAGTTCTTTGCAACAGAGTAGAGGTAAATTACCTGCGGTATAACTGGGTTACGATCATAGGAAGTAGTGTAACCATTCACATCTGCTTGCATGGCCCAAATTGGGCACTCCTCATCTCGATTCGTGATCATATGGAACTGACCTTCGCCTCCACTGTAGATGCCTCCGTCACCTCCACTCCATAACCCTGGATGGAACATGCTCGGCGGCGTCGCCATTGTCACCGGCACAGCAACTGCCGGCCCCTGCTGCTGATCAATAGCGTGCGAGAATACTGGGAGCCTGTGCATCTGCGCAGACTGCGATAGCGTTCCCCACTGCTGCTCCATTATCTTCGACTCTGATACAACCCTCCCACCGGCCGAGTCCACCAACAGATTAGCAGCTCCGGGCCATGAAAAGTTGGAGCCAACATTCGAGGTGTCCATGCTGGCGAGCCTGTACAATTGTGGCAGGACCGGCGACGCGCTGCTGCTCGCCGTAGCTTGTTGTGGAGAGGGCGCGAGCACGATAACATTGGTGGTGCACGACGAAGTCATCGCCAGTGCTGCTGATGATGCAGATGAAGCAGTGGCTGCAGCACCGGGCTTGCTGCCCTTGGGTCGGCGGCGTCTGTACGGAGCGCCGACGGGGATGTCGCGGAGGGCGCCGCCGCGCGTCCAGTAGCGATGGCAGGTACGGCAAAAGTGGCGCGGTTGCGCGAAGGAGTAGTTGTTGAAGTAACAAAACTTGGTGCTGGTGGAGTCACAGCGCGGGCACCTGAGCCCTGGCTCTGGCTTTGGGATCCTCAGCAGCTTGGAGCGCTCAGACATGGACCTCGGTTGGGCGTCGGCTTGCGCTGCTGGGGCGCTACCATCGCGGCTTCCACCTCCTTCGGAAAGCACCTCTGCGGCCATGGCTTGTTCATACTGGAGAAGATTGCCTTCACCAGCAACAACAGCTGATGCAGGAGGAATATTGATGTTACTAGTAGTAGTTGCCTGCTGCAGCTGCAAAAAAATTGAAGATAATGAAAGATGAATCAAGAGAGCGATTTATATAGTATATTCGAAGATATAAATGATTTAGTTCGTCTACGATATATATCAGCAACGGGAACTATATGTATCTACATAATAGTGGTTCCATACATAAATTACCTGCTGGTTGCTATTCCAGCTTGTGGAAGCTAGGAAGACTGGGGGGATGATCATATTTGTGAACTTAAGTAACTCTAACAGGCCACTTGTTGTGTGTGTGTGTCTGTTTGGGTCACTTGACTCCACGGAGTGATTGATATATATATTGCAGCTTCCGATGGAATAGAAATGGAAACGCACTAGACTAAAAGAGACTCGCATCTTGTCTCTACGCACTACCCGACACAGGCGCTTTGCCGAGTGCCATACTCGGCAAAGCTCACACGGCAAAGAATCCTGTGCGCAAAGAGCTCTTTGCCGAGTGTTTTTCGGCAAAGTTGGAAACGAAAAAGCCGAAAACTACAAAATTCTATAACTTCTCAAGATCTACAAAGTTTATTTTGGTTGTTTGATCATTTATTCATCCGACATGGTGGTTCTAATATTGTTCACAAATCTTATCTAGCTCTCATGTAGTTTATGAAAATACAAGAGAGAGATATAAGATTTGTGAACAAATTTACTTTCACTTGTCATATGAAGAAATGACAAAAAAAATTGTATATCTTGATAAGTTATACAACTTTGTAGTTGAAAACTTTTTTATTTGAATTAATTTACTGCCTCAAAATATGATTTGAAAATTATCTTTGCCGAGTGTAAAAAAAACACTCGCAAAGAAGCCGGCACTCGGTAAAAAGCTTCTTTGCCGAGTGTTTTTTTTTTTTACCGAGTGTTTTTTACTTGGCACTCGATAAAGAGCTTCTTTGCCGAGTGCCCGAAAAAAACACTCAGCAAATCACCAGGCACTCGGCAAAGAGCCGGTTTCCGGTAGTGACGTACTCTCTAGCTATGATTTATGTCTTAGTCAAATATAACGATGTATATCTTACTCAAGTCACACCAACTAATAGACCTATTTGTTTCGAGTTGTAGATTGCGAAAGTGGTCTATAGATTATAACAATCCATAAGGGATTTAATAATCTAACAATTGAATTGCCAAAATTTGAGGTGAGAAACTGCTTATTTGTTTCTGCTTGTAATTGTGAAAGATACAGTCCACATCCCTTAAGCACACATGGCATTAATCTATTTTTAATGGGTGCTATCATGCATATATATTAACTCATCTACTACACATTGAAGTTTTGCTGGCCTAGTAAGATACAATGAGATATATAGTTATGTTGCACTAGATATCGCTTGGGCACGAACTGATATTACAACAGGTTGTATCATAGGACATAATCTCTCACAGTATTTACGTCAATTAGTTGTCTTAGATAGATATATCATAGAAAGTAATATTATGATACTGTAAAATACAGTGGTTGTATCTAATTGATGCCTCACTGATATGTTATAGAAATACAAATATACAATACTATACTATATATACTATATACTCCTACTTCCATTTAGAACATTGATTCGGTCTACAACACACGTTTTTTACCACTATTTTGCCAAAGTATTGTTGTTGAAAGTCATTTAATATATAATTATTTGAATGTATTTTCTTTGCAAATATGCTATTGACATTTTCATGTGGCATTTCAAAGTTTCTAAAATTTGACTAAGCATATCCCTAAAAGTTAACGAATGGGAATATTATACATTATTAGTGGTTGCTGTGGCGTCAGGTGGTAATTGAGGGTGTGATAACTAGAACGGCCCCCCACACGAGGCTGCTGTCACCAATACAAAAACGAGATGGTTTTTTATTAAAAAGGAAATAGATATACAAATTTGAGTTGAAGATTGCACGAACCGTGCGGTAGATGGAACGCAAGATCACTCCTCCTTTGGTTCATCTATCTATGGAGTATATGTAGCGTGACATCCATGTTTAAATCAATAATTCTAATCACATTCACAACACTACTGTAGTCAAACAGGTATCCTGTCACATGAACATGTTTGCACTCATACCACATGCTACTAAAAGTTGGAAGGTCATCACCCAAACAACTGATTTAGCCAACCAAACAGATCCTAATTTATGCACTTATACAGTTAAGCCTCCTTTGGTTCATTGGAAAAATGGAGAAAAATGTAAGATTGAAAACCCTATAGGAATTTCTACGGTTCATTACTTTGGTTCATAGGAAGTGGAATCGACTTAGCGGAGGAAATTTTCCTGTGCCTGTCATTTTAGAGGGAAGCCTACAGGAAACTTAGCATTCCTCTTAAACATCGTGGTAAAATTCAATGCTGTTGCTAATTAATGGTGATTCTTGCATGTGGGGCCTAATTGTCGGGTGATTATAGAAGAGATTTTAGCCATGTTTGACCAAGTAGCGAAAAGGGACAACTTTATCATCGGTTGGGTATACAAGATATTTTAGCCATGTTTGACCAAGTAGTGAGAAGGGACAACTTTATCGTGGCTTAAAAATTCTCTAGGATTTTTACGTTTTTCTTATGGTCTATCCAAACGATTATTTCTATTATATTTTCCGTTTCTATTTTTTTTGCAACTGTACTCATACAGAATTCTTATATTTTTCTCTATTCCTCAAATTTCGCATTTGTATGGTTCAAAAGGCCAATGGTTAGATAGTCTAGGAGAAATCCAATTGGCTAAGAGGATATGTTTAATGGCAGTTTGCAATTCGTTAGCTAAATGAGACATAGAAATAAACACTATAGTGGAGAGTTATGTGAGAGAGATGTTTCTAGGAGATCGCGCTAGACTAGCTATTTGGGAGTCGCTAGCTATTTGATCTTCCTCCTTGGTAGCCAATGGAAGTGCTACGTTTTTATTATTTTTATACCTCATTTAGCTATCTATTTGCAACTTGCCATTGATAGTCAATAGAATTCCTCCTTACTAGCTATTTAAGAACCATTGGAGACATCCCTATAATCTAGCTGCACTGGGTCCTCTTCGAGAATAAAAAAGTGACACATCTCAATTATAGAATTGCCTCGTTGACCAGGGCGGTGAGGAGCGGACACGCATCCCTATGCTACAAGTGCGACCAGCTGCTTTGCCTTCCTGAGACCACGTCCACGTGCATCCACATGCATCTTAGGCTCTTGGTCTAATAAAGGTAACAGCAGCTAACTGTTTTCGATGAACCTCATTTATGAAAGTAATAACATAGAGTATATATGCATGCACCTAGCTAGCCAGCCAAGAGATCAGGGCCGTTTGGTTACCTGACTGTGTTGGAGTCTGTGCACCTACAAGCGTTTGTTTTCTTTACCTGACTTTGTTGGAGTCTGTGCACGAGCGAGCAACTCGTCGCTTGAGCCAATGGAGCAAGGCCAGGCGAGGCAAACGCGTCTCGAGAACCAAACGGCCCCTTGTGCACCAGGGTGGGTTCTACCTCTGTGTCAAAAGCAAAATTTATCTTAATTCTAGAACTCATCCCTTGGAGTGAAAAATTATTTTATGTTTCGTATGGATTCGGTACCTTGCTACTCAAATATGTACTTTTACTAGGATTTTTAAACTTTTTACTAAATTGAACGTTCAAAAATTGTGATGATGCTGAGGCGCACTAACTTTTACATTTTCTATAAAACCTTTCTTGATGTCAGAAAAAACAATGAAATATCCTTGACACGTATATGCGTAGGAAAAATAAAAAAGACATGATACGTAATCTACCACACAGTATCCGGACTTGGAATTAGGCATCACTAGTTTACCATCATGTTCTAGAAGAAAAAAGCATTAGAACTTTGTGTTTAGTACCTACAGCTAAAAAAATTAGTTATCATTGTGCCCTCTTTTTTGTCCAGTCGTGGTAAACTTACAAATTACTCTATGTTTTATCCATCAATATCCATAGTTTTTCTCTCTATGCATGGCACCTCCATCTATCCTCAGTATGCATATAATTGAAACATTTAGTTAAGTTATGGTGGCACTTGTTGCACCTCATGTGTCATGATGTCATAAATATTTTTTTGTTTTCAAAATTTTATCTTATTAATTGTAACATATGGTTTACCAATCTTTTACTCAAAACTATTATTTTGCATTTTATTAAAAATAAAGATTTTAGACTATAGACCGCACACTTTATTACTACCATGCTATAAATTGTCATTTAAGTCTGCACCACAATGCTTAAGATTGGTGGCAAAGCTTGAGATGAGATCTATCACTACCCTAGATTCATTGATCACTGCCGGTTGAGAAACCCCCATAAGTGCCGGATTTTGAACCGGCACTACCATGTCGCAGCAGTGATGTGGGTTAAAAGACCCGGCAGTGATGTGATCAGCGCCGGTTCGTAAAACGACCCGGCACCGATAAGGGTTTTTGAATAATCCGATCCATAATCCAAAAAAATGATAAAAATATATTCAAATTTGGGGAGGCCGCCACCGGCTAAGCGTTTTTTGCGCGAAAATCGCGCGCTTCATGTTTCCTAGGATTCGAACTTATGGCCTACCCCTCACACGTCTCCTCCTCTAACCGCTGCACCCCTTAGTCAGTTGTGTCTATATTCCATTTTGGATCCTCACATATTATATCAAATTGACCATAATTTGCATTTTTGAGGTCGAAAACGAATTCAAATCAAAAACTCATCAACTACAAAGTTTCATAACTTTTCAAGATCTACAATTTTCGTTCAGGAAGTTTTTTCATCCAAGGTCATTTACGAAATTTGAATTTCAAATTTGGCAAATTTAAACGTAGATTTAGCATGGCAAGATGAACTCAAATGAAAAAGTTTTCAACTACAAAGTTTCATAACTTTGCGATATCTACAAAATTTAGTTTGGGTGTTTTTTCATCCGAGATCATTTACAACTTTTGAATTTTAAATTTTAAACAAGTCAGATGTACTATTCCATGACAAGATAATTTCAAATCAAAAAGTTGCCAACTACAAAGTTTCATAACTTCTCAATATCTACAATTGTTATTTTGATCTTTGGTTCATCTGATAAAGCGATAATATCGTTGTTTACAAAATTTACATATCACTTACATAGTTCCATTGAGTTCCCTAAACTATGAGAGATATGTAGATTTTGTGAATAATGTTGGTTTCACTTTGTCATATGGAAATACACTAAAAATAAAGTTTGTACATCTTCATGAGTCGTACAACTCTCTTGTTCATCACTTCTTCAACCGAGGCCATTTGATGTTTCAAACTAAGTTTCCACAAAGTGTCATTTTTAAAATTTAAAATATTCCCTATAAAATATGACAAAATAATAGCAGTAAGAATATAATATCTTGACAGTCCATGATTTTAGAAAATTTTAGAAAAAAACCATATTATTTAGAGTTACTATGAGGGAGAAAGACTAGTTACAAGTTTCAGTACAGATTAAAAAAAGAGAAATAAGTGTTCTTTAACACTTTGAAACTAAATTCTAAACATCATTTTGAAGTACTAAATGATTTCAAATGAAAAAGTTGTCCATTATAAAGTTGCATAACTTTTTGAGATCTACATGCTTTGTATTGGCCATTTTTCCATCCGAGGTAGTTTTGAAAAATTCAAAATTTCAGTGCTGATTTTTTTTGATCCAGCCACATCAGTGTCGGTTCGTATTACGAACCGGCACTGATGTGTCTGGAACCACTATCAGTGCTGGTTTTGGCCTAGCACTCCCAAATCAGTGCCGGTTCGTAATAGATGTGGCTGGAACCACTATCAGTGCTGGTTTTCTAAAATCCGGCACTGATGAGGGCAGCAGTGATAGCCAAATCTGTAGTAGTGTATGAGGGGCCAATTAATTGTTCTAACATTGTTCAAAAGAATATTAATATTTAAGTCTAATAATCATCATTTACTCCAATGAAATCTCAATGACCAGTGAGATCACAACTACTTTTTGTCCATACTAACCTCTTCCATGCTTAAGATATTGATTTTCTTTATCACGGAATTATATATTGAGTAGCATTTTAAGTATACTGCTCAGAATTATACTATCAATTTATATGTCACAATATTTCTATTAAAATGTATGCACAATATGCATGTTTACTCAAAGTTAGTTTTTTTATACATTCACAGTAAGAAGTAGTTAATTTGGTTTGCTCTCCCGTCGAGGAAGCACCAGTCATGAGTTCGAGTGCTGCTCAACTCGTGATTCCCACCGGGATTTTCTCCTAATTTCCAGGTTGCCTCTTGCGCAGATGTGCCACAATGGTCAAGTGATGTGCCCGCCTCAGCTCGGAGTCTGGTGATCTTTGAGTACCTCTCAGCTGCGTCTGTGTCTAAGTATGGTTGTAGGGTTGTTTATATACAGTGTGTGTGTGTGTGTGTGAGATGTGCGTGTATAGTGTGGTGGTGTGTGTCTGTATCCTAACGTGATACTACGTAGTACTTAGATGAGAGGCCTCAAAAAAAATATAGGAGTTACTTATGGTTATTTAAATATTTTCCATATTAGCAAACGTCGATAGTTTACATGTAGATTTAAAGGATAGTTTAGCTTATTTTCAACAATGGTACAAGTAGTAATTTAGATGCAAATTTAGAGAGGTTAACTTACATTATGTTAATGGATACATGGGTAATTTAGATGTAAATTTATGGGTTATTTTAGATTATGTTCCATAAAATGGATAGATGGGTAATTTAGATGTAGATTTAGGGCTTATTTTATGATGTTATGTTTTTTTTATAACAGCATAGGTGAGTAACTTTTGAAAAGAAAAACGGATCCAATGTTTATTACTATCAATGGTTATTTTAGTCTACTGAATTGATAGCCAAATCTTTCTCATTCTTATGAACTATTCTAAGATTTATTTTTTTAGCTCATCTCATAAGGATTAACGTGGAGTGGCCTCTAATTAGTAATACTAAGATTTTGGGGCCTTCAATTAGCATTTATACTAAGATCTCTTTGCGTGCTGTGGTAAATTAAAAAAGAAAGGTGGAATAGGGCAGGATGCCGCTTTGCCAAAAAATGATGTGAAGTAATTGAAAGATGGTGAGAATTCAAGATCAATCGGTTTGTCAGTTGTAGTTTGTGACGAGATTTTCATATAGGACAGGACGAAACCATGATGGATTAGTACAGCCAGCTGGTATAGCATAATAGATAGTTACTGTCACCTATATATCATTTTATATTTCATCACACAATGCATATTGTACTAGCAAATGCATTGCAATGAAACATACAACTTGTGGCGTGGTCACCTGGATGATTGCAGCCCGGAGATTTATTCAGCAATCATGTCATGCGCTCCAATTTTTAGAATCAGGCGTTGTACTGTGCCTAAACATGCGCTATTCTAACTTGCCTTGACACTAGCTATTCTAACCTGCCTCGACCTCACCTGTCCAGGCGAGTCAATCTGGGCATTCGGGTACCCGGAACCGATCTGTTTGGTTCCTCGGGTATTTGGGTAATTCGGTTACCTAGGAACTGGAACTGATCGGTTCCTATTTCGGGTTCGGGAAATTCGGTTTCGGGATCGGAAAATTCGGTTCGGTTTCGGGAATTCCCGAACAGGAACCGAAAAACAAGAAAATAAAAAAATAGCTCATTCAAATGTAAATTTTGACAGCATTTTGCCTCATTTTGATAGCATTCATGCACATAGCACACATATATAAAAGTTCAAGGCAAACAAACAACATTCCACAATCCACAAGCAACAAACTTAAGCCTCGATGGGCATCCAGCACACTAGCACAGGCTGCACAGCAGGCAGCAGCACACACACATATAATTTCGGGTATTTCGGGCTATTCGGTTTCCCGAGGCCTGGAACCGAATTTCCCTCGGGAATTTCGGGTAGTCAAATCCTGGAACCGAACTCGGAACCGAAACCGATCAGTTCGTGAAGTTCGGTTCGGTTCTCGGGTAGTTCGGTTCGGTTCGGGAAATTCGGTTTTTGGTGCCCAGATTGACAGGCGAGGGGCTCGTCAACTGTGGATAAGAGGTGAAATGTTAGGGTTTTTAATTAAGAAAACTAGTCCATCAACCCATGCTCTCACACGGGCTAGAGTTTTAGAAGAAATATGTATTAGGTATTGTTTAGGATCCCTTTATTTCAAATTATAAAACACTTTGCTTTTTCTGGACATATTATTTTTTTATTATGTACCTAGACAGTACATCTAAGTTTATAGTAAAATCTATGTATTTTAAAATCTCAAAACATCTTGCAATTGGAATGGACGGAGGACATGTACATATAACTAATTAAGAATTAATTATATTAAATAGTATGTTTTTTCTCTTTGTTTATTTTCTAACGTAAATGACATAAAGATACTTTGTAGTCTATATGCAGGTACCTTTCAATTATTAATTAATTACTATTTTTAAGTAACTAATCCATATTTTTTATTTGTATTCATATTTTTTCTTCACCTCTATATATTTTCAATATGCAATTACTTTTACACCTTACCATTAATATGGTGCCTCTGATTGGATCATGTATTTTATGAAGTCATAAATTTCTTTTTTCAAGTTTTATTCTTATCAACTACAATGGATTTTCACTCTCTCTTGAAGTCATGCTGAAACTCTTGTGTTTATTGTATCTTTCATTAACTCTCCCTTCTGTACTTTTTAAAAATATGGACTTTAGGTCATTTATGTATTGTATATAATAGCATAAGTCATCATTTGCACGCACCATATCGTTTAAGATAAATGATAGAGCTTGAAGTGATATCTCCGCTAGGGATAGTAGTGCTAACCTCAACAAAAATTTAATACTTAAACCTTATAGTGTGATCGTTTTTTTTTCTCCAAAGTATTTTTAAAGGGTCAGTAAAATATAGTCACATCAATGGTCACCCGCACTTCTCAAGTATCAAGGAATTATATAAGTTATTATGATTATACTATAAATACATACATGCCAAACATTTAAGTTAAGATACACAAAAATATACATATCTAAAGTAATTAACAAAAATATAGAGACATTAAACATTTGGTTTAAATGACCTAAAATAACATTTAGATAATTTATAGTATAATCATAAAGTTTGACGTGTCAAAAATATAGACATGTCAAACAATATTATTTTTGATATGTCAAAGATTTTCCCATGTTTCATAATCTATGAAATTAAATGTTTATTCCAATATACATGTTTATTTGATATATATGAGAGAGTATAACATTATAGTTATTTTTACTTCATTTTTCTTTGAATTACGCAGTATAACGTAGACACCCACAACACGCACGCGACTCACCATGTTATTTTCCTTCATGATTATATGTTTATTTGATATACTTGGTGGAACATAATATATAGTTATTTTATTTCATGATTATAGAAGTATGTAATTTAAAAATATATATGTCGTAATTTACGGATTATGTATTTTAGATATTTTTTATTTATTTTTATATAATGCTTAAGGTACCTACAAATATAAAGGTAACGCCTTATATTATTTTTTACATCAACATATACGGATATGTTAATTGAAAACTTAGAATATTACTTTGCATTATCTTTCATAATGATTAAGGTGGATAACTTATAAAGTTATTGGAGGTATTTTAAATCATCTTTCATAATTGTAGATGTGAGTAATTTAGATACAAAATAAGATAATTATTTAGATTATTATCTTTCATAATAACAAAGCTAGATGATTTAGACGCAATGTCGGGCTATTTTGAATTATGTTCCATAATAGCTAATGTGGGTAATTTAGATATAAATTTAAGGGTTATTTTTTAATTATTTTAATAATGACAAACGTGGATAATTTATTTATAAATATAGGGGGTTATTTTGAAATTTTCTTTTGTAATGGCAAAGGTGGGTAATTTACATGCAGAATTAAGGGGTTACTTTATGTGTTTTTCATAATGGCAGTTGTGGGTAATTTTTAATATACCGTAATAGAACCAATGGCTATTATCGGATAGATTAGAGTTTACTAAATGAAAGGCTAGATTTTTCTGATTATTGTGAGAATTTCTTGAATTTATCTTTTTTCTAGCGCATTTGGTGAGAATTAACGTGGTAACTCCGTTGAGACCTCTAATTAGTAATAGTAAGATAGTTATCCATTCAACTTCCTTAGGGTAACTTCAGCTGAACTCGGCCTATGATGAGTTAACAATCGGTTGATGTCAGTCAGTGACCAAATTGGTCTGTCATCGCGCAGTTAGATACATTGTGGCCTATGGTCGCAGCACTAAGCATCTAGTGCCACCCATGTGCAGCTAAGTTGTGGTGCATGGCCAAGGCCTATACTATATATGATGAGTTAACAATGGGTTGATATCAGTCAATGGCCAAATATAATTGGTCTGCCATCGCCGAGTCAGATATATACATCGTGACCTGTGGTCGTAGCACTAAGCATCTAGCGCCACCATATGCAGCTAAGCGATGGTGCATGGCCAAGGTCCAAGGCCGGCCGGGATTTTGTTAAAGGCTGAAAAAAAAAATATGCTATTGGCAAGATTAGTGGAGGCTGTATGTGAGTTCCTCTACGTGACGTCATATGCTGGTACTTTGGCGTGTCCCTTGTGTCATGGAGTCGTCCAACTGCTGCAGGCGCTAGGGCTGACGAGAAGAGAAGAAGAAAACGTACTCCCTACATCTTCCCTACATCTCTTTTTAGATGTTGTTTTAGGTTTCGTGCTATAAGTTTGACTCGATTCGTAGAAAATACGTACAATATTTATATCTTCAAATAAATTTGTTAAAAAATTAGACGTAAAGATATTTCCGATGACTAATTACTTAGTATAAATATTTAGATATATTAATATATAATTACCGACCGTTGTTTCTCGAGAAGCGAGAGTGACATCTATTTTAAGACGGAGAGAGTAGGTGAAGAAGATGAGCTGGCTGGTGATATAATTGCTTGCATCCATACGATGTGATCGCTCAAGCAGCGCTTCTCGAAATCGCTGTCAGCTTCACCTGCTATGTGAGAGAGAGGACAGTGTTCAATAGTGTTGCTACAATTATTTCGCCAAAGGAGACGGAGCTGCTTGGATGTGTACCAAAGGGGGCGCTTTTCAAAGGAATTTCGTAGGAATCAAATTTCTCCATTTAGATGACGTCATAGGGCATTTGGAACAGAGGATTGCATATTTTCTTTCCGCCGAAAAGGGTTGCCTTCCTTCGTAAAACACATGAAACAAAACATTGAGTCCAAACCTAGTTTTTCGCCAAGCCAGAGATGAGTGGGAGGGAAAGATAATGGACTGGCCTTGGTGTTCGACGAAGCCGGATTGAAGCCAAAGAAGTCGTTTGGAAACTGTCGCTCGCGCCGGCGTGCCATCGTCGCGCTCTAGCCACTCGCGGCGCTACCCTCCGTAGAAATGCAGAACTAGAGGTCATGACCTCGTCGCGCTCCAGCCGCTCGGCACTAACCTCCTGCTACCCGCTCGGCTACTGATGAGAGAGAGTAGAGAGGAGTAACTATAGGGAGAATGGACTACCGAGATGGTCAGAAAACCGAGATGGTCAGAAAACTAGTGACTGGATGAGAATGAGAACTGCTGGAGAGGATAAGGATGTGATACACCATGCGTGGCTAGTGGATTGAGTCCATGGACCATGGGGGGGCAAGAGGAGATTACACATGTGTTTATTGAATCATCATTTGCAATTATAATGCTTTTACCATTTTTTCAGGTTTTATGATTCATGTGATATAGGTTCGTACATGCTTATATGTTAATAACTGAAATTTGACATTGTAATGACAAGTATTCATCTGCATTAATCACATCTCATGTTTAGGATTCCTGTGTTATAATTCCTGCATTCCAAACACCTCTATCTATATGTTTTCTGCGTTTTTCCATTCCTCTGTTTTCCTACAACACCCACACCGCATTCATGTGTTTTATTCCTTTCTTCTGTTTTCCATTCCTTTATTCCAAACAGACCCTTATTGGAGATGGGCTTTTAGTATTTATAGAGGCAGGGTGTTGTCCATCTCAACATATACTACTTTCGTTCTAAATTATAAAATGTTTTGAGTTTTCAAAATATTATTTTTGCTATGTATCTAGACATAATGTATATCTAAATGCATAGCAAAACCAAGATATCCAAAAAAAGATAAAACATCTTATAATTTAGAACGGAGGGAATAGATCACTATTAATCATGTTTTACAGAGGCGGGGCAGTGACTGCCTCTATTAAACCAAAAAAAGAAAAAGAAAACCCAACAGCAGGAATGCCGTTGCTGCTGCAGCAAGCACCCCTGTGGTACTGTTCATATGGTGAAGAAAACCGACAGCAACAGCTGCAGAAGTAGCAGCAGCGAGACTAGGTCCATATCTGGAAACCATGTGAAAAGACAGATAAGTATAGAAAAAGATGGTCATGCTCGTACATTTGGATGCCAGGATGGATAGACGAACACGGGAACATTTTGAAAATAAAAAAGCAAGTAGGAACAAACGCTTCACTTTTTATTTTAATATTACAGTAGATAGAAAAGAGAGGAAGCGATAGAGCGAGCGAGCGTGTAATGAGATAATCTAGAAGCAGGGAGGTTGGTGAACTGCGATGTGCCCTTCCATCGAATCCACGCGTCACACTCATGCACCGGCCCGCTTCTTTAGTTTCACTAAAACAATATAATATATTTGAAAACAACCCAAAAACTAGAAAATTAAAATTCTAACATCATTTAAATATTCTAATAAATTCAAATAAATAAAAAATCAAAGTTATTTTTTTTAACTTCACTGAATTATTCTAACAAATTCAAATTAAAATAAAAAATGCAAATGCACAAGTAAAATATTCAAAATAATTGGCTAATCACCATGTCTCTGATGCCTTTACTCAATATCTAAAAAAATATTGATGGTCGGCATTATCATTGTTTGGCTTATTACGTACTTGATATATATTGAACTGCATTCATGATCGAGATTATCCTCGTTCGTTCCTATATTTGACACTACCCATGTGGGACTCCGAACTTAAAAAAAATATGAAATGGTCGGAGATCAATGATATCTATATGTATCCGACCCATCTTCACCCCTATTTCGAAGCACAGATAATTTGGAGAGTGCAAATGCGATGGCTATAGAAACTAACGGCTACTTCATTGGCCTCTTCATAGGTTATTATGGTAATGATTTAGGCACGACCATCGGAATATCCTATGAGTATATCATCCTAGACCTAGGCCCAGTGGCGGAGCTTGACACAAAATAAAGGAGGGGCCAAACACAGAAGACTAGCTAGCTTCTTAGCTAAAAATAGACCTGAATGATGGGTTATAGATGAGCTAATGCCTTTGACCTGGAACTAAATGAATAGAAAACAGCTTTTCTTTAGAAATATTTTCAGAGAAGGGGGGGCAGTTGCCCAGCTTCGCCTCCAAGAAGCTCCACCAGTGCCTGGGCCAACATTGCCTTTGCACCAATTCTTTGATGACTTCATTCTTTGATCATTGGATCATTTAGTGAGTGTATGTCGCTGAAATTCTTTGATGACAATCGGAGCATCCTGTATGGATAACAGCTCCCTTACACGCTCTGTTCGTAAAAATTTTGATAAATGCTTAGCGTATATCACATATTATCCAAGGTGGAATGCAGAATGGTGCAAAGACTTAGGGCTCGCAGAGGTGGATCACACGGTGGAGGTGATTCGCAAGGTGGTGAAGGTGGTGATGATCAGAAGGCGGTTAACCTCTAATATGTAATTTTTTAATAAATATATGCTATGTATGGTACGTGCTCTTAGCAAATGATGGTACATGATAGTATATGTTAAAATAATAAATGATTTTGCCATTATAGCTGCTTATTATGTTGATAAAATGATGGTACGTGATGGTACATGTTAAAATAATAAATGATTGTGTTGACATGTTTTGAGCAATTGAAGATACGGAGACAAAATTTACTTTAGTGCTAGTTTGATTCTTGTTTTTTAAGAAATACACAGTTCTTCATGTGTATTTATTTGTTTAAGATAAAAAATTATGCTCTCCTCATTTCTCGTGATACACGGGTTGCATTAGACAACATACTTGGAACACCTTTTCTCGTTCCCACTATTGTAAAGGTCTTGCCTCCGCTTCATAATTCTTAAAAGGTTCTAGAGGTAGAAAACTTCTTTATACAAAAACTGGCATCAAACAAGTAGGGAATACCATAACAGCACAGGAATTAGAGTTAGCATAACTTATTATCAAGTGACACTAATTTAGAACATAAGATGTTTCATCGTCTAGTTCCTTTCTACTAATCTTCTGGGGATTTTTCAACCAACCCAGGGGATGCTCTGCTCGCTACAACTCTTTCAAGACATGCCTTAAAAAATTTAGGAATATATGCTAAGTAATCAACTAACAGCTTTTGGTGGAGATCTAGCCCTTCAGATCTAGCAGTAGCCTTCGCTTTTAGTTGTGCCTCCATGGCTGTCACCTGTTTGTGGTATTTTCACCAAAGCATGCCTCACCATCCTTAGCCAAGGCAGTCTGGTTTCGCCACTGCACCATTCTCGGCGCCAGATTCATTATTGGCTCTGGTAGTAAGTGAAGCTTTAGGGCCAATAAAAAAAAATTCTCATCCCCACTTCCGGTCGGATGTTCTCATCCTTGCCATGGATCTGGCTGCGTCCACTTCGCCAGCATCTTCCATGACTCTGGCCACCCATTTTTCTCCACGTCATTGTTCTCCAAATGGATCCCCACTTTCTGCCATCTATGCACAAAGTACAAGTTCAGTTTGTATAGAGTACACTATGATGGCCGAGACGGGCATTGCTCTTATGCCTTTGAAAACCTTGTTTAGAACCGCGGAGATATTTGTGTTGTGTACACCATATCTCCAACCACCATCATCGAATGCTGCTACCCATTTCTCCTTATTACTCATTTCATTTTGAATCCACTTGAAGGTCCTCTCCACCTTTGAGGCACATAGCAACTTAAGCCTTTCGATAACTTCCTTGTTCTTATGCCTTTCCCATATGTTGGCAGCAAAGTGTTGCATGCACCACCTATGCACGATCGGAAGGTAACCTTCCATGTATCCTTGAACAGCAATAAGGATCCCATGATGCCTGTCAGATATAATGCATATCTTTTGACTTGGCCCAGCCACAATCTAGTGCACCAAGTGCATGAACCATGACCAGCTTAAGCTGTTCTTACTCTCAACCAAGGTGAATGCAAGCGGTACCAGACGGTCCTCACCAACAATGTTAGTGTCCAGAAGGAGAACCCCTCTGTATTTCCTAGTCTAGAATGTATCATCAACGCTAATCCTAAGCTGGCAATGTTTGAAAGCCTCGACACATTTGGGCCTCATGACACCACCATGCTCGTCCTCCTTACCTGTTTGACATGCGAGCCATTTCACGCTTGGATTGTAGTGGGACATTGCTTTCAGAAGCCTTGGAACCCTTGCATATGCATCCTTCCAATCCCCCCACAGCATTTTTTTTTTTGCAACCACGTCCCTTCCCTGGGCGTGTATTTCATTAAGAAGATAAGAATCCACCCAAAGTTACAAGAAACCACAGTAACCAAGGTTACCAAGGCAAACCTCACCCCTCCACTCTAACACAAAGGACTACATTGGAAAATATTTTGCTACTTAGAGGGCATCAGCTAGCCGTACAGCAGCGAGCCCAGCTTCCTGTTTCCTGCCGCGCACCACAGCTCTGCCTCGTCCTTGATCTCCCTCGCAAGCCATCCCCCCACAGCATTGCCATAGCCTCTTGCTTCACCCTACATGCCTTACATTTTAAGATACGGTAATTGGTGAACCCAGCGATTGATTTGATTAGCATGAAAACCGAGACATCTGGGTCAACATATACAATGCCATATATATAGTAGCCAATGTAGCTTACCATGCAGTGAGAGTGTTCTTGGGAGGACACTAAACTTTCGCATGTGTGTAGCTAATTCACTCTGGTGATCCACCATTTCTTCACCTCATTAGGAACAGGACGTGTCCATATGTCCCAAGCGCAGCCCTACTGGCACTGAACTATGTACCTAGTGGAAGCACAAGAGTGGATGGCATTGTAAGGACGATGGTGCCTAACTAAATAATCCCTATGTTTCCTCTACAGCTGGTTCCTGACGATGCTAGTCTCCACCACTCTTTGACATCCACACCACTAATAGTCATGGTTGGACATTATGATCTATATCATCAAGCACCCTTTGTTTATCCTCTCTATCTCTTTCCTGCTGCTCAAACATTCCTTCCTCATAGTCATTATTGATTAGAGCCTCATCATAACCACAACAATCTTGGGCCAACTCATGAATCAATACCCTAGATAGTTCCATGATGAAGTTTGCTGCTTCAGGCGATGCAATAGGTACCTCTTGGGCTACTTGCTCAACTAGATCCTCCTATGTTACTTGCTCAACTGCCTTGTCTTGGGTTACCTCATCAATATGACGCACATTAGCATCTGCCCTCACTTCCATGATGGCATTTTCACCCTCAACTCTGCCGCCTGTGTCCAATATGACCTCCACACAATTCACCTGAGACCCCCTTGACTAATTCCTTGTAAAACTTCCAATCATCATCCAACTTAAGTGGCATGAGAACATAATGAGCCCTTTTGTTACTAGCATCGAACTACCACACAACATCACCTCAAAACCATCCTCGAGAACATCCAAAAGCAATCTAAACTCTAGTGACCACTTCATTAAAAATAGGTGGGTTCTCAAATCTAGCAAATTCTTTCTTCATCTTAACAAGTTGACCATCTTCATTTACGGTGCCACCACTAAAAAACCGAACAACACGATCGAACTAGGATGCCATCTACAACATCAAACTACCAACCACATTCATTAGCTCTAAGGAGTAACAACAAAAGCATAGGTAACTAACCGATCAAGACCAATGGCCATTGTGAACATCTCAAATCTAGTATACAATGTATATCATTAGCCCTAAGCCATAACTATTAGACTATCCATATAAAGCTCATGAATAGGAAGCAACCCATTACCATCGATTAACATAGCTCAAAGCCATAACTGCAAATGACAACTGGTACATAGCAAATCTATTTGAATCTTTCCTATTTCTTCATATAATATGTATATATCCAAAAATTAAATTTGGCTACCATGCAAGCAACAAAATGTGTATGTGGGGAAAACGAAACCATACAGCAACTAAATGATATGGTATACCCGATCTATTCCAATCAATAATACATTCATACATACTGCCACCTAATAAGCCCAAACACTAACCACGTTAAATCCAGCACCATACATGGCAAGGACCCAAATCAAGGGGAGGAGACGGAGGAGGTACCTTACCCGAGTGATTCCCACCAGTTGTAGGCTTGGTTTGGGGAGGGGAAGGTCTGATGTAGCACTACCACAAAAATGATTTTGTGAGACAGGCCAAATGGTTAGAGGAACTCTAGGAAAATGCCCGTCTTCGAAAATCATTTACAGAGGCAGACGTTCTAAGATGTCGCCTCCGAAAATTATCGATTAATAGAGGCAGTCATCTCAGGATGTTTGTCTCCGTAAATCGATTTTCAAAGACGGGCATGTTAAGACGTCTGCCTCCATTAATCGATGATTTTCAAAGCAGACGTTCTAAGTGTCCGTCTCCTAAAATCAAATTTCGAAGGTGAGCGTCTTAAGATGTCCGCCTCGTAAATAGTTGCATAAAACATAATTCATAACTTTTTTTATATAAACTCGGATGAAGACAAACTTTATATCAAAATTGTAGCGCTCGATGTGATCAACAACTTTGTAGTTGAAAAGTTTTTGAATTGAAACTGGTTAGCATCCCAAAATATTGTTGTAAGTTCACGGATTTTGAAATTTAAAATTTAAAATTATCAAACAGTCTCGGATGTTGACATGGTGTATACAAAAGTTATAGTTCTCAATATAGTCTACAGCTTTGTAGTTGAAAAGCTTTTTATTTAAAGTCATTTAAAGTCCTAAATATGTGTTCAAAGTTTATAGATTTTGGAATTCAAAATTTAGAATTTCTAAACAACATCGAATGTTCACATAGTTAATAACAAAGTTGTAGTGGCCAACCTAAGATACATATTTGCTGTTGATAAGTTTTTTTTTGAAGTTGTTTAGAGTTTTAAATATTTATTTTAAATTCATATATTTTGAGATTTAAATTTTTAAAATTTTCAAACTATCTTGGATGGAGAAGCATCAAATACCAAAGTTGTTGTGCTTGACAAGATTTAAAACTTCGTAGTTAAATATTTTTTTCATTTGAGTTCATTTCGTAGTTAAAATATTCAATACAAGATTACTAAATATTGATATAAAAAGATAGCATGTTATATATGGTCACAATTGATTGTGTGGTGTAGTGGTCTAGAGACTCTAGTGCTGAGGTATCGGGTTTGAATCCCTGAAGTCATAACTTTTTTGGATTTTAGGGTTTTCTAGAGACCATTAACGGAGTCAGGCGTGTTAAGGTGCCCACCTCCGTATATGGCATTAAAGGAGGCGGACGTGTTAAGGCGCCCAACTCTGCTATTAACGGAAGTGGGCATGGCTCCCGCCTATGGAAAGCCTAATTAATACAGGCGTTGTATTGGAGGCGAGCGCGGTGCCCACCTCCGAAAATGATTTAGGTAGTAGTGTAGGCGTGAAGGGCGCCGCGTGCTGGTGCCATGGGAGCGAATGAGCTCGGGTTTGAGAGTGAGGAAAGAGAAGGAAGATGGCCGGCCTCGCGTGCCTATTTTATATGGGCAAACGACTTGGTGTGACCATGTCATGCCAAAATATATGGCGTGACTCGGTCATGGTTTCAGTGTGGCACACTGAGTCGCGCCAGAAGCTTTGGTGCGATTAGGTAGGTGTGTCACGCCACATGAGGGTTGGCGCGATAAAATGCGCTACTTCCTGAAAAGCTAGCCGCTGGCCGGTTGTTACTAAAAATACTAATTTTTTATGGGCTAAAAGAAGTTCGTGCATGTACTTTTTGCTAGGAAAAAAAAGTGTGCAAGGTGATAATTGACAAAGGTTGGTGGCGAACCACGACGTGGTAAAAATGCCAACTCCATCTGATCCACTTGTCGCCCTCGCACAGCGCGCGTGTCGCTAGCTGGCTGACCCAACCACCTTCCATGCTGGTGCTGGATAGCAAGGCCGAAGAGGAGGCACGAGATGCACGCAAGGCTGTGTGACGGGGACCGTACACTGAGCATAGCTGTAGCAGGTGTGTTAACCTATTTCTTCTGGAAAGCATGCACTGCTTCTTCTAGCTAATCTATGGAACAAACAGGGAGCGTGACGCGGACGTACGGACCCACGTGACGCTCGCGGGCATTCAAAGCCTTTGACAACGGATCGTTCGAGAGCTTCCTTCGTCTACGAGACTAGTAGAGGATCGAGTGATATATAGCTCGGTTGGTCTGCTTCAGGTGAGCAAGGGACCGCTCGCGGGCTCGATTTCTGGCTTCAGGTGAGCAAGGGACCACTCGCGGGCTCGATTTCAGATAGAAGGAACTTTTCGTGTCTCACGGAGTTTTTTCTAAATTTATTTTAGATTTATTCATCTTGCACATGGATGTTTTATAATAGTCAAAGTGACGTGCTCATCATGCAAGAATGCCAGATCTCTTAGCCGTATGCTCTTAGGTTTAAGTATAGATTATAGATTTAGCTTGTTTGCCAGTGGTGTGAGTGGACGTGTGCGTGTGTGGTGAAGAAAAAAATACTATAACTTGTACTAAAAGTGTAAAGGAGGCCCACCAATACCGACAGTGAGCATAGGATGCAGAAAGCTTGGTCGAGGAGTGTCGAGAGAGTACGGACGTACGATTAGAACCGTCCACTGCGCAATCTTTCTGAGATGTTGATGTGGGCAGCGATGACACTCGACCGTCCCCACGTGCTGACACTGTAGCTCACTGCAACGCTGGCGATGCCACTGTTCATCCGTCCTTTCTGCTGTTTTATTCACTGTTCCCCACTCTCACAGACTGTTCATCGCTTTTTACTCTGTTCAACTAAAAAAGGTCGGGCACGGCAGAGCGCCCCATCCCAACCTAGTTATCCATATCCATAAAAAATGTGCTAGATGAAAGTATCTGAACTTTATTCATACGACTAATGATTAATCTATTACCTAATAATAAAGCGTAAAAATTTCAGTCCGCCAATAACTTTCTGTCCGCCGGCCCGTAGCCCCCTTCCTCTCCATATCCTATTTTCTTCAAAGTTCATCTCCGTATCCTATTAATAGTTCTATACCGTTTTATATTTTAACACAAGGAAATCAAGAGCAAGGAAGATACTAATCATGGAAATTTCCAACAAAAAAAATCTGTCCATTCCCTGATTCTGTACGCCCGAAATTTTTTTCCGTCCGCCAAAATCAGGTCCTGTACGCCCGAAATTTTTTTCCGTCCGCCAAAATCAGGTCCGTGCATCGCTAAAAAAACAACGCCTCCTATTGGTATACGGTATCCAAACTACATTAGGGTGGAGAAAAGAGAACAGTATAAAATAGAGTTAAATGCATTGTAGGTCCGTTAACTTGCAACCTTATCTTATTGGGGTCCATAAACTTCGAAACCGTGTAATCGGCCCACTAAACTTGTTAGACCGTTCAATTTTGGTCCAAAAGCTGTTTTCCAGGGCGGTTTTGCCTACGTGGCAAGTCCACCGTGGACTGTACCCGCACGATTTAACAAAAACGCCCCCCACCTTCTTCTTCTACGTAGAGGCAGAGCAGGGACGGTCGCGCGAGCGCCTCCGCCGCGCCGCGGACCGTGCTGGCGACGCTCGGGCGCACCAACGTCTCCGTGTCCGCTGGCGGGGGCGCCAACGTCTCCGCATCTACCGGCGCCGGAGGGGCACTCGGCCGGCGGTCTCTGCCACGGGCGATGGGGAGCGCGTCTCCGCCGTCGGAGGGGCACTCGACCGCAGCGCGGCTGCCGAACGCGGGCGATAGCGGCGAGCTCACCACCGCTGGCGGCACTTGGAGGCGCAGCTCCGGCGGTGGCCACTGGCAGCGGCGGACGAGGCTAGGAAAGGAACGTGTAGACGCGAAGAGGGCGAGCGCACCGGGACCCTTGTGTCTGGCGGCCATGGTGACACGACGGTGATGGAACGGCGCGCGCTCCCCCAAGGTCGTGGCCAGCGGCGACGGCGGCCGCGCTCCCCCAGGCGCGCGTGTGCGCCGCGCTCGCGCGCACGCCGGCGACGGCGGCCGGGCGGAGCACACCCGTGGTGCCCGGGCGGGGCTCCCCCAATCGAGCGCGCACGCTAGCGGCAGCCGGGCAGCGCTCACCCAGGCTAGCGCGCATGCCCGCGGCAGCCGGGTGACGCTCCCCAACGCTCGCGCGCACACCGGCGGCGGCGGTCGGGCGGAGCTCCCCAGGCTCGCGCGCACGCCCGCGGCAGCTGGGCGACGCTCCCCCATGCTCGCGCGCACGCCTGCGGCGGCCGGACGGAGCAGCCCCAGTCTCGCGCGCACGTGGCCTCCCGCTCCTTGCTCCCGCACGGGCACCCTACGCCGGCGGCCCTTGCTCCCGCGCGCGCGCCCGCGAGGCAGCGGCGGAGCCCCTGCTCCCGCACGCGCGCCCGCGAGGCAGCGGCGGAGCCCTTGCTCCCGCGCGCGTGGTGGCGGCGGAGCTGCGGCTCCTGCACGCGCGCCCACGAGGCGGCGGTGGAAGAAGAAGAAGAAGGTGGGGGTTCGTTTTTGTTAAATCGCGCGGGGTCCAGTCCACGTGGACTTGCCACGTAGGCAAAACCGTCCTGGAAAACAGCCTTTGGACCAAAATTGAACTGTCTCACAAGTTTAGTGGGCTGATTACACGGTTTCGAAGTTCATGGACCCAAATGGGACACTGCAAGTTAACGGACCTACAATGCATTTAACTCTATAAAATATAGGGTTTCAATGTAAAGACACAAGAGACAAGGAAAAGGTGGAAGGGTATTAATAGTTTTCGAAATAAATCAGGGTTCCCGATGCAAAATGTTAGAGATTTTGCAAAATTCACAAAAAATCATAGAAAAATCAGAAAAATACAAAACCAGTTTTGTTAGTTTCATAAAAATACGATCTATCCATATATTTTATGAATCTTATTAAGTTATGCTTTATCTATAATGTGTTAAATCATCCATGCATATGTTGCAAACATATATATAGGTTCAAAAACACGAAGGACGTAAAAAAGAGCGCTAAGATTTTCTGCTTATAAATTACCTTTACTCGCAAACCCATAAGTAAAAAAATATAATTAAATAGATACCAGGTATACATACAGAATTTTCTACATGTGCATACGAGAGATGATAAAGAGAGATTCTGATTCTAGATGATCTGGAATTCTGGAGCACCTATTTCATTGGGCAAACAAGTACTCGTTATATTAATTTTACGGAAAAGCTAGTGGAACTTCGGTTGTTTCATGTCTTCCCGTTAGGCCAATTTCTGTCCGTTTTATAGCAACAGTCTGATTCAGCCAGTAGTGTTGCTGCCCAAGGAGAAAGGTGGGTGTGGAATTATTAAGCTCAGGCTACAGAATGATGCCCTTCGCATGAAACATCTAAATAAAATCTACAATAAAGAGGATATTCCCTGGGTCAGACTAGTTTAGAATAAATACTATACAAATAAAGTGCCACATGTCAGCAGAGAAGTAGGTTCCTTCTGGTGGAAGGATATACTAAGGCTAAATACAATTTTCAGGGGTATAGCCAAGTGTGAGATAGGCAAAGGAGACTCTGCATGTTTCTGGGATGATCTTTGGCTTGATGGTGTCCTAGCACATAAGTACCCAAGGTTAGCATCCTTTGCAAAAGCTGATACTTTATCAGTGGCTGAAGCTATGAACGCTGAGGATTTGGACTCTCTGTTTATGCTGTCCCTGTCAGTCCAAGCATTAGAAGAACTTGAGCTCTTGTAGGCTCAGCTGCAAGACAGAGAATATGATCCAGATGAAAATGACAGGTGGGCACCTATATGGGGGAACAAATACACTTCCAAAAGTTTCTATAAATATGCTTTCAAGGGTGTTGAAGCACATCCAGTTTTCAAGAAAATTTGGAAGTCGAGGTGTACTCCAAGAATTAAATTTTTTATATGGCTCATTCTGGTGGACCGTTTAAATACAAAGACAATGCTACATCGAAGAAACCTCAATGTACAAGGGGGTCAGGTCTGCATCATGTGCAACACAGGTGAATTGGAGATGATTGATCATTTATTCTTTACTTGCCCTTTTGCAAAGGAGTGCTAGTAGAAGATTGGTGTCACCTGGGATGTCCAAGTTGATTTGCATGAAAGGTTCATCAGAGCACAGGCCACACATAACAGCGGTGTCAACCAACTCCTCAGTCTTGGCTTTGTAATTTTAAGAATCAATGTTTTTTGCAGTCTCTTAGATTTAAGGATGATCTTAAATCATCCTTTTGTGTGTGGTTAGACGCCTTCAGCTAAAACCTTGTATGTATACTCCTTTCTCTTTAAATTAATGAAAATTTTAAGCATTGTGGGGAACTCCCTCAGAGTTTTTTTTTTTAAAAAAAAGTCTGATTCAGCCGGCTGCTCGGTCCGTTGCAATTCTTTATTGCTTTCTATATCTGGCAATTGAGCCCACTCTGCACTGTTTATATTTTCAAAATGTGAACTTATTGTCGATGTTGTTTCATCTTTTTGGGGTCTCTATCTGAAGCAGGAGGGAAGGCTTGGCTAGTATACTGGATTCTAATTCGTATGAAAATATATGTTTTTCTTCAAAATCATATAAAAAATTTGCTCTAAAATTTCAAACTTTTTTGTGGGTGAACAACAAGTTAAATACAAGCCATTTTAACTTGTTGCACTTAAAAGGGATTATAATTAAAAAATACAATTATCAGCATAAAAGAGAAGCAAAGAAACCAAAGAAAATCACTGCAAAACTAGGATATTGTCGTTTCGAGTTCCAGTGAAGAAAGCAATAAACGCTTCGAGGTGAAACAGAAATGTTTTGTTTAGCTCCTACTATGTTTGGCTCTGGTTCTCCTCATTCCCAGTAGAAACGGAAACGTTTAACTTAGCCAAACATGCCCTTAGTTTCTAAGGATCAAATCCATCAATCACTGTCCCAATTTAGATTTTGGAAAGGAACATTTTATGGGCAAAGCTTCATCTTGAACCTAGCCATTTTTGTCTCCGATCCCTATCCTGACGTTAGGCACTTGAGAGGCTTATATTTAGGTGGAGCGTGGGGTTTTATCCTCTATTTTTTATTTTATTCATATGAAAAGCTCCATCTCAAATATTCTATGTTATATCTATGTTTTGTATTTAGGGGTGTAGGTTTTGTCCCATATATTTTTCTATGTTCCCACGGTACGGTTACAGCCTTTATATCAAGTGTTATGATTAGAGATCACAGTAGGGACTGTAATAGGGATCAATAAAGGTTGTGATTAAGAGTCGCACGTGGATTGTGATTAGGGATTAATAACCATTGTGACTAGTAGTCGCATATTTTTTGTGATTAGGTAGTGGTTTTGGACCTACCGTTTGCATAGATTACAAAATTTAGTTTCCCCTGTGCTTCCCCTCATAGTTGGCAGCTTCTTGTAATTTAGGGTCGCTGCAAGTGTGTGACTATGCTTTGCCTCAAACCCCAGTTGGCAGCCTGTTGTGTTTCCAAAACACGACTATAATTTTGACAATGGTTTGCCCATCAGTTGGCATCTTGTTGTGTTTAGAGACCACTGCATGGGTTGTATGTTTTGCTCCTAGTTGGCAGTGTTTTGTGATTTTGGTTTGCTTCAAGGGTTGTGATTATGGTTTATCCCCTAACCCCAGTTGATAGCTTACTGTGTTTGTGGCCACTATCAGGGATTTTGAGAACGATTTTCCACCACCACCCAGTTGTCAGCTTGTTGTGTTTAGTGGTCGCTTAAAAGATTGTGACTATGGTTTGAGCCCCCAATTTGAAGCCTTTAATGGTATAGGGACCGTTGCCAGGATTTTGACATTGGTTTGTCCTCCCGGTTGGCATCTTCTTGTTTTTTGGGCCAATGCAAGGATTTTGACAATGGTTTGCCCCAAGTTGATATCATGTTGTAATTTATGGGTCGTTTTAAAGGTTTTGTCTATACATCCATTCTGATTAGCGTTGCAACATCCATACTGATTAGGGTTCATAGCGTCTATTCTGATTACAGTTGTAGCATCCATTCTAATTTGGGTTATGGGGTTCTTTCTATCATATGCTCAGGATGCTACTTTTTAAAATTCTCAAATATGGGTATGCTATACTCTGTGCATACTAGTTAGGGTTGCTATATTTGTACTGATTAGCATCGTAGCATCCATACTAACTAGGGGTCACAGAGGGATATTAATTAGTGTTGCAACATCCATACTAATTGGGATCGCAGCAAGCATACCGATTACGGCTGCAAGAGGCATACGGATTAGGGTTTAAATTTTTAAATTTTTCAAACTATCTTGGATGGAGAAACATCAAATACCAAAGTTGTAGTGCTTGACAAGATTTAAAACTTTGTAGTTAAATGTTTTTTTTCATTTGAGCTCATTTCGTAGTTAAAATATTCAATACAAGATTACTAAATATTGATATAAAAAGATAGCATATTATATATGGTCATAATTGATTGTATGGTGTAGTGGTCGAGAGGCACTAGTGCTGAGGTCTTGGGTTTGAACCCCCGATGTTGCAATTTTTTTGGGTTTTAGGGTTTTCTAAAGACCATTAACGGAGTCAGGCATGTTAAGGTGCCCGCCTCCGTATATGGCATAAAGGAGGCGGACATGTTAAGGCGCCCGACTTCGTTATTAACAGATGTGGGCACGGCTCCCGCCTCTGGAAAGCCTGATTAACGCAGGCGTTGTATTGGAGGTGGGCGTCGTGCCTACCTCCGAAAATGATTTAGGTATTAGTGTAGGCGTGAAGGGCGGCGGCTGGCACCATGGGAGCGAATGAGCTCGGGATTGAGATTGAGGAAAGAGGAGGAAGATGGCCCGCCGCATGTGCCTATTTTATATGGGTAAACGACTTGGTGTGACCATGTCATGCCAAAATATATGGAGTGACTCGATCATGCGAATTTGTCCGGTGTGACTTCGGTCCATGTTAACTCCATGTATGTGCCTGAAATTCCATGGTTTCAGTGTGGCACACTGAGTCGCACCAGAAGCTTTGGTGTGACTAGGTTGGTGAGTCGGCCACGAGGGTTGGCGCCACAAAATGCCCTACTTCCTGAAAAACTAGCCGCTGGCCGGTGGTTACTAAAAAAATACTAGTTTTTTAAGGGGTAAAAAAATTAGTTCAAGTAAATGCGAATTCGCCCAGCGTGACTTCGGTCCATGTTAACTCCACGTACGTGCATGGAATTCCTTGGTTTCAGTGTTGCACACTGAGTCGCACTAGAAGCTGTGGTGCGGCTAGGTGGGTGAGTCGCGCCACGAGGGTTGGCGCGACAAAATGCCCTATTTCCTGAAAAACTAGCCGCTGGCCTGCGGTTATTAAAAAATACTAGTTTTTTAAGGGCCGCAAAAATTCGTGCAAATACTTTTTGCTGGGAAAAAAGTGTGTAAGGTGATAATTAGCAAAGTACGGTGGCGAACTGCGACGTGGTAGAAATGCCAACTCCCCCTGATCCACTTGTCGCCCTCGCACAGCGCGCACATCGCTGGCAGGTTGACCCAACCACCTTCCATGCTGGTGCTTGATAGCAAGGCCGAAGAGGAGGCACGAAATGCACGCAAGGGATCGGAGGTGCCGCACAAACAGGTCGCGTCTGTGTGAGGGGGACATTACACCGAGCATAGCTGTAGCAGGTGTCTTAACCAATAAGCTGCTCCTGACTATATAAACTATAAACTGGAAAGTATGCATCGATCTCGAAAAAAAGAAAGTATGCATCGATCTTCTTCTAGCTATGACGCGGACATACGGACCCACATGACGCTCGCCGCCATTCAAAGCCCTAGCCTCCTAGGCCCTAGCCTCCGTGCGCGCTCATTGGCTCTCCGGCCATGCCGTAGCCTCCTAGGCCCTAGCTCGCCGCCACGCGCATCGGCCTTGCAGGTTGCTCCGCCCGGCCGCGTGCGCCAGCGCTGGTTCCCTGCGTCTCTCCTCGCGTCGTGTCAACCTGTCGCGCGGCCCTGAGCAGGTGTCCAGCGGATTAACCGAGAGCGGTAGCACAGTACCAATAACTTGGTTCGGAGCGCCGACATGTGGGCTGCCGGCCGTAGCGGGATTAGCCTGTGACGTGCCGGCCGTGGAGACCGTCGTGTGGATGTGGTGGGGACAGAAAAGCTGCAGGTTTGTTGCAGCACGTACCATGGTCGTGTGAACTCGGTGCAGGGATCGGATCGGAGGTGTCGGAGCCTTGGCGTGCATGGACGTGATTGTCACCGGCACCGAACGATCGGCAGGTCGAGTTCCCGTTTGATCATAAGACACCAGCTAGTTCATTCAGGTTACTCCGTACCTTGAAACCTTTGCATGGCATCGCATTCACGAATTGACTGACTCGGTGTGCAGGCGATCGATGCAGTGTGTCAGCGGCAATTCCGGGCAGCGAGGTAGCGTCGGCCACGGTCGTCGTGCATGGTCAAGGGGCCGTCGACGGCGGTGGCGGCACAGCAGACCGCGCAAGCCGAACATGAAGCGCGCGACGCGACGCGACAGGGAGGAGAAGCCGAGGCTACGCAACCCGTATGTGCCTCTGCTGCGAGCTGTGCGCGCGCAACACCGGAGAGGGGAGGGTCCGATGACGGCTAGGGGCGGTGCTGACGTCTGCTGCGAGTAACGCTGGTGACTATGCTCTGCGCATCTTGTTTGTCACAATTCACGCCGGCGGCGTGGAACAGGGAGCAGCAGAAGCCAGAAGGCCCTGGTTGTCGTCTACGGGCGCGGCCGCCATCCCGGCGGCGGTGGCGGCGGCGCCGAGGACCATGCCGGTGACCACGGCCTGGCTGCGCATGTGGTTCAGCTGGTTCAGCGCCGGGCTACAGGATCTTGTAGAGCGGCCACCGGATGGCGGGCGCCACCACGAAGAGCATCAGCTGGCCGCGGTTGTCACTCCCGGCGTCTGCCACGTGCTGCGCCACCAGAGCCAAGAAGAAGGCGCCAGCAAGCGAGCGCTGCCAGGGTGGTCGACGACGACGACGACGACGCGGCCACCACGGTCTTCTTGGCCTACGCCGGGCGGTGCAGTGAAACGTTGCTAGCAGCGGCGCTGCTGCTGGTGGATGCTGCCGACCGCGCCACGATCTTGGCGGGCATCGGCAAGGCCATCGTGGCTATGGTCCCCATGGCAGGCGGGCGTGCTTGCGAGAGCAGAGATGGCGGTGGCACCTGCTGGCGGTGGATGTGAGGTGTGGGTCCGCAGTGCAGTGGCGAGCTAGTCCCCTGGACAAGTACCGCTGCCGGACACAGAGGGGTATGCAAGTGGAAGAAATAAAAAATAGAGGGAGATTTGTGTAAAAATAAAAACATAAACAAAGGGGACAGACCTCTTGTGAACATCTTAATAACTTTAAGGACTCAAAACTGCTGTTCGAGAGGTGTTGGACCTAAAAGGTAAGAGCATCTCCAACAGTTATGCAATTTTGATTTGGCATTTGTTGTTGTTTGCCAATTTCTAAAACGATATGGAGAGGAAAAAATAAAGCCATCTCCAATAGTTTGGCATTTAGACTTGGCATTTTAGGAAAAAAAAGAAACTAACTGCGCTGTGGGCAGTTCACGCGAGACAACTATGGCAGGATTCTCGAGATTTCACAAATGCCAAGCCACCAGTGCCTATGCAAAAATGCCAACTTTCCTCCCTCAAATGCCAAGTTACGCAAAATGCAAAACTCAAATGCAAAACTGTTGGAGACCTCTTTTTAAACTTTTTGGCAAATTTCAAGAATGCAAACCCCAAATGCATAACTGTTGGAGATGCTCTAATGGACCTTAGATGCATCGCTGGCTGGCTGACCCAACCACCTTCCATGCTGGCGCTGGATAGCAAGGTCGAAGAGGAGGCGGGAGATGCACGCAAGGGATCGGAGGTGCTGCGCAAACAGGTCGCGCCTGTGTGAGAGGGACCTGAGCATTTTTTTGTAGCAGGTGTGTTAACCAAAAAGCTGCTTCTGACACTTGCTATTACTAATTAGAGACTCCAACGGAGGCTCCACGTTAACTCTCACCAAACGCTTCAAAAAAAAAAAAAAAAAAGATAAATTCTAGAAATTCTCACAATAATTAGAAACATCTAGCCATCCATTCCATAGTCTCTAACAATGATATCCATTAGATCTATTTTGTTTTCTAAATAATTACCCACCTTTGCCATTATAAATAACAATGTAAAATAACCCCCCTAAATCGATATATAAATTACCCACCATTGTCATTATGGAAAAATAAGCATCTAATTAATTTTTTTATAAATATCCCATTATTAAAGCTAGATACGATATCTTACTACCTTCTACCCTAGGCGGCACCAAAACATAGGTACGTGGTCTTCCATGCAAGGTCCTTCCCGCCGCCATGTTTATCCTGATACATCTAACCACGTCTATTTTTGATGGCAACAATTCTGGTGAAGGACTAATTCCATGGATGATCCTATCCATGTGCTGCACCAATACAGGTACATGCTCTCCCCATGCAGTGCTACCCCCAACACGTACATGTACATGCCCCAACAAAGGTAACCGGACGTCCAGACCTATTCGATTGTTCATCCTGCTACAGGGGCTACTCCAACAAAGGTAACCATGGCCATATGGATACCTATTATGATTCTCACATTAATCTAAAACATCTAATCATTAAAATTTATAGGCTTTGGCTATCGGTATCATTAGATCTATTTTACTCTAGAAAACTACCCACTCTGCTATTCCATTATTATAGATAAAAGAAGAAACAAAAAGAAAAAACATTATTTTACAATGTATGCACCAAGAAAGAACGATGGTTTTTTTATAAAAGAAAAACTACCCACTCTGCTATTGCATTTGGACAGGTGATGATTTGATTCATTGGATGTAAGTTAGATGGCTGTAGAGCTTCCTCTTTCCTTCATTTGTTTCTTTCAGTTGTCAGCTGCATTTGTTTTTTTTTTTTCAGACGCCTATACCATAGGAAGTGTGAATAAATAAATATATTATTTTTACATAATACGGTCCAATAGATTTCAGGCCCTAGGCAGTGCGCACCTCCTGTTAATCCAGTGTGGCGGCGGCTGGCTTCTTTAACACCAAAGAGGAAGGCATCCCTACGGCATTGTTCAATCGAGAGGAGCACCGGCCTCGCAGGACCCAGGAGTCAAGACCATGAATGACCTAGGATCACGAACAGGAGCAAGGGGTCAAGGGCGTGCCCCTTGCAATCCCATTGCAAGGGATTCCTTCATGTTGTTGGGTGAGAAATAAAACTAATCTAATTATTATCTTCCTTGATTCAGTATTGATCTCAGTGTCAGTTCTGGGCGACAAGTGTTGCAACAGCCAGATGATTAGACAACGAGAGGCCTCTGAACGGGTCACACTGTCGGTAGACTCCGGCCTACCGATGCCATGTGTGCCCATGACGTGGAGATATATAGGAGGTAGGATGTAGGTGCGGCTGTTGCGTGTGAGGACTCAAAGCCGGCTGATCATCACACTAGGCAGAGGCACGTGGAGGACATGCACGTACCATACGTGAGTGTGCGGGACAGATGCGAATATGCAGGCTGGCGGTGCCACGACGAAAGTCAGCATCCACGACATCTACATTGATACAGGAACCCGTTGCACCTTCAAACTAAAAGTATAGTCATCTTGCTAGATCCCACAATTACATTTTAGTTTCTCTTCTATGATGTTCTAAATTTGGCCATCCTATAATTACAATTTAATTTGTCTTCTCCCTTTCATACGGTTTAAAACTTTTGGTGAGAATAGACTGGAATGAATTGTGAAAAATGAAAACAAGAGTTTGGATTATTCTGTATAAATAAGTCTTCATATAATCCCTATTGACCATAACTTATATTTTTTTGTTAACTTTAATATGTATAATTTCATTAGATTACTTCAAATTTATACGATAATGTTGCAAATAAAATAAGAGACCATGATCCATGCTTTATAAATAAAGCCTATATAGAAAAATGCAAATCTATGTTATGCTGTATGGACCAAGAAAACATGTATACATTAGGATAATATTTTTTTATAAGGCTTCAAATTGGAGAAAAATATCATTAGCAAATCATATAGTGATGACAATTACGCTTCACTTTGCAAGCTGTTATCTCAAAAAACGTTTAGACAATTGGAATTGAATATTATATCATATCAACATTAGTAATTTAATCCCAATGATGATTTATTTAATAAAACAATATTAATAATATATAATAAATTCAACATCATGAGTGCCATGGCGTAGGTGAAACAACTATTTATGACATCATGAGTAACCATGGTGTAGGTGAAACAACTATTTATGACATTGTAAGAACTAAGAGGATAGCTTAGGACCTAGAATATTCTTTTAATAAAATAAAAAAGGAAAAATCTAAATAAGAGACACAATAAGTATTGGAATTTTAAACTAACACGTGGTCAGGAGTTGAAAGTTAAAATATAGTTTTTTATGATATCGCATATATACTTTAAGTTTATGTTTAAACTAGGCACATATCATGCTAAAAATATTAATACAAGAAATTATTACTCATGAAACCGCTAGAAATAAAAAAGATATATCCTAAAATTCTTACAAAAACCTAAAACATTCAAATTGTTATACCATAATCACCGTTCACCGTTGTAATTAATAGTTGTTGTATATAAGCAATTAGTAAGCTCAAAATTTTGAAAAAAGAATCAAAATTTATATTGGAGATGTTCATAGGTGCTTTGTAAAGAAAAAACTGACGAATATTGATGAAAAGTTGTATTAGAAAAGTGAATGTTGACTTATAGCGTACCTATTGTATAGCTATATTATTTTACCACAGTGATTTTTTAAAAAATATAAGTAATATTTGTTAATTAGTGTCTCCTAAGATTCTAACCCGTGCGAGAGCACGGGTTGGTGAACTAGTGTAAACTAAACTGGAAAGCGATCTTCTTCTAGCTAGTCTATGGAACAAACAGGGAGCGTGACACGGACGTATGGACCCACGTGACGCTCGCGGGCTCGATTTCTGATAGAAGGAACTTTGCGTGTCTCACGGGGTTTTTACCAAATTTATTTTAGATTTATTTGTCTTACACACGGATGTTTTATAATAGTAAGGGGCGACGAATGCTAGATCTCTTAGCTTTGTACGTTGCTAGGGGTGTGAGTGGGCGTGAGCGTGGGCGTAGTGTATGATGCATGCAAATTCAAATACTATAACTTGAGGCAATAAAAAAAAACTGTGAACCATGAGGGTCCACCAATACTGACAGCAGTATACTCCCTCCATCTCAAAAAAAAATGCAATTGAAGAACCAAAACAAGATGAATGAAGAATGACCAAAATACCCCTACAACTGACATGCTACACGAACAAAAAGTGCTCCGTCCTTGGCCAGGTGCCCAGATACTTCTAGCATCCCCGAGACGCATAGAATATTTTTTACACCAGGCCTTGTTTAGTTCCTCTCTAAATTCTAAATTTTTTTTACTCTCTCTTCATCACATCAATCTTTAGATACATGCATGAAGCATTAAATGTAGATAAAAATAACTAATTGCACAGTTTGTTTATAAATCACGAGACAAATCTTTTAAGCCTAATTAGTCGATGATTGAACACTAATTACCAAATACAAACGAAAGTGCTACAGCGTCAAAATTGAAAAAACTTGCCATAGCTTGTGGCCTTTGATGCCTCCGTACAAACTTACCTGACTGACAGCCTGACGTTCTGAATTCGATCACTAGCTCCGGTCCCTAGGATTGCATTATTTCGTGGGAAAATTTTCAAACATTGGAGTTGTTTTTTTTTTTGGCGGGACGGAGGAGTAGAATGAAGAAAGGCACGAGGAGCAGACAAAAGAGTACCGACGTACTCCCTTCGTCTCTTTTTAGATGTTGTTTTAGATTTTCGCGTTATAAGTTTAACTCGATTTATAGAAAATACGTGCAATATTTATATCTTAAATAAATTATTAAAAAACTAGACGTAAAGATCTTTCTCGATGAAACTAATTACTTAACATAAATATTTATATATTTTAATATATAATTACCGACGATTATTTCTTAGAAAACGAGAGTTACATCTATTTTAATACAGAGGGAGTAAGTCGTTTGATTAGAACCGACCACTGCGCAATCTTTCTTCGCCAGATCACTGTAGCGCTGGCGGAAGCGTTTTGTGGCTCCGGCAATAGCACTGTTCATCCGTCCTCTCTACTGTTCCTAAGTCACTGTTTATCGCTTTTTACTCTGTTCACCTAAAAAAAAGGTCGGCCGGCATAGTGACAGGGATTTAGAGAGCTTTGGGCCTACCTTCGGAGATTTCACTGTTCTTTCAGCAGCGTGCCACAGGAACAATCACTGACTTCACCTGCTCGTATCATTTACGACCTCCGCCTGTGCATGAACGTAAGCTCACAGGATTACTCTCTCCTAATGTCTGCCGCTTACGCTCTCTGAGAAACAACTTCAATTAAATATATATTAAAACATATTAATATTTATAATATATAATTAGTATTATTAAAAAGATCTTTAAGTCTAGTTTTTTAATAATTTTTTAGAGATATAAATATTGTATGTATTTTCTACCAATTGAGTCAAACTTATGGTAAGCACACATGACAGGCATTTTAGAAGAGAGAGTAGGCACCAAATCACGCTGCCGCTGCCGATGACTGATGACATGGTGGGCAACGATCCACAGCTCTCATCCAAGCCGTTGTAGTACAACGATGGGACGTATGCGCTCGCCACGCGTACGGCGTGGGCGAGCCAAACAGACAGCGCGCAGCCAAACTTTGCACCGCCGCACATCGCGCGCCAGACCACACCCCCCGGCTCCCACGGGCCAGGCCGTCAAACGGACCTAGAATTGCTCTTGCAGGAGTGACCGAAATCTCGTCTCCGCAGAGCCGACCCGCCTCCAGCATCCCTCGAAGTCACGCCGCCATGTCTTCTGAGGATCGTGATTCGTGAATTGCTGTTGGCCGACTTGCGCATCCGCCGGCGGCACGAGCTTGCATTGCTGCAGCGACGGACGAGCAGCTCGGCGTAGCAGGCTGGCAGCCCATTTCCCATCGCCCGGCCCAATCCTCACTGCACTTCCGTATCCATAAAAAAATGTGCTAGGTGAAAGTATCTGAACTTTATTCATACGACTAATGATTAATTATATTAATTTTACGGAAAAGCTAATGGAACTTCGGTTGTTTCATGTCCTCCCGTCAGGCCAATTTCTGTCCGTTTGATCACGTCATTGTTTCATAGCAACAGCCTGATTCCGCCGGCCGCTTGGTCCGTTGCTATTCTTTATTGTTTTCTATATCTGACAATTGAGCTCGCTCTCCACTGTTTATATTTTCAAAACGTGAACTTATTCTCCATATTGTTTCATCCTTTTGGTGTCTCTGTCTGAAGCAGGAGGAAAGGCTTGGCTGAGTATACTGGATTTTATTTCGTAAGAAAATATATGTTTTTCTTAAAATCATATAAATAAAAATATGCTTTAAATTATTCCAAGCTTTTTTGTGGGTGAACAACAAGTTAAATACAAACCATTTTAACATGTCGCATTTAAAAGGGATTATATTTAAAAAATACAATTATTAGCACAAAAAGAGAAGCAAAGAAACAGAAGAAAATCACTGCAAAACTAGGATATTGTCGTTTCGAGTTCCAGTGAAGAAAGCAATAAACGCTTCGAGGCAAAACAGAAACGTTTTGTTTAGCTCCTACTACGTTTGGCTCTGGTTCTCCTCATTCCCAGCAGAAACGGAAACGTTTCACTTAGCCAAACAGGCCCTTAGTTTCTAAGGACCAAATCCATCAATCACTGTCCCAATTTGGATTTTGGAAAGGAACATTTTATGGGCAGAGCTTCATCTTGAACCTGGCCATTTTGTCTCCGATCCCTATCCTGACGTTGGGCACCTGAGATTGCTTATATTTAGGTGCAGTGTGGGGTTTTATCCTCTATTTTTTATTTTATTCATATGTAAAGCTCCATCTCAAATATTCTATGTTATATCTATGTTTTGTATTTAGGGCCGTAGGGTTTGTCCCTTATATTTTTCTATGTTCCCACGGCACGGTTACAGCCTTTATATCAAAAGTTATGATTAGAGATTGCATCAGGGACTGTATAGGGATCAGTAAAGGTTGTGATTAAGCGTCGCACATGGATTGTGATTAGGGATTAATAACCATTGTGACTAGTAGTCGCATATGTTTTGTGATTAGGATAGTAGTGCATAGATTACAAATTATAGTTTCCTCTATGCTTCCCCACATAGTTGGGAGCTTGTTGTAATTTAGGGTTCACTACCCCAGCCAAGTTTTCTCCTGTCAGCTGGGAACACTCCCTACGGCTGCGCGTCCTCCGTCAGAAGCGCGGACGCATCCCCGACGTTGCCGTTGTACCGTGCCGAAAAGTCTCTCCCGTCGGTGCCTTCTGTCATGGAGAAGTTTTCGGGCCTCTCGCACCGCTGACCTAGATAAAAGTGATTTGCGCAGGGGAGTCAAGCCAATTATTTCACTGCTGTGCCCTTGACCCAGTCCAATAGGCTTCAACGCCATCTCTATCCTCAAAAAATCTCCCAACCCTATCCACTCCACCCCGCCTCCTCTCCAGATCCAGTCCGTTCCTGTTGGTATGGACTCTTGCCTCCCTACCTTCGCCGAGGCTCGGAAGAAGGAGGCGAAGATCTCACCACACAGAGAGGGAGAGATCAGCCCTCCATTCTAAGGAAATGGGGCCTCATGGGTCCAGTTGTACATTTTGCATTAATTGGTCCAGAAGGATGGAAAGTCTCTCCCCTTTACACAAGTTGCTCGCCCTTGGTATTTATAGACCTTGCCAAGGGCCAGGGGCTGTTTACATTAGGGTTTTCATCTCTATTACACCGCAGTGGGCCCCGGCGGGGTCATTTTGGTACAAGACTACTCTAAAGGCTGCAGCTCTTTGTCCTATCCCGCGCCGCCACGTGTCGAGCCTTGATTTGGTCCACGTGTCGAGCTCTCAGGCCGCCTCGTGGCGACTCCTTGCGCTGCCGCCGGGAGGTCGCCCTAGGTCCTTAACACCAATCACGCCAGAACGCCGCGCCGAAGGTGTTAAGGAGTCGCGCTGGGGTGTCGACTACCTGCAGAAGGAACGAGTGAAACAAAGGCGGCCGCGAAGGTTCGAGCACCATACCTTCGCGGGCTCGTCGCACCTTCGCCGATTGGCTAAGATAAAAGCGTGGACCTTCGCCGATGGCATGGTCAATCCAGCGAAGGTTATTTAAAATTCGGATGCCTGGCTGTGTGTCTTGGCCCTTGTCTAGGCCGCGGAGCTACGTCGGGGGTCCCAGCGGAGGTTGCTCCCCCCAACAGTAGCCCCTCGATGGTTCGGCCCGGCTGGCGGGGTCGGAGCAACGCCCTTGAAAATGGGGAGCTCGGCCCTGAGTATATTGCCCAGGGCCGTCCTCCGCAGCGACGCCCAGTAGTTGCTCACGGCCCGTGTTAGCTGGGCTTGGCTGGGAGTTAGGAGCCTGGGTTTTGCAGATGGGCCGGAGTGGGCTTTGCCGCTATTCCGGGGACAAGACAGTTAGGGTTTTGCGCGGCGTGCTGCGCGCCGTTCGATCGCGATCTCCTCGGGATCTGCGGCGCCCGTTACGTGAGTGAGCCCCCGCCTATAAATAGTTGGGGTGGGTGAAAGCGAGATTTTTTACTCCGCCCTTGCGCCCTTGCCATCGTGAGATTCTTTTGCCCTAGTTCGTTGGAGCGGAGGTTCTTGGTTCTAGTGGAGGTGTACCTGGGGAACCAGAAATTGGTGGATAACCTTGTGGACACTGAGGTGAAGCTCATTGAGGCCGTTCTTCTCGCCCGAGCCTCGCGGCAGCAAGTTGTGAGGGAGGAGGAGAAGTCGCAGAAGAGGTTGGAGGAGTTGGAGAGGAAGAACCAGGAGCTCAGTCGCCGGAACCAAGAGCTTCTTGCGGATGCGGCTGCCTATGAGAGCCATGTGGCGAAGCTCCGGGAGACCTCCAAGAAGGCCGAAGATTGCGATAAGGCGGTAACCCGGAGCTTGGCCCTGAGGCAGGAGATGCGGACTCTTAGAGTGGATCTGGAGAACGCTAAGAAGAGAATGGAGGAGGCCGAAGGTCGTGAGGATTCCTTGAAGAGACGGGCCAAAGGGGCTGAAGAGCGGGAGGCGGAGATGCTTCGGCAGATGGTGGCGCGTATGGCGGAGGTGAAGCAGGTCTTTGACGCTCAGCTGGCACATGCTGGCGGAGATGCCACGAGCGAGTTGCCTGCGGAGCCGAGTGTCGATGGGTATCTTGAGTGGCTGTCTGCGGAGCTGAACTTGATGGCCCCGTTTTTTGATCAATTGACGGAGGCAGGGGTGTACTGCGGGGGTCTTGTGACGGCATGCGCTCTTAAGAGCACCGGCAGCAGGCATGCTCGGAAGATAATGGCGCCGGACTTCCGCTATCCCACCGTCGAGGAGGTCCGGGGGTCAAGGAGCGATCTTGTCATTGCCGCCGTGGGTGCCTTTGCCTACATGAAAGTTCGCCGGAGCCGGCGGGGCGAAGCCCTATGAGGTGGTCGCCGAGGCTTCCACGAAGGTAAGACATTGGAAATTTCTGCCAAGGTTTCGGTGTTTGGAGTGTAATAGTTTTGGACTGGTTATAACGGGAATCCTTTGACCTTCGCAGGGCAATGCTGGGGATGAACTCATCAGTGTGACGCAACCGGTGGAGGAAGGAAACGTGACGACGACCACCGGGACGACTGGCGACAGGCGATGGTGGTTCGGTGCCGGGATCCACGGATGAACAGGTTCGTCACGATTCTGATGGGCAGGCTTGAGATGGAGTTTGCTGGTGCCCATTTCTTTTGGTGAGGTTTCGAGGGAGTTTTATTTGAGCAGTTTAGTTCTGGAACGTGTGGCGACAACTTTGAATTCTGGGATGCGTGTAAACAGTTTGATTTTATAGATTGTTGGTTGGTTGCCTGAGATTGTCTTGGTTTTTAAAGGGGTGTTTTGTGTTTGTGCGGTGATTTGGTTTCGCGCGCGAAGGTGGGCAAAGTTGATGGGTGTTAACCGTGTGCCTTCGCTGCGCAGGTTGAGGTGGAGCTTGTGCCCACAGTGTTTAGTGTGATCCCGCTGATGATGAATCGGCAGGATTTTTTCATGTCGGGGGACAGTTGGTATAATTTGAAGTGCAGAAATCCTCGGGCAAGTTTTGATGAAATCTAGTGGCGGAAGTTGGCGAAGCATGACCGGTCGGTTCAGGAGTCTGGTCATTTCTGGCAGACTGCTGATCTAACGGACAAGCAAGCTTGGCGTTTTTTGTTCGACTCCGCTGCGGGTGAAGGCGAGGGTGATGAGGAGGAGGACTTGAATTATTTGTTTGGCGAAGGTACATCGAGCAATCCCAGGGGCGATGGGGGCGAGGGTCTGCGTATTCCGAAGCCTGAGCCATTGGAATTGGAGCCGCGCGACCTTCGGCGCTGCTTCCGTTCGAGGGTGTTGGAGGGCGAGCTTCCACTTGTTTGTAAGAGTTGGCGAGGGTGTTGGGGGGCTCCGATTCTTATTGAAGATAGTGATGAAGAAGAGGGTGTGGGGCTTTGTTCTCTTTCTGGGATTATATTTATTAGTGATAGTGATGAAGAGGAACATCATGGTCTTCACGATCCCCGCAAAATTATGGTGACGGATGTTGGGGAGTTTGTGGCGATGGTAGCTGGGGAGTTGGTCGATTTGGTACTAGAAGACATTGTGTGGTCGGAGGCCATTGAAGTTGCTCGGCCGCGTTCCCGTCGGAAACGTGGCCGAGAGTTGTATTATTGCTTTCGCCCTCGCGATTGATGTAAAAAGGTGAAATGTGTATGCTTGAAAGGCCTGTCTTTGTTTGAACTCCGCTGGTCACGTTATTGTGTTTCGGCTCGAAGGTGTTGCGGCGCAACGACGCCCAACTTTTCAAAAGCGAGGCTCACGATATTAATCAAAGATAGTTGAGCACAGCGACACCCGACTTTTCAAAAGCGAGGCTCGCGATATTAATCGAAGGTTGTAGAGCACAGCGGCGCCCGACTTTTCAAAAGCGAGGCTCATGATATTAATCGGAGGTAGTGAAGCGCAGCGACGCCCAACTTTTCGAAAGAGAGACTCGTGGTATTAATCGGATGTAGTAAAGCACGGCGACGCCCAACTTTTCAAAAGCGAGGCTCGTGGTATTAATCTCATGTAGTCCAAATGACGCCCAAATTTTCAAAAGCGAGGCTCGCGATATTAATCGGAGGTAGTAAAGCACGCGACGCCCAACTTTTCAAAAGCAAGGCTCGCGATATTAATCGGAGGTAGTGAAGCGTGGCGACGCCCAACTTTTTAAAAGCGAGACTCGTGGTATTAATCGGATGTAGTAAAGCGCAGCGATGCCCAACTTTTCAAAAGCGAGGCTCGCGATATTAATCGGAGGTAGTGAAGCGTAGCGACGCCCGACTTGTGCTCGGTTGATACAGGATCTTTTGCGCTAACTGTAAGCGGAGCTTAGGCTACATGCGGTTACATGGCACCAGTTTGGCCTTTGGAACAACAATTCCCTTGGCTGTGTTAAGTCTTTCACAGCGGAGGTTCCGATTGATGATGGACCTTGGTTGCTAGGATTTTTTTTGATGGCTGTAGAGCAGCGAAGCTTGGTTGCTTCTCGGAGGCCGGTAGTAGTTTGAGATTGGAGCCGTGCGCTAGTTTGTTTGCATCTTCGCGCTCGAATTTTGGTTCAAGCGGTGCTATTTCTGGTTCCCCGGTGGTGGTTTGTGGTGCTGCTAGTGTCAAGTTGTGGCCTTGCACGTGACTGTATAAAGCTGCTGGGCTGTTTGGCGAAGGTGGCTGTTGGCGGGTGCGTGCAAGCAATGGCAGGTAAGGGTATTGCGCTTCATGCTCCTGAAAAGGTAGCTTCAGCCGGTGGACCAGTTTTGGCGGGTGCGTGCTCGCTGGTTATCGGAGGTTGATGGTGCGATTAGTAAGGGACCCGGTGACTAGGCAACTGAAAAGGTAGCTTCAGCCGGTGGACCAATTTTGGCGCTCCTTCCTGACGTCTCTCATTCCTAAGATATTAAGTTGCAAATGAAGGCCGTGTGAATTGGTTTGACAGGGGACTTTGGGTGATGGCCATTGGGGTTGAGGTTGGCTATACTTTTATAAGTCAAAGGAGTGGCGTTGGGCTCTGGTTTGCTGTAATGGAAGAATGATCTTGTTATGAATGCTGAGATTAGGAGGTACTACGGTTGTTGTCGTAAGGACTGTGTGATCCTGAGTCTTTAATTCTAGGATTGGGCCGTACGACAAAGGCCGGGGAAAAGGGTGATATAAGGCTACAAGGGTGGGGTGAAGCCTGGCGAGGTATGGGGTGTAGTACGGCTTTACTGGTTGTGAGTTTCGATTGGTGACATAGGGCTGAGCGGAGGTTTGGGTCTGGCGGAAAGGCTTTGGTTACATTGAGGCTTGGTTACGGTGGTGGCTGGGATAGCATAGATTTCTTAGCGCAGCCCCTGGCCCGAGTGGCGGGGGTCTGCTGACTTTTTGTACCTCCGCTCCTCACCCGCTGCGGGGGTCGAGGTGGAGTTTGCTTTTGGGGCAGCCCCTAGCCCGAGTGGCGGGGTCTACTAATTTTTGTACCTCGCTCCTCGCCCGCTGCGGGGTCGAGGTGGAGTTTGCTTTGGGGCAGCCCCGGCCCGAGTGGCGGGGTCTCGCCGACTTTTTGTACCTCCGCTCCTCGCCCGCCGTAGGGGTCGAGGTGGAGTTTGCTTTTGGGGCAGCCCCCGGCCCGAGTGGCGGGGTCTCTAATTTTTTGTACCTCCGCTCCGCGCCGCGCGGGGGTCGAGGTGGAGTTTGCTTTTGGGGCAGCCCCCGGCCCGAGTGGCGGGGGTCTCGCTGATTTTTGTACGTCCGCTCCGCCCGCCCGCGGGGGTCGAGGTGGAGTTTGCTTTTGGGGCAGCCCCGGCCCGAGTGGCGGGGTCTCGCTGATTTTTGTACCTCCGCTCCTCGCCCGCCGCGGGGGTCGAGGTGGAGTTTGCTTTTGGGGCAGGCCCCGCCCGAGTGGCGGGGTTTGCTGATTTTTGTACCTCCGCTCCGCCCACTGCGGGGGTCGAGGTGGAGTTTTCTTTTTTGGTGCAGCCCCCGGCCCGAGTGGCGGGGTCTACCGATTTTTGTACCTCCGCTCCCTCGCCGCCGGGGGGTCGAGGTGGAGTTTGCTTTTGGGGCAGCCCCCGGCCCGAGTGGCGGGGGTCTCGCTGATTTTTGTACCTCCCGCCCTCGCCCGCCGTGGGGGTCGAGGTGGAGTTTGCTTTTGGGGCAGCCCCTGGCCTGAGTGGCGGGGGTCTGCTATTTTTGTACCTCTGCTCCTCGCCCGCTGCGGGGGTCGAGGTGGAGTTTGCTTTTGGGGCAGCCCCTGGCCCGAGTGGTGGAGGTTTGCGCCGGAGTGACCCTCGACCGCGGTCGATCGTCGGTCCGAGGCAATCCTTGTTTTTGAGGCGACTGCTGATGAGGACGAGGTTGGGCCTAGTCCGTTTCAGCGTTACTTGATACGACGAAGCTTCTGGGCAATCAATCTTTATTACATGACATGTAGTTTTCCCGCCTCATCAAAAAACCTTATGCCCCGATATAAGGAAAAAGAGTGCAGAGTAGTCTATGGTGAAAGGGAAATGCGAAGGTAAATGTTACATAGTTGGGTTGTACCGCTACGGGTAGTACTTGTGGAGGTCGTCGACGTTCCATGTGTGCGGTAGATCGTGCCCGTCGGCGTCTTGGAGATGGAAGGAGCCAGGCCTGGTGGAGCCTGTGATGACGTAAGGCCCGCCATCTTCGCGTTTTGCTTTCTGATCAGCACCATGTCGCCTACACAGAGGTCACGAGGCTGGACCTTCTTGTCTCTCCATTTCTGGGTCTCGGCTTGGTATCGACGAAGGTTGTTCACAGCGGAACACCTTGTTTCTTCGAGAAGGTCCTTGTCAAGTGCTTCGTCCTGCGTCGAGCCGTCGGAGGTGGCTCTGGGGGACCCATGGCGAAGCTCTTCTGGGAGGACGGCTTCTTCTCCGTAGAGTAGTTTGAAGGGGGTGATGCCCTTGGCTCTGCAGTCGGAGGTGTTGTGCGACTAGACAACTGGAGTGGGCTCTTCGGCCCATTTGCCAAGGGGCTTGTCTTTGAGCTTTTTCTTGATTCCTTGGAGGATAAGTGCATTAGCTCTCTCGACGAGTCCGTTGGACTGTGGGTGTCTGACTGAGGCGAAGTGGATCTTGGTGTCGATTTGGAAGCATAATTCCTTGAATGCAAAGCTGTCGAACTGTGTCCCATTGTCAACTGTCAGATCTCTGGGAACGCCAAAACGACAGACTACCTGCTGCCAGAAGAACTTCTAAACTGTGGCGGAGGTGATGGTAGCGAGAGCGCGGACTTCGGTCCATTTAGTAAAGTACTCCACAGCGACCACTGCGTAGCGATGGTTATCGGGGGCGGTTGGAAGAGGCCCGACTAAGTCCATGGCCCATCGCTGCATTGGCCAGGTGTTGACATTTCTAACGCCACTCAGTGTTAGGTTGTCATCCCCAACATGGTGCCAAAAATGCTGGTACTAAATAATGCAACTGCTACTAGAAATAAATATGGGATCCGCAAGCGCACAGATAATACCGATGTAGCATTTTAACCAGGAGTAATCCAGGTATCGTTATTTATATTTTTACCACTGGGAAGGGAATGCACCGGATAATGAGTGATGAGCAATGCACATGCCATAATGGAGAGCTTAACCTTGTCCGTATCGATCATCTCATACGGGGTAAGTGTCACATAAAATATAGGAATGAATGATAAATGACATAAGATAAATGAGAGCATTTAGCCACATAAAATAATAGTAATAAGCCATCTCAACTTAGCACTCTAAGCTTATAACACTAGCATGGACTAGGACGATCTAGGGTATAATCCTATGTTATTCTAACTACAAAGTCAAAGCATACAATGATTAGTGCAAGAACATCTAGCAATCATGGCGGGAAAAGGTTACATCTATGCATAGTGATATTACCGGAAAGACAAGAGACATAGCAATGACTTCAATGTAATAGGTTTGTTCTCGCTAGACCTATACTCGGGAGAAGGGCTACAAAGGACTCAACAGATCATCACTCCCGCGATCTACCTCACGATCCGGAATATAGGGTGCAATCGCAGATAAATACGGTCTAGGCACCACGCCTACACAATATTTACCACTCACCCATCGATCTAATGAGCAAGCGCTATACGATCCTATGCATAAACATAATTCTAGTCCAACTATGCTAAACATATAATCAAAGTAAACTAAGAACAATATAATTGAGAACATAATCAAATAGAGCAAAGTCAAGTCTCGATATAATAGAATAGAATAAAGTACTACTCATAGTATCACGAACAATGATGAATATTACAAGAATGTAGAGGGGAATTACCAAGAACTCCGACAGATCCGGACTCCAAGCTAGGCTTGATTCCCTCTAGATCTATTCCTATGTAGCTATGCTACTAAACTATGGAGCTCTAATTGAGATGGTGGCTCAAGCTTCTCGAATTCCGATGAGAGAATGAACTCTTGAATGAATTAGGTTTCACCCAGGGGCCGGGGCTCGAATATATAGCCCCCTAGGATTAACCACAGCCCTCGGATCAAACCGACCTAAATGGACGATAATTATTCATCCTCAAAGGCGGTGGAGGCGGGATCCACGAGACTCCACGATTGGTGGAGGTGGGGAGTCGGCCGACTCCCCCGGGACCGGACCACCCCCGCCCGAGGTGGGCCCCGCTTCCGGGTTTGCCTTCGGAGTCTTCTAGATTATACAATTTTACCCGTTCGGTCTTTATCTCTATGTAATCATGACATGTGGGCCATCTTTGGTTCTCTTTCTGATAACCCCCTGCAGAAATAGACAATCACCAAAACTCATGGGATTCTGTCAGTGTAACCCCTATATCTAACAGGTGAACTCATATTAGTCCTTTCTCTTGCTGCGTTGACGGTATAAAATTGATACTTAAGGACCATCAACAAACTCCCCCAAGCTTACCTTTTGCTCGTCCCTGAGCAAAGATAGACTCAGTGATGGATCAGGAGTTGCTACAATGCTTTCACTCCTCACAAGTACACATGCGTTCAAACAAGAACTCTCCTCCGGATTAGAGTGAACTATTCTGACTCAAAACTCACTCATATTACCTTTCACCATGGGGCTTGTAACCGTCACTTAGGTCTTGAGTAGTTGAAAGATAGAACGGTCAAGTCAAGCGCCATGTTTCTCGCTCTTTGATCAACTATTATCCCGGAGTTTTTGCAAAGTTTGAAATAAAACTCAGAGTTCCTTGTATGAACCTTTCAGGTCTCTCATTTGTGGTATTTCTGGATCCTCTCTAAGGCATGAATAGTGTATGCCTTCTCTCTTCTCTCAAGAATATGTGGTATTTGTGGAACTAAGGCATAGTGAAAAGTGCCTTCTCTCTCTCACCCTACTTTCTAATAGGCTTATGTGGAGCTCATAGGTGGGGAGACACTCAAACTCACTTGCATGTATTGCACAGTTAAGACATGGATCCAATAGGAACTAAAATAATAATAAAGTCATATGTGCATGTGAATGAGGAAATGGAATGGATGATAAGATGATAATAGGATGATGATAGTATGATGGTGACAAGGAAAATGATTATGAGGGGTACTCAACTGGTGAACATCTACTTCTACACTCGCTCCTTTGGGGATAACATGACTCCCTTTATTCGGAAACCTTGAAACTTCTTGAATAGAAGGACTTGGCTACTCTTTCTTTTTTCTTCTTTCTCTTTTTCTTTTCTCTTTTTTTTTTGAACTAAATAACCAATCCTCTGAAAATGAAACTTTAGCACAGGGAGTGTATAACCTGAAATGATAATGACTGGAGCTTTTTATGTAGGCAAATAGAACGGCGATGATTATTTCTAGATGTTCACTCCAAGGATAGGAGTAAAACCTTTTCTGGATGATGTGAAATGAATGGCGTATGTATATGTGGAAGGATGTGGATCTATATGTGGGTGGTACTTCGAGGAACAGAAGTAGCACAGATGAATGTAACATTTATAAAATGGGTGCATGCTTCTGAGGACAGAAGTAGCAGAGGTCAATGGATGGAGAGCACATAGTATTGACTTTAACTGCGTGACTAATTCCTTATGGGTCCACAGCATAACCATACTCAATGCCTATAAAGTCTACACTCAAACCTACAATATGATCTATATAAACAGATGGGTCTTTCCTAATCTAGTAAGCATGAATATATGGCTGTGGTAGGAATTTGAACTCTCATCATAAAGGAACTCATCATGCAGGAATTTAATATTTTCACAAATAAATTCTCCAGAACTCTAGTATCTCTAGGAGCAAGATGGACAGCAGCTCAAAACCTTCCCATATCATACCCGTCAACCACCTAGACTTAGATCAAGTGTTCGCTACCCACAAGTTTCAGGTTCAAAGCAAATCTCGAATCTAAACGGTTGTGTCCAAAACTCGGGAGAGTGCAAGGTTGAAAACTAGGTACTTGAAAGGAATTACGGCAGAGCAACTATTCATCATCTCCATGTAGAGTTTATTCTAGGGATCACTTTTAAAAATAGATTGCAAGAGCTCTCCAAAAGTAGAAAAGATAAATAAGGAAATCTTTCTGGGTTTCTATGGTTATGCATCTTTTTTAGTTGTTTTAACAAAGCATACCTTAATAAAGCATAATTAGATAAGTTGGAGACACTTAACTTGGTACACGGGGGATGCTCTCCCCAAGGGATGTTGACATAGTCTCGCGATGTTGCCGACGAGGCACCGAAGACGTTCTAGTCCTCCGAGTGTTGTAGATAGTTGCTTTGTTGGCGACGCATTCAATTGTCACGGGCAAAGACTCCGACGGGGACTGGATGTCCTTACGCTCGTTAGCTCTTCTTGATCCTTGATGTTCTATGAAGCTCAAAATAGACAACAAAGCTTGTGGAACTAATTAAGTGTTAGTGATAAAACCTCTAAGCCTTGGTTGTCTAGAACTTTCTTAACTTAGACTTGTTCTAACAGATCACAAGAAATATTTTTATCTTTTTATTATTTAAGGAATGCGAGACGGGGAAAGATAAATATGCCGAGAAATTATTTTTGTGCCACCACGGTGAATGATTATCCACATGGGGCTTAAAGTTTTTTCGAATGCAAATGCACAACATCTTTATTTTCTTTTCTAATACGGGGATAAAAGAGTAAAGATGCAACTAAGATGCAAGTAGGGAAATAAATATGCTAAGGTAAAAATATAATGCTGAAAAGTAATGCCGATAAATACCAAGTTACCTCTTGGCGCGGCGTTCGGTGGTTTTAAGTCCTCCGAACAGGACTTGTGATGTTCGCTCATTTTTCAAGGGGCGCATTGGCTAGCGCCTCGGATGATGTCGCCTCGTGTGTAGGAATTGATTCTGATTTTGCTTTTACCTTCCACACCTTCTTTGTTGGAGAGGATGACCTTGAGGAGGAAGCTTCTTGGAGCACTTGTTTCTCTTCTGATGACAGCACCTTCTCAGGTTCTTCTACAATGTTCTTTTCTTCGGGGTACCGATCTTCATATCTGAATACTTCTCCCTCATAGTCAGCCCATCCATCTTTAGTGATGTTCTTCTTGTTCTGGCGATGGGTACGCTGCCTTCTCCTTGTTCTGTTCTTCTTGGGCTCTTCGGTGATTATATAATTATTGTTGAAGTAGCGGCGTACCTTCTCGGTGGGAAAGTGGAAATGGATCTCTCCCGTCCCGATATAGATGATAGCTCGGTGGTGTTCGGGAATGGTCTTCCTAGGATGATTGGAGGATCGTAGTCATCTCCCATGTCAATGACTAGGAAGTCTCGTAGGGACATAATGGTCATCTATCTGGATGAGGACATCCTTCACTTCTCCTTCGACGAAGCGGAATGTCCGATCCGCCATCCGGTACCGTGCATAGGTAGGCTCCAAAGGCATAGTGCCATATAGATACTCATAGATTACCTTGGCTATGATGTTGACGCCGATCCGGTGTCACGATGCCTTTATTGAAAGAGCTTCGTTGATGGAGCATTGAATGGTTGGGACACCAGGTCATCCTTCTTGATCGATGTGGGGATCCGAGTAAGTGGTCATGCTCCTTATGGACTACGGTGACCATCCTCACTGTCTCCGTCTTCTTGGTCTTCTTATTCTTGTTCTTGCTCTTCTTAGCCGGATTCTTCTTCTTCTCACTTTGTTCGTCGATGAGGATGTCTTTGGGAACCGCAAAGACTGTTCTTGAAGAAGAAGGTTTCTCGCTTGCCCTTGATGTTGAAGATGATCTTGGCGGTGTTGGCATACATGATGGCTCCAGCGGTGTTCAAGAATGGTCGTCCCAAAATGATAGGGGACCTTTCATCACCGCCGTATCCACTACCACGAAGTCTGCCGGAACATACGAGTTGCCTACTCGTACACATATGTCTTCAAGTACTCCCAAAGGAACACGAAGTGACCGATCTCGCAAGCCGTAAGCACATGGTTGTGTATGCTAAGGGGCATCTCGAATAGCTTCTCATATATCACTCTTGGCATGATGTTGATGCTTGCACCGAAGTCACAGCGTATTGCCTCATTAAAGTTAGTACTTCCAATGGAGATCGGAATGACCGGTCTCCCCGGATCGCCCTCTTGATTGGCGTAGTTGAGTCAATCCATGACCCCTTCGATGGATCACTCCGGCTATCTTCTATATTGAATATATCAACAAGATTTGCGCTTTCGAGCTCTTCGGGTTGTCCCGCGCCTTACCTTGGCCAAGGGAGGGAGCAAGGTTAACAAGCCGTTGTACTGCGACTCAAGTATCTTGTTGAAGCCGAGCCGACTCTTGATGGCATTGGAAAAGCCATCCATCCCGTTGCCGAGTGTCTCTAGGACCTTGTCATTTGATGTCGCCTTCTTGGACAGATTGTCCATCATCTTGCCTTGATTCAAGACTAACTCTCTCAAAGGCGGGCTGGTTGAAATTATTGTAGGAGGAGTTGTTACCTTGATAGTTGCCCGAATAATTGCCGAGTAGTTAGGCCTCTCAAGTTGATTCCAGCCTTGATTCTCCGCCGAGGACGATAGTAATTATTATTGTTGTTGTTGAGGTAGTTCACGTCCTCCTTCAGCTGCGCGGTTAGCACCTCGTGTGCCCGTCTCTCCACACTCTTCACATGTCATGCGAGCATCATGTATGTGCATGACTTCTTTCTTCTCCGGGGCTCTCTCATCGAGCCTCTTCATTAGCAGATCCATTTTGGCGACAAAGATGTCTATCTCCTTCACTGGTGCATTCCTCCACCTCTCTTGCGGGTCTCTGCGTTCTTTCTTCACTCCAACCTTGGTTGGATGCCATCTTCTCCACAAGAGCTGGGCCTCGAGGAATAGTGAGTGATAAGAATGCACCTCCGGCGGCATCCATCGTCTCATGTGTCTTGTTGCTAAGCCCATGGTAGAATGTCTGCATAAGCAGCCAATTCTCCATGCCATGATGAGGACACTCGAGGATGTAATCTTGAAAGCGCTCCCAAGCTTCGGGACAGCCTCATCATGGTGTTGTTTGAAAGCTTGATATCTTCCCACGAAGAGCATTTGTCTTGCCCATGGGGAAGAACTTCGCCAAGAAATTGGTGGAACATAGTGCCCACGTAGGATTCTTCTCCTTATTGGCGTAGAACCACGCTTCGCTCTCCCCAAGAGTGAGAATGGGAAGAGGCGAAGTAGTATAGCATCTCCGGGGACATCCTTGATAGTGAATGTGCTACAAATCTCCGTAAAGTGTTGGAGATGAGCACTAGCATCTTCATGGGCCTTCCCACAGAATTGGCTTGCTTGCACCATGTTGATCGCGCAGCTTGAGCTCAAAAGCTCCTTCGATGTCCGCAGCTGGTCCAAGACGAATGTTGTCCGTAGTTGGAGCCGAGAACTCGCGGAGTGACTTGTTCGCCATGGCTTCAAACGCTGGTGTCAAGTCTCGTACGAAAGGTTGACTTTCTCGCTTCGACAAACTTCCAAGTTGAGTTGATGATGATGATGATTGATTGGTCTTCTTCAACTTGCTTCCGGCCTTCCCGAATAAAGCTTCGGATTGTCAATATAATTATCGGAAGAATTGTCTTTTTCATACATTACCCGCATAAGATATAAAAATAGACGAAAGACAAGGGTAAGGTGTATGAGTAGAGAATGGTGACAAAGTGCTCAATCTCATTATGTAGTGCAATGCTGCTCATTATCCATTGGCTTTCAACCTTCCCCGCAACGGCGCCAAAATGCTTGTTGACATTTCTAACGCCACTCGGTGTTAGGTTGTCATCCCCAACATGGCGCCAAAAATGCTGGTACTAAATAATGCAACCGCTACTAGAAATAAATATGGGATCCGCAAGCGCACAAATAATACCGATGTAGCATTTTAACCAGGAGTAATCCAGGTATCGTTATTTATATTTTTACCACCGGGAAGGGAATGCACTGGATAATGAGTGATGAGCAATGCACATGCCATAATGGAGAGCTTAACCTTGTCTCGTATCGATCATCTCATACGAGGGTAAGTGTCACATAAAATATAGGAATGAATGATAAATGACATAAGATAAATGAGAGCATTTAGCCACATAAAATAATAGTAATAAGCCATCTCAACTTAGCACTCTAAGCTTATAACACTAGCATGGACTAGGACGATCTAGGGTATAATCCTATGTTATTCTAACTACAAAGTCAAAGCATACAATGATTAGTGCAAGAACATCTAGCAATCATGGCGGGAAAAGGTTACATCTATGCATAGTGATATTACCGAGAAGACAAGAGACATAGCAATGACCTCAATGTAATAGGTTTGTTCTGCTAGACCTATACTGGAGAAGGGCTACAAAGGACTCAACAGACCGGCCACTCCCGCGATCTACCTCACGATCCGGAATATAGGGTGCAATCGCAGATAAATACGGTCTAGGCACCACGCCTACACAATATTTACCACTCACCCATCGATCTAATGAGCAAGCGCTATACGATCCTATGCATAAACATAATTCTAGTCCAACTATGCTAAACATATAATCAAAGTAAACTAAGAACAATATAATTGAGAACATAATCAAATAGAGCAAAGTCAAGTCTCGATATAATAGAATAGAATAAAGTACTACTCATAGTATCACGAACAATGATGAATATTACAAGAATGTAGAGGGGAATTACCAAGAACTCGACAGATCCGGACTCCAAGCTAGGCTTGATTCCCTCTAGATCTATTCCTATGTAGCTATGCTACTAAACTATGGAGCTCTAATTGAGATGGTGGCTCAAGCTTCTCTGAATTCCGATGAGAGAATGAACTCTTGAATGAATTAGGGTTTCACCCGGGGCCGGGGCTCAATATATAGCCCCCTAGGATTAACCACGGCCCTCGGATCAAACCGACCTAAATGGACGATAATTATTCATCCTCAAAGGCGGTGGAGGCGGGATCCACGAGACTCCACTTGGTGGAGGCGGGGAGTCGGCCGACTCCCCCTGGGTCGGCCGACCGGCCACCCGCCCAGTGGGCCCTGCTTCCAGGGTTTGCCTTCGAGTCTTCTAGATTATACAATTTTACCCGTTCGGTCTTTATCTCTATGTAATCATGACATGTGGGCCTCCTTTGGTTCTCTTTCTCGATAACCCCCGCGTAAATAGACAATCACCAAAACTCGTGGAATTCCCCGTCGTGTAACCCCTATATCCAACAGGTGAACTCATATTAGTCCTTTCTCTTGCTGCGTTGACGGTATAAAATTGATACTTAAGGACCATCAACACCAGGTTGGGCAGATCATTGTAGTTGGGGCCCCGGGTTTGTTTGAGTGGTTGGCTGCCATCTTACAACCTTCGCAACGCCGTACCAGTGAGGAGGCATCGGACAATGCGGTGGGCCAGTAGAATCCTTGCCTGAAAGCTTTTCCTACTAAAGCTCGAGGTCCATTGTGTGAGCCGCAGATGCCCTGATGAATTTCTCTGAGTATGGCGATGCCTTCGCTGGTGGTGACACACTTTAACCATGGGGCTGTGACTAAAGCTTTGTATAGGTGCTGACCCTCGATCTTGTACCCTCGCGTCCGTTGAATCATTCTTTTCTCCTCTTCCTTGGTTTCGGGCTCGTAGTACCCCTTGATATATGTCGTGATTGGGGCCCTCCAATCTTCGCTGGTTATGGCATTGATTAGCCTTACTTGCGACGCATAACTGGCGGTTGCAGGTGACGCGAGGGTCTCATAAAAGACGTCCGGAGGTAGCGGGCACTGCTTGAGTCGCGGCCTTTGCTAGCTCGTTGGCTTCTTTGTTTTCGCTGCGAGGGATGGACTTTGTTGTGATGCCCAGGAAGAAGGTTTCCATTTTTCGGACAAGGTGCAGGTATTTCTGGAGCTCTGGGTCTTTTGCCTTGAAAGTTTTCTCAATGTGGCCGGCTATGACTTGGGAGTCGGTCCGGATGAGCGCGAGTGTTCGCGTCTGCATGCCCTTATCTAGATGTCGTGGATGCTGTGTGCTACGCCCCAGAAATGTAGTGTAAGTCCTCACCTATGTAGGCAAAAATTGTTGTCTAGAGAACAATAGATGGAGATGTCGACAGACGCTTCCGCCCTACGTCGTCATGTTGGCTCTAGCTATGGTGACACACTGCCTCTGGTTACTCTATCGGCATAGATCCTCAGGTACATCCTCGGGGCTCGAGTCGGTCGCACCACATTCGGCTGCATTGACACATTCGATTACATCGACTTGCCACATCCAGCTGCGTCATCATCGTGCTCCTTGAGCTACGTCGACACGTTGCTCCATGCTATGTTGTCACGCTAACTCTAGCTATGTCAATCCTCGGGTAAGTCCTTCATGGCTTCCTCGAGTCAACAACGTTGTTGCCATCTACGTCGTGGACATACGTCACCGGGCTTACCGGGCTGCCTCCACACTACTACATACTGATTAACTACAACGAGGCCCTTTAGGGCATTCTGCCTTCGCCGCGGTTATTCCGTGGCCGGCCGGCGTGGCGGGCAACTTAACGTGCCCGCTACTGTTAATATAGATTAACCGCAGCGGCTCGTTATGTTGCCGCTATGGTTAAGTCTATAGCCTAAAAAACAGCACTAACCCCTCATCTTCTTCCTCACGAACTTCCTCTTCCAAACTCGGGGGGTGGGGGAGGAGCTTTTGCCCTAATTTTTTACCACTTTATTGAAATTGGGTTTAGTGCTTTGATTTAGGGAGTAAGACACCATAGGAGGTATATAAAGGCCTCCTCTCCCTCTCCCCCTCTCTTTTTTACTTTTTGGTCCTCCCTCTTAATCTAGATTTAGATCATGATCTAGTTATGATTAGGAGAGAGAAAGTTGGTGCTTTGTGGATCTAGAATCTTCGTGGATGCATAGAAGTCACGTTCTCATCGTTATTGGTCTCTCTTTTAAGGATTCTATACTAATTCTTCTCTGCCTCGGGTGTCTATGTCTATGTTTGCGGGTTACGTGATGGCCGAATTCGTCCCGAATGGATGTACCTGGGATGAGTAGGGTTCTTGATCTCGCATTACCTTCCGTGAAGTGAGAAAGTTCATTACCGCAGCAAAAGTTGACCGTGATAGATCGAAGAGGAGCACCATCATATGTCTATGTTCACACTGCAGAACCGGACAACCTATGTAGACGAAGGAACGACGCCGCCTTATGTTGCCCGGGCCGCGATAAAGTCGAATCAGAAGGGGGCACGGCGCCCGTCGCGATCAAGCCATGATTAACCGTGACCTTTGTTTCACGGCGGGCGCCTTTGCCCGCCGCAAGAAACCCTTTTGGCGCCCCCACGGTTAAGCTATATACACCGGCTCAGTAGTGCCGGCTATAGTGTTGTAGTGCTCGGCTACGCATCGTGCTATCTCTAGCTATGTCGACCAACGGATGCTACCTTCGGCTATATCAACACGCGCTCCGGCTACATCATTGGTATTAACTATTCAATGCACCTTCGATAGGTCATTTCAAGCCGCAGAATCCATTACGAACCTCAACTACTCAACAGCAATCACATTACCATCAACAACGTCTTCGACCACGACTATTTAAGAAAGCATCATCACCCTCAACACAAATCAACATTGGGTATGCTGATGCATATGTTCGAAGAAGATAGCCACTTAAGACTAACCCTCCATTCAATTCTGCTTCCGAGTTGAGCAGAGTTTTGGGGGATACCATCAGAGGTATGTACGCACCGGTACCACGTCAACTTGGAGGACAAAGTGTAGCAATATATATTTCGAAATAGATTGTATGTAGTAGATTCACATGCAACAAACTAAGAAGCCAAAATTTAAGCCGATCAGGATTCTAACAATAACCCCACCCCCGGACTATATAAAGAGGGGCGGGAGCCACCGATCGACATATCCAATCCTATCTTCTACATTCTAGTGCATTGCTACGCACAATAGCGATTATATGGCTATAGAGCAAAGATACATCAAACTCGAGGTACAACATCACGTGTTCGAACTAGTATAACATCCCTCTATTAACATGAGTGGATTCGAGACGACTGAATACACAAGCATCAAAAAAGTATCTACTATACTTTTCAACTGGCCCGATGTACTAATACTAATCCTTGTTCTTCGTTGTTTTTGCATGGTTCCATGGATGTATGGATTGGGAGCTCGGGCGGGTTGTGCATGGCTCCGTAGAGAGCATGGCACTTGGCTCGAGAAGCCGTAATGCGGACGTGGGGCAATAGATTCGATCCTAAACGTTTGTGCGGTTGGGGTAGCTTGGTTTAGCATTCGACTAGGACGTTGAATCCCCAAGGGTGGGTGTATGTGAGACTCCGCTAATGGCCTAATTGGGCTGGTCGATGGGTGGGCAGAATGGCAAGTTACCATAGCACCATGGTGCTATGAGACTTTAGTACCACATTGGATGTTGAGGGGGAGCTGAAGAAAGTTAAATAGCCAAGGCCTAGGATGCTATTAACTCTCGAATTGATCCTTTTGCGTGAAATAAGGACGAAAGTGCAAGAGAGTTAATTAGTTAACGGGTAGTCCATTCAATGTGTAGTGTGGGCTTTAGTCGTCATCCTGGGCCAGGGCGTTACACATACATGGCCTGTCATCCAAGGATTACGAGCTCTGCAACAATAAGGTAGGCTAGGGAAGTGCACTAGGAGAAGTATTCATGTGTGTGAACACACTCTTTGACGACAACCAACCTAAAAGTTGTCGAGATTGTATTTGTTTCGCCTCTACAGAATAATCTAGCTAGCTTCTTTGTGATCATTCGGCCGTCTTGCTGGCTACACTCGGCTCGGCTCATGAAGCCCGCAAACACTAGCCCGCACGCGTGAAATAAAGCTGTTCATAGGAATATGTAACCGGGTTATAGGTGAAAATAGGTTGGTGCACTTAGTGTAGGCCTAGCTATAGAATACTAGTTGCGCGCGCCATTGCGCGCGATAGCAAATGCCCGCACCTGAAAGCGAGATGGAATCGTTTGCAACACAACATAAGTATGTACACAATATATATAGTACACTTGATATTAGTAATATCGTACATAGATGCATTTCATAAGTTCAGTGACGATCTGACCTATACAGGCTAGAAATCTAACATAATAGAGCTTAATAGCTGGTACTTTTGTACATTAGGCTGCATATTAAGCAGTGGTAGTAGTGCAGGTACAATTAAACATAGTTGAAGGCAGGGTGGCTAGGCACGGGGCATAGTCTATATACAGAGTTATAGCTTGAAGCAGTTGTCTTGTAGGTGGAGTGGCCACCATGATCACTTCAGTATGTTAGCCCTTGGTCAGATGATCGTTGGTGGAGAACAATGTTCTTCAGGTGGCTGAATCTGCATGGATATTTGTTTTCGTTACTCCTGTGTGGACTCCGAGTTACCGGTGAATAAGTCCGAGGCGAATAATATGGTAAATTAACCCCCACTTAGCAACTGATCCCCTGCATCATATAATGTGGCGCACAGTATGAATGGTAACGGAAAGAACACGTTCAAACTTGAAAGCAAAACAAAATGCTAATTATCAATATCTTACAAACCACTTTCAAGGAAGATACGGAATTTGAGAAGCTGAGGAAAGGTCGGTTTTACTGTATCTCCACGTACGGTGGAGGATGCAATATGAAACAGAAAAAACACAGAAAATTAATATGATAGTCGCCTTATCTAAACTGCAGTCAAGACAGCAAGCATCAGTCCTTTTTGAACCACTCATCCTCCGGCCTTTCAGGGTCTGTCATTCTCTGCCATCACTTCAAGCAAAATAGGAAAAGAACACCGATCAATTAGCCATGATAAATTTGACCAATTTACATGCATGCCTAAAAAAACAAGGCGCCCAATGTTCATGTATAGATCGGGTATGGAAAGTATTATATGACCCAAAGGCTGGAACACTTCTAACTAAAGATATCATCTCAGCTATCTTAGCATCAGTCCTAATGCAAGGTGCAAGTTGCAGTAGATGCAAACTAATTTAGAGCACATAAATGGCAGCTGCATCATGGAAAATAAGAGCACAGAAAATGGCAGATAAACAATGGACAACAGAGTTCAATTAATGTATGATGGTATATGTTTGATGGACATGCTCTATGGCTCTGTTTCAGTTCATCAGTTAATAGATCAGCTTATTATGGTACCTCATTATTTTGTACAAAGTCTGGAAAAACAATTACAAAGAGGTTGGACAGGGTAAAAATAGCGATATTTTAGCTCCTATAAACGGTACACTTGCTGGAATTATAAAAAAGACTGAACATAGGTACACTACAATTGAGAAGAATATAATTTACTGACTGGAGCATTAAAAAACCGTCATAGCATATTTTTCTAGAATATTTGCTGAAACCAGCGCGCATCCTACGTTGGTACAGTTCCATTTCCTTTAATTTTGAGATAGAAGCCTTCATACTGCACACTAAAGGTAGAGATGCTAATCTTTTTTACACATACAGAGTGCAAAGGAAGCAAATGTTCAGCACTAACCGGCAAGCACGGACATGAACCTTCAACCTGGATTGTAGATATTATGAAATATATGTTGCTGTTCCATGTGTGTGACCATTTTGTCCAAGAAGTCCTACAGAGAAATGGCACATATTAGCTGGTACATGATATGCCACTGTAATTCAAAGTTTCCAGCGCAAACACTGTAGAACATGAAACAGAGTTTTGCAAACACAGGTAAACGTTCGGATGCATAAAAATGGTATGAAACCTCCAGCTATTTGATCCATCCATCTTGAGGTTTGACCACAACACGCAATGCAGCAGAACGTGATCACCGTGGTAGCTACTGCTCTTACCATTCGTTCGTTGATGTTGACGGACCCCTGAAGGCCCTCAGGCCTCAGCGATAAAATCTGGTGCAGATCATGGCACATATATGATAGTTCCAACTGGGGAAGCTGCATATGACCCTGCAATCAAAATGGCTCATGACACTAAAACAAACAATGGCTAAGAAATAGCAGGATCCTGGGGTTATATGCTATAGATCATGCCTTAGGTAAGTGACTAATCATCATAAGTGTGTGCATCATGTTGAACCATGGTCAAAGGTATGGGAAAGCCTACATGAAGAAATGAAAATTTCCATCACCCTCCATGGTGTAACCCTTTTGATTTGCAATCAGTAGAAGCTAGCATCATCTATCAATTACAAATCTGTGAGGTACATGGAGAAATTGTGACCCCAACAAAATTCAGTTGGAGGTTATGAAATAAAAAAAAGGAAAAACACGTACACAAATATCTTGGGAACTAAATGGCTATGTATATTTTTCATGCATCTAAATCTAAACATGACAAACATCTTAGCCTTTGATGGTCAACGATAAGAGAACCAGCATAACGTTACATGTGTCTGATTTCCTCTTTTATATGTTTCCTGAGGACGCAGTGCACATAGCTATATTCAAATGATGAGATTTACGTTTTCATAAAGACATACCATTGCATGAATAGATGAATGAGCTATGAAAATAACATACCTAGATGACAACGGAGCGTAATACGTGGCAACTTTAGGGATGCCAACATGAATCAGTTGTCCTCTAACAACTTTATTTAAGGTAGATAACTGAACTAACCGTAGGTTATAGGGTTGAACAAGGATTAGATTTCAGTGTTTATTATGTTCCACATCTGGGCAGTCAGTATAGCGTTGTACAACCAGAAGTGCCTGGCTTCCATGTTACTGCTAGCTGGGAGTGAGCAAAGCTTGTGTCCTGGCATTCATGTAAAACCAGAATCCATGTGTCCCAAACGAAGGCAACAAAGGAACGGAATTGAACACTTGGCTCAAATCTATCGTCCACCTCTGATTTAGTATCTCAGGACAACCACACAAATGATTTGAGGGGCATCATTTTGTAAACAAGGGAAAATTTAACCATCCTCGACCTCGAGTAAGGAAAACGGCCCGGTTGTTGTAAGGGCACAACAATCTTAAAACAGAAGGAATCTAGGGAATAAGAGTAGTCTCGAGAAATGAACAAAACGACATCATTTAATCTTTCATACATAGGCACAATGGCAAAGGCAAGAAAGGAACCAAATTAAACACCTGGTTCAAATCCATCATTCACCTCAAGTTTAGCACCTCAGATTCACTTATATCAAATCTGCAAGAAAGTGTATGTACTGAAAAATCACAGGCACGACAAATTTAGTTCAAAAATAAATATAGCCAACAAAACCTTAGTTCCGATGTTTCACACCCACAATGGATAGAGATGGATAGTAATAAATACATCATTAGTAATGGGGTGTGGTCATGAATGTAACAACTAACAGCAAATGTGAAGTAAAGACATCACTGACAATGGACTTATGCTCACCAACAAGCTCACGTAAATGTAGAAATGAACGAAAACGAAATAACACATGCAAAGCGAATAGGTAAGGTACAATTACATAGTCATCACAAAACTAAAGATAACAGTAAGAATGATAGAAGAAGCAACCATCATTGCACAATTCCAATGTCTCGCCTAAAGAAAGCTCATCATCCCGAACCCCAAAACCTCGGAAATAACTTGCGTAATGAAACAAGCATTCATCACTGTACAATGAAGAATATGAGTTCTGCACACGATCCGGGTATTTAAAAATAAGAGAAGCACCGGAGCAAAAGACCTCCTTGGGAGGGTGGCCAAGATCCTCGCAGTGAGGAGCGGGAGCTGAGTGAATAGGGAGGAGAAAGGGAGTGAGCACACCTCCGCCATGCGCAATGGACCAGATGTGCCAATGTGGGGCTCCTCCGGTCATTAAGGTTGGCAAGCCAGATCCACACACGTGCCCAGGCCCCATGCACTTGCAAGGAGAGCACACACCGGAAAGCAAAAGGGAAAAAGCGAGGATGGGGATAGCTCGGCAATGCGTCCACGGGATAGCTTGGGCCGTTGTGCTCCAAGTCAATGCCCGGATCGACAATGACCGAGCTCGCCAATGGTAGATGGACAACCCAAATAGTGCGAGCAAGCAGTGTACCTGTATGTAGATTCAACACTTGCTATAAATTAAATAGCACTGAAAAAGAATCTATGAAGAGTAAATACCTAAATTTACCCAATATTAGAAGTAATCATACGACATAAAAGGTGTTACTTGTCAGCATGATCATGCTTGTTAGCACACTTGGAAGCCTAATCTCATTAAGGTTCTGATCTAAAAAATGTTTGCTATTTTCATACTTTTAACTTATGCACCCACTCATGTGTGGAAATCATGTGCCCGGATAGCTTTGCCAAATGCAGTTGAACCCAAATATTCCGATACATGATAATGGCAAGCGATAACAAAACTGCTGAACTGGGAATATGGAAATTTTTGTCTTCTTTAACTTTTATCTAATAATGAACCTTTCTTCCACAGCTCCTTATGGTTATATGTATTACAATGAAATGAATAAAGTTCAATAACATTGATGTAGTTAACTTTCAAAACAAGCTGAATGAGAACTTGAATACAGGTATTTCATGTAAGCACTCTGAGGTATATTTAAACAAAAGGTTTAACTGAGGTAAAACCAATACACATAATTAATTAGTTTTTAATATTGAAAGCAAGGCAACTATAGTTTTAGAGTCCTCAATAACACTGGTAATAAACCGTGGAGCTGACTACAGAAAACAATTTACTGATACGATACTTCTCAATCAATGTAATCGAAAGGGACTAAATCCTATGCCTATGTCAATCACAGATACTGTTTTAGCTTTGTGTCATAGAAGCATAGACATGTGCAGTTGTTTTTCCCAAAGTAGGAGAAGGAACTATCACAGCAGCAACTAATACATGTCCACTATGACCCAAAGTAGAGTAATTTAAGAGGTAGTGTAATACTAAAATAGTATCTGGCATCATCATACCAGTTGTGGTAGTCAAAATAATATCGCAAGAGGATAGTGCTTGTCAACTATTGTGGTAGTCTCCAAAAGAATCACCGATATGAAACCATGGCCCTACAACCACTATTCATACTTATACAATCATAAATAAACAAGCTCACATGGATAAAGTGTTTCTCTAAAAGCAAACCGAGGGATTTTTTAAAACCTATAGGAAACCATGGACCTACCACGACTGGTGTTTTTAAAGGTTACTGTACCAAGACCAAGCAAGTTTACGGAGCAAGAAATAGAGAAGATAATGGATTTGCAGTTCAGACCACATAATTGCAGTAATTGGAAAGAAGGATGTGATGCCTGAAACAAACCTTTTGGCCTGTCAGTATGATACACCAAAAATTATAAGCACTACAGTGTACTATAAAATCAAGCAAATATATCATTGACATGGTGATGTTAGCAAATAACCAGGCACTTTGAAGATCCAGCTGAACCGAGATGTAAACTATGTGTATCGAAAGATAGCTCAGTAATCATGACAACATTAGACCATTCCCCAAACTAAACTGTAACAAGGGAATAGTTGGTCACCATTGCAGGTGACCAATATACAAACAATAGACCCAAAATCATCAGTGTTGCACACCAAGAAATCAAACAAATGTCATTGGCATGGCCACGTTCTCACCTGTATGGCTCAGGGCGCAAGCAGATGAAGCATAGCGCGAACGTAGAGAACCTATAGACAGAGGCAGATAGACGATGACACACCTACATAGTGCGCTGAATCCATTGAGCTGTGCGATGTCGACGACAACCTGGAAAGCACGGCAGACGTTAGGACGGCACGGCGAGACATGGCATGGAAAATGAAATGACAGTGATAAAGAAGGATAACAGCAGAGTAGAAGGCAAAATCCGTCGAGCAACATAAGGCCAAACGGTAATCTACTGCAAATCTAAACCGGAACTGAGCCTGGCATCTATACGTTGGCAGTGAAAACCGCCGGTCACTGCTCTACACGGAGGACCAGAAATGAAATGAAGACCTATATCAAACCCCTCAATGAACACACGCCTATAGGGTGAACACATATTCTGCTCACTATCCTGTGGTCGTAGCTGCTCTGCGTGCAATCCCCATGCTCAAACAGCAGCGGTCCTACCACCAGGAACCCGAACCGGCCATGGACAGGCTCGTCAGGAGCGGCAGCCCTCCTCAAGAAAGCATCCCCCACCAAATCGCCATAACCGGAACCCGCCATAGGCAGGCCCGTCACAAACGACAGTCCTCACGAAATCCACCCCCCACCAAATCACAGTAACCAACCGTCCTCCTTCCGATCAAGCGGTGGCATGGCCGAACGCCGTATGGCCCTGCCCCGAAGGAGCATCGCACGACGCGAAGCAGCTGCAGCAAGCGGTGCCGCGCCGGACTAGAGCAGCCATGCCCAACGGCGCGCCACAGGCGACACCAGCATGACACGCCAGCAAAGCACCGGCTAACGAGGACTCACCCGGCGACGACAGCGCTGAGATCCATGAGCGACGCCGGACGGCAGGACGCGACCTAAACATCGCCGCACCGGCCAATGAGGAGTCACCTGGCGGAGGCCGCGCGGAGATCCATGAGCGGCACCGGGCGGCAGGACGCGACCTAAGCATTGGCTGAACCAAGATTGGGGGCAGCTGGACGTGGGCCTATTGGGCCTTTTACTCCCCCTTCCCCGAACCGTCTCTACCCGGGGTTGGCTCGGCACCCACCATCGTGCGGCCACCCTCGTACGACCAACGCCGCCACTCTTTGACTGACCGGAGACGAGGAAGACAACAAGGCACTAAGGAACGTTCTTTCACTCGACAGAACCAAACGCCACAGCTCAGAAACGCAGGCACGAAATCCAGACGGATGGTGAACAGTATGAATCTAACACCACCAAATCGACGGGCAGACGCGCGCCGCAACCGGCGCCAAATCCCAAATGGCTGACGGAAAACCCAAATCAAGAAAGAAAGAAGTGCATGTGACATAGAGGCGTGGGAAACGAAGAGCCAGAGAAGAAGAGCGAGGAAGAACAGCAACCTGGGCGAGAATGGCGAACCTGAGCAGGGGAAGCAGAGCCAACCACGCAGCACAGCAACCGAAGACGAGCAGACGACACGATGCGAGGGGGTCGGCGGCGATGACGGCTGCGAGAATGGAGCGACGCGGCAAGGAGGAAGACGAACCCGGGAAGAAAAGAGAGACGGGCGAGAGGTAGGCAGAAGAATTGAATGCAGAGAGGTAGGTAGAAAAATTGAATGCAGGAGGAATTGCATTGGGAGGAACGGCCCAATTAGACGCGAGACGAGGCACACGAGGACGGACGAGCCAATCACGGAGAACCACGCACACAGGCCACCCCACCTACCAGAGACCCACACGCAGCAGGCAGCCAGCGATGAACACTGACGGACGCGCGGCCCACGTCGGCTCCACGCTGGCAATCCGACGTGGGTAGGCCGGATGCCTCCCAACCTTAGGCGGATGAATAAGAGTAGATATTTCCAGGTGTAGCTTTCTTTTTGGGCGAGGACATTGAGGTATACCAACGCCATATATGTTAGTGGGTTGATGCAGTTGGTAGGCTTAGCTATAGAATTCTGAGTAGTTGATTAACAAGTGCTTTATGATAACATCAATTATCAGTTGTGACCATGCCGTGGATATTTACAAGAAGTAACAACAATACTACGTCGTCCATCATGATTGAAGTGAGTATTTTAATCATATGCATTATATATGGATGAACCATTAGTGTCTTCTATTGTCGACTTTCATCGAGTACGGACGTTAGTAATCAATACATCAACCTGTATAAGCGCATAGGATGGTTCCATGTCAGGTGTGGTGTCACGATCGAAGAAGGTTCCGCGCCCAAACAGCTGCTGCGGTCATATGCTGACGATGACAACCTGAACCACCCGGTGGCCACGGGCTTATTAGGTCCCTCCTACTACTCTGTGGACGCACATGGCCTCTGATTATAAAATCTCACCCCCAAGACACCAAGAACCACAACCACATACAAACTCCTTTGTGGCCGCAAGTGCAAAAACCCTCATGTTAGCAATCACTTAGGCCCAACCCAATACTCCACTTTAGGTTCGGACGTTCATGCGGATCATGGCCTACCTATAAGGGAAGCAGGGGCGGAGCTACAGGGTGGTCCTTGTGGGCCGCGGACCACCCTGAGTTTCGGCCCAAAGTTCAATAGCGATTCTTATTTTCTTCCACGAACATGCTGGGCCGCTGCACTGCAAAGGCCGAAGCGAGTCCAGCGACGTCCGTGATCCATCCATCCAGGTCTTCCGAAGTCGAAGATGACCAACACCTAGCTGACCACGTCCCTTCTCCCACGACACGACGGCATTTGGCGGCTCTCTGCCGTTCTACGCCGCAGCGGCCGCCGGCCGGACGCCGAAGATACAGGCTGCCGTCTGCAAGAAGAGTAGCAAATTGGCAGGTTAGAAACGCATCACATATACGATCATGATATCCATGTTCCGTCCTGTTTCTTTTTCTATCTACTATCTCACTTGATAAAGCCCTAATAGGAGTACAATGACGACAACTATTCGTTTAATTAACTTCACGAGATCACAGCAACTTGCAAAAGCACGGTAGTACGGCATGTAAAACATAATTAGTTTTAAAATTCAAGATTCTATTGTACTACTGAAATGATTGATTGAACCATTATATCATTATTATATATCTATTTTATGGACTCTACATATCCTTTTTGTCATTAATTGTGTTTTGGTAATGATATACTTGTGCACCGACATGTTAAATTTATAGTGGTTAAAAAAATTTAGACAATGGACCACCCTAGCTTCGAATCTTGGCTACGCCACTGAAGGGAAGAGGCCCAATTCCTCCCAAAAGGCCGGACTGGTGGGAGAGTGATGCTCTCCCTTATAAGGTGGTAATGGCCCGCTAGCCTAGTTAAGGTGGTACTAAACCTGAGGTGCCTGACATCCCACCCCCTATAAGGTGGCGCCCTTGACACCCCACCCCCCTTATGTGCCCCAAGACACCAGAAGAGAGCATGAAGAACAGGCCTCCGCAAGTCGCATTGCTGGCTACATCTGGCATGGGCCACCTGATCCCGCTCACAGTGCTGGCCAAACGCCGTGTGTAGCAGAAGGGCACCATGGCCACACTCATGACCTTCATATCCACAGGGTCTGCAACCCAGTGTGCGTTCCTCTATCTACTCGCTCCCGCTAGCGGCGGTCGTGCAAGTTGTTCGACCTGCCCCATGATGCCACCCTTGAGAAGCTCATGTCTGAAACTGAAAGTGTGCATGCTCGCTCCCACGCTAACGTGCACCCTAGCTCTCCGGGCTCAAGGATACCACCCGCCTTCTGCGTTCATCACTGATCCATATGGAATCGACTCCTTTGATGCCGCGCGCAATGCTGGTGTGAGGAGGTGCAAACATAGCCTGTTTCTTCAGGTCATCGGCAGTGATATCGGTGGCATGTTATCGAAGTGCTTGTCTGTCTGGGCCGGTCGGGTCGCGGGGCCTCGTCTCCCGGTGGTTGTCGTGATCGCGGTCGCTGCGCTATGCCTAATTATGCTTCATGTTTCTCCCCACATGCTATGCCTACCTAGTGTTTGTTGTAGTCATAGTCTTCCGCGGATGCTTTGCCACGCTCTTGGTCTTTACTTGGGTGGATGCTTTGCCACCGGTGTCACGGATGCTTGGGCAGATGCTTTGCCGCCGGTGTGGAGGAGGAGTTGCCACCGCCTCGTACCTTGGTCTTCATGTTGGTGCTTCTCGCTCATAGTCTTGTCCCTCAGTGACTCGGAGGAGTACTCAGAGGGCATCTTGGAAGTGCTCCTAGTTCGCGGTCCTGAGGCCATTGTATCTTTAGTGACTCGGAGGAGTACTCGAAGAACGACTCCGTGATTAGCTACTCCGTGCGGGGCATTGTGTCCCTACCCGCCAGGCGCGCGCATGGGGGCCGGGGGGGGGGTGCAACCCCCGAGCCGACGCAATCCGTCACCGATTAGGTTTCCCAAATTGAGTCTCCTAGATATGAAAATAGTAGGATAAGTAAAGTAAGGGCCTAATTGTAATGGGGAATCTGTAATTATGAGGACTAGTTCGCTTAGGATTGAAGCTAGTCCGGGTATAAATAGGAGATGCATTCATTGGTAATCAATCAATAAAGAAAAGGGTCTTCCCTATCTCTCTCTGTACTGTGTCCCCACGCCGCCGCCCGCTCTCCCCGCACGCGGCACCCTGCACGCGCCGACCTTGCACCCGCTGCCTCCACCCCTCCACCTCCTCCACCCCCAGATCGCCCTCCACGTGTCTCCAGATCGGTTGACCTCTTATAATATATACTTCTAAAATAGAGTTATTTCATATAGTTTGGTTAAGAATTTCAAGTTCATGCTCATGTGTCAATTTTCACAATAGCTGACATGGAGTAAACAATTTTGTTGCATTTCTATTTTATTGATTTATCATATAATATTGTTATTTATTCTTAACTTTGCAGGAGATGAAATTGCTCCCAATGGGCAGAGAAAGTTTACTTTACCTAACAATTCAAGATTGCCATCAATTCTGCATCTTCACTTATGATGATTAGCACTAACTTGGCAAGTGAGCTTATGTATTTGATGATTGACGGTCTCTTCAACAGCGATGTGACTTTCGATGTAGTCTAGTCTTTTTTTAATCTTTGGAAAACCAATACATGATCCTTTTTGTTGACATGAATATTGGTGATATGTAATGAACACAGTGAATGTGAATGTAATGAATATGTTCTATAGGCTAAATTGTGTGGGGGCTGAAATAATATATGGGTTGAAAAAAATACATGAGCTGGATAGTGTCTCCAGGAAAAAATATATGGACTGAATTGTTTGGGTGAAAAAGCTGAATGGGCTGCAAGAATAAAAAAAATATGGGACAGACATGACAAAATGAAATTACGGGCCTGCTAACATCAACCCAAAAAGGTTTGTAGCCCATGAAGAGGTTGGCTTCTACGTGGGCTTCAGCATTGCAAAATTCATTTTGTGACTTCTTTGCTACCATATTAGCTTTTGGTCCTATGTGGCATTTGCTTACGTAGCAAAGCCTAGGATATGACAGTAAAATCTATTGTCATATCCTTGTGACATTAAATTTACAAAGGTCAAATAATCAATTTCTGACTCTAGTTTCTTGACGTTGGAATTTACATCGACTAGATGTCACAAGCCTTATGTTGTGACGTTAATTCCGTATATTTTAACATAAAAAAAAAAATCAAACATGTCTTGTAGTAGCGGTGGACTTGACGACACACTCATTGCAGAACTGATGGCCTACAATGATGGGAATGACAATGCACGGAGCTGAAAGGTTGACCATGGCAGCTGCAATATGATGACTTGGAGGCTGTGACACAATTTTTCTTACAAGACAGTGGACGAGACAGTCTAGTAGAGAACATTTCTATGATATATGTGAAGCATATGGCGAGGAAGAGTGGTGGTAGTGGCAGCTCGATGACTGGTGACGGTTGTGCCGAACACTGGAGCAAGGGCTAGGATTGAGGGAGCAAGGAAGGTAGGGCATAAGTTAAATTTTAGAGTATTGGACCTAATGTAAATTCAAGGTGCATTAAACTCTTAAGTATACATAAAAAAAATTGAATAAGAGAATGTCGGAATGGACAGAAGTCAGGTGAGGTTAAATTTGGGCTCTAGAATGACCACGTCCATTGGCAGGTCGGACTATTCTTTATGATTTTTGTTTTCCCACTATAGGTTATTTTTTAATAGTTGGGTGGGCTGATAGGTCGAAAATCATAACTCATAACCAGAACGTAATAGTTTTTCTGGTTTTTTTTCAGAGGGGTTTCGTTGGTGGCTCAGGATTTGCAGGTCAAGGTTTGTACCATCTCACAATTATTGCATATTCTCTCCATCCACATAAATATTCTAACCAAAGTACGGAAGCTCCATGTAGCGGCCCTCTAAATTTTGACTTATTAAATTAAACTACATCTTATATAATTTTTTATGCTTCTTGTTACAACATATGAGAAATCACCTAGTTTATATACAAATTTAGGGTTATTTTATCTATTTATTATAACCACAGAGATGGATATTTTTATATAGAACAAAACAAATCCAATGACTATTGTTGTTGAGTCTATCAAAATTGAAGTTTAGATGTTTCTTATTATTATGAGAATTTTAAGAATTTTAATCTTTTTTCGCATGCATGTAGTGAGAATTAACATTGCTAATTACTAATAGTAAGTTTTTGGTGCAAGAAACATACATTTTTTGCTAGGACAAATGTACTATAAATTTTCAGTGATCAAGTTAAAGCCCTATATTTTGCAGCTCTGCTTAGCTGTGGTCAGAATGGACTTCTACTGCTACAAAAAAAGAAATGTTTTTTTTTTGGACCCGCATCTATATGTACGTGCTGGATCAAAATACTTATTAGTATCTCGTGCATCCTAGTTCTTGTATATATATATATACATGTTTGTGATTACACATATAATATGTATGGTTTGATCATGGCGGTATAAAGTATAGGCATTCATTTGTCGCCTTTTAAACATCCAGCAAGTTTGTGCTTAATTACACATGCAAACATCATCATGCACGTCTATATACATGTTTGTGCTTACACGTACATGTATGGTTTGATCACGGCCGTATAAAGTATGGGCATTCATCAAACATCAAGCAAGTTTGTGCTTTCACATGCAAACATCATCATGCACGTCTACGCTTACACCTGTGAGCATCAGCGTGCACGTATGTGCTTACACCCGTGAACCTCATCATAAACGTTTTGTGCTGACACGTACATCATGATGTTTACTAAAGACAAAGCGACACGTAGATGATGATGTTTATGAAAGACAAGCTAACCAAACTACATGCATTGTTATGCTCAACAACTATTGTTATTGGCAGCAAAAGGATAATATGATGGTGTTTCCTAATGAACAGTGGACAAAATGCTTATGTTATTTTCACCGAGAAGACCCAAGGTACTGACAAACGTCAATGTGTATATATACACACATATATATATAGAACCTGTATCATTACCATATGCTACCGTGTTCTTCTTTCTTCCATGGAGGTAACAATGGCGTGTATTTCGCTGTTAGCTGTTGCTTTTAGCAATATTCCATCTAACCATTTGCTGCTGGATTATTATATGGTGCTTTTAACATTTCGTTGTTGGCGTAGTACATAATTACACGTACATATTCTTTTAACATTTTAACAGTCTATGCTCATATAAGCAGTTGTGCGTGTTATTATCTACTATGTTTACGACGAAGATGATGTACCTTATGTTGATGCACAGGCTCCCCTATATTGGATAGATTGCATATCCAAGGCCAACTTTATACGGTGATATCTGAACTTACTTTCATGGTTGATTTCATATATGTATGTGTCTGATGAATTTACTAAGTAGTGTGAGTAACATGTGTTTGGTGAAGTATTTATATGTAGTCCTTTTAGGCGCAATAATGTCATGAGAAATCTGCGAGCAATACTTGACACACTTGTGTGAATGGTTTCCAATATCGGCATGCAGCATCGTGATCATGGATTAATGTCGCCCCAGCTTTGGATCTAATCCTCGATTCATGACATCCATTGTATGACATGAGTAATAAAATAAATGAGATACACATAAAATATGAAGGTCAAGTTATAGCCACTACTTATAACATCTTTATTTAGATAATGGAAATTGTATTTCTGGCTTCTCATCCGCTTTCAAGAATGCATCAAGCCAAATTATTACAACATAGAAAACTAAAAAAAGAAGCTGATGGAGGGAAAAAATATCCCAACAAGGAACTATAGTAGTTCTACGCGATAAATGACTTGCTCTGTGATGTCTACTCCACAAGATTATGACCACCAACGCCGAGACAATGCCGCCACTCACATCTGTCACACCTAATATGGGTACCGACCACCTTGAAGACACTGGATGTTGTATTCTGGCAACAGCATAAAGCACCTGGTGTATAAGCAAAGGAGTCACCATCTCGTTCCCGGCACCAATGCTGACAACGCAAGGAATCTTCCAACAGCGACGTCTCCAACGAGAAAACGACATCCGCAAAAGTTATCATCGCCACACCAGAGAACTGGACGTGGGTTTTAAACCAGAAAGATCCGCATGAAAGACGACGCCTCCCGCAAGGAAAGTGGCATCCACAGCCATTACCGCAGTCTAAACATGGCAATACCGCCATTTTCCACCAATTGCTGAACTGTTACTCCATTGATTGCTGCCTCCGTCTTGATCCGGCCTTTATCACACATGCCTAGGTCGGCTGCCATCGTTGCATGAGTAAGGCCACCGATGCCCAGGCGCGTGACGGCTCTGACTCCTCTGAACCCGCCTTCGCCGGTGGTGCGGCGCGACGCTGACTGAGTCACACCGAGGCCGATCTGATTTTTGCGAACTCCACCAGATCAGGTCACGAAGGGCTAAATCATACGAGCCACAAACGGATCCGCCGCCCACGCAGGCAAGCGCCTTCACTGGCCGCCCAACTATGCCCCTCTGTTGCGCCAGAGACAGGCGTCACCGAGGCAAAGGCCCCCCCGCCACCATCCTCGTTTGCTGCCCGGGTCTCCCAATTGCGCGCTCCGGTGGTGACGAGGTGGAAAGAAAGGGATTGGCGGAGGTGGTGGCAACAACTAGGGTTTTGCCCCTAGCCGCCCACGCGAGGGCGATGGGAGCCCAGTATGTGTGTCACTTAGTAGTAAAGTATGATACAATTAGATTGAGACACCATGGCATGCTTCTATTGATTACATCTCGATTATTGATTCTTATTTGTATTATAACAACTTCAAAAGAGAGAAAAGCTAAATATAGCACATGGCCATCTCAGTTCTTGGGAAGGAAGAGTGGTACGAACCAGTTTGACCCTGAGATTCATTGCTCAACTAAAACTATCCTTGAAAAGCGGCCATGTGAACTCCTTGCCAACCTGCTCGGTCCATTCTTCCTTCCACATCTGAACTTAGAATGATCTGTACGTGTTATTATGTACTTTGGCATCAAGATGAAGACCCGACTCTGGGTACTATCTAGATTGCCTAGCACATGTTGCCTTTATATCTTTTATACCATGATAATTGTGGGGCTTTATACATTTTTATGTCTTGATATATGTGACACACTTGCTCGAAGGCAAGCATCAATTGAATAATGCGAACGAGTGTGCCATAAGTTTGTTTTATGGTTGATTTTATATATTTACATGTCTGTGATGAATGTATTAGGTTGTGGTCCCTCTTGTTAATCGACAACCATTCCAAGACACAAGTAATAAAAATGAATGAGATGCATATAATATATTTGAGGCACTAGTTATAATCATTACTTATGGTTTTATTGTTTCACGCCTACCTACATGCATTCCACTTCTAATAAGAGCATTAGTCAAGCATATATATTGGACACCTATAGTTTCTAAATAATTTGTACAACAACTCTCCTCAAACAAATGCCCCCAAGAAGTTTTGTTTGGATGCACCAGATAAACTTTCACTACCGGAATCGGCTTATTTGCCGACGGCCGCTGTGTTTGCCGATGGCCAAGGAATAAGCTATCGGCAAACAACAGGCTTTGCCGATGGCAAAGCAGAGCCATCGGCAAAGCTAGTTTTGCCGACGGCCCAGCCATCGGCAAAGACAGGCCATAGGCAAAGCCATTCTTTGCAGACGGTTGGGCTGTCGGCAAACAAAAGCCATCGGCAAACCCAATAATTTGCCGAAGGCAGGCCATTGCCAGGCCATCGGCAAAAGTGGCCCAGGGCAAACGCCGCGCCCAACGTCGTGCCTTTTGCCGATGGCCGTACCGTCAGACCGTCGGCAAAGGACAGGCTATGCCGAGGCCATGGCTATCGGCAAAGACCGGCCACGTGGTGGCCTAAGGAGCGGCCAGGCCCACCAGGTTTGCCTATGGCCGGCCATCGACAAAGAAACTTTGCCGACGGCCATCTCAGGCCGTCGACAAAGTTTGATTTTTTTATTTTTTTCTTCCCATTTTTTTTCTGGTGCCTTCCTACATCAAATACAACCCAACTTTAAAACTTGGGATAATTTTAAGTTTTTTTTGCTATATTTCGTTAATTATTTCTGTTTCTTTGCATTTTTCCGGTAACTCCAAATTTGAACTACAGGTACATGAAATAATGAAACATTTTGATTTGAAAAATGGTATTCATGATGCTTGGAGTATGTTGAGGCCGTATCCAGGACCCCGCATGAAATTACGGTCATGTTGGCGTTGTAACATTGGGAGTTACGTGCGCGGAAAGTATTTTTAAATTATATAAAATCCAAACGAAGTCCGAAATTGACGAAACTTGACGAGTTATGTTGTCATGGCATGTGGAGACCGTGGTAAAAATTTGAAAAAGTTTCGAGTAAGTTGTGACGTCGGATGGCCAAAATCCAGACATCTCCACATGTGATTACTTGTGGAGATATGTGGAGATGTCTGGGTTTTGGCCATCTGACGTCACAACTTGCTCGAAACTTTTTGAATTTTTTACCATAGTCTCCACATGTGTTGACAACACAACTTGTCAAGTTTCGTCAATTTCGGACTTCGTTTGGATTTTATATAATTTAAAAATACTTTCCGCGCACGTAACATCCATGTTACGACGCCAACATGGTCTTAATTTCATGCGTGGTCCTGGATACAGCCTTAGCATGCTCCGAGCATCATGAATACCATTTTTTGAATCAAAAAATTCCAATATTTAATGTACCTGCAGTTCAAATTTGAAGTTATCGAAAAAATTCAAAGAAAATAAAATAATTAACGAAATATTGTAAAAAAACTCAAAAATGTCCCAAATTTTGAAATTGGGTTGTATTTGGTGTAGGAATGTCCCAGGAAAAAACTGGGAAGAAAAAACAAAAAAAAATTGTTCTTTGCCGATGACATGAGATAGCGCTCGGCAAAGAGCCTTTGCCGATGGCTGTCCCACGTGGCCATCGGCAAAGGTGGTCCTTTACCGACAGCCAGGACCATCAGCAAAGGATTTAAGAAAAATAAAAAAAAATCATGGAGTTTAAGGCCCGGCCCACCCCGCCGAACCCTATCTCCACACTCCCCCGCACTGCTCGCGCCGCCGCCTTCCTCCTCCACCCCGCCATCCACGCCCCCACCGCACCGGCGCCGTCCCTCTCTGGTCGCGATGAAAACGGATTGGATACGAACGGATATCAGTCATACCATATTTGTTTTCATATTTAGGTCCGGATTCGGATTCGAATACGGATAGTGTCAACCATGCCGGATAGGATATGATTGGGTATCGATATCATAAATATGCGATTTTAATATTCGGATACGGATACGGTATCGGATACAGAATATCCGGACACTGATACGGACGGATTTGAACCCCTCTAAACGAATTCGGTCGAACGGATGGATGAATAAATATCCATACCACTTTCATCGCGACTCTCTGGATTTGCGGCTGCGGCGAGGAGAGGCCCCGCCGGCGAGCCCCCGGCCTCTCCCCGCGCCCCCGAGCAGTGCCGCCCCCTCGACCGACGGCGGCCCGCGCCTCCCCGCTCCTCGGCGCCGCCCGGCCCAGTGCAGCCCAGCTACTCCCTCCCGGTGCGGCCGCACCCCACCCCAGCCCCACGCCTCCCTGCTCCTCGCCGGCGGCCCGCACCTCCCCGCTGCCGCTGCGGGCGCCTCGGGCATCCGCCTGTCCATCGACGGCGACGACGAGGTTGACCCGGATCTCAACCTCGTCAAGGGCCGCGTCGAGTAGCTGCTGCGGGAGAAGATGGTCGAGGGCGTCGGGGAGTGGTTCGTCGTCATCGTCGACGAGTCGAAGCTCGTCCCTGGTTCGGGTGCACGGGCGCCATCCCCATCGAGGTCGGCCAGGTTTGCCCGCTCCTTCTCTTCTCGCTATGCAAAATTGAGCACCCGAACCCTAACTTGTGCTATTTGTATCCGGATCTGATCTAACTAGCGTATACACTCGAATTCTTGGCCATGATCTGCTTCCTGCTGGTGAAAGTGCAGTGCCAACCCTTTTGCATCCTCCGCTTCAAGTTCTAGCATCTCCTTGTTCTGCATTGATTGAAGACCTGCCCAGTAATTTTTGGGGAAATCGTTTGCATTATTTCATATTAGCTGACAGGAAGCGAAGAACCTGAAACAAAAAGTATTGATTTGTGTCGAAGTTATTTGTGTATAACTTAGAATTACCACTAAATGTTACTGTGGACCTTGACTAGGCAAACTGATGCTAAGATCTTCATGACCACATTGTTCTTTTTAATCAAATTCTTCTTTCACCTTACTTTAATGTGTGGTGTTGAAATGTTTGCTGAATTTCCATATTGTAATGATAGGGATACTTGGATGACCAATTTTGACAGATTGAGGACTTGCAGGATGAAGCAAGTGTTGGCAATGCCTTTTTTTCTTGAATCCGCAGGAGAGCTGCGATGTCATAAGCTAGGAGCTTAGGACAACACTTTGTTCTGTTTACTTGTTCAGTGACATCAAGTTTTGTTGGTAATAATTTAACAACACTGTGCAGGGAGAACAACTCCAGAGATTTCAGTAGATGGGACGTAAACATGCAGCAATTAAAAGGAAGCTGTTCAAGGTTGGTCTATCCATATAGTTGCTTCTGTCTTAAATTGACTGCATATATCATGCAATGGCTATGTGACAGAACTGTTGGCGATGGACTTTAGAGGTTGTTTGACTGTTGTTCTTGTTCATGTGTTAACTGTACTTGTTAAAATAGTGTGTTTTAAAATCTGATCGATGGCATTCACCCATATAGATTTGTTCTTTTAGCATCAATGGCCTAGATATGTTCAAAGACTGCAATCTGGCATGCTTCTTTGCTGTTAGTGGATAGTTGAATCTTTAGAGTCCAGACACTTGATAAAGGCCATTTAGTGGATAGTTGAAACTTTAGAGCAATGAGAACTTGACAAGATCGATCAGGGACGCACTCATCACTTATCTGATGGGCTCATGTCTTCCTGCTACCATTAGTATACCCTCCGTTGCCTTTACCCATATGTTTAGTTGGACTGAGAAAAAAATCTTTCTTTTATCATAAGTAAGATCAATCGACAAAACTTTGTTGTTCTAGATTCCTGCAATGAAATAGGCTAACTAATACCACCATGCCTTGTATGGGTTCGATTTGACACTTGCAATAGTGGAGTTCCTGTGTGATCGATGCTAATATTCATTTTGTGTTTTGGCTTCCAGGGCTGCAGGGTACCAGTTCTGGATGGACGCTTACCATGTCTTGGCTTCTAGCATAGGTGGATGATGGTGGGCTTTGTGATACTTTGCCTATAAATTAGATGAAATTACATATTGCCTTGAGGTTACATACTTTGCTTTGTGATACGCTTACCATGCTGTGAATCGTACTCTGCTGTAAATCTGTTGTGAATCCTATAGGCAGGAACGTTAATCCAAAGTGTGCATTACTGCATACTAAGCATTTTTTTTAAAAAAATAAAAAATTTCTTTTTTAAAAAGGAAAAAAACATCTTTGCCGATGGCTTGCCATCGGCAAAGAATTCTTCTAAAAAAATAAAAAAATCTTTGCCGACGGCCGGTCGTCGGCAAAGATGCCGTCAGCGTGACGGTGCGTCGGCTGACGTGGCGCCTTTGCCGATGGCTGACGTGGCTATCGGCAAATCTTTGCCGTAGAAATGTTTGCCGATGGCCACGTCGGATTGCCATCGGCAAAGCCTTTGCCGATGGCTTTCCAGGCTTTGCCGACGGCTGTCAGCCATCGGCAAACAGCTGGGATCCGGTAGTGTTTTGCTTACCAAATTTATCTGCTAGGCATCAAATAGCCCAGGTAAAAGAACAGTTAAAGTTTAGCTGGGTGTAGCTATTTTAACCCAGCTAACGACGTGCGAAAAAGTTTTTAGCTGACTAAACTTTTACTTTAAAATTTTAGCTAGCTAAACATTAGTTGGGTGCATCTATATAGGCCCAGTCTTATTAATTAGCTTCGTTTTGTTTTATATTGGACAACTGAACCTAAACAGGAGGTCGCTTCTGAACCTGACGAAGCAGCAGGAGAAATCGAAACAAGCAAGTGCTCCCAAAGCTAGTTTTCTGTAAACGGCCCATCGAGGACCGTCTCACTTTTCTTTGCAGCGCATGTAAGGTGCTGAGGAGTACTCTCCTATGTATGCATCGGCCAGGTGCCGTAACGAGATTTGACAGTCGTGTCTACGAGTTGGAAGACGCTCTGCTCTCGCTCGGTGAGCGGGTGGAGAAGGCTTTGGGCGGTCTTCCTCAGGCCGTGCCGATGATATTCATCTGCATCGCGCGACCTGAACCAGCAGCGGTGGAGGGCAACCAGTCCCCTCCTACGTCAGGGATGCCGGGCTCACGGCATCTGGGTAGTAAGAGATCATCTAGGACCTGTACAGCTGTGAGGGCTACATAGCTCTAGGTCTAATTATTTAAAGGACCTTCTCTAACTTGTTAGAGATTACCATTTCGTGTAAATGGGCTGTGTTTGGGATGGGTGTTAGTCCCCTGTCTAAATGTGTGGATGTTTCGCATCATTATCCCATCTGGAAGGAGAATTCTAGATTCGTAGACACACGAACCTTACCGGCCAAGGGCCGAGAGGCCATCCCCCGCGCCGCCTCCACGTGGGTGTCTCAGGTGGAAACCCTAGCCACGCCACCGTCCTCCCTACCCTCTCCTCCATTCCCGCCGCGTCGCCGCCAGAGCAGGCCGCCGACAAGGCTAGGGCGGCCGGCCAGGATGACGGCGGCGGGGCCCTCGCAAGATGGTGGTGTGGCGGCGGTGGGGCATCTTCGCATAACGGAGCCGGAGGTCAATGGCGGGCGAGCGCTGCCTCGTCGAGTTGCGTGGGGCTCGGCGGGGATGCCGTGGCGGCATGGCGGCACGCCGGTGTGGCAAAGGCGGCGTGCGGAGGCGTGGCAGAGGAGGAGTTGGTTGTGTGCCCAGGCCTCTCCTTCCTCTTCCCTCCTATGGCGGTTCGGCGTGACGACGGCGCGCCGGAGATGGAAGGTGTGGACGTCGGCAGCGGATCCGTGCCCGGTGTGGCCGGATCTAGCCCCTCCCTCCCCTGATCTGATTTGCGAGCGGTGTGTTTCTCGTCAATGGCGGCCTTCGGAGTTGGCCGGGCGCAAAGTTAACGGTGGTGGCGGTTGTTTGGGTGAAAACCTTGCCTGGCGTGCTACGCCGGGCCGGCAACGGTGGTACTGACTGTACATACACCTTGTTGAAGGCATCGCTGAAAGTTGTTGGTCATTATGTCCACTACTACGTCCGCGGGCGTTCAATAGCTGGGTGGAAACCTAGCCTGGTTTCTCCGGGCCGGCGGCTGTGGCGCAGGCATGTCGTCGAAGTTCTTGTTCGCTAAGGGCGGGTTTCTCCTGTGTGGTCACCCTGCTCGCTATGTAGCTCAAGGCGGAGGTGGTATTTGATGGCGTAACAGCCTGACGTTTGGTGGGCACCTGCACCAAGTACTCCGTGCTGTTGTCGAGGAAGAAGCATCTAGTCTTCAATGGTGGTCAGTGTCCATTTCAGTACCTTATTAAGTCTGACAAACGTGATTGGCGGCTTCATCTTAGCGTTGGTGTTCTTATTCCAGTAGAGTTGACATCATAGTGCAAGTAATAGGTCATGTAGGACTACTTGAGCCCCTTGTTGGGGATGTATTTTCTTCTGTCATTTTTTTCTTTATTTCTGATGTTGTAATAATTTGCCCTGATTCTACCCAGGGTAGATAAAGCCGGATAGTTTCTATCCTTTATCTAAAAAAATGAACCTTACCGGGCCTAACTTGTTATATGAACTTTTAAATGGCTTTATATGGTTTCCCATGTTATGGGCCTTTCAAACCTATGCATTTGGAAATCATGACTCAAAGTGAAAGCGTACACCTCCGTGCAGAGTTTGATAAGTTGTTATAATAACCATGCTCACGGACACGAGCGGTCAATGGACCCTTATGGAATAGATGATGAACAATGACGATGTTAATGATGAAGATGCTAACTATGACTATTGTTTTTGCTATACATTATTCTTGTTTACCTGATCATGTGTTTATAGGCTATATTTACTTTTTTGTTACCTAGTTTCTTAAACATGATAGACACCTAAAAGCTAATCGTACTTAAATCAAAGTCAGCCTTTTGAGCCTCATAAACCCCGTGTTGTATTTGCTGAGTTTGACCTCAGGAGAATTTTAGGCTTGTGATCATCCAGTCAGTTTGGATCCAGTGGAGTAGAGTCTACACCTAAAGATTAGAGTGTATTTTCATTGTTTGATATCAAGGTTATTTCTTTTATACTGTGTACATTATATGTTAGGCATTACGATTTGATACTAAGTACCTTAATTGTAGCTATATGTGATATTTGACTTCCAAGACTCACATATGGTAGATATCTGGTTTTATCCTTAATGAGGTGTTACACACCGCTATCAATAATCTCAACAATAAAGTATGACATGACGATATGATGTTTCCAAAGAAGGACGCATTATTATGACGTTTGTGTGTAAAAGCCAGTAAACTATATATTATTATGACGTTTGTGCTTACACATTATTAATTTGTAGATTGAATGCTCTATATATGACGTTTGTGTGTACGCATTATTGCTAGTGACAACAAAAGAGCAAAACGATGACCTGTGTAAACTATGGGCAGCAAAAGGACAATTGGGAGGGTGTTTCCTAAATAGCAATGGACAAAACAATTATGTCGTTTTCACTAAAAAGAAGCAAGCTACAATACAAAAGTCGCTGTGTATATATACACACATATACACGGAGCATGTTTCATCGCTATAGGCTACTGTGTTCTTCTTCTCTGGAGGTTGTCCTTTATTTCTTTGATAGTTATTGCGTCAAAAATTTCGGCTTTTAACATTTAATAGACAATTATTGCTTGTTGGTTGGTATATGATGCAATTGATTGGGACATCTACTTGTAGTATGAAAGTAGGATGTCTATCACAGTTCCAAATTTATTCTTGCCAAAGATGATAGTATTCGGTTGAGACCAAATGTTAAATTTCCATTGATTATATCAATGTTGCTCGATTATTTATTCATTTTTCTATTATAATAGTTTCAACCGATAGAAAAGCGAAGGATAGTACTTGATCATGGCTGCCACTATGGCTCCTGGTTGGGACAATGATGATTTTTCTGGTTCAAATGGCCTGCCGGTTAACGACTTACTCGACTACCTCGAGATGAGGCCTGATATAACATTTACTAACTCAATAAAATCTTCCAATAAAGAGAACAATGGTGCGACTCCTTGTGATGATCTCCCTTCAAGAACCAAAAAAATCCTTATCAAAATAATCCTTGCTCTTCATGAAGTAGATAAGGATTTTTTGGTTCCTGCAGGGAGATCAGCACAAGGAGCATGAGATCATTCTTAGCACATCCGTATAACCAAGGTCAGAATGGGACACCTTCGTGAAGGACCTTACCAGCAACTTCGATTCCCCATTGAGCCATGATACACTTAGCTACACGGCCTCCCGGTGACATGATCTGAACGACTAAAATAACCTTCACCATGTCCTTGTCTTCACCAACAACCCTGAGGATATGCACAAGGCGAGAGATGAGCAGCACCATTTGCGCGAGATGGATCTAGCTATCCTTCAGGTTGCTGCCCCGAACGCCTCAACACTTGCTGCACCCAAGGAGGTATAGGCCTTCGGCACACCTTTCCCGACAATGAAAACAACATTGGACTCCGCTACTACAAACCGCTCCTCTCGCCGAACGTACAGCCTCCATAATGGTCAGTTCATTCTCGACAAAAAGCTCAACCTGGTTACAACACCGGCGACCATGTACCACCACTCTGCGAGCTACGTCTTCCTCAAAATTGCCAACCATCTCGACATTGCCACCAATACTAAGACCAAAACTCAGCAAGTGCTGGACAACCTACTTTGCTTCATCGGCATCAACAAAGCGGCTACATCTTCCACAACGGCAACACTGCCAACTCTCCACGCATTCCTCTACTTCAGCGACCACGCTGATCCCCGCTACAAATGGCCTCGACTCTCGCTGTACGTCCTTGACAATGGACTGTACCTATATATACCGCCCTGATTTTCTGCCTCAAGGAATCAATTATTTGTACAGCGATCTCTAGGCGCCTTTACAAGTTTGATTTCTATAGAAATCGTTGTCTAGAGATTACAAATTTAAGCCTCAAAAATAGGAATTTTTTAATACACGGACACCCATTAGACAGCCACTCATGAGACATACTAGTTTACTTTTGCAAGGTGGTTTGAAAATTTTCATGTATTATTTCAAGCATAAATGATTTTAAATAGATAGTTGTCAACTATAAACATCATAACTTTTCAAAATCTACAACTTCTGTTTTGGTCGCCAAGATTGTTAGAAAATTCTGTATCCAGCTCCTATTTTTAGAGGTCGTAGGAATCGATTTCTAAGAGGATCTCCAAGAGATTAGCCAAATCGTTTTCTAAAGGTAAATTTAGCTATTTTTAAGGGAACCCATCTCTAATGGACTCTGCAAATGACTCTCTAAATTTAGTAGCTCTTCATTCCACCTCCTTGGGTCTCTACTTTTTGAATGCCTACCTCACTAAACACTCTAGTATTTTATATCAAATCTATTTTAGAGAGTAGAAAAATCAGTAAATTTGGCTCGTTTTTTGGCTAATCTCTTGGAGGTGCAGACGGTTGGAAATATAGCCGCATCAAAAGATGGGGACGGACATTTGTAGAGGTAGCTAGTAATGGTAGCCGCCACAGCTAGGAACGATAGCCGCCTCTACAAATGCATTTCTAGATAGGTGGCTTGGTTTCATTGCCACTGTAGCTATGCACTAGAATGTAAAAGAGACGTGCTCCCAGTCAAGAGGCCAGCACCCCTATCCCCTCCCCGCCGCCGCTCATGGAGATGCAGGAGCCTGACGACAGCTTCCTCCTCTCTTAGCTTGATTGCCTCCTGTGGAGGTATAAACTCCATATACCTTCACGGCCTAGTTTAGGCCGACACGCTATCGCCAGGCCGGCCCATCAAGATCCAAGACCGATCGGCTCCGGCTGGTCGGACAGCCTAAAACGGGCAAGATCCCAAAAACCGACAAGGAGGACAGACCTAACTGAGATAGGAAAGTTTAGACTTGTAAAGCATGTAAACTTAGTACCAGATAGGCTAGTTCCGAATTGTAACCTTGCTCCCCGCAATATATAAGGAGAGCAAGGACCCCCGTGCCAGAGGACAGAATCTGGCATAACGCACAGACTCACACATCCACATCATAATCGAAACAGAGAGCAGGACTAGGGTTTTACGCATCCTTGCGGCCTGAACCTGGGTAAACCTCGCGTGATTGTTCTCTGTTTACATCTTGTTTGCAATCTCGTACGCCTTCAGCCAATCCATTACCGGTCAGGGCATACCCCTGGTCGGACTATCGCCAATATTTCGTCGACAGCGGCGCGCCAGGTAGGGGGGGTGCGCACCGAGATTTCATGTCAAACAAGATGGTTTCCTTCCCGGCTTCCATGACCTTCGAAGCCGGCCTCACCTTCAACTTCGGAACGTTCACCTGGACTTCCAACTCAGCAACCACTGCTGCAACTCTCGCGTATCCGGCTATCACGCCAACAATGGCACCAACAATGGTGGCTACACCAAGCCAGATCCAACTCATCCCGGTGACCACTGTTGTAGTCCCAACCAATCCACCGCTGATAGTTGACGGCACGGCGTCAACACCTCCGATCGGTCCAAACCTTTCACAAAGGAGGCATGTCAGCAACACGGATCTACTCCGTTTGATCCATCAACAAGACATGAGGTTGACAGAAACCCATGCTAATTTTGAGTCGCTCCGACGACGCGTCAGGCGCGATCTACAGCTCGCGCGACAGCAACATGTCCCCAACTCATCAACGCAAAGTCAACGCAATCGTCGCAGGGTCACTTTTGGGCGTGCCGAACGGCCACGTTCGCAGTCAACAGATCTACGGCGTCATATTCACGCAAATCCTCATGGCAATCGCACGCAACAAAGTAGCGGAAGAAATTCGCAGTGGCTCCGACCACGACCGGCCATTATTCATAGTGGTCGGAGAGGCCAACCGAGCAGTATACGACAGAGGATCCTGGCCGATATCCAAGATCTAAGCGAGAGGGCTTCACAACAGGACTCACAGAACAACAGCAATCCAGCCCCAACGACGCAAACCGTTCGGCAAGGCGTACCAAATCGGAGTTACGTGTCAACAGTTCAGCGTAGGAACGCACGCCGCAACGAACGGCGGCGACGTCAGCGAGAGATTCGGCGAACCGGTCGGACCTCACAAGCTGTGCCTACTTCCGCGACACAGCAAGAACGTTCTCCTCGAAACAACGACTCCAATGCCCGATTATTCGCCAAACATGCCGAACTGGCTGCTACCCTTCGTCGTGACGACCAATCCCAAAGGGATGAACAACGAAGGGAAAGGCGTCGGCAAGAGATTTTAACTGCCATGGCGACGTCAAACGCGACAGAACAAAGGACGGAACGACCACACGTACGTTCAACTCAGTCTCCCTCAATGACAAGGGCGTCGGCTCACAGGGCCAGAGCACTTTCCGACCGACACCAAGACGCAGAAAGAAAATGGAGGGAAGCACGAGAAAAACACATGGCAGCAATCAGAGAAAATCGTCACAGCTTTGGCATGAGCCCATTAAGGGAAGACACGAGGGATTCACCCAACATAGATGAGCCTCGTTGTTGCACTCAACCCACACAGACGACTACGGTATACAAACGTGCTCGGAGTCCTCCTCCCGGACGGACGGTCCCAAGTGTCCAAACAAACCATAATGGTTTTATTACCCCGTTCTTGGACAATCTGTTAACCCGAGAACCAAATTGGAGACTTCCTAGTCCAACACCTCCTGAGGACGGAATACCACCGCACACCGAGCACATGTTTCCTAATCCAACAAATCCAGCCAACCTACGGCGCATCAGAACGGTTCGATCACCAGGGCGCAAAACATCAGAAGGGATGTTTATCAATGGCGAATGGTACGAAGTGGTGCAAAAAGGGAGTCAATTTGAGAAAAACTCAAGCTCCTTAGATTCTTTTACAGATGTACCTTTTCCAAAAAAGGACAATTTAAATACCACTCGGAACGGAATAAGTATCTCCGACCACGCCAGACGCAGAGACGATCAAGCCTTGGATGATGACGACCTACTGCTCTGTACCAAAGAAGACCCAGTCATGATCCATGACTTGGAGGAAGAAGGCGAAGCAGAGCCGGGAAATTGAAACAACAAGAGATGTGTTTTTCTCTTTTGTCAGCACAAGTTTTTCTTTTCTAGGCAATTTCCATTTCAAGTTAAAGTTAGCGTCAGTCGTACACATCATTGTAAGTCATTCTGATGACAAAAAGCAATCTAATGTGTACTACCTTATAATGAGAAGTCAAGTTTCATGTCAAACACTTGACCATATGAATTTTTCTTGCCAATTCAAAAGAAAATCATTCCTCAAACTGACGCATCACGACATTCTCTGACGCAACAAGCAGAGGGCTCTAAGCCCCGAAATAAATTCCTACGGCATAAACATGGCAAGATCATGAAAACGGATCAAAATAAGGAGATAAGTAGAAGGAATCTCGATGGATTCCAACACAAGACGCATCCCAAAAAGATCCACCTTCTTTCATTAAAAATATAAAAATTTTTACAAACGGGGGACTGATTGCATCTAAGCGATCTAGTCATCCCCGAAGAGCTTGCCGACCACCAGGTCGACAGGAGTCGCGGCGACGACGGCCTCCGCCGCCCCGGCAAACTCGACGGCGCCGCCTTCCATGGCGTCGTGCGCCGCCACGGATAACTCCATGCCGCGCACGTCGACACCGGAGATGGCATCGACGGTGGCATAGGCGGCGGAGGCACCATGGCGGACGCCATGAACCGCCACAGCGGCCACTTGGCCGGGGATCGCCACCAGCCGTGCGACCACGTCACCCCCCTGGGCGTTCACCACGTCCGCCGTGGCATGCGCGGCCTCCTGCAGCTGCTCCAGCTGCTCCGTCAGCTCTGCAAAAACAGAGTAAAAATTAAAATGCCAAGGCGAGCACAATTCAGGGAATATGAACATTAAAGAACACGGTACTTACCGCCGACCTTGATGTCGGCAGCCTCATGCTGCCGAAGCAGCGTATCCACCTGGATCTTGCAGGCCAGCATCTCGTTCGCCGCCTCATTGACGGCGGCGTTGGCCTCGGCGTCGAAGTCGGCGGCCCGCTGCTTCTCCGCCTCCAGCTCCTCCTGGGCGGAGGAGAGCGCCTTCAGGAACAGGTCCACGTTCGCCTCCGCCTACCCTAGCTGCTTGGTGGCGTCGGAGTAGAGGTCCCTGACGTGCTGCAGCTCCGCCCTACAGCGGTCGAGCGCAGACGCCAGGGAGTTCGCTGAGACGCTGCTCAGCGAACGCGGGGTGGAGACACTGGCGGCCGCCACAGCCGCCTCCGCCACGACGGGTGCCACATGCTCCGCCGCGGCAACGGCAGCTCCGGCCTCCACGACCGGAGCCACCTGCTCGGGGGCCGCAGCCTCCGGCACATCCCGCGGCCCCTCCGCCGCCCTCCTCACCGCCTCAGCGGCGCCCGCGGTGGAGGTGCCTGGCGCACCTCCAATCGCCAGGAGCATGCACCTACATTGCAAACCAAGAACTGCGGTTACACCAAAAGAAGAAAACCCCAAGATCAATCAAAGGAAAAATCCCCATTCAAAGCTCACCTCCTCCGCGGCCTCACCTCCCGAGGGGAGTTCACTGACTCCTCCTCCTCCGCCGGGCGCTTACCATGGCGGCGGTCCATCTCAGGTGGTGGCGCGAGCAAGTGGGGATCTAAAACCCTAGGTTTTGAGAGCGGGAGGAGAAGAGCAGGAATAGAGATTGCGCTGCATGTACAGAACTCCCAGCGCAGGCGCTAATTTATAGAAGAGCCCGGCGGATTCGAGAAGGCAACTGACGAGATCGTGGGTAATCAAAACCCCGCGGCCCTCTCGTTCCCCAAGAGCACGAAGCGATGAAAACCGCTCCACTAAAGCGATGAGCATTTATACGTTCCCCGTGCATCGGGAACCCCCCGTACGCTCACCGACGCATGTCGTCAGGGAGGTGGAGCAATTGAGGCACCGACACAATGGTCCCACCACATCAGTGAGAATTGACTTGACCAAAGTCTAAAAACTGTACACCGGATGGATGTGACAGGTCGGTTGCTGATGTACAGTTGCATCAGCAAGCGAATATTTTTCGCTCCACACGCGATCATGACGTGACACGACGGACGAAAGATAAGTATCCAACATCTCTAATAAATTTTCTATTTTATTTATTCACCCATTTCAAAAGACCACACTTTAGAAAAACCAGTCTTTCACAAATTTCTTTCCTCAAACACGAAGTAAACCAGGAATGCACCATTTCTGGTCTCACTCGCTATGTGTTAACAGCACCACGCTCAAACAACACAGAGTGCGCCAACGGTCGCTCCCAAAGGAAAAGGGCTCCAAACATTTCGGCACCGTGCTGTTTGTTTAGGATCATCTAATCCCTAAGGCCTGGTCGGCTCTTGAATGAGAAAGAGACTAGTGTTGCTGGCAATTTTTTCTTCTAAATTTATAACAAATATAACCTAGCCTTCTGCATGATAAGAAAATCTTGCACACCATATGACCATTCTTTCAGGAACAAAGACATGATCAAAGCCCACCATGGCAAGACGGTGGCTCACAGCAAAATACAGATAAGTGCCCTCTCAACTTAACATACATGCCTTCACCAATCTTTTTTCACAAAAAGATTTCTTTACAATGAACTACTTCAAAGTACGTTCAAAAAATCTTTACAAAGTTAAAAAACATCTTTTTTCTTTGTACCAAATGGCCAAGTACGTCACCCCTCCAACAGAAAACAATCAGCATGCACTGTCTCTGATCAATCCCGCTACGTGTTCACAGCTCCAACGCTATACAACACAGGGGTGTCAGTGGTCGCTTCCAATGGAAATAGGGCCCTAAGTGATTCGGCAACGCGCTATTCACTATAGGTCATCTACACACCTGAGGACTAATTAACTCTAAGGAGGGGCGATTACCAAAACCATTCTCAAATATTACATCCTGATACAACTTCGTATTATAGACCATATCAAATCAACACAACTCAATCTACCTTATCAAAACATTCAGTCATACCACATTTTCTCTTTGCAGCAACAACTCGAAGAAGTGTTCCAACCCGCTGTGACAAAGTCACAGTATAGCATCAACAGTTCAACCCACACAATTCGACAGCTGAGCTGGGATTTTTTGCCAACGATACCGGTTATTCTGGCACACAAATAGCAAAGCTATTTACTGGGTTTAGATTCAAAACCATGGTCTCACAGCTACGCTGGGGACTGAGCTAAATAGCAAAGCTGTTTTAACTTAATCATGACAAAGTCATGGCATGGTTCAAACCGACCAGCCCAAATGAAATGTGACCTGCTCGGTCTCACTCAAAGAGTGGTCAGAAACACATAAAGCACGATACCATATGCAGGTCGTCTTTTTTAGACCCTGACATAACGTGTTCCACCTCATCTCAGACTCGGGGACTACGTGGGCCCACGTCACCTCAGAGGTGACATGGGCTAGATCCTTCTTTTAGAGCTTGCTGCAACATATACTATCTTACAGCAACCTCGGGGACTACGTGGGCCCACGTCATTTGCATGACTCGGCCTGATCTTTTTTCACAAAGAAGTTTAGTTCAAAACTAAGCTGAAGCAATGACCAAGAACGACAGATACCATGTGATGGCAGGCATTACACACTAACGAGGGCCCACGTCTCCAGATTTGGGACCCTTTCAAAATTCTTTTTTTCTTTTTAGGACATCATAAATCTTTCGGTCAAACCAAAGTGTCAACCAAGTGTAGAGAAAAGAGTGGTCGGAAACACAAGACGGTCCTCCAGCACTGCTCGGACCATATGTTGAACGTGTGTCCGACCACCCATTCTCTCTTAACCAAGCGAAGACGGTGTTTTTCCCTCAAGATCTATGATGCTCGGGGACTAGCTGTGGAGGTATAAACTCCATATACCCTCACGGCCTAGTTTGGGCCGACACGCTATCGCCAGGCCGGCCCATCAAGATCCAAGACCGATCGGCTCCGGCTGGTCGGACAGCCTAAAACGAGCAAGATTCCCAAAAACCGACAAGGAGGACAGACCTAACTGAGATAGGAAAGTTTAGACTTGTAAAGCATGTAAACTTAGTACCAGATAGGCTAGTTCTGACTTGTAACCTTGCTCCCCGCAATATATAAGGAGAGCAAGGACCCCCGTGCCAGAGGACAGAATCTGGCATAACGCACAGACTCACACATCCACATCATAATCGAAATAGAGAGCAGGACTAGGGTTTTACGCATCCTTGCGGCCTGAACCTGGGTAAACCTCACGTGATTGTTCTCTATTTACATCTTGTTTGCAATCTCGTACGCCTTCCGCCAATCCATTACCGGTCAGGGCATACCACTGGTCGGACTATCGCCGATATTTCGTCGACACCTCCTCCTCACCGTCGACACCTCCCTTAGCCAACATATGAGCTTCGCCACCGCCAGCACTACCACTAGCAACCATGACAAGATCGAGGTATCCTTGTGCCCTGCGAGGCCGCCGCTCCCCTCCAAGCTCTACGTGCACTGCCCGGACCTAAACCTCACCGATGACACTCCCCCCCCCCCGCGTTATTCGCGTGGTGGAGGATCTCTTTCTCCTCCATGTCATCGTTGGTTCTTTGCGTGACGGAGCCTCCTCGCTAGACGACTCCGACTATTTCGTCTACTGGGCCAGCAACGAAAGGCAGTCGACGCTTCAGCGGCTCCTGCGCCCGCACCCCTTCTTCCACGACGAGGATGTTGGTCTGCTGAGCCGCGGCGCCAACTACACCGTCACCGTGTTGGAGCCGGAGCCCACCACGGAGACAGAGGGCTCATCGCCACTCTATGACCTCCACATCTTCCACAGTGAGAACCCAACAGAATGGATCTATCGGAAGGTGTTAGTGACGGAGCCACAGCGCCGGTGCCCGGTGATGATCCCCAGGAACTGCGGCCGCCTCCTGTACCACGAGACAAACACCGTGATCTCTATAGGAGGCGAAGCCGGCACCATGGGATGGGTCGATCTCTGGTACGGCATCCTTCTCTGCGATGTGCTCCACGACGAGCCCACGCTCCGTGAAGTGCCTCTGCCTGTGCCGCTGGACCTGGTCAGCTGCGACAATGGGCTGGGCACTGAACTAGGCAATCCAATCCCCTTTCGGGGTATTTCCTTGGTCAAGGGAACTGGAGATGGTGACAACCCCAAGGACTGCCTCAAGCTTGTTCATATGGAAACTAAGGCCACTTTGGTCCCGAGTAAAACTCTCTCATACCAAATGCACGACTGGACGATCCTCACATATACCAACACTGCCATGACAAGCTCTTGGAAGGATTGGCGCAGGGATTGCAGGATCCAAGGTTCTGACATCACAATCGACACCAAGATCAAGTCAGAGTTGCTGCAATCTGGACTGCTTGGTTCCGCATCAGGCCAAGCATTGCACACCCTATTGGTGTCCCACCCTGCTCCACACATCTCTGCTGCTGTTGATCGTCAAGGTATTGTTTACCTGATGGCCAGGAAAAAGTACCAGCACCGTGAGCCCGAGGGATGGATGCTCGCTCTTGACACCAGGAACAAAACACTACTAGGCGCAGCTGAGTTTACTGTTGAATGGAAGCCATGTGCATCTCACATGTATTGGCCTACTGGCATTGCCAAATATATCAAACCGAGCACAGGTACGCCATTAATTCGGAGCATCTGCCCGTACTAAAGGAAATGCAATGTTCTATGGTTTTACATATTTTATATTGACCGAAATCTGCTTGGCTTTTAATTGATAGATTTGCTAGTTCTCAGGTGACTGAGATCTTGCATCACCTTTATTTGAACTGGCAAATGGGGATGGGTTGGGGCTTTGGGCATTACCTTGTTTTGTAGCCTTACCGGCAGCTCTGGGGAAGCTTGCTGGCTGGCAGTGGTGACAAGTGGCAGGTGGGTGGCGACTGCGGTTGGGGTATCATTTGCTAAGTGGTTCGCATTAGTGGTGGTGAAGGGCAGCAGTGTGCTGCAGGAGCTAGGCAGGGGGAGATGGCGGATGAGACAAAGAAAGATTGTTCGAGAGAGGTAGGGGTGTGAGGCATTGTTGTTATTTAAGCAAAAGGTGCATTTAAACAGTTAGGATCTGGATCTGATGGCCCCAAAATGCAAAAGAACTGCAAATTGTCAATAAACTAAGTGGCCGGGTGGGTCCTTATTATCCACACTTGGTGGCTAATTAACTGCTTAATTTGTAGTTTTCTAACAAAACTGGCTACTGTTAGCGATCAAATAGTAGTGTATTCTTCTTCTTTAGCGATCTTATGACTGCTTTTTTGGAGGAAGATTGCAAGCCTTGGATAAGTGGGTTTTCTAGTTCGTGGGGTGTTGCACTGAGGAATGTGAAAATGCAGGATAAGCATACATATTATGGCTTCTGTCATCTAGTTGTATGTTATGAACAGATGGCATTCAATCATGGTTTTGTCAATCAGCTGCATTTGGAGGATTCTTCTTTCATTTGCACTGCTGTTATCCTACATTATAATTGCTTTGTGGTTTTACCTAGTTAACTCTTTCTATTGCGGATGGTTATGCAAACTGCTTGTAATACATGGCTCTAAGGCACTACTTTGTTTTCCATACTCGCTGATATCAGTTGGATCAATGTAGGAAGTTTTCTTTTTCTTCGTACCTAGTTGAGTTTTAATAGCTAATAATGCAAAAAGTCTACATAAGCATAAACTTTGTGCACAAGTGCTTATGCTGTTTTCCCTTGATGTTTTTACAGGCGATAAGCGAAGGATGCTAAGAAAGCTTAAATTCTGAAAATAAAGATGTAACATTGCAGCCTTAGCGCATAGCATTTGCGTTATTGTGTTTCAGTTGGATAGATGGATGGCCCTGCTGGTGATAATGCGAGCACATCAAGAACAGAGGTTTATGCGTCCAGTTCTATGAAGCTAAGATGGATGCAGGCTGCCCCTCCTACATATGCTTTGCACTGGCCTTTTGTACCCATGCTTGTCTGGAGAAGATGAGATCCTGGACCAATAATAACGCAGCAGATGTGCTAGGTGACCATCAGCATCTAGCCAATAAAAAAGGAAACATGAAATTTCTGAGTTTTCCTTCTTCATATGAACCTGTCATGCTTCTGTGTAGCTAATTGAGAAGAACAGTACTACTATTATAAAACTAATATGCATTGTACCAACTCACTTACACATTGTACACATATTTTTTATAAAGAAAAATGGAATAAGATAATCAATCATGATTTTCGTACAATGCACGAACATGCCGTATGTATTTTTTTATTGTGGTTCAGTTGGATAGATGGATGGCCCTGCTGGTGATAATGCGAGCACATCAAGAACGGAGGTTTATGCGTCCAGTTCTATGAAGCTAAGATGGATGCAGGCTGCCCCTCCTACATATGCTTTGCACTGGCCTTTTATACCCATGCTTGTCTGGAGAAGATGAGATCCTGGACCAATAATAACGCAGCAGATGTGCTAGGTGACCATCAGCATCTAGCCAATAAAAAAGGAAACATGAAATTTCTGAGTTTTCCTTCTTCATATGAACCTGTCATGCTTCTGTGTAGCTAATTGAGAAGAACAATACTACTATTATAATACTAATATGCATTGTACCAACTCACTTCCACATTGTACACATATTTTTTATAAAGAAAAAAGGAATAAGATAATCAATCATGATTTTCATACAATGCACGAACATGCCGTATGTATTTTTTTTATTGTGGTTCAGTTGGATAGATGGATGGCCCTGCTGGTGATAATGCGAGCACATCAAGAACGGAGTTTTATGCGTCCAGTTCTATGAAGCTAAGATGGATGCAGGCTGCCCCTCCTACATATGCTTTGCACTGGCCTTTTATACCCATGCTTGTCTGGAGAAGATGAGATCCTGGACCAATAATAACGCAGCAGATGTGCTAGGTGACCATCAGCATCTAGCCAATAAAAAAGGAAACATGAAATTTCTGAGTTTTCCTTCTTCATATGAACCTGTCATGCTTCTGTGTAGCTAATTAAGAAGAACAGTACTACTATTATAATACTAATATGCATTGTACCAACTCACTTCCACATTGTACACATATTTTTTATAAAGAAAAAAGGAATAAGATAATCAATCATGATTTTCGTACAATGCACGAACATGCCGTATGTATTTCAGTAAAAAAAAAACTGAATATTGCTACTCATATTCTCCATCTTCTATTCAAGTCTGACGAATATTGCTACTTCTTCAGAGTACGCCGGCTGTGAGGAGAGCTGAATATTGCAACTCATATTCTCAATCTTCCCCGTCCTGTTCCTCTTATCCTGTGAAGTTAGAATCCTATCCTATTATATCGATTTTTATCCACTCCAGCCTTGTCTCTCTGTGTTTCTTTGAGTACTGAATTGGGTTTAATAATGAGCTGTTTTACCATGGTTGGAAAAGTACCATGGTACTTCCAAGCACTTCCATCTTTTTTAGTTTTGTAAATGATTATATTTGTGGTGGGTATTTTAGTACACATAGGCAACGCAATCTTTCTAAGACAACTGCTATTTCGCAACCAAAATTCAACGCAACGCAATCTTTCTAATGCCTTGTTTAGTTCCACCAATTTGGTGGTTGCAAATTTGGCATCCGGTACTGTAGCACACTGTAGAATTTCATTTGTATTTATGAAATATTGTCCAAATATTGACTAATTAGGCTCAAAAGATTCGTCTCAAAGTACAACTAAACTGTGTAATTAGTTTTTAATTTCATCTATATTTAGTACTCCATGCATGTGTCGGTATTTTGATGTGATAGGGAATCTTTCACTGTGCCAAATTAGGAGTGGCCAATTTGGAGGAACTAAACAAGGCCTAAGACGACGCAGCCACAGAACGACGTGGATGCCGTGTTCACGTTGCTGGCCGAAGTGCCGAACACAGCGCACTTGGCGTAGTCATCGCAGACATCCCTCGGCGCCGCGTGAAGACGCTCCATGGCCGGCTGGTGGGCGGGGTCCCAGGCTAGCCGGTGCCGCACAGTGTCGTCTTTCAGCATGAGGTTGGAGATGGGCGCGCTGACCGCAACGTTGAAGAAGTATGCCATCTCATCGGGACGGACGACGACATGCATGGTGGGAGTCAGTGGCAAATCCTGCCGGCGAATTCACCTAGGCCGGACTTATGCTCTAAAATTTTCGCAACCGACCACAAACTTATGCTCTACCACAAGACGATGATGTCCGGGAAGCCCCTGGTGTTCCAGCACAGGACAGTAGTCCCCTTGCGGCGGGACGGACGCGACCTCGCTGGAGCTCGCAGGACCCCCATGGCCGCATTGGACGCCTGCGAGGCCGCCTCCGTGGTTGCGTCGACTGCCACCGTGGCCGTGCTGGTCGGATGCGACGCCGCCACTTTTGACCCAAGGCGTCACGGAGCGCTTCCGTGGCCGCGCCGCCCTCCTCTGTGGCTGCGCTGCTGGCCTCAATGTACGGTTAAGATTCGGCTTGCTGCTCGTACGGCACCGCAGAGGCAGAGCTCACCCTGAAGCCGCCACCACCCCCTCTGCTCCTGGCCACATCGACTGATCCCATCTAGGCGTCCACCATGAACTGGCCGAGACGGGGGATGGCAACGCCCAGCCCACAGGTCTCACCCTACACGTATAAAAAAATAAGAAAAATGGAAATCCCAATTTTGACCCTACTAAAATGATTAATTTACCCTTACTCAAAAATAAAATAAAAATAAAAAATAGATACATCTCATCTATTTTGGTACATGATCCCACCTAATTTGGTATTGTTCTCACCTATTTGGTGCCACCAAGTACCTCCACTTTGGTACTTCCTATTTTTCCACCGTCCGATCTGACCCAATGGATAGTTTTTCTTTTTTCCAACCATTGTAAAATTTCTCTTAATAATAAGTCAATATCTCATTTCCGAGTTTTTTCAGTGCTGGCACGGGAGTACCAACACACTCTTTTCGTACATTTACTCAATGGAGTTCACTGAAATAGGACAATGAATCCCAAGCAATGGAAGTAAGCAGCTAAGCACATGTTGAGACTTGAGACGAGAGGGGTATAGATGCATGCCTGTGCCTGCTTTGAAACACAGGCCACGTACGGAGCAAGAAAAATGGAAAGGTGAGCCTTAATTAGCTAGCTAGCCGTGCTAGACAGCAGGGATGAGATTCACCATTCTCAGCTAAGTTCATATTCACCCACCTTTCTACACTGAATGAAAGTGATTGGTGGAATCTTCATTGATCGCCAGATTCACCATTCCTAGGCCTTGTTTAGTTGCCCAATTTGGGGTGGACAAAGTTGGCGAAATGCACTGTAGCATTATTGTAGAATTTTTTTTGTATTTGGTAAAAATTATCTAAACATTAACTAATTAGGCTCAAAATATTCATCTCGCAAAGTACAACAAAAGTGTGTAATTAGTTTTTGATTTCATCTATATTTAGTACTCAACATTTTGATGTGATGAAAATTTTCTTTTTGCATAGTGCAATTTGAGGCCAAACTTGGGCCACTAAACAAGGCCTTAGCTAAGTTCACATCGACCCACCTCTCTAGCGATTGATGGAGACTGCACCTATCGCTTTTAGAGAGGTGGGTGGATGTATGTATGGCGATCAATGAATACTTTAGCGATCGCTTTTAGTGATGTGGGTGGATATATGCATGACTCATGAGGGTCGTTGGCATGGACAACCCCAAGCCACATGTCGATCCATCTATCCATCTCACGTGACCCACATACACAGGGGTGAAGCCACAATAGAGCCCGGCACACCTCAAAGGAAAAAATCCACTTTTGGTCCCTCAACTGTTGCGAAAGTCTGTTTTTCATCACTGAACTTTTGAAACTGTGCAAAAATCGTCCCTGAGCTGGTTATGAGTGGTTTTGAAGGCGGTTTTGTGTCTTTATTTTTTTATTTATGTTGCCTGAATCTTTGAAAAATCATAATAAATCACATAAAATCATAAAATAAAGAAAATACAATTTTCTTGGACTTTAGACAAGTAGATTTATACAGTGAACATACAATATAGTATGCTTTAAAATAAAGTTTTTAATGTAGCTTTAGACCTATGCTTTTCTATAATTAATTAGAATAATTCATATCTACAGTTTCTGTGGTCCCATTGTGTTGAAATTTTTATAATAGATCAATTATTGTATATTTGAACAATGGTAAAAGTTTCATACTCATTAGATGATGTATAACTTATGTATATATTTATTTAGATTTTACAAGCATAAACTTAAATAAATCTATAGCTAAGTTATACATGATCCAATGAATATGAAATTTTTACTCTAGTTTAAGCATATAATAATTAGCCCACCATACAACTTTCACTATAATTGGACAACAGAAATTACGGCTATGAATTATTCTAATTAATTATAAAAAATCATAGATCAAAAGCTATAATATTTTTTAAATTATATCATATTATATGTTCACTATGTAGATCTACTTATTTGAAGTCAAGAAAGTTGAATTTTTCATTTTATGATTTTTATGTGATTTGCTATGAATTTTTCAATATTTAGCCAAAATAAATAAATAAAAAGACAAAACCGTCTTTAAAACCACTGATAACGAGGTGAGGGATGAAATTTACATGGTTTCAAAAGTTGAGGAATGTGTTTTATCTGATTTTAAAGTTTGGAGATGAACAACAAACTTTCGTAATAGTTGAGAATCTAAAATTGGACTTTTTTCTCGACCAAAATTCATAAGTACTTGAGGAGTAAAAAAATTCAGCCTTGTAGGTAGCCCTTTGCCGTGTGTAAAAACACTTGGCAAAGTTCTGGTTTCTAGTAGTGTGTTGGTCATGGAACAATTATGTCAACTTTGCGGGAATTTGTGTGGTAGGTGGAGTTTGTGAACTTTGTGTAGTATGTCAACAAGTATGTGAGAAACGCAAACCTCTTTCAACTATGCGTACATGAGATATATGTCTTCGGTTGATATATATGTGTCATATGTGTGTGCCTAAGGAAATATATATGTGTGTCAAATGTTACTGTGTCGAAATGTGCTTATGTATATATGCCCGTGAAAAATGGTTGACAACAAATGAAAAATATAGGGGCTGTCACAGCTAGCCAAGGCGGCGCGGCCACTACTACACTGAGGCACTGTAGGGGCGGCTAAAAAGCCACTGTAAGGGCGGCTGGGCGAGCCGCCCCTACGGCCCCGATCTTACAGTGGGGGGCACTGTAGGGGCGGCTCAACACCAGCCGTCCTTACTACACGACCATTGTAGGGGCGGCTGGTGTTCCAGCCGCCCTTACAGTGGAAGGCACAGTAAGAAGGCTGGAACACCAGCCGCCCCTAGGCACTGTAAGGGCGGCTGGAACACCAGCCGCCCCTACAGTGGTCGTGTACTAAGGGCGGCTCAATCAAGAGCCGCCCCTAAAGTGAATTTTTAGCAAAAAAAATAATAAATTGCAATAATACATTTACAGCACAACACAGCATATATATATACATATATAATCTCCATCACAGCCAAATTCAGCATATTACATCAATAAGTCCATCAACAAGTTCAAACGTCCATCAATAAGTTCAAAGGTCCAGTCCAACATTTGAAGTCCATCAAAAGTAACACAAGTCCATTAGCACAAGTGCACAAGCACTCAACGACCTAGACATAGCAAATTGGTCCGACGAAGGAACTCATACTCCGGAATGGTACCTAACTCTGAGAGTAGGTTATGGTAACGACCGTTGACATATACTACTTGGTCCATTATGAAGTTGTATAGGTCACCTACCATCTCTATTATCTCATCGTCCTTGTAGACATCCCTTTGCACTCCGTGCTCTTCTTCCCACTACATTGGTCACAAAAGCCAAGTTTAGTTCTAGAGAGATTGCAAAGCTAAGTTTAGTTCTAGAGAGATTGCATGCATCATACTACGACCTACTAAGGGATTCGAACTTACCAATTCAGGGTGTCTCCTGTAGCCCCTACAGTTACTGATGAAGTTACATACATAATATCCACAATGGAGACTCCCTGGCTTCTGCTTGGGGTATTGTGTGTGTTTCAATTCGCATATGAAAATGTCAAGTACAAGTATTGAAAACCACGTAATCTAGTGCCAAACTATAATGCACTTACCGAACACAGAGTTTTGTAAGTCAAGTGGGTCCCCTTCTTTGGATCATGTATGCCATCGTAATTTGTGACATATGTCCTGAATGCCCTGTACAAAATAAACTTAGTGTGTAGGATTCAACATCAAAGTGAATCATATAATATCAATAGGATTACAAATTTACTTACGTCACGAGAACCGCACAGAAGTCCATATATGTATCAGGGTCAAAATCTGCAGAATCACAGATGTATGCCATGTTTCTCCTGAGGCTGAGGCCTATGACTATCCGGTTACTTCTTGCATGAGTTTTAAATATAGAATAGACACATAAGTTTGTTTGCATCGAAATGAGATATACCGAACAATGTTTAAGTATACAGCCGAACTCACCTGAAGTGGTATGGTATCCATATTGTTTTGAAGTTTTCAAGATACTTTATGTATACGGCCATCCACGACGCAACCCTAAAGCCCTCATCCTTTATTTTCGCGAAGCGGATCTTCTCTTTCTCCTCAACCGTCTCCCCAGCAGCTAGCTCTGGCCCATCTATCTTCCAATCCTTTGGGTAGTTAAAGTTTATCGATGCTATAGGCTGTGGGTCCATATACCCGGCCTCTAAAGACTTTGTACCTTTAATGAAGTGCTTGCATTCTACAGATCACGACGTAAGTTGGTTACAACAAAATCCAACTAGGTTACATTGAGCTCATATCAAGAGGAAGAGGACTTACAAGCACCAGGTGCGAACCAGATTCATCTACATTGAATCGAGGCAAAACATTTCGTGGACGTCGCTGAAGTCGAAGGAAATGGTAGTAGTTGGGCCTCCAAATATGCCCTCAGGTACTATAGCTTCCACCAATTTTATTTTTGTTTTTGAAGCATGCAAGAAGTACCAATCATGGAACCTTTTCATTCCAAGTGGCATCTTTTCGATATACCGGTTTGGTAGGAAAGGTTTGCCTCTTTCATATTTTCTCGGGCAATCCTTGGTCCACTTGATGCTTTCCAAATTTGGATACTTCTTTGCCGCTTTGTATTCTGAGGGATCAACGGTTTTCCTGTAGGCAAAAGTGTTGGTGCCTGTGTTCTCAGGCTTCTTTCGGTCATGAGCGTGCCACTTCATCAAATTGGTCTTCGGCAGCTCCACAAAAGTTGTCGACTTTGTGTCCTTTCTTATCATGATGGGGATCTTCTTTCGAGCTTCAAATTGTTTAGAAGACCGTGCCATCTCTTCATGGCCTTGCTCGGGGTGAGCTGGACATGGTTGTGGCTCGGGAGGCACATGGGGCGTCACATCACGCTCTGGCTCGGCATGAGCTGCACCTTGTTGTGGCTCGGGAGGCACTTGTGGCGCCTCGGCATGAGCTGCAGGAGGTTGTTGCGGGCGGTTACTCACATGTGGCATCTCATCATTCTCTATTGGTGCCCCCTCATACATCCAGTTCTCCTCACGAGATGGTGAATAGCCGATCTCTCCATCCTCAAGGTGGACTATCTCCAGATATGCATCACTCGGAGTTGGCGATGTAACATTCAACACAATGTCCTTTTTGTACCAGAGGATGAACTATTTCGTGAGTAGTCCGAGCTCACGTACCCCCTCGCTATTTGGAAAATCAACATTATGCTTCAAGTAGCCGGGTTTCACGGTTAGCGCCTCGACCTTAATGTAGTCATCCGGGACCAAATTATGATGCCAGATGATGCCTGGAGTTGGAGGATATGCCACACCCGTTGCCACCTCAGTCATTATTGATGGTCGTTAACTCATAAAATTAACCGTCAACTTAGCATGCAAATGGACCTATTTATAAATACTTGATAGATATAGGGTTACCACTAACAGAATTCCACGAGTTTTGGTAAATATCTATTTCTGCAGGGTGACAGCTGAAAACTACCCAAGATGGCCCACATGTCGGGTTTACATAGAGAGAAAGACCGAACGGGTGAAAAAGTATAATCTAGAAGACTCCGAAGGCGACACCTGAAACACAGGGCCCACTGCACCGGCCGGGGTTGGCCGACCAGGAGGGGGAGTCGGCCGACTCCCCATCTCCACCAATCAGGTGGAGTCTTGCGGATCCTGCCTCCATCGACTTTGAAGATCAATAATTATCGTCCATTTAGGTCAGTTTGATCCGAGGGCTGTGGTTAATCCTAGGGGGCTATATAAGCAGAGCCCCTGGCCCTGGGTGAAACCCTAATTCATTCTCCTATTCATTCAAGACTTCAATCCAGAGAGAGAGAGAGTTAGATAGAGAAGGGTCCCTTGAATGGATCTATCTCTATAGGGTATTAGTATCAAGAGATTGAGAGAGTATAGAGTGGAGGTAGATTTGGAGGAAGCCCGGCCTGTCGGTGTCTCCTCTCCAGTGTACCTACGGGATCAAGTCTCCTAACCCGAGGCTTGGTTTCGAAATCATTCGGCAATTCAACTTCTAATACTAGTAAGTTCGTTGTTATTATTGTTCTTTGGTTTACAAGTTTACTTTATTCGCTTCGCGTTGGGAATAGAGTAATCGTTCTTTAGCATAAGCGTGGTGCTTAGGCTAGGTTCACTTGTAGATGCTCCCTATTCGGCCGGAACCGTGGTAGTAGTGAGGGAAGTGACAATCCCTTTATTACCTTTGTAATCCACTTCCCGTTGGTAGGTAAGGTAGGTCCTTTGTGCCCGGTTTAGCATCCTCTGTGGTGTCTATTCCTCAGGTACCCCCTTAGAACAGTAGTCTCAAAGCTTGCCATAGGTTGGAAGAAGACTGACGAAGGAGTTCTCTCTATATCGCTTAATTCTCACTTGACTAGCAGCCCAGGGGTAGTAGTAAAGATCGGGTTAGTCTATTGCACGTTTTCTCTTAGCGGATAAAAATAAATATGATACTCAGGACTTATCTCCCGGGTGAAGTGCTCACTGATATCCGTGCGCTTGCGGATTATTTCTCTTTGATTCTTTCGTGTGCGTATCTAGTGTCAACAGTCATCACCTGTGCCCTGCCGACGGGCGTCAACAGGGTGCAACTAGTTGGCCGTTGTATGTGATCGACTAAGGCGGGGGCTGCTACATTGGAACCTTGGCTGCTTCGAACATCAGGAGGGCTGCTTATTATAGCCAAGTCTCGAGGCAGCTCCATTTGTGTCCGCCACTCAGTAGACAGTCCTGCCGCCTGGAGTCTCTGGTTGACTATTTCATTCACTATGGATTGAAGAGTCTCCGGGTTTCTCCCATGTTTCTTGTACATCTCCCTCTCCTCATTGAGCTTGAATACTTCCTTCCAGGTCGTATGTTTCCCTAACCCCCTGACACGGCCTGTGTGCTCGGGGTTTCCCAAGCCAAGGGTAAGCTCGTCCCTCTCTCTAGCATTGCGGTATTTTGCTCTGAAGGCTTCTGGCTTGAGGACCTGCCCTTCTTCCTCGACCTCTTGAATCACATAGATCATTTTTTCACTTGAATCACATAGACCTCGCCCTCGTTTCCTCTTTTCTTTGGTAGTCGAGGCCGAGGTTGTGCCCTCAGGTTGCGGAGCAGAGGCCACATTGGTAGTCTCTGTGCATGTTGCCTCTGCCCTCCTGTCCCCTACTCCGACGTTTTCGGCAAAACGTGCCGGACGCCGACGACGTCTTTTCGGAGGTGGGGAGGAGCCTGTATAAACAACAGGTCAAAGTGTTATCAGAGGTAAGCAAAACATAGCATTACCAAACTTTATGATTTACTAAGGGACTTTCATATCCCTACCTCCTCGTCGACCTCGTCGTTTGGATCAAAGTCCTTGTCCAACTCATCCGCCGTTGGCTTATGTCAAGTGCTCAGTATATAAAAACTCTCATCATTGGCATAAGGCAAGTGCTCAGTATATAAAAACTCTCATCATTGGCATAAGGCAGGTGCTCGTATTTAAAAACCCTCATCATTGGCATAAGACAAGTAGTAATAGTAAGACAAGTAGTAAACAACTTTTAGTAGTAGTAGTAAGACAAGTAGTAAACAAGGGACCATGAACAGGACAAGTAGTAGTAGTAAGACAAGTAGTAAACAACTTTTAGTAGTAGTAGTAGTAAGACAGCAGGATAAACAGGACAACATACAAGTAGTAAACAACATTTAGGAGTAGTTCAGTTTTATTTCAATTTTAGGATAGCATACAAGTGACCATGAACATTTAGAAAGCCTTATGCCTTATGCCTCAGGTTCATAGTAGCATCAAAATGAAACATCATTGCACATGCCTTATGCCTCAGATTTATGGTAGCATCAAAACAAAACATCATTGCACATGCCTCATGCCTCAGAATTACAGTAGCATCAAAATAAAACATCATTCCACATGCCTTATGCCTCAGCAAAATATTATCAGATCATGACAGCCTCGGGCTCAACATGATAATTGCCTCAAAAAGTAGTAGACAGTAGTATAGAGAAGTAGTGGAGGAGAGGAGTGGAGGAGAGGAGTAGAGGACAGTAGGTGTAGACCATGACAGTAAGCCTGCCAAATGATAGGAGTAGTAGAAGTAGTAGCTACTGCTGCTTATGAAACATAGAGAAAAAGCAGCACCATCAATCTGCAATATAAACAGTAGTAGCAGTAGTAGTAGAGAGAGGAGAGGAGAGGTGGGGGGGAGTTGGCAAAAAAGAGGGCAGAGTAGTAGAAGTAGTAGCTACTGCTGCTTATGAAACATAGAGAAAAAGCATCACCATCAATCTGCCATATAAACAGCAGTAGTAGTAGTAGTAGTAGTAGTAGTAGTAGTAGTAGTAGTAGTAGTAGAGAGGAGAGGAGAGGAGAGGAGAGGAGAGGGGAGAGATGGCAAAAAAAACAGTGGACAGAGTAATTATGCCTCATTATACAAAAAAATTCAGTTAACATCATTTCATATGCCATAGCAGTTCAGTTAACAGTAATGTTCAATAATATTCAGTTAATGTTTAGTTAACATCATTGCATATGCCATTGCCTCAGCACTTATATGATAAGGATTTAAATGTTCATCATTGCATATGCCACAAAGAACAACAGATAGAGTAGTAGCTACTATGTAGTGACATAGAGTTCAGTTTTAGGAGATCTTGGGGACAACAATGTATATGAGCTGCAGTAGTACTATAGGAGTAGTTCAATTTTACTGGAAGAAGCACCACAAGAGGATAAGTTAAAGAAACCAACCACCAAAATGGGCATAATGTGACTTAAGCAGTTGCAATAGAAACCAACCATCAAAGCAGTTGCAATAGATAAAATTCCAGTGGTTTTAAAAAGTACCAAGCATCACATGGTGGTTAACAATTTTAGGAAATTGTGTCACTTAAGAAACATCCATGGTGTACCAAACTAGGCATTGTGTCACATAAGAAAATTTCAGTGAGACAATGCTAAACTCATAAGCAGTAGCAATTGGCATGATTGAAATCATAAATAATTGGCATCACAGGCAGTAGCAAATGCTCAGTTAATTTCAACATGCTCCAAATTTAGAGGCAGTAGCATGATTGAACTCATAACCAATTGGCATCACAGGCAGTAGCAATTGGCATGATTGAACTTCGTATTCAGATGCACACATCAATTCATAGCACCACATAGCACCTCAATTCAGAAGGGGAAGGGGAAGGTAGATACTCACTTCGTCGGTGAAGGCGGCGCAGTGTGGACAGCGGAGCCGAGGAAGATGGTACGAGGGGATGGAGCCGAGGAAGGCCGGTGGCGGAGCCCGGGGGCGTGGCGGCACGTGGGAGCCTGGTGGCGGAGTCTTAGGGTCGAGAGCCCCTGCACCGGAGGGAGGAGAGCGCCTGCGGGAGGAGGAGCGCCGGCGGGAGGAGGGGCGGATCGAGCTGGGCACCGGTGGTGCGGGCGCTAAACCCTAGCCACCGCTGTGAGGAGCACGGTGGTGGAGTCCAGTGGCGGAGCCCTTTGGGGCGTGGCAGCGCGTGGGAGCGCTGGCGCCGAACCCTAGCCGCACCGACGTACCGAGGTGCGGCCGGGAACTGGAACCCTAGGGGCCGGCCGCGCACGCGGAGGAGAGCCCGTGGCGGCGGTGCGGAGAGGTGGAGAGCTCCGCGAGGGGAGGTTGTGGCAGCGTGCGAGGGAGGAGGCCGTGGCAGCGGCTCGTGTCGGCGGCGGGAAATTTCAGCAGCCTGCCGGCGTCCGAGGGGGGAAATCGCGGCCGAGACTTAGCCAAATTTCCCCCCCGGGCGCGGCCACGGCTTATACATGGCAGTCTCCCACTGTAAGGGCGGTTCTAGATAGAGCCGCCCTTACAGTGCTTTTTTTCTTTTTCATTTGAGGTCATTTAGTACCTCGTTTGACTAGGGTTGACCAAGTCTCACCTTGGATTTTCAAACCCTGTGACAAGAGTTTACTAAAACTTTTCTAAATGCAAAAGTGTTCTATGTATGAAATGAGTATCTTGATGAGATGTAACTATCTTGTACTCAAAAGTTTTTCATTTGAGGTCATCCAGGGCCTCGTTTGACCTAGGTTGACCAAGTCAAACCTTTGTTTTTTCAGAAAATACACGTTGATCGGACCCTAGATGGCCTCAGATGCAAAAGTGATGAACAGCAAGTTTTCTCCACTCATCAAGATACATATTTTCTCCAATGGTCACCTTTTCATCTGGGATTGTTTGGACCACTCAAACTTTGAAACTTCAGTTTTTCGAGGCTAGACGCGGGTTTTCGACCCCCTAGATGGGCCCACGTCAAAAAGTCATGAACATAAAGCTTGATCCACTCGTCAAGATGAACAATTCATACAAAGGTTATTTTTGCATTTGATGAAGCGTTGCGAAAGTGTAGTTCTAAATCTACTCGTCCCGCATGAAGTTTCATTAAGTCTGTGTGGGATTCAAGAATTTGTGACTAGAGTTTACCAACACTTCCTCAAATGCAAAAATGGTCTGTGTATTAAGTGTGTATCTTGATGAGATAAAACTATCTTGTATTCAAAAGTTTTTCATTTGAGGTCATTTGGTACCTCGTTTGACTAGGGTTGACCAAGTCTCGCCTTGGATCTTCAAACCCTGTGACAAGAGTTTACTAAAACTTTTCCAAATACAAAAATGTTCTATGTATGAAATGAGTATCTTGATGAGATGTAACTATCTTGTATTCAAAAGTTTTCATTTGAGGTCATTCAGGGCCTCGTTTGACCTAGGTTGACCAAGTCAAACCTTTGTTTTTTCGAAAAATATACGTTGACTGGACTCTAGATGGCCTCAGATGCAAAAGTGATGAACATCAAGTTTTCTCCACTCGTCAGGATACATATTTTCTCTAATGGTCACCTTTTCATCTGGGATTGTTTGGACCACTCAAACTTTGAAACTTCAGTTTTTCGAGGCTAGACGCGGGTTTTTGACCCCCTAGACAGGGCCACCTCGAAAAGTCATGAACATCAAGTTTGATCCACTCGTCAAGACGAACAATTCATACACAGGTCATTTTTGTATTCAACGAAGCATTGCGAAAGTGTAGTTCTAAATTCACTCGTCCCGCATGAAGTTTCATTAAGTCTGTGTGGGATTCAAGAATTTGTGACTAGAGTTTACCAACACTTTCTCAAATGAAAAAATGTTCTATATATGAAATATGTATCTTGATGAGATAAAACTATCTTGTATTCAAAACTTTTTATTTGAGGTCATTTGGTATCTCGTTTGACTAGGGTTGACCAAGTCTCGCCTTGGATCTTCAAACCCTGTGACAAGAGTTTACTAAAAACTTTTCAAAAAAAGTGTTCTATGTATGAAATATGTATCTTGTATTCAAAAGTTTTTTGTTTGAGGTCATTCAGGGCCTCGTTTTAACTAATTCTGTGAAAAACCACTGTAGGGGGCGGCTGGATCACCAGCCGCCCTTACAGTGGCCTGTAGTAAGGGCGGCTGGTGATCTGGCCGCCAGCCACCCAGCGCCAGCCACTGTAGGGGCGGCTGTATCACAAGCCGCCCCTACTACAAAATGCCAAGCGCTCCCTTTGAAGGATTTTCACGTAGTGGGCAAGAGTGAACAGCCACGCCAATGTGGCCAATGGGATGGCCAGCGAATGGCTGTCACGCCATGGTGGCCGGCGTGACAACATTGTTAGGCTGGCCCAGCTGGCGTAGCAAGGAGGCATGAAAAAGGCCAAATCAAACTGGTGGTGAGGCTTGACTGGTCACGCTAGGCAAGATGGGGAGGCAAGAAGGAAACTTGGCCGGGCTGCTCGAATCCTAGATCTGTCACGCCAGAATGGCTAGCGTGACAAGCTTGCCACGTCACATCCTCTAATGCGATAGGGTGGGCCCCACCATCCAGCATGAAAGCTTGGGTCAATGGCAGACACTACTATAGATTTTCATATCACAACCGGTTTGCAAACCTCATCACTGACGGAAAGTGAACCGGCAGTAAACAACCGGCAGTGATGTGGGGGGTTCATCATAGCTGGATTTTTCACCCCGGCTGTGATAAGCACACAACACTGCCGGCTCGTCGAAGACACCGGCAGTGTTATTCTAGGACAACATTGCCGGCTTCTGTTAGGAGCCGGCCATGTTGTCAGAGACAACACTGCCAGGCTCATTCCAGGAGCCGACAGTGTTATCGTCGCGAACACTGCCAACTGGTTCCTGGAGCCGACAGTGTTGTCATAGACGACACTGCCGGCTCGTGGAATGAGCTGGCCGCGTTGCCTCTGATAACACGGCCGGCTTGTGCAACGAGCCGACAGTGTTGTTCGGATCCAGCACTGCCGACTCGTTGCAGCCGACAGTGATTCATGGTGGTTTTTTCAAATTTATTTTTTTAGAAATCTAAATATATTATATATTTTAACATTTTAGTTTTATTTTATAATGCTTTATTGTTTTAAATATTGTATTTATAATTATAGTTATATTAATTACAATTCTAATACATTATATTTTAACAATGTTGTTCGGATCCAAAGACCGCCGACTCCTCCTAGCATGTTCTATACAACCCTCCAAATTAATTATAACATCTATTACATCAGACGATATAGTTTGTTTGCAAACTTTGCCTTGTACTTCCCTTCGGCTCGAGCAGTTGAAAATAATTCATTCTTCGAAAGCACATTGGTGTTGATGAAGTCCGCCAACTCCGCTTGGAATGCGGCGACTTCGAACTCTAACAGCATTTTGTGGTTATGTTTCTTCCGCTGTCATTCCAAAACGATGAACGCAAACATGGAATCAGTACAATCATAATTTAAATTGTTAACAGACATAAAAAAGAGGATTATACTTACAAGTTTATCTGACAATCATAATTTAAATTATTAACATAGATAAAAAAGAGGATTATACTTACAAGTTTATCTGGCTCGTCCATAGTGTAGCCGAGGAATCGAAACATGGCCCACATCACATAGAACCCGCATTGGGCGTTGCCCATAGGCTGCTCAAGTACGCGATGTCCTTCATCATTTGAATCTTAAATTTTCTTTTCATCGCGCCTTGATATCTTGTTCGAAGCCTGTCAGTAGTGGATCCAGATAATAATGTGTTATTAGTATCACTTACTCATTGAACACTAGAAAGACATATGTGTGATCAGATAATAATATGTTATTAGTATCACTTACTCATTAAACATTTGCCCCCAGTGGTTCCAGTTCGACAAGTGGTTTCTTCTTTGAATCCCACACCTCGATCACATTTCTTGTAAGATCGACACAGACGAAGACCCAATGGTCTCTGCAATCATATGACCTAAATTAACAAATAATATTGATAGAAAAGAGAAGCATAAAAACAAAGGTGGAGAACTCATACACGGTGTTATAGGGCAGAAGTATCGTGTTTTTCTCATTCTTCACGAACTCTTCGAAAACTAGGCCCAAAAGATTTAGCACCTCATTCAGCTTAGTTTTGATAAGTCCTTCATTGACTCTGACGGGGTCAACGAAGTCTAGGTGTTTCCATTTCTTGTTGGAGAGAACGAGTAAGTTAATACCTGTTAATGCAGTAGTGGGTGTGCCGACGTCATCAAATGACACCTAAGTTACCTGGTTAGCCTGCTCCTCTTGCTCATCATGCAGGTTCAAATAAGTGCCCGGGCTCTCTTCTACCTGCCCGTGAGTAGCCTGATCTTGTGGCACTGCCTCATTGCCCCCGACAACATTAGCTGCTTCGTGCTCCATCTCGACTCTACGGTTACGAGGAATCTGGTGATGAACCATGGATGTGAATTGACCGTGGTCAGTCAGTGCTGTGCATCATATGACGAACCATAACACTAATTTTAGCGCTAAACTAATAACAAGACAATCCACAATTACATGCTTGTTTATATATTTGACCTACAAAAATGATGTACATATTTGACCTAAAAATAGGATATATATCGTTGACCTACAAGTGCCTACAAATCCAACATCATGATCACCAAATTTCACCTAAAATCTTAAGTTGTCGATGATCCATGCACGTGAATGGTATATCATGTTATAGCCTAAGTAACAATCCTACCAAAGCACATTGCAATTATAAACTTTACATTTAGCACCTACTCAATCATGGTCAACTAACACCTAGCATCATCCTAATATGAGTCCAATAACAGATTTGAGCACATGGATGGCTAACTATCAGCATAGAAATATCACACAAAATTTATCAAGCTCAAGTCCTAAGTAGAATTAAGACGGTGAATTTATTTGCTTATACTAGCTACTAGCACCCTCTAAAGCATCTCCAAAATCTTACAACATCAACAGCTCCTGAGCATTAACAGGTTCACAAGTTAACAAGGTCGAATTGACCAAAGTTCAGAGATCATTGCAGCAACAGAAGCCTATAGAGGCATTCTGTCGAACAGGTAGGGGGCAGGAAGAGAGGAGCAAACTGCATGAACAGATGGTGACCGCTTCCACGCGCTCCTAGATGCATGTGAGGGTGGACGTTGCTCCGGAGATTGTTGCACGCGGGGCAGTGGCGCATGAGCTCCGGTGTGACGGTGGCGGCGCCGGTGGTGCCACTAGCTACCGGTGGTGCCGCTGGCGCCGGTGCTGAACGGGGCCGCGGGTCGCGTGGCCGTCAGCGGAGGAGCGGGGCGGCAGAAGGCGACATCGGTGGCGGAGGAGGGCGTTGTCGGGGCGGCGGACGGCGTCGTAGGAGGCGGCGGACGTCGTCGTTGGGGGCGGCGGACGGCGTCAAGGCTGCTCTGCAGAGTTGGGAAAGGGCGCGTGATTCAAAAGACTTGTGAAATTTTCAGAAGCGCGCGTGCCCGCTTATATACCCAGGACTTATCACTGCTGGTTCCTAAAAATCACCGGCAGTGATATGATATGTATATCACTGCCGGCTCCAACTAAGAACCGGCAGTGATAAGTACATCACTGCCGGGGCTAAAAGCGCCCCGAAAGTGATTACGTGTGGCGCCCACCGATTAATTAGATTCATTTCCTGTTTCGTACGAACAGGTGTCTTTACCACAGCGGTTAAGGCCGCGTCCTCTGACCTGTGAGGCCCACGCTCGAGTCCTAATCTCTGCAAAATTTTCGGGTTTTTAATTATTTTATAAATTTTAAAGACAAACAATTAAACATGTGAAGTAGTGAATAAAGCATTTATCCTCTCTGAGCGCTATGGTTAAGGCATAAATCTTAGATCCCCTGGACCTGCGTTCGAGTCGCAGTGGTGTCAAAATTTTTTAAAAATTTTTAGTTTTCAAAATAACATCACTGCCAGTGTCAAATGTGGCACCGGCAGTGATGATTAATTATTGAAAAAACTAGATATATTAGTAATAAATAGAAAATTGTGTATTCCCATGTCATATTGGCTTCAAAATTTTTTCTAAACACAGAAACACTAAACTAAGTCCCCACACATGATCTTAGTTTTTTTCTAGAGATTTGACATAGTTTGACCATGTTTGACTTGGTCAAATCTTGTATTTTTGTGATAATCCACTTTGACCCAGCCCTAGATGGCCTCAAATGCAAAAGTGATGAACACAAAGTTTGTCACACTCATCATGATCAACATTTGATGTAATAGTCAACTATTCATTTGACAGAGCTTGTACCACTAAAACTTTGAATTTTTCAATTTTGGCACCTCGTATCCAGTTTTTGAAACCCTAGATGGTCTCAAATTGAAATGTCTTGAATATCAACTTTGGTCCACTCATCATGACCTACATTTCATACAAAGGCCATTTTTGCATCTGATAAAGTGTTAGCAAAGTGTAGCTCCAAATCCACACGTGCCACATACACTTCCATAAAATCCATGTGAGATTCAAGATTTTGTGACCGGTGTTGGGTAGCACTGTCTCAAATGCAAAAGTGGTCTATCTATCAAATGCGTATCTTGATGAGTTATATCACCCTAGTATTCAGATGTTTTCCATCTGAGGTCGTTTGGTGCCTCAATTTGACCATGTTTGACTTGGTCAAATCTTAGATTTTTGTGATAATCCACTTTGACCCAGCCCTAGATGGCCTCAAATACAAAAGTGATGAACACAAAGTTTGTCACACTCATCATGATCAACATTTGGTGTAATGGTCAACTCTTCATTTAACAGAGCTTGTACCACTAAAATTTTGAATTTTCGAATTTTGGTACCTCGTATCCAGTTTTTGGGTTTTTAATTATTTTACAAATTTGATACAATGACCAAATCCACTTTGACACAAACTTTTCATGTTCAACTTTGTAAAATATTTATTTAGAGAGAGTACATTGATAGAATACAAAATAAATAAAAATTATAAAATTACATATACAATAACAAAGACATATTTTTCTTCACCGTAAACGTTATCATCCATGTGTATCAACACATTATAATTTGACCACCTACTTTCGTCCTCGGTTGTGGCCTACTTGCCATCTCTAGCGCAGCGGCAAGGGTCGGATGCAGCTCGAACCGCACGGGCTGGTACTCCTCGATGGGGCAGTCGTACCGCGACCCAGAGAAATGCGTGACCCAGATGGCGTCGCCTTAGAGTACTAACACCAACCCAGGAGAAAATTGCACAAAGCACACCGGCGAGGTCCGTCATTCTCATAGCACCTCAAATGAACGCATGCCACTGTAGTGGTACATATCAGGGATGAATGTACTATCTACAACGCACATGATTCATAGAGACCCAGAGAATCCAGCTCGTGGGACGGCTCTGTCAATCTCACCGGGCACCCCAACATGCGGCTCAGCTCATCTTCAGTTGCATTCTTCTAGCACCACTTGTGTGCACTATTTTGGTGGACTACTATAACGCATGACGATATCTGTATGTGGAGGGCTTTCTCCCAAAGGGAAACCATGTATTTGGAAAACTAGCAAACAACTAGAGAAAGAGGGAGAAAAAGGATCATAAACTTAGATAGAGATTCCAAGCACGATGGCCATTTTATAAGCCCCGTGTTGTCGTGGTAGATGGGAGCAGTGCTCTTGCTGTATTGATCAGACGGGGCAGAGATATATTTTTTAAAAAACAATCTCTACTTTACCTGGTTAGCCTGCTCCTCTTGCTCATCATGCAGGTTCAAATAAGTGCCCGGGCTCTCTTCTCCCTGCCCGTGAGTAGCTTGATCTTGTGGCACTACCTCATTGCCCCTGATAACATTAGCGCCTTCATGCTCCATCATGACTCTACGGCTACGAGGAATCTGGTGACGAACCATGGATGTGAATTGACCGTGGTCAGTCAGTGCTGTGCATCATATGACGAACCAAGACACTAATTATCAATTTAGCGCTAAACTAATAACAAGACAATCCACAATTACATGCTTGTTTATATATTTGACCTACAAAAATGATGTACATATTTGACCTACAAATAGGATATATATCTTTGACCTACAAGTGCCTACAAATCCAACATCTTGATCACCAAATTTCACCTAAAATCTTAAGTTGTCAATGATCAATGCACGTGAATGGTATATCATGTTATAGCATAAGTAACAATCCTACCAAAGCACATTGCAATCATTTAGCACCTACTCAGTTATGGTCAACTAACACCTAGCATCATCCTAACATAAGTCCAATAATAGATTTGAGCACATGGATGGCTAACTATCACCATAGAAATATCACACAAAATTTATCAAGCTCAAGTCCTAAGTAGAATTAAGATGGTGAATTTATTTGCTTATACTAGCGACTAGCACCCTCTAAAGCATCTCCAAAATTTTACAACATCAACAGCTCCTGAGCATCAATAGGTTCACAAGTTAACAAGGTCGAATTGACCAAAGTTCAGAGATCATTGCAGAAACAGAAGCCTATACAGGCATTCTATCGAACAGGTCGGGGGCAGGAAGAGAGGAGCAAACCGCGTGAACAGATGGTGACCGCTTCCGCACGCTCCTAGATGCTTGTGAGGGTGGACGATGCTCCAAATATTGTTGCACGCGGGGCAGTGGCACGCGAGCTTCGGTGTGGCGCCGGCGGCGCCGGTGGTGCCACTGGCTACCGGTGGTGCCACTGGCGCTGGTGCTGAACGGGGCCGCGGGTCGCGTGGCCGTCAGCGAAGGAGCGGGGCGGCAGAAGGCGACGTCGGTGGTGGAGGAGGGCGTCGTCGGGGCGGCGGACGGCGTCATAGGAGGCGGCAGACGGCGTCGTTGGGGGCGGCGGACGGCGGATGGCGTCGAGGCTGCTCTGCAGAGTTGGGAAAGGGCGCGTTGTTCAAAAGACTTGTGAAATTTTCAGAAGCGCGCGCGCCCGCTTATATACCCAGGACTTATCACTACCGGTTCCTAAAAATCACCGGCAGTGATATGATATGTATATCACTGCCGGATCCAACTAAGAACCGGCAGTGATAAGTACATCACTGCCGGGGCTAAACGCGCCCCGAAAGTGATTACGTGTGGCGCCCACCAATTAATTAGATTCATTTCCTGTTTCGTACGAACAGGTGTCTTTACCACAGCGGTTAAGGCCGCGTCCTCTGACCTGTGAGGCCCGCGCTCGAGTCCTAATCTCTACAAATTTTTTTGGGTTTTTAATTATTTTATAAATTTCAAAGACAAACAATTAAACATATGAAGTAGTGAATAAAGCAGTTATCCTTTCTGAGCGCTGTGGTTAAGGCATAAATCTTAGATCCCCTGGACCTGCGTTCGAGTCACAGTGGTGTCAAAATTTTTTAAAAATTTTTAGTTTTCAAAATAACATCACTGCTAGTGTCAAATGTGGCACCAGCAGTGATGATTATTTATTGAAAAAACTAGATATATTAGTAATAAATAGAAAACTGTGTATTCCCATGTCATATTGGCTTCAAAATTTTTTCTAAGCACGAAAACACTAAACTAAGTCCCCACACATGATCTTAGTTTTTTTCTAGAGATTTGATATAGTTTGACCATGTTTGACTTGATCAAATCTTGGATTTTTATGATAATCCACTTTGACCCAGCCCTAAATGACCTCAAATGCAAAAGTGATGAACACAAAGTTTGTCACACTCATCATGATCAACATTTGATGTAATGGTCAACTCTTCATTTGACAAAGCTTGTACCACTAAAACTTTAAATTTTTGAATTTTGGCACCTCGTATCCAGTTTTTGAAATTCTAGATGGTCTCAAATTGAAATATCTTGAATACCAACTTTGGTCCACTCATCATGACCTACATTTCATACAAAGGTCATTTTTGTATATGACAAAGTGTTTGGTAGCTTCAAATCCACACGTCCCACATACACTTCCATAAAATCCATGTGAGATTAAAGATTTTGTGACCGGTGTTGGGTAGCACTATCTCAAATGCAAAAGCGGTCTATCTATCAAATGTGTATCTTGATGAGTTATATCACCCTTGTATTCAGATATTTTTCATCTGAGGTCGTTTGGTGCCTCAATTTGACCATGTTTGACTTGGTCAAATCTTGAATTTTTGTGATAATCCACTTTGACCCAGCCCTAGATGGCCTCAAATGCAAAAGTGATGAACACAAAGTTTGTCACACTCATCATGATCAACATTTGGTGTAATGGTCAACTCTTCATTTGACAGAGCTTGTACCACTAAAATTTTAAATTTTTGAATTTTGGCACCTCGTATCCGGTTTTCAGGTTTTTAATTCTTTTACAAATTTGATACAAAGACCAAATCCACATTGACACAAACTTTTCATGTTCAACTTTGTAAAATATTTATTTAGAGAGAGTACATTGATAGAATACAAAATAAATAAAAATTATAAAATTACATATACAATAACAAAGACATATTTTTCTTCACCGTAAATGTTATCATCCATGTGTATCAACACATTATAATTTGACCACCTGCTTTTGTTGGGAATATGCCCTAGAGGTAATCATAGAGATGATGATATTCCGCATGTATCCATGATATGTAATGTGTCCATTGAATATCCATTAAAGACAACTTGTATTGATTGGCAATTATGTGAATTGTTTGTGAAACTCTTTTACTTGTATGGTTATTCTATATTTGTCCCTGGTCAGAGTTCATGTGAGGACACACATGAATATTAGACTAGCACATTATTAGTCGATGACTATGTTTCGCAAGTCATGGACATGGAGATGTCGAACTAATAATGTGGGCACATGTATGACATGTAGGCTGGACTGACCCGACATGAGATTGTCTCTATACACATCATATACGTTATGTCCTTCGACTTGAGATTGTTGTATGTGGTCGAGATATGTATTGACTTGCTTAGGGACTGACAAATGCTACTCCGTTACTGGGTAGTTATAAAGGACGTCTTCGGGTTTGTCGAGAAGCATGCTATGAGACATAGACAATCAAGATGGGATTTGCCCCTCTCTGATGAGAGTGATATCACTGGATCACTCAAGTGATTGGATCAACAAATGCATGGCCGTGCTTGGGTTAAGTGTTAACCCATGAGTTGAACCAAATATCATGAGGCAAGGGAGTAACTTGTATGTGATCATGGTGGTTCGTCTGATATGATCATTTACGTTCATATAGGAGTTGTCACGCCTTGCTAGAGGCCGCTATCAGCTATTGGGTGAATAGGAGTATTCGGCCCATGTCTATGTGGGCGTGAACCCATAGGGTCGCATGCTTAAGAGGCTGGAAGCCTAATTCGGGTTGGACCCGAATTAGACAAGGCTTAGGGTTTTCTAATGGGTCTCCAACTCGGGAGCACATGAGAGACGCCTATATAAGTAGAGGGGAGGGGCGTGACCAGAAGTAATCCACGCCTTTGGCAGCCGCCGTCGCCCTCCATGCTCTCGCCTTCGCTCCTCGCGGACCTAGCAGTCCGGAGGCGCATCACTTCTCCCTCGTACGTGTGTGATACCTCGGAGGTGCTACATCTGGAGCACGACGATGAACCGCAAGTGGTGGGAGGAGTTGCTGGATGACCATGCAACTGCACGGCACTGCTGCGACGCATTCGACTACATCGAGTCATCTTCCGCTGCATCTGCGCGTCCAGTGGTAATCCCGTAACCTGTAACTAACAGTAGATCCTGGGATATGAGGTAGAAAATTTTTGTTTTCCGGCTAGCATAGCATCCTCATAACCCTACAGCTTTCGTCCTCGGTTGTGGCCTACTTGCCATCTCTAGCGCAGCGGCAAGGGTCGGATGCAGCTCGAACCGCACCGGCAAGTACTCCTCGATGGGGCAGTCGTACCGCGACCCAGAGAAATGCGCGACCCAGATGGCGTCGCCTTAGAGTACTAACACCACCCCAGGAGAAAATTGCACAAAGCACACCGGTGAGGTCCGTCATTCTCATAGCACCTTAAATGAACGCATGCCACTGTAGAGGTACATATCAGGGAACGAATGTACTATCTACAACGCACATGATTCACAGAGACCCAGAGAATCTAGCTCGTCGGACGGCTCTGTCAATGTAACGTCCCGCCCCTCCGAGGCCGGGCCCGCTTACATCTGGCCGCTTAAGTAGGACATAGACTGCCCTCACAGACCAACACTAGTCTTTTCTGCGCACTTTGTCCTCACTCATGCGCACCCGGAAAGTACTTCCCGGTCGGTCACCCATCGCTCCAGGCCAAGCACGCTTAATTTTGGAGTTTTTAGAAGATGGGCTTCCGGAAAAGAAGTTGCAACTTGTTGATATGAGTATCCTATTAATCCTGTTAAGCTCTGGGCCGGGGTGTTACATTCTCACCTCCTTAGAAGACCGACGCCCCCGTCGGTCAACCCCAGGCCAGGACCGCCCCCTTTTGGCCACGTCCGTGTGTCCAGTGCCAGCGCATGAGCCATGCTGAGCGACCACTCTGGATCCACACCAGCCATGCGCACCATGCCTGCGCACTGACACACGCGCCCATGAAACCGCAAGGGTCGGCTCCGATACCATCTGTAACGTCCCGCCCCTCCGAGGCCGGGCCCGCTTACATCTGGCCGCTTAAGTAGGACATAGGCTGCCCTCACAGACCAACACTAGTCTTTTCTGCGCACTTTGTCCTCACTCATGCGCACCCGGGAAGTACTTCCCGGTCGGTCACCCATCGCTCCAGGCCAAGCACGTTTAACTTTGGAGTTTTTTAGAAGATGGGCTTCCGGAAAAGAAGTTGCAACTTGTTGATATAAGTATCCTATTAATCCTGTTAAGCTCTGGGCCGGGGTGTTACAGTCAATCTCACTGGGCACCCCAACATGCGGCTCAGCTCATCTTCAGTAGCATTCTTCTACCACCACTTGTGTGCACTATTTTGGTGGACTACTATAACGCATGACGATATCTGTATGTGGAGGGCTTTCTCCCAAAGGAACCCATGTATTTGGAAAACTAGCAAACAACTAGAGAAAAGGAAGAAAAAGGATCATAAACTCAGATAGAGGTTCCAAGCACGATGGCCATTTTATAGGCCCCGTGTTGTCGTGGTAGGTGGGAGCAGTGCTCTTGCTGTATTGATCAGAGGGGGCAGAGATATATTCTTTAAAAAACAATCTCTACTTTATATCACTGCCGGCGCCTGGATAGAGCAGGGCAGCGATGGGCTAACGGCATTTTTTAAAAGGCGCGCCCAGTCCATCACCGCCGGCGCCCTCGACAAGCCGGCAGTGATAGATCCAATGGTATTTTTTCAAAGGCTCACCTAGGCCATCACTGCTGGTTTGTGGAAGGAGTCGGCAATGATCAATCCAACGACATTTTTTAAAAGGAGAGCCCACTGCGGCCACAGGCTCACATCACTTTTGGCCTGCCGCAGTGGTCGAAGGACAGTACCCGCCAGCGTTGGATTTGAACCCGACGAGCATCTTTTTTTAAAATAAAAAATAAAAAATGGGAGCAAAATAACATAAAGATTCGTGAGAAAAAAAGAAACCAAATAAAGGATTTATATTACCGAGATAAGACCATGGGCTCTGGAACTTGTGACCACGATCTTTTTTTATTTTATTTTAATTTTATATATATCACTGCCGGCTATTGTTAAAAGTTGGCAGTGATGTATATCTAAAAGCATGGCACTATTGTCAGCTACCACGCCACCACCACGCCTATAAATATATGACACACATCCAGGGCATATGTCTGCCTTCTTGTGTTCATTTTTCCTCTCTCCATCTTGGCTGGTTCTCTAGGCTAGTTTGCTAGTTTTTGTGAAGATGGCCTCTCTATGGGAGAAAGCGCTTCACATACAGATATTGTTACGCGTTGTACTCCACCACAATGGTGCACACAATAGGTGCTAGAAGAATTCTACTGATATAGCAATGCCGGATGTTGGGGTTTCCGGCGAGGCTCTTGAGAAGTGCTTGCACATATGTGCTTGCATTCGACGCCAGTGCGGTGTTGTCTCTTCAATCCGGAAGGGGCCATACAGTCATGTATCCCCGCCGACAGGCTCGAACCAAGAGCAAGAAGAGAAGGATTGCGGCATTCCCTGATTGTCTCCGACAAGCATTGCTCTAACCACCTCGCTTTATCTATGCTAGCAAGCATGCTAGAAGAATACTACTGAGGTGGTTAAATTATAATGTGTTGATACTCATGGATGGTAGCTTTGATCTGTATGAAAATAGGTCTTTGTTATCGTATATGTAATTTTGTTGTAAGGTCTTTGTTATCGTATATGTAATTTTTTTATTTGTTTTATCTTGTAATCTTGTGCTCTATCTAAATAAATATTTTGTTGTCATTAACAAAACATATATGTACTCAAGCATAGAATTTACTATATAAATGTATAAAAAATAAAAAATTAGATATAACCATAATTCATTATATTATATAATAATATTAAGATAAGTAGATATTACATATCTTGATCTAAAAATTAGTAGATATTACATATATAATATAATTCTAAATTATATCTATATCTCTTATATATATAATGAAAATCTTATCATATTATATATATAATGAATTTTTATTATTACGAGTTTTATTTTATTTAGTTTATCATTATTTTGTTGCCCTCTGTTTTTGGGGAGGAGTAAGGAGAAGCAGGCGGTGTGTTGTTAGGCGGCCACTGCCAGCTCTCGTCAGACACCGGCGGCGATGAGTCCCATCCCTGCCGGTCTCTGGATAGAGCCGATGGTGATATATGCCCCCCATATCACTGCCGGGTCTGGACACCAACCGACACCCGGTGCCTTCGCTGCCTGACGCGAGTCAGGCTCCGTCGAGTTTGGCACCGGCTGTGATTAGTCATCACTGCCGGTTTCGCCATTTCCGGCGATGATTAGGTGGGCAGTGATGTGCGAATCTATAGTAGTGAGACGCCACCTAGCGCTCTTTGTCATGTCACTGCATGTGGCAGGACCGAGTGCTGCTATGGCACTAGTGCAATTGGCGTGACCAGAGGGGCTATGTGGTGCTATATATATTTTTGGGTGCGTTATTAGTAAGATATTGGTTAAGAAAGGATTACAAAATAAAATAAAATGGTTTGCAAATTTTAACCATGTTAATATAATAATGTGGATAACTTTTTGTGTCCAAATATAACATAGCAAAACACAATGTCACAGAGGGAGAAAGTGCATTACCTAACATCACATTAAACATTGTCATATAAGGAATCAGTGCATTCTCTATAACAGGGGTATTTTGGTCATCGCATATGTTACTCAGCGGTGTTAGGCACTAAAAGTGACGGTTGTGTCATATAAAGTGCTCAAGTTTGAGTACTGGGCCACACATGGAATTTTGAAGTTTTGGGGGCTAGGGGAAGAATAAGTGAGTTTGACAGTGCCATGCAAATTATTCTCTTTCAATATATACTAGCAAATATGCCCGTGCATTACAACGGAAAAAAAACTATTAGACATTTATCTTGTTTGCTTTATCTTTTTGCACAATTACAGCAGCCGTAATAACTTAATTTCTATAGTAGTTACTTTTAATGTTGTGAGTGCTTTTGCTGCAACAATCACAAACGCACAGGCTCTTTGATGAAGGGATAACAATGTCACATATCTATTTACTATTTATTTTTTAATAATGAAAAGCTATTATTTATTTTGATACATGTTTTCCATTGCAAAGAATGAAGCATTTACCTGCAAAAATATCGTAACTTCAGTTTTATAATAACTGTCTATGTGTTTGTAGATTTAGATATCAAGTTACATGACTTCTCTAAGAATCTATAAAAATATGTAACTTTAATATTTAGTTGTCGTGTTTCAGTTTTCACATGTCAGTCCTTGTTGAAAACATTTGTTTTGATTAGTTTTAATATGAAACCACTCAAGATTTGAGTTTACAGATTGATTAGGTAAATCATCGTCTAATTCATGTCATACTAATATTAATGATTATTTCTAAATAAAATCAACAACTTGATAGAAATAATTGTTTATATTAAGTACAATATCAAACTTTAGAAACCCATAATATTATATTACTATTTATCTTTATATTTATAAGGAAAATCAGAGTTACATATTAACAAAATATTATATAAACATGCTAAGTATTTACCTTTGTTAATTTTAGGAAAACCAGAGTTATGTATTAATAAAACATTTATATAAATAAACATGGTAGTATTTACCTTTGTTAATTTTTGGTTTGTACCGTCCATTAAGTAGAAATTGTGACTACAAAATTGAAGGAGAGAGACATGAAAACATATGATAATATAATGAAATAAAAAATTGTATAAAATATTGAATCTGATTTTTTTTATGTGCCAACAACTTAATTTTGATAGAAAAAAGAGATAGCTGGCATAGAATTAGCTGAGAGCTAGCGTGAGGCAACACTTTATTCTATTTCTAGCTAACCTGGACTTTTTGAGACCAAGCTGGCATCGTTCCGGTTTGATTTGGTTTGAGGCTGCACTTTTATTTATAGTGAAAAAATGTTTTTTCGAGACTAATGCACATTTTCATTTTTTGAGAGCAATTCGGAATTTTTTGAGGTTGACCAAGTTGGCATCGTTCCTGTTTGATTTGGTGTGAGGCGGCACTTTTATTTATAGTGAAGGGATATTTTTTTGAGACATGTACATTTTCATTTTTTGAAACCAATTCGGATTTTCTTTGAGGTCGATCCCGCTCTGTATTGCACCAGAAATTTGCTAATGCATGTGGGCATGCAAACCTCTATTTTTATCCTGACTTGTTTTCCTGGGGTGGGAGATTTTTTTTCTTGAAAGGCCAACATAAAAATAGGGCACAAAATAGAAGGTAAAGATTATAGTAGGTAAAAGAAAAGATAAAGATTAGAGATCCTAAATTAACGGGAGAGAAAAAAAGAAGCGGAGACCGCCTCGGTGTTGGGAGCGAAAGAAAAAAAAGTGGCGGAGAAAAAAGTAGGTTTTTTTCTTTTACAATTAACAAAAAAGTAGGTTGGAAATTTTGGTGTTTTATAGATAGGTATATAGATATAAGCACTATTTTTGCTAATAACTCTTCCTTGAGTAATAGTATCAACTCTAATTTCTCATTTGTGATAGAAAAAAGTTCTTCTATGTGCTTATGTAACTTCTGCATCCTTTCAATTTTTAATTCTAGACTAGATCATCTTGCCTTTTACCCCAAGTTATATAAAAATTATGTATCAAATCAACTAACCATGTGAAGTGTGCCAAAGTATAAACTCTATAGCTATTTATTCCGTCTTTTATTATATTTTATACTCTTTAGCATTGGTGGTCTTTCCTGTATTAACTTCTAAATTTAAATAGTCTATGTTTTCTATTTTGGCAAGATATAGCAAATCCCTCAAAAATATAATTCTTTTGAAATTCGAATTACTATATTCATGAAATTTGATGTTGACTACCCACAAAATCTGGCACTATTAAAAATATGTACTAACTTTCAGCGTACGTCTACAACAAAATAGGGTCGGATATGCTACGATCAGATATGGTACACACAGCCGTAGCACAAGCAAGAAGATTATATACATAGACATATACACACACAGTGGATATCCACCTACCATCCATGCATATTCGTTTGCTTGGTAGAACCAATGCGAGCCAGGGCTTTCTTATTGATAGCTCCAACCCAATGTCAGGCGGTGCTTCCTTGAAACATTCCCAAACGCATAGTCTTGTACCTCATAGCATTGCAAGTTGGTAACAGCCATCATTGCTTTGGCTGCCATCCTCGGTGAAGATCTTCTGATTCTAGTGGTTGCCGAACAGATTAGCTTCTTTCTATTGGGAATTATAGTGTTTACCGGACAATGTTTGTTAGCTTCTTTCTCTTGGCTTTGCTAATCACTACATATATGTCCATCACCGGCCCAGCCACTAGATACAACACATCAGATTGTATTTTTGAAAATGTCATGTATTTTCTATATATTTTAGGTATGGCGGTCGCCAAAGCTAGCCAGATATATGGCTCCGCCCATGATTATCTTGATGAGCCAACTTTGGCTCCCATCCTCAATTGTACATCAAAGTTTCTTTTTTCGGAGTAATAATTCTACATGCGTACATTAATGTAAGTTTCAAAAGTGCCTTGCTATTCTTCACATAAACATAACTTCCTGCCAGCCAATATGAAGAACGCCAATGAGCCTTTTCTCTTCCTTCCGGCTGATACACGACACCTTTGCTGGCCTATGTAAACTATAGGCATATAAGAATATCCTAATGAATATCCTAATAATAGCACTGTTGCTAATAATCTCAACACTGAAGGATGATATCATGGTGTTTACATACTTGGACCTTGTGATAATGATTACATTGTTTTTATCGAGAAGAGTTGAGCTACTTTACAAATCTCAGTGTGTATATATACACACATATACATAGAGCATGTATTATTGCGATAAGCCATTGCGTTCTTCTTCTTCTCTGGAGGTTGTCATTTATTTCTTTGTAAGTTATTGCTTCCAAAAACTTTCCTTGAAACATTTAGTAGATTGTTTGCTGCTCGGTTGGTATATGGTGCAATCAATTAAGACTTCTGCCTAGTATGAAAGTAGGATGTCTATTATAGTTTCAAATTATTCTTGCCAAAGATGATAGCATTAGGTCGAGACAAGATGTTTTGTGTCCATATTGATTATGTCAATGTTGCTCAATTATTGATTCGTATTGGTATCATAACAGTTTCAACACGATGTCTACCCCTCCTGCTGCTTGGGCCGATGACGATTTTTCTGATTTGAACGATGATAATTCGGATCAGCCGCTTGTCCCATTTGTCAACTACCTCAGAAGGAGGGGTGATTTCTTTAACGTTGAACAAATTAATGTGAGTGAGAAAGAGAACCTTGACGCAACTCCTTGTGATGATCTCCCACCAGGAAGTAAAAACGCGATTGTCTTCTACGAGATTGTCCCTGGTGGTACGGATAGGGTTGCGGAAGCCCCACATATTTTTTATTGCCCCCCTGACAATGCCTCACCCCCCGACGATGCCTAGCAAAAGCTACATTTAAACTGTATTATGCCTTGATGAAAGGCAAGCATAAATTGAATAATGTGTTCTGAGTGTGACATATGAATTTCGATCCTTTGGTGATTGATTTCATATGTGCATGTCTATGTGATGAATCTATTGAGTAGTGGACTACTCAATATATAATAATAAATAATGAGATGTCTTGTGTTGATGACTAACGTATGTTCAGAGAACTATTTATATATAGTCCTTTAGGCCTTTTCAAAAAAAATAGTCCATTAGGCACAATTGTGTCAGAAGAAATAATACATGACATGGATTAATGCCACTGCAGATTCTGATCCAATTCTCATAGTGATAGTCATCATTTCCAAATGTAATAAAAAATGAATGAGATACACATAATATATATGTACCATCTTGTGCCAGCTTACATCATTTTAGAACTGCGTTGAATGCAATCAGTCGAATAATGACATGGGGGCAGAAAGAGAGGTAAAATATATATAGTACTGCCTATTTGGAAAATAACATTATTAGGCAGTAAAAAACTAGAGGAACTGAATGAAATTCGCACTAGATACCGGAGCGGTGACTAAAATAGGTGGCCCATGAGAGAAAACTAAACCAATCGCTACTATAGAATTTGACTTCAGCGCCGACCCCATAAGTGTCGGATTTGACAAAACCGGAAGTGATGACTCTAAAATGAATGGGGCTGTCGAAGAACCGACACGGAAAGTTGTATTGTCCTAGATGGCTAGAGGGGGGTGAATAGCCTATAAAAAATATAAAAAAACACTAAGCAAACTTGTTATATAGAATAACAAACGGTGATATATGACCTCACGATGGGATGAGGCGGGCGAACTCCCACCTGCTCTCGCTCCCCGCCGCGGGGCGGCGCCACGCGGCCACCGTCGACGCTAAATGACCCCTGTATCCTCCACCTCAGGTGAACCACCGTCTTCCCCCTCCCCCGTCGACCATGGAGATCCCTGGCATTAGCCTCCTCCCTAGTCAAACCTTGGCTCGGCTAATCAAGGAAAAATTCGGCTACATTGTCTCTCCTGTCTCCAGCGGGAGACCCTTCATCCTTGTTGCCTCGTTTGGCCGATCCAAAACCAAGGTTTCTGCTGCCTCTGTTGGTGTCCTTCTTCACGCCACCATTAGTGGAAATCGTCAGGACCTTGAGGTGGTTTTCTGTTGCGTCTAATCTGGTGGGGTTTCATATTGTTAATCTGCACTCTTTTGATTGTTCGGCGTTTAAAGTTTTTGTGATGAAGAAAAGGCCTCTTGGCAAACGGTGCACCGCCCTACTTCATGAAATCTTGTTGTTCTGGAGCTCTTGTTTGCTGCGGCTGTGCAACCCGGTGCTAATCGTACCACTATTCTTAACCCTCAACCATGTTGGTTGCTGAGTCTTGCTCCTAACAGCTCGATGAACTCGGGCCACCTCATTGGTCGAGTTCATTCAGCTGTCACCCACCTGGTCAACACAAGTTTGAATTTGGATCGTGGCATGCTACAAAGTTAAGCGCCCCCTGCAAAAAATCCTTCGACTGCTATGACACCCAGGATTTGCTCCCGATGTCTATCATGGAGCCACACTAGGAATGCGTGCGTATTTGCCATCAGATGCCAGGCTTGCTTGGGGCAGGGTCATGTCGTTGCTAATTGTAGAGGGTGCTGGATTTGGCGAAAAAAGATAGAAGGCCAGTGGTCTATCGATGTGTCTTGGTGCCCGGCTTAAATTAAAAGCAATCCTTACCTCAGCCTGCTCTACACGGGTCGAATGGGCCGACAGCCTATGAGGGAACCGATCAGTTAATATAATCATAAGGTACTAATTAAGCTGTCGTGTCATATTAACTAGCACGTTGCGCTTCTATCAATCCGGTAGTCCGTGAAATCTCGAAGGATCTCAAACTTTTTCAACGTCACACCCGAATCACAAAGTTCAGCAGTTACTATTCACTTAATCTTTTCATTTCACATTAATTATAATTACACCTCAGGTTACAAATATGATATATTACAGCTTAGAATTTTAAATAAACAGCGGAAGAGAATACTCTTGAAATTACACTCACACCTATAGATTGAATATAGTGCCAGCTCAGGCTCGACTCCATAAAAAGCATGTAGATGAGATGTAAGAGTTGACTTGCCCGAAGTCTATTCCTCCCGTAGTGGGATATATGTCCACCTTGTCGCCATGGCAAAAGTCCAAGACTTACAACAACATTGGGAATTGCACCCTAAGTACATTGTACTCAACAAGACTTACCCGACTAAAAGAAAATACAAACACTTTGGTGGATGCCAGGCTTTATAGTGGGGTAGCCGACTCCTTTGTTGCCAAAAGATGAGCTTATTAATAATCATTTAGTGACAAAAGGACTCTTTAGCTTAATCATTTAAGTTGGATCCTGCCATTACTATATTAGCACCTGCAACTACTCACATTTTTAAGATAGAAGCAATCAACATTAAGTATCCGCATTGATTGAGTAATCATTAATCCATCATGAGAGAACATAACCAACTCGCATTCATATATTATTGGTGGCACCAAAACTACTCGGTCAAGTTATTCAATATCCAGGAATGATGGCGATTATAATCGATTAAAAACCAGCTGGCGGGGTATTCCTCACACAAACTAGGCGTACTTCGTGAAAGCAGCCTTAGTCACCTTGATCTAGTTGGGTAGAGACGCGGGATCAACAACTCACCACCATGACCAAGGAAACTCCCGGCTGCCAACACGTAAGCGTGCCCATCAAATGACACCGCCCCATCTTAAGGACTCACTATCCGGGCACCTTGTTTTCCCCTCCCCCATCGCCAGCATGGATACCTGGAAGTTGAAACCCGGCCCAAGTAGATTCTAGGCTTCGCGATCGGGCACCTCACACCCTTCTAGCTCTCTGTGAGGCAATGTTCAAAATGATCCGAGGACGTCCGTATGCCATATTATATATAAGCGACATAGACAACCAGGTCTAGTCTTGGTGATTTTGTCATGGCCACTTGGTTATGTTCATATCCAACATCTCACTATTCTCAATCCAAAAGGGATAGTAACCACCTATACTCGCAGATGATGGTCGATCATCCGTCTTCTACTGATTAAGTGAGCAGGCCTAACCATGTAGTCGATTCTAAACTTAATAGTAGGATATTCTTTTGGTGGATAGGTAGTCCTAATGCAACAATGGTTCCAATTCAACGCCTATAACTTAATGCATCATAAACAATAAAAGGACGTAAGGTAAAACATTTTGCAAATTGTAGGAGAAATGCTCCGGGGCTTGCCTTTCTCTGACGATCAAGGTTGTAGTTCCAGGTACTCGACTACTCCACGTCGGAATCTTGGTTCTCGATCACTTCTCGTGCGGATCGAACTTCGTTTGCGACTTGTCCTTCGGGATCCTTGTCTTCACGACGAATGTTCTACACACGATCATGGAATGATGCATATGCATATGTATGAATACGTGATTGTCGAGGTGTATGCATGATCATGGATGATAGATGTTCATGTATAAATAGCCTATTTGACCTTCTACACCTATCACTAGCAAACAAGCCAGTAAAGCCAAAGACATATACTTAGTCATAATCATCTTAGCATAATCATCAAGCAACACCTATTAAACCATCAATCATACATGTACCAATAGCTAAGAGCACTTAGCATTAAGCTTTGCATACAACATCACACAATCAAGCTTCCCAATCAATTATAAACCTACACTCAACAGTCAAGTAATAAATTCATAACTGGAGATCTATAAATCCAATGGGCATGAAAGAGGACAATCTGGAAATCTTATGAAATTGCCCACAAAACATCTTAAGACATCAAGACCTGATTCTTAAGTTAACTAGGCCTAAAGCATTGAACATCAGGTCTGAGTCCTGGCAAACAGCAAATAAATAATTCTGCTTACCATAATGCAATAGCCATAACTTCTACGCTATTCATCCAGTGACCACCAAATTTTAACAGTAGATAGATAAACTTATCCCCCACATATCTTATTTAGACAAGTCACCCAGAAAACCAACCTATAATTAGGTTAAGGATAGCATCCTTCAAACGACTCTAAATTATCCGACTATGGGTTGAACAGCAACCCCTAGCTATATGCATCCTAAAATCTTATAAAAATTACAGTGGATAGCACATGACAATGTTAGACCCTCACCCAAACTTCATCCCATTTGGATGATCCTACTGTCCTACACAAAAATGACATGGCAGCACAAAATAGAGGACCGATAAATACTTTGCACTACCAATTTGCTCCAACCATGAAATCAACCACATGCAGAGCTACATCATAGTATATAATGAGCCTTACAAATATTTCCTCTAAAGTCTGAACATTAGTTTTGTGCCCATCAGCAAGTTAAGTTATGACTGAGTGATTTATGTTAGCAATACTAGCTTTGTTGGCGGTCCTTAACTCAGATTTTTACCCGCCAACTATAGGTCATTATGGGGGAAATAAATATTTTATTTCACATATATCTTTACTATTGACCTAGTTCCACCTGTGCTTGGAGAAAATATTGTTTTGCAGAATGTACACCAAGTGCAGGAATTTTTAGAATAAAAAGGCGCTTTTCAGAAGGCGCAAAAGAGCATGAGAACAAGGGCCAGCCACCTGGGGTCGAAATGGGCCAAAAGTACCAGCATGGACAAGACCCAGATGGCGGCCCAGGCCCACTTGCCAAAGGCGGTCAGGGGGCGGCGCCAACCAGGCGCGGCGCGCTTGGGGCGCGCGCGCCACCCTGCCGCCAGGTGGGCCCGGCCAAGGCGGTTCGCCTCCTTCCACCTGAGGGATGACGGTTTTGCTGGTGATTTTACACCACTACCCCCGAACCGCCTTCTGGGGCCTATAAATAAAGAGGAGAGGCCCCCACCTTCACACACACCATTTGGAGCCATCTCTACACCTCACACTTGTTCTTTAGCATTAATGTTAGTCATTTGGAGCTAGGCAAAGCTACTTGGAGAGCTTGTCTCCAGGAGGAAAAGCTACATCTTTGGTATAAATCTATGGAGTGTTCTTCCTTAGCCAAGTTCTCATTACATTTATATAGTCATGCATATGAACTATAGTATAGTCTAGTACACGATATATTCGATGATCAAGAACTAGGCCATAGTTCTTGTGAGAGTTGTTCATCGTGTTCTACATGTTTCTTCATTGTTCATATGTTTTACTTGTTTAGATTAGATTGTAGGAGAGGAATAGCGGTTCGATGTGCCTTCGGGCTTGCCTATGTCCTAGCTCGTCCATCCGTAGGGTGGGAGTCCTGGGGGGACGTAGGTAGAGTATGCGGACGTGGTGTCCGGGTGCGAGGGAACCTTCGGATATATCGGCATGCCACGGTTGAGGTGGTAGGCGACAGGTGGTGACAGCCCTGTCCGTCCTTTGTAATCCCCCACGTTCGCATGTTGAGTAGGAGTTCGTAAATGCCGCCATCGACTGGCAGACCAGTTGCCGCGGTCTCCCCATATTCCTAGTCTATAGTCGAGTCTTGACTTGTATAATATGTGGAATTAGCTGTTCTAGCATTGACTATATAGGACTTGCCTGCTTCGCGTAGATTATTTTTTATTCTTTATTTTACCTTTATTCCTTTGAGGTTGCTCTAAGTGTGTGTCCACTATCCAAACTACCATATGCTTACCTCTGTATAGCACATTGGTCGGTTTCTCCTCATGCTAGATATTATATTCATACCCATGCTAGATTACTTAACTACCCCATACCTTCCTTTGGGAAATTATAAATAATGATACCCTGAATACTTTCGGGTGAAATGCTGCAACGATAGATCCGTGCGCTTACGGATATTTATTCTAATATGATGTGATCTATCTCTTGGCAACACTCGCGTAGTTGCTAGAACCAATTTCTAGTAAATATTTAGCATTTAAATATGCTGTTAGTAAAGTCTATTTTGGTAATCATTTAGCGTGGAAGTTAAGGATCTAGCGCATGGATACGCATATGATATATAAAATGAGAAACGATGTTAGGCTCTAAGTCTATTTTGAAAACAAGATAATGACGGTTTCGCTCAAGTTCATTCTGTGGACTGCCAAGTAAGGATGCCAATGCTCATCTTCTGCATTTCTTGGAGATATGCGACACCATCGTCATCAAGGATGTCGCACCTGATGCAATCAGGCTCAGGCTCTTCCCTTTCTCCCTTGTGGGAAAGGCGAAGGCCTGGTTCTACAAGGACAAGGCCGCTGTTGACACATGGAGCAAGTGCTCCACTGCGTTCCTCGCTAAGTTCTTCCCCATGGGCAAAACCAATGCCCTGCGGGGAAGAATCGCCAACTTCCAGCAGAATTCGCTGGAACCCATCCCTGAGGCATGGGAGAGGCTCCAGGAGTACATCCAGGAATGCCCTCACCATGGGATGGAAAGTTGGCTGGTGCTCCAGAACTTCTACAACGGGTTAACACCCATGTCGAAGAGGCACCTGGACACCGCAGCTGGCGGCGCCTTTCTATCATTGACTGTTGACAGTGCCACGGCACTGATCAACAAAATGGTAGAAAACCAAGCTTGGGGGAGGACCGCGCTCCCACCAAGGGACAAAAAGGCATGCATACCGTGAAGGAGGCGGATATGCTTGCCGCAAAAATAGACCTACTCCTGAAAAAGATTGACGGTGGTGCCATCAATGATGCATCCGGCACCGTCAACGCCATGGACGCTCGCATGACGTGCGAGGTCTGTGGTGAAGCTGGACACTCGAGGAATGACTGCCCCGAGACCCTGAAGAAGCCACCTACCTCAACAATGGGTTTCGCCAGCAGCAAGGAGGAGGGAATGGCTGGAATAACCAGTCTCGTCCTCCATTCCATGGTAATTCGAATTACGCCTCCGGGTTTAATTCGAATCAACCTTCATTGAAGGACCTGGTTTACGACCAAGCCAAGATCAACGAAAATCTCGCCAAAAAGATGGTACAACATGACAAGATCCTGGGAGACATGGATAAAAAGCTGGAAGGTCTTTTATCTGCTGTCAAGAGTCAGCAAAGTTTTAACAGCATGATAGAGACTCAGCTTACCCAATTAGCTGCCGCTCTGCCCAAAACTGGTGATAAGGATGCCCAGGCTGAGCTAAAATCAGTAACAACAAGGGGAGGGAGGTCCACAAGTGATCCACCATACCCTGACCAAGCGGCATCAGGAAGGCAGAAAGCGTAGAAACAGAGGGAACCTCCTGTAGAGGAAGAGCCACAGGAAGCAACACCAACAGGAGCAATAATAGACTATCCTGATACAAGTAGCCTATCGTTCCCCACCAAAACCAAAAAGATGATCGTGGATGAACAATTCGCACGCTTCGTTGAGATGATAGGGAAGGTACATGTGAGCGTCCCACTCATGGACGTCTTGCATGTCCCTTCCTATACAAGATATGTGAAAGATATCATCAACAACAAGCATCCTCTACCATCCACAGAGATGGTCAAACTGACGGAGGAATGCAGCGCAGCAATACTTAACCAGCTGCCTGAAAAGAGAAAGGACCCTGGATGCCCAACCAGCACTTGTTCAATCGGGGGCCAACAGTTTGACCATGCTCTTTGTGACTTGGGGGCCAGCGTGAGCATCATGCCGAAAACAGTCTTTGACAAGTTGGATTGCACACAGCTTGCACCAATGACCATGACGCTCCAGCTGGCCGACTCCTCCATTCGCTACCCTGCAGGGATTGCTGAGGACATCCCGGTAAAAATCCGAGGGTACTTCGTGCCAGTCGACTTCGTGGTGCTGGACATGGAACTTACCAAAGAGAACCCTCTCATCCTGGGGAGGCCATTCTTGAGCACCGCTGGGGCCCAAATAGATTTTGGAGCTGGAGAAATCGGCTTCAACATAAATGGCCAGGAGGAGAAGTTTAAATTCCGACCCCGCAAGCAGGAACAATGCAACATGATCCGTATCAAATACAGACCAAACACTCAAGGCATACGGGAGGTCAAAATCCAGCCCCAGGCCTTCGTGAGAAAACCAAGGAAAGAAAATAAGGAGAAGCCAAAAGCAACTCCTAAAAAGGAGCAAAAGGCTGTGACACAGCCTAAGAAAAAGAAAACTGCTCCCAAACAAAGGGCAAGAAAGAAGAGGTCTCCACACCACCAAAGAAAGTGGTGCAGAAAGGGGAGGAGGAACCACCTGCAGCTGCACCACCCAAGGTAATCAAAATGGAGTGGAGACCCAAGAAACCATTGGCAACAACGGACATACCATCCACGAGCACAAAGATAGAGGAAGTTCTGCCCAAACAAAAGATCAACCCTGGGCCATGAGCTTCAGGATAGCTTGGGGAGGACCCCCCATTGAGGTACCTGCATATTTAAATTCTTGTAATTTTATTTTTATTTTTTAGCATGTTTAAATTCAAGTTTCTTGCATTCAAAAAATAATAATATTTATATAATTCCATTCCATATATGTGCTATGAAATGTTTAGTTCCACCCATGTTGAAATGATTGGTTGCTCTGTTTTATATCTCATTTGTACTTGTCTAAAATAGAGTTTTGCCTAATATTTGGGTTTATCGGCTTTACATTATCATGCTCTAGAAACTTGATTTAGTGGGTTGCATACAATTATTCTCATCTGGGTTATTGCGTGATATGATATAGTAACTTAGACCACAGCAATGACTTTATCCCTTTGAGAAAACCTGATGTCCGGAGTCTTTGTTTCAAAAATGTTCAAAAACAATAGTTCCTCAATGATCGCGAAATACCCACCAGAGCCATATGATTCATTTGTAGAATAAGAACCTTCATACGCTGCTTGTTCGTACATTGAGTTCGGTCGGATTGTTACCGACGCGAGATTATGACTCTACACCCATGATTGAGATTCACTTGCACCCACCAAATAAACGCCAACTCTTACACTGAGAGTTGTGCACAACATGCACCCTTCACCTTCCGCCGACTCTTACACTAAGAGTTGCGCACCATTTTTTCTACCAAATAAAAATGCCGACCCTTACCCTGAGGATCGCGCACCCCTCTCTTGTAGTTTGCAAAATTCTCCATGCATTGTTTATCATGACATCTCTCTCCACCTCATCCTTTCCATCAATAAAGTTTTGGGCTATGTTCTTAGTCAGAAAAAAAGTGAGAGAAAAGAAAAGAGAAAAAAAAGAAAAGAAAAGAGAGACTTATATAGTTAGAAGATTTATCACTCTTGTAGGCAAATGGAAAAAATCTTAGATCCCCGTTAAAAAAAAAGAAAAAAATGATGAGAGAATAATTTTAGTTGTTCTTTGATAGCCCATCATTTCTTCATCTCATTCATCAATAAAAGAGAGCATGTCATGATGCATGGAGACCCAAAAATACCACAAAAATTAGGAATCATCCTTCTTTCCATCCACACACTTGCACATCTCAATCAAGGTGTATAGCTTAATCTCCGTAAGGTTCAGTCCTTGACCTTACAACATATGTGATACAAGTATGCCCACCTACATACCTACCCAAAAAACTCCACTCTCAGCTTTAGTGGTAGGAAGAAGGCAAAAATCTAAAAATGCCTTTGGTGAGGTTACTATACACTTTTGAGCGATCGAGTGGGTCATTTGAGGAACTTGGTTTATTTATAAAAACTTACAAAACCCTCCGGACTGAAAGTTGATCTTGGGGCGAATGAAAAGCACCGATCTTTGAAACTGTTCTATTTTGCAATCGCCCAAGACTTGAGACATTTAGAAGCCCCACTCCATCGGGAATTATAGAGTAGATACAATTGCTGATTTATCCAAATAGCGATAGAAACGCTCGCTTTTAGCTTGTACACTTGAGATATAATCGGCATCGTAGCAACCCCTGATCAACAAACCCAAAGCAAAGACCTGCTCAGGACGAGCAAGGGGTAAGCCTGGGGGATCTTGTGGGCGGTCCTTAACTCAGATTTTTACCCGCCAACTATAGGACATTATGGGGGAAATAAATATTTTATTTCACATATATCTTTACTATTGACCTAGTTCCACCTGTGCTTGGAGAAAACATTGTTTTGCAGAATGTACACCAAGTGCAGGAATTTTCAGAATAAAAAGGCGCTTTTCAGAAGGCACAAAAGAGCATGAGAACAAGGGCCAGCCACCTGGGGTCGAAATGGGCCAAAAGTACCAGCATGGACAAGACCCAGATGGCGGCCCAGCCCCACTTGCCAAAAGCGGCCAGGGGGCGGCGCCAACCAGGCGCGGGCGCGCCTGGGGCGCGCGCGCCCCACCTTGCCGCCAGGTGGGCCCGGCCAAGGCGGTTCGCCTCCTTCCATCTGAGGGATGACGGTTTTGCTGGTGATTTTACACCACTACCCCCGAACCGCCTTCTGGGGCCTATAAATAAAGAGGAGAGGCCCCCCACCTTCACACACACCATTTGGAGCCATCTCTACACCTCACACTTGTTCTTTAGCATTAATGTTAGTCATTTGGAGCTAGGCAAAGCTACTTGGAGAGCTTGTCTCCAGGAGGAAAAGCTACACCTTTGGTATAAATCTATGGAGTGTTCTTCCTTAGCCAAGTTCTCATTACATTTATATAGTCATGCATATGAACTAGAGTATAGTCCAGTACACGATATATTCGATGATTAAGAACTAGGCCATAGTTCTTGTCAGAGTTGTTCATCGTGTTCTACACGGTTCTTCATCGTTCATATGTTTTACTTGTTTAGATTAGATTGTAGGAGAGGAATAGCGGTTCGATGTGCCTTCGGGCTTGCCTATGTCCTAGCTCGTCCATCCGTAGGGTGGGAGTCCTGGGGGGACGTAGGTAGCTCCTTAGTATGCGGACGTGGTGTCCGGGTGCGAGGGAACCTTCGGATATGTCGGCATGCCACGATTGAGGTGGTAGACGGCAGGTGGTGACAGCCCTGTCCGTCCTTTGTAATCCCCCACGTTCGCATGTTGAGTAGGAGTTCGTAAATGCCGCCATCGACGGCGTGCACCGGTTGCCGCGGTCTCCCCATATTCCTAGTCTATAGTCGAGTCTTGACTTGTATAACATGTGGAATTAGCTGTTCTAGCATTGACTATATAGGACTTGCCTGCTTCGCGTAGATTATTTTTTATTCTTTATTTTACCTTTATTCCTTTGAGGTTGCTCTAAGTGTGTGTCCACTTCCAAACTACCATATGCTTACCCCTATATAGCACATTGGTCGGTTTCTCCTCATGCTAGATATTATATTCATACCCATGCTAGATTACTTAACTACCCCATACCTTCCTTTGGGAAATTATAAATAATGATACCCTAAATACTTCCGGGTGAAATGCTGCAACGATAGATCCGTGCGCTTACGGATATTTATTCTAATATGATGTGATCTATCTCTTGGCAACACTCACGTAGTTGCTAGAACCAGTTTCTAGCAAATATGCCGAGTAAAGCCATTTAGCGTTTCTGGTGCTGTTATCAGATTTAGGCTCTAAGTCTATTTTGGTAATCGCGCTAAGAAATGCCAACAGGCTTCACAGTAGAATATTGTGCAGTGGCATTTACTGACTGTTGTGGTCTTTTTTATGAAACAATGATACTTAGGGATATGCTCATATGGTTGCAAACAGGAGCAATCACCAAGTGAAGACAGTAAGAAGGACGGCAATGGGGCGATATCTATTCCGTTGGATTTGTACTAGCATATGTATATTGTTCTGATGTGAGCTTGTCATACTTTTATCTTTTAAAAGGGAGCAAAAACTCATCATTGATAAATGAGAACCTAAATAGACAATAGGACTAAGAATTTATCATTCATGAAAAATGAGAACCTAAACTACGGTACTAAGGATAATGTCTTTCTATTTTAAGGACATTTGGAGACTGAAACCTATGTGTGCATGAAAGATTTTAATATTCGGATGGATACATTTGTTAATGTGTTATAACACCCCAATATTTCTATTTTGGTTTGTTATTAGAAAATACTAAATAAAACAACAGATTTTAAATATTTGGATAAAATTTGTCAACATTAGTTTAAATCTTAGCATATCTCTATTAAAGAAAAGTGTGCCTTTTTAATATTTATGAATTAATTTTGATGGGTTCTTGTTATTGTGATGTGTGCTTTCGTGTGCTCTATCCAATTTTTCTAGACTTCTGCCTAATCTTTTTCTGTTTATCCTAGAGCTTATCTAATTTTTGGATGCTTTAAAATATAATTTTCATGGGTTCGAAATATTTTATTTGGATTCAACATCTTCCCCATCTATCTTTTGAAACTTAGAAATATTTTTGAGGGCTTTAAAATGATTTCATCTTTTTCTGGAATTATTTTTATTTGAAAATAATTTTCTCAAAATCCCAAAATTAATAAATACCTAATTTTTCCATGGCCTCAAACCCTACGACTATATATATGCCGGCATAGACCTCGACGTGCTATGGTTACAGATGTGAAAAGCCCATCTCAAGCCACCGCTCGTAGCTTCCTCCATCTCTCGCCAAAGTTTAGAAAACCTAGGGTTCCGACGAACTTTCCAGCGAGCTTTTCCGACCATCTCATTTATGCGCGAAAACCGCCACCATCTGAAGGTAGCCCTCATCTCTACACTGTGGTATACTCATTTTCCGTAACCATCCTCCTTTTCTAGCGAGGTTTCCCATGGAGGTCGTTGTCGTCGTCTTGTATTCTCTAGCCACCGCGACACCCTCCGTCTCTCCCTCGGCCCAACCGTCACTTGGGCCCCAACGCGTCCTCCTCCCACGCCTCTAGTGCCTAGCTCATGTGCCACACGCCCCAGCGCATGGCTCTACGCGAGCAGGCTGGCTGCCACCACCACGTCTTGCAAGCCGGCATCTCGCTGCGGGCCTTGCCCAACATGGGCCCATGCTACTTTGGTTCGCCACCGGCTAGCCAGTAGGTCCTGCCGCCGAGGCCCCGCCCTTTCCACATGAGCACAACACCTTGGATGCCATGGATGCCACGTCCAGATCGTGAAAGAAAGACCAAGATTGAAGATGACCACATTTACGAGTTTGCTACCTAGCAGTTATTTATAGAACTGCCATCAGTCGTTTTAACTCCGAATCGCAGTTTAGTCGTCACGCTCTACGCAGTAGCAGTAAACTTCATCATGTTTCTGAAATATGAATTTATTATTTAAATGCAACTTGATTAACAATTATTAAATAGCTTTCTAAATTAAAAGCAACCTAGGGTTAAATCCGTTTGTCTCTGTCGTGATCGTGTTGACGTAAGTTACGCTTTATCAACGATGTTTATCACATAATGTGTTTATGAAGTAGATCATGCTAATTTAATTAACTTTTATTTAATGTTTTATTAATTAAAAGCAAGTTTGAAGTGTATAAATTAATGAATATGTTTCATATCAACATGCCTTTTTCAATTATGACCTGTGTAGTTTTTTCTCGATATATTTGTATGATATTTCGTTTAGTGCCTATCTTATGTTTTACAATTATAAATGTTTAAATGCTTATATGATACATAATCGTCAATAATTAGGATATGGCTATGGTGAAGGCTGGTGGGTGAGCTAAATCATTGTGAAGTGGGGTAGTGTTCTCTCGTATCCTACCTATCTTTAGTCAATCCTTATTCTTCTCACCTTACATCGTCTACACCCGACATTAGTTTTCATATTTTCGTTTTTTGTCTCAACTTAATGGAGGATCAACACACGAACAACACATCGTTAACAACAAACCTCCTTTTATCCAAACCTCTTGAGCATCTTTCCTCCTTGCATGTGATGCTTATCCATGCAATATCAATATCTATGTCATGGGAGATATCAAACTGGTAGTAGGTTTGATAATGGCATCTTGATTAATAACTTATGGTGCCGCGGGTGCACACGCTGGTGAGACCCTTTACTGAGCAAGAGGTGGAGGCGGCGCTATTCCAAATGGCACCGAGCAAGGCGCCCGGGGTACATGGCTTCAATGTCGGTTTCTTCCAAACGCACTGGCACTTGCTCAAGGCGTCAGTCCTTCCGGTGGTTCTAGCTTTCTTCAACGGCGGGGAGATGCCAGCAGCGGTGAATCAGACTCTTCTAGTGTTAATACCGAAGGTGTGTAACCCGCAAGATCTTTTGCAATACCAGCCAATTTCTTTATGCAGTGTCCTATACAAGATATGTTCAAAGACGATGGCCAACCGATCGTGCTTGATCCTGGATGATATTATCTCTATGGAGCAGAGTGCGTTTGTCCCAGGGCGTTTGGTAACTGACAATGTCTTTATAGCGTACGAATGAATTCACTACCTAAGGAAGAAGAAAGGGAAGAATGGGGACGGTGCCATCAAGTTAGATATGGCTAAGGCCTACGACCGGGTTGAGTGACAATATTTGGAGGCAGTCATGAGGGCCTTGGGTTTCCCAGATTCATGGTGCATATTGGCGATGAAATGTGTTTCGACGGTGGCTTTCTCAATTCGAGTGAATGGGTGTTCTCAGACAGCTTCGTGCCGACACGAGGGATTCGGCAGGGGGACCCAATCTCGCCATACCTTTTCTTGTTATTTGCAGAAGGGCTCTCGTGCATGCTCAAAAGCGTTAGCCCACTATACGTCCCCGAGAGGGGTTAGGGTGAGCAAACATGCGCCTTGGATCCCCCACCTTCTTTTTGCGGATGACTATCTCATCTTCACTCAAGCATCGAAGAAAGGCACGGATCGAGTCACTGAAATCCTTAACAATTATAATAAGGGTTCAGGGCAGCTGGTGAATAAAGGAAAATCGGTTGTTTTCTTCAGTAATAATTGTGCCCAGGAGTGCAAGGATGATGTCCTCTCTAGCTTGCAGATCACTACTGAAGCACTAGGGGAGAGGTACCTGGGTTTGCCTATGACCGCGGAGAGGGGCATGGCAGATGCCTTCAACTATGTGCTAGCAAGAGCGAGGGGCATGGTTGGAGGGTGGGAAGAGAGGGAGCTCAGCTGTGCTGCTCGGGAGGAGCTGATCAAAGCCATCGTGCAGTCGATTCCAATGTACCCCATGTCTTGTCTCAAGCTCTCACCGGTGGTGTGCAGGAAGCTCATGTCAGCAGTATCAAACTATTGGTGGGAAGCTCCCTGGATAGCCATAAGATGCATTGGTTGTGTTGGGAAAAGCTGACGACATCCAAGGAAGATGGAGGAATTGGGCTTCAGCGACTTTGGCCTGTTCAATAGGGCGATGCTCAGGAAGCAAGGGTGGAGATTATTGATGAGGCCGGACTCGCTTTGCGCAAAGGTGTTGAAGGGAAAATACTACCCTAACAGTTACTTCCTTTCAGCGACCAAGAAGAAGCAAAGCTCGGCGACATGGAAAGCAATCCTTTATGGACATGATGTGCTATGCCGGGGACTGATCAAGTGAATAGGACCGGGCAATATCCTTGTCTGGGAGAACTGGATTCCGGGGTGGGGGGTCTAAAACCCCTGGCCATGCTACAAACAGCGTCGGTGGAGATGGTGAATGAGTTGTTCATTCCAGGGACCCGTGTTTGGGAAGAAGCAGTCGTGCGGAGGAATCTTATGGAGATTGAGGCAGACGAAGTGTTAAAGATCAAACCAAGTCTGTGAATCGACCACAACACGCTGGCATGAGCGTTCATGAGGAATGGCCTCTACTCGGTCCGATCGGCATATCGGTTGTTGAAACAAGACCAAATGGCAACGTCGATGGCCTTGTCGAGTGAGGCAATGAGCTCAGGGAACACACTGGTCTGGAACAAACTGTGGACGCTAGACGTTCCCCCTAAGGTCAGGGTTTTCTGGTGGCGGGTGCTTCACAATTCACTACCACCGAAAGCGGAGCTGAAGCGTAGGCATGTGGAGCGGGAGAGTCATTGTGAGGTCTGTGGTGACCCGGTCGAGGATCTATACCATGTATTTTTCTGGTGCCCGCTAGCACTCCTCTTCTGGTTAGAGGTGAAGAAGCTGACAGGGGTGCCACTACCTACGCTCCCCCACCCCCCATGTCATGGCAGTTGGAGATACTGCGTCCAGGGGCATGGCCAAACAATACTCCAGCGATGGTGATATGTGGTGCGTGGGCACTGTGCGCGTCCAGAAATGCCAGGAGGCATGGAAGGAAGGTGTGGAAACAGGGGGCCACGGCTAGATTCATATCTGAGCTGATGGAAGACATGGCGTCGCTCAGAACGGGCACCATCGCAGTTGAAGCAACAAGTCAAGGCGCGGAAAAGCCGGAGGAGGGGTGGTGCAAGTTGAGCATGGACGCGGGCTTTAATCAAAATGCATGTACTGGTTCATCAGGGGCTATGATTCGAGATGTTGCCGGACTGGTGGTGGCTGCGGCGGCACGGTGGCTGGATGATGTACCATATGCTGTGACGGCAAAGGCATTAGCGGCGAAGGAGGGCCTCGAGCTAGCACAAGAGATGGGCTGAGCCATGTTGTTCTGGCGGTGGACAGCCAAGTGCTTGCCAAGGCGCTAAAGGACCCGATGTCTGGTCATTCCTCAATTGGGGGTCTTTGTTTCGATATTTCAAAGCTAGGCAGGAGTTTTGATATTTTTCTTGTTAGATGGGTGAGTCGGGAGGCCAGCTCAGTAGCTCATGTGTGTGCGGCTACGGTGTCGGCTACCGAACGTTCATTTTTTGGATTGATTTTGTACCAGACTGGCGGGGCTTACTGGCGGTCGCAGATTGTACTCCTGATATGAATGAATGAAAGCCCTGGATTACTCAAAAAAAATAAATAGTGTATCTTTTCTATTTTGACAAGATATGCTAAATCCCTCAAAAATACAATTCTTTTGAAATTCGAGTTACTATATTCATATGGTACTGTCCAAGTTCGCTGTTCCCTATTCACAATATGTGGCACTATTCAAAATATATAGTCTCTTCCGGTGTACGTCTACAACAACACTAGGGACCGGATATGCTAGGATCAGATCTGGTACGCACAATCGTAGCATAGCCAAGAAGATTATATATACACACATATACACACGCACAGAGTGGATATTCATATACCGTGCTATGCATATGCGTTTGCTTAGTTGAACCAATGCGAGCCAGGGCTTGCTTATTGATAGCTCCAACTCAATGCCCACCTAATGCCAGCCAAAGCTTCCTTGAAACATCCCCAAACGCATACCCTAAAGCATGGGGAGTTGGTGACAGCCTTTGTTGCTTTGGCGCTATCCTCAGTTCTACATCTAGATTGTAGTAACAACACTGCTGCTGATAATCTCAAAACTACATTGTTTTAACCAAGAAGAGTTGAGCTACTTTACAATTCTATATGTGTATATATACACATATGTACACACAGCACATATCAACGCCATAGGCTACTGCATTCTTCTTCTTCTCAAGAGGTTGTCATTAATTTCTTTGTAAGTTATTGCTTCTAAAAACTTTCTTTTTAACATTTAGTTGATTGTTTACTGCTCGGTTGGTATATGGTGCAATCAGTTAAGACATCTGCTTAGTATGAAAGTAGGACGAATTTTCCAGTTCAGACGAGGATCAGCCGCTTGCCCCATTTATCAATTACATCAAAGCGAGGGGTGATATATTTAACATTGACCAAATAAATGTAAACAAGAAAGAGAACCTTATTCCAACTCCTTGTGATGACCTCCTCAAAGAAGTGAGGGACATGTGAGTTTATCACTCGATTATATATGTTGCTCATGCCCTTTTTTGTTTTAGCAGAGCTGAGAATCGCTGAAGCTTGAGTTGGGACCGAAGGACCTAAGCCAACATTTAGGATGTCAGGTATAATCAGCAACGATGCCCTAGCATCTTTCTTTTATGTGCTGCCAAAAAATAGCTGACAAATGTATTTGTACCATGTGCTTGTATTGAATCCAGAGCAATAAGTAGTTAAGTAGTGCAGATCCATTTCAGAAATTCACTTGTATCAATAACAGCACACACACATGGAGGAATCTATATGCTTGCATGGTGAAGCACATGTAAAATATATGTTTAATATTGAACAGGAATCTACATTAAGGTGGTTGCTTCAATGCCCAATTTCTATAGCAGGACAGTTTTATTATTAGATAATATATGTCATGGTTTTCGGTCGAGGCCCTGTCGTGGCAGCTGACGTAGACGAGAGGGAGGGAGAAGACAGTGGTGTGGGGGCGGCGATGGGCTTGGAGTTGAGGGCGGGGGCCAACGGAGTGGAGGAGGCAGAGAGAGATGAGCTTTCGCTCTATTATTTTCTTAATTGACCTGATTACATAAGCCTAGTATTTAGTCTCAAAGGAGACTTGACTAGCATTCTTTTCTAAAATAGATGCGACTTGATTAGGTAGTTGTGGCTGTAGTCCAATGGTAGGACGGTCCAGTGGGACGCTACCCACCAGGGTTCAAATCCTGGTGCTCGCACCTTTTCCTGGGATTTTTCCAAGGATTTACCGGCGTTATGCATTAAGTGGTAAGCGACGTTCCCGTCGATGACGAGGCGCCAGTGGTGACTTCGAGAATCTCCAGATCTGCCGGGTGCTCAGTCCTTCGAAGGTGCTCATAGGGGTAGAGGTAGGATTTGCGTACATGTGTTCATAGGGGTGAGTGTGCGTGCGTATTATGAGCGTCTGCGTTGTACTGTGTAATCTCAAAAAAAAAAGTAGTTGCACCAACGTGGCGGGGCTAGCGGTGGCAGTGGCGGGCGCGCACGCCCTCTCCCCTGGGTGCATGCACGACCTAGGGTTCCTCTCTAGGCCCATGTTGCATAGCAAGTGCAGCAGTGCACCCTGTTGAGGCTCAATTTGGCCCGAATTCTCCAGTACGACCCGTATTGGGTGTGTGACAATTTACGTCTAAAATATAGTTATTTTAAATAGTTTGGTTAAGGACTCCAAGTGCATGCATAAGTGTTAATAGTGTAATTTTCAAAATTATTGATAAAGAGAAAATAATTTCGTTGCATTTCTATTTTCTCTGTTTATGATAATAATTTTATTGTCTGTTCTTGATTTTGCCAGGGATAGAAAGTTAGCTTGCCAACCGTTAGCTTGCCATTACTTTTACATCATCACTTATGACAGTTAGCATTAACTCTAGAACTGACCTGGTGTATTTGATGATTGATGGTCTCTTGAACAGCAAGTGACCTGCCGATGACAGGCATTAGTCTATTTATTTAATCTTTTAAAACCATTACGTGGTCATTTTTGTTGATTTGAAAATTGGTGGTATGTAACGAACACGGTGAATGTGAATTAGTAAATGTAATGAATATATTTGTATAGGCTAAATTGTGTGGGCTGAAAAAATATATGGGCCGAATAGCGCGTCCTGGAAAAATATATGGACTGCTTGTGTGGGCCAAAAAAGATGAATGGGCTGCAATCATTAATAAATATGGGACTGAAAAACCGAAAAAGAAATTACGCGCAACCCATATCATCCCAAAAAAGTTTCTGGCCCGGCTGCTATGTGGCATTCAGCATGGCAAAATTCATTTTGTGACTTTTTTCCGTATCATATCAGCTTTTGGTCCCACGTGGCATTTGCTTACGCAGCAAAGCCTAGGATTTTGTGACAACAAACCAATGTTAAAAACTTATATGACACTAAAATCCATTTTTCATAACCTTGTGACATTAAATTACAAACGTCACATAATCAATTTGTGACGCTAGTTTTTTGACGTTTGAATTTACGTCAACTAGATGTCATAAGCCTTAAGTTGTGACATTAATTTCATATATTTGAACATAAATAGAACGTCAAAAAATCACACATGTCTTATTAGTGGTGGACTCGACAACATACTCATTGAAGCGGTGATGCCCTACAATGATGGGAATGGCGGTGCAAGGAGCTGAAAGCTGCCATGGCAGCTGCAGTATGACTACTTCTGGTGAGGAATAGCGACGATAGTAGCAGCTCGATGACCTGTGATGGTGGTCCCGAGGACCGGAGCAACGGCTAGGCTTGAGGGAGGGTAGGGCATAAGTTAAATTTTAGAGTATTGGACCTAACTGAATTTCAGCATAAGTTACTGGACCTCTATTGCATTGAACTCTTAAATATTATATATACAAAGAATAAGATAATGTTAGCATCAACACAAGTCAGGCGAGGTTAAATTTGTGTCGAGATAGAAAAAATGTGGGGAACGACCACATCTATTGGCGGGTAGGACTATAAGCCAGGCTTTTTTGTTATTCTACCATGGGTCTTTTTTTGGTTTTGTAGGCTCGTAGGTCAAAAATCATAACTCATAACCAGAACCAAATCTGATGCACTAATTAAGGCCAGTCTGTGAGAGTATCATCAGAATTTCATTTGTATTTAATTAGCTATCACGTAGGTTTTTTGGATGATATGGCATCATATTTAATAAGAGAGAAGAAATGAGTGTCATGGCACTACTACAGATTTGGCTATCAGTGCCGCCCTCATCTGTGACGGATTTTAGAAAACTGGCACTGATAGTGGTTCCATGCACGTCACCGCCGGTTCGTAACTCGAACCGGCACTGATGTGGGAGTGATAGGCCAAAGTAGGGCTAAAACCAGCACTAATAACATCAGTGCCGGTACACGTTACGAACCGGCACCGATTGTATGGATGAAAAAAGCTAAAATTGAAAATTTGAATTTTTCAAAACTATCTCAGATGGAAAAACACCCAATACAAAAGATGTAGATCTCAAAAAATTATACAATTTTATAGTGGAAATCTATTTTATTTGAAATTATTTAGTACTTCAAAATATTGTTTACATATTAACTTCAAATTGTTGAAGAACACTTATTTCTCTTTTTAATCTATAGCTAGAACTTGTAACTAGTCTTTCTCCCTCGTACTGACTCCAAATAAGGTGGTTTTTTTTATTCTAAAATTTCCTAAAATCATGGTCTATCAAGTTATTATGTTCTTACTGCTTTTATTATCATCATAGTTTATTGGGAACATTTCAAATTTTGAATTTTAAAAATGACAAGTTTTAACAGCATTCTAAAACATCAAATTGTATCGGTTGAAAAAGTTATGAACATAAGAGTTGTATAACTCATCAAGATGTACAATTCTTATTTTGGTCATTTTTCCATATGACAAAGTGAAAGCAATACTGTTCATAGAATCAAGATATCTCTCTTATAGTATAGTGAACTCAATGAAACCATGTAAGTAAGTGATATGTAAATTTTGTGAACACCGATATTGTCACTTCGTCAGATGAACTAAAGATCAAAATAACAATTATAGATACTGAGAAGTTATAAAACTGTGTAGTTGGCAACTTTTTGATTTTAAATCGTCTTGTCATGGAATAGTACATTAGAATTGTTTAAAATTTAAAATTCAAAATTTGTAAAAGACCGAGGATGGAAAAACATCTAACTTTTTCATTTGAGTTCATCTTGCATACTAAACCTAAGTTTAAATGTCTCAAATTTGAAATTCAAATTTCGTAAACAACCTCGGATGGAAAAACTTCCTAAATGAAAAGTGTAGATCTCGAAAAGTTAATGAAATTTTGTAGTTGACAACTTTTTTATTTGAATTTGTATAGGATCTCCAAAATGCAATTTACACTCGATTTGATATAATATAGGGGAACCGAAATGGAATATAGACACAAGTGACTAAGTGGTGCAGTGGTTAGAGGAGGAGACGTGCAAGGGGTAGGTCATAGGTTCAAATCTCACGAACTGCAGCCATGACTTGCGACAACCTATTGACGGGCATCATTGTCGGTTCAAAAGACCCAACACTGATGTCGGGTGTGATCGACCGATGTCGGGTGTGATGTCTAAACCTAGGGTAGTGTGGGGATGCATCTAAATCTGGGGTAGTGTTGGGATGCATAGTGTGATGTCTAAATCTGGGGTAGTGTGGGGATGACTCTGCACTGAGACTGGCGTAATAGTTTTTGTTGTGTTTTTTTCAAAGGGGTCGTGGAGGTGGCTGAAGATTAGGTCAATGTTTGGTCCACCTCACAATTATTGCATATTCTTTCTCCTCCACATAAATATTCTAAGCCAAAGAATGGAAGCTCCATGTTGCGGCCCTCTAAATTTTGTCCTTTCAAATTAAACAACAACTTATATAATTTTATATGCTTCTTGTCACATATATGGGCAATCATCTAGTTATATACAAATTTTGGGTTATTTTTTATATTTTTCATAACCATAGAGATGGATATTTTTATATAAAGAAAAACAGATCCAATGGCTTTTATTGGCGATGATGATTAGAGTCTATCAAATTGAAGTTTAGGTGTTTCTGATTCTTGTGAAAATTTGAATCTTTTGTCTCATGGCTGTGATTAGAATTAACATTGCTAATTACTAATGGTAATTTTTTGGTGCAAGAAACATGCATTTTGCTATGATGAATTTACTATAAATTTTCAGTGATTAAGTGAAACCCTTATATTTTTACAGCTCTGCCTTAGCCGTGGTCACAATGGGCCTGTACTTCTATATAGTGTTTACTAGACCATTTGCTGCTCGATTGGTATATAGTGTTTTTAACATTTTGTTGTAAGCGTAGTACATAATTACACGTGCAGCTCCTTTTAACATCTTTATAGAATCTCTCCTCATACAAGGAGATGTACGTGGTATTATCTACTACGTTTACAATGACGACGATGTACCACATGTTGATGCCCTGGCTCTATATTGGCTAGATTGCATATGAAAGGCCAAATTTATACTGTGATATCTAAACTTCTTTTTATGGTTATTGCTGAATCTTAGTATCCTACTCAATATATCTAATAATTAAACAATGAGATGTCTTGTGTTGAGTAACATGTGTTTGGCGAACCATTTATATATAGTCGTTTTAGTCCCAATAATATAATAAGAAACCTGCAAGCAATATTTGACACACTTGTGTGTGGATGGTTCGCAGCAGTATTGGCATGCAACATTCTGATCATGGATTAATGCCGCCCTAGCTTTGGATCCAATCCTCCAATTCATGGATATGCATTGTATGACATGAGTAATAAAATAAATGAGATGCCTATAATATATATGAAGGTCAAGTTATAACCATTAATTATGACATCTGCTTAGTATTAGTATGACAACATTTGTTTGAAACACCAAGGTATGTTTCTATTGATTATTTCAATGTTGCTCTATTGTTGATTCTTATTTGTATCATAACAGTTTCAAAAGAGAGAAAAGCTAAGGACAGCACATGGTCATGGCAGTCCTGGGGAAAGAAGTGTGAGAAGAACTAGTTGACCCAGAGATTCATTGGTCAATTAAAACTATCCTTGAAGAGCGGCCATCTGAACTCCTTGCCAACCAGGTCGGACACTCTTCCATCCATATGTGAACTCCAAGATGTATCTATATGTGTTATTATGTACTTCGGTGTCGACCAAAACAGGAAGGAAAGGCCTAGCTCTGGGTACTATTTAGGTTGCCGAGCACACATTGCCTTTATACGTTTTTATGCCTTGATATATGTGGCACACTCGCTTGCATTATTTAGTTCATTCTTGCCAAAGGCAAACATTAATTGAATAATGCAAGCGAGTGTACCATATGTTCCTTTTATGGTTGATATCATATATTTACATGTCTCTGATGATTCTATTAAGTTGTGTCATACTCAATAATGAATGGTTCTGAGTATTGGCATGGAGCCTCTCGATCATAGATTAATGTTGCACGATCTTTTGATCCAGTCCTCATGTTCATCGACATAATAAAAATGAACGAGATGCATATAATATATTTGAAGAACTAATTATAACCATTACTTATCGATCTGCATCACTGTTTCGTGCCTACCTACATGCCTACTTCTAATAAGAGCATTAGTCACGCACATGTACTGGACATCCCATGGATTACTTCATTACACTTGTATTTTTCAATTTTTGAGCAACGTGCCGAAAGTCCTTACACTACTAGTTTCTTAATAATTGGTACAACTCGCGCTTCAAACAAATGCCCCCAAGAGGTTTTATTTGGATGGACCGGTTAAACTTTAGCTGAGTAAATGTAGCTAATAGGCATCAAATAGCCAACACTACGTCCCATTTGAACTTCCGTAGCAGGCCACTTTGGCAGCCTGCAGCGGGCGCCAAAGTGGCCCGCTGCGGTAGTTGGGTGGCCGGCCGGACGGGGCCGGCCGCCCGGCCGCCCGCTGCTGGAAAACCATTTACCGCAACGGGCACCATAACAGGCCCGCCGGTAAATGGTGCATTAACCACAGCGGGCCGCGTAACGTGCCCGCTAACGGTAAAGGGATTAACCGCAGGGGGCCTGTTACGCGGCCCGCTGCGGTTGGTGCACCATTTACCGCAGCGGGCCTGTTACAGCGCCCGCTGCGGTAAATGGCCTGCGCCTATAAATACTGCACCAGCCGACCCTTCTTCTTCCTCTCGCCTCCGTTGCTTCCAAATCGGGGGGGGGGGGGGGGGAGGTTTTGTCCTTTTTTTGGCCAAATCTTGAAATTGGGGTTTATAGCTTTGATTTGGGGGAGGAGGACACAAGTATAGGTATATAATTGCTCTCTCCCCCACCTTTCCCTTTTTTCCAAGTTTTTTACATTTTTTTGCCACTTTTTTATTTTCTTTGTGTTTGTGTCATCTAGTTCTAGTTTCTTGGTACAAATGCACCATGGATGACTAGTAGGTCTCCCTCACCTTCATATCTCTTCTTTTTAATGTTTTTTTCACTTTGGATTCGCCATAACACTCTTTCTCCCTCTTTTCTCAACTTTTAGGCTTTTTTCTCAACTTTTTGTGTTTCTATGTGTGGGTATATATATTGATCTAGATTCATAGACTACATTCACTATGGATGCCTACTAGCTCTCTCTGATCCTCATTAGTCTCTTTTTTCATGTGTTTCACTTCGAGCCTCTTTTCACACATTTTAGCCATTTTCTTGCTTTTTTCATCATTTGTGTGTCTAATTCTTGTATTTTTTTTGTTGTTTATTGTTGTGTCATGTAGATCTACGATGGACAGGTCCAATTGGATGTACCACATTGATAGAGTGCTTGACACTTGATACATCACCGAATTGAGGAAATTTATGGCTGTTGCGAAAGCTCATCGTGAGAGTTTGAAGCGGGTGACAATCACATGTCCATGTTCTAGATGCCGAAACTTGAAAGGCTACCCAGATGGCACGGTTCAATCTCATTTGATTGTGAACGGTTTTGTGGAGGGCTACACGGTCTGGACTTGTCATGGCGAAACTCTCGATGCGAGTTGCGATGCATATGGCATCAGCTCGTCGCCGGCGACCATGCAGGATCATGAGGCTGTTCGACAGCCACCACCATCTTCGGCGGCGGCTGCACCAGACGCTAGTGAGGACGACAACAATGCTTGTGATGGCATCACGGTTGACGAACTACTCTGTGGGGGTATAAACCCCTATACCCGCACGGCCCGACTTTAGGCCTGCTCAGACGGAGATCCTTGGCCCAAGAGTGCGAGGCCAACCAGGGCCCGAAACTGGCAGGCTACCTTGGAAGACAAGGAAGGAAGGGCGAGCTAATTGGCGTCGCTGGTCGGCGGAGAAGAGATCGAGCACAAGAGATCAGATCCGATAAGAGTTGTTACCTAACTTGTATGATTGTATCCCGAAAATATCGGGCCTGTAATCCTGCTCCCCCACTATATAAGGCGAGCAGGACATCCACCCAAAACTCATCTCCATATCAATATACAACTCCATCAAGAGCACAGGACGTAGGGTGTTACACGTATCATGGCCCGAACCTGTATAAACACGGTGTCTTTTGCCTCTTGATTACATCTTGTTCGCCATCTAGCGTGCCTTACCGACCAATCTACTACCATAGGCATACCCTAGGTAGACTGCCGCCGATATTTCGTCGACAGTGGCGCGCCAGGTAGGGGGTGCAAGTTTAGATCTCAAGGTCAACAAGATGGTTTCGTTTCCTGCCTCCATGGACCTCGACGACATTGCTCCGATCACCTTCGGCTCTTTCGGCTCCTGTGACGTGACCAAGGTGGCGCCGGCTGTCGAGGCGATCGCACTCGACGCTCAGGACGCAAACCCACCGCAAGGCCAAGACTCCGGCTCCACGGGGAGGCTGTTAAGGCCGATGGTGCGTTCATCGATCCCGCGCTATCAGAGACGCCGGATCGATAACTCAGATCTGATCGAGATGATTGATCGCCATGGAGAAGGATTGGCGGAAACTCTCGCCCTCTCGGAATCCGCGCTTAAGCAGCTTACCGACCTCCGGGTCGACGACGGGTTTATTCCCGTACAACGGCGAAGGCGCTGTAGCACTCAGGGTTCCCGGTCAGATCCAGATCTATTCAGATCAGATCGCCCGAGGCCAACGCTCAACCGCCCGCCACGCCCTACGCTAGGCGACAGATCAGAGAAATCAGGTAGCCCTTTTATGTTTGGAAGAACGCCGCCGCGTCCTACGAAGAGCTCTTTCCTCCGTTAGTCCCTCAGCATGCTGGCCGGACCAGGCACCCACTGACCTCGCCCCACTTCGTCAATATGATCACCTCAGGAGAAATGCCTGACGCCGTAAACAAGCACCCCATCGCTCCCCTCCGCCGTAAAGGCAGCCCTCGAGGCAGGGTCTCCGGGTCAACTCCTTGACGCGATTGGCTATGCGCCACCCGTTCCCATCGAGACACCGAGCTCCATGACGACGCAAGTGTCGCCAATGGCGATGGATGTTGATAAGATCGCCGATAATGACACTTCAGATAAGGAGATCCACCAGCCGGTCGCCGAGCCAAGCAGAGAAGAGGATAACCTAGAGCGCCCACCAGGCTTTGGCAACACTGTATTCATGGTCAGCAACGACGAGCCATCCGTCGACAACGAGACCCCTGATCAACGCCGCGACCGCATCGCACGCAATGCGCATCGTGCTGTTCGGCGCGATCGCGAATGAGACGAAGAGCAACGACGGGTCGATCAGGCTCGCCATGTCAACCGCAACTTGGCCGACGAATTTGATCTGGTCGGACAACGCCGGGTTCACAAAACTCCGACGGCCAATATCGCGGTGGCGAAAAGCAAGTTGGAGGCAATGCCTCACACCCCAGCAGTCCAAGAAATCATCGACCACCTGATGGCTGCTGAAGGACAGGTAAATCGCATGCGCCGGGCCGAGGTACCTCCAGAAGTTCCGGCAGCATCCGCTCCACGCAGCCGCCGCCCAGAGTTAGGGGAAAGATCCGCAAACCAAGATTCAAGCAACATACCGGCGCACTCTTCAAATCGCTCCAGCAACTCCAGTTCCGACTCATCCAGCCGGGACGTACGATCCATAAACCGCGACCGTCGCCGACGATCGCCGGGTAGGCGCCGCCGCGACGATTCACCACGACGACACCGAGAGCGGCGCGACCGTCGAGCTTTCCGTGATGATGACGCCGATCAGCACCGACGCAGGGATCGCTATGACGACAATGATCGGCGATACGATGGGGGCCGTTTTGAGATCCCCTGCCCCAAGCCATATTCCGATCGGCTCAGGGAGGTGCGTTGGCCGCGGAGCTTCAAGGCCGGCGAGGTGGAGCCTTATGATGGTCGCAAGAATCCCGACCAGTGGCTCTTCTTGTATGAGACTGCAATTCGAGCAGCAGGAGGCGACGAAAGTGTGATGGCAAACTATTTGCCAGTAGTCCTGGGCCCTTCTCCAACCAACTGGCTCATGTGCCAACGCGAAGGCTCGATTCACAGCTGGCCTCAGCTTCGCCAGATGCTGTCCGATCACTTCAAGGCTACGTGCCATCAGCCTGGCTCCAAGTACGCCTTGGCCCAGATCCATGACTACCCCAACGAACCTCTACGCGAATACATACGCCGCTTCAATGACATGTGGACAACGGTAACGGACATCACACAGCAAGAGGCCGTCGAGCTCTTCATCAAAGGGCTCACCCAACCCCGCAATGAGAAGTGCAAGATCGAACTCCTCCGAACTCAGCCGAAGACGATGGGCGGAGCCCTGAAGATCGTCGGCGAATGGACGCGTGTTGACGACGCCTTGCGATCCAGCAAAGAGGCCGGTACATCACGCCGACCACCCCGCCGTGACGACGACGACGACCGCGATCGCGATCATCGCGCGCGGGACCGCGGAAACCGCGATGACAGACGCGACTCTCGGCACTCCGAGCGGCGCAGCCGCAGCCGTGAGGACGACCGGCACGATTCCCGCCGCCGCGAGCAGCGTAGCCGCAGCCACGAGGACGATAGGCACGGACGCAAGCGAAATCGACGCGACGATGGCCAGCGCTATCGCGGAAACCGCGTCCACAACATCAACAACCAAGATAAGCCATACGACGATGGCTACGACAAGGTCCTCAGCCAAGATTGCCCAAGGCACCCAAACAAAGGCCACACAATGGGTCAATGTTGGGGCTTTGCGAACATTTTCAAGAAGGCTGACACACGGCGACCACGGGGTGGCAACAACAATCGGAGGGACAAGCGCAACGCCGACAAGGAGGTCAAGAAGGAACGAGACGACAACACTTCGGATGATGACGGTCGCCGTGAGTTCAAAGAACCCGAAAGGAACGTTGCTGTCATCTTCGGCGGCAAAGTCGCCACGGAATCCCAAAGGGACAAAAAGCTACTCCGACGGTCGATAATCGCTTTCAGCAGCGCCGACCAGGAACGCATCGCTGATGTCAAAGTACCCGCCTGGTCGGAGCAGTCAATCTCCTTCAGCCGAGCAGATATGTGGGCACGAGGGGAGGACTCCGGCGCTTCCCCCTTGTTCGGACCCCGTCATCAAGCACCTCCGCCCGAGAAGGTGTTGGTCGACGGCGGCGGTGCCTTAAACATACTTTGTTTTACGGACATACAAAGAGCTCGGCCTGAAGACAGAAGACCTGGAACCTTACGACTCACCATTCTGGGGGGTGATGCCAGGAAAGCCTTCCATGCCCCTTGGCCAAGTCACCCTCCGAGTCCAGTTTGGTACAAAGCAGCATTTTCGCTCCGAGTACCTTAATTTCATCGTCGCTGACTTCGAAGGTGTCTACCACGCAATCCTTGGCTGACCTGGCATCGCCAAGTTTATGGCGGTCCCGCATTACGGCTACATGGTGCTGAAGATGCCCACGGAGAAGGGCATCCTTTCCCTTCGCAGCAACGTCCTCATGGCGTGCCACTGCGAGTCAGCTTCCTTCGCCACCGCCGACCTCGCCGACCTCCGAGCCCGCATGGCCGATGTGGTGCTGGAGGCCAAGGCCATCCCTCCGGCCGACCTCGAGATACCTCTCAAGGAGGCCAAACGCTCCTCCAAGAAGAACCGAGAGTACAAGGAAATCGAGCTCGTCCCAGGAGACAAGACAAGAATCGCCCTGATCGGGGCCAACCTCTCCAGCAAATAGGAAAGCGCGCTCGTCCAGTTCCTTCGGGATCACATCAGTGTGTTTGCATGGAAACCAGTAGACATGCCGGGTGTTCCCAGGGAACGGGCCGAGCACTTCCTGAATGTCTCCAAAACCGCCAAGCCGGTGAAGCAAAAGCTCCGACGGTTCGCGAACGACAAGAGGGAAGTGATTAGGGTAGAAGTAGCAAAGCTATTAGCCGCAGGCTTTATAAAAGAAGTGTATCATCCCGATTGGCTTGCCAATCCGGTCCTTGTACGCAAGAAGAATAATGAATGGAGAATGTGCATTGATTACACCGCTCTCAACAGATGCTGCCCTAAGGACCCCTTCACCTTACCTCATATCGACCAAGTCGTCGACTCCACTGCGGGCTGCGAGCTGCTTTCTTTCTTGGATTGCTACTCTGGCTACCACCAAATTTCCCTAGCTATCGCCGACCAGGAGAAAACCTCCTTCATCACCCCTTTTGGTGCCTACTGCTACAAAACAATGTCTTTCGGCCTCAAAAATGCTGGCGCCACGTACCAACGAGCAATCCAGAGTTGCCTGAAAGATGAGATCAGAGATCGCCTGGTCGAGGCGTATGTGGACGATGTGGTGGTAAAAACCGCACAGTCCGACTCCCTGGTCGCCGACCTCCAGCGAACGTTTGACGCCCTAAATGTATACCAGTGGAAGCTGAACCCCACCAAATGCATCTTCGGCGTACCCTCTGGAATACTGCTCGGTAACGTCGTGAGCCAAGACGGCATACGCCCTAACCCCGAAAAAGTACAAGCCGTCCTTAACATGCAGCCCCCTCAATGCGTCAAAGACATCCAAAAGCTAACAGGGTGCATGGCTGCCTTAAGTCGTTTCATATCACGACTAGGGCAAAAAGGATTGCCTTTCTTTCGATTGCTAAAAGCAAAAGAAAAGTTCTAGTGGTCGGCAGAGGAGGACGCTGCCTTCATGGAGCTAAAGGCTTACCTAACCAATCCTCCGGTGCTTACGGCGCCCAATGACGGCGAAGAAATGCTCCTCTACATCGCGGCCACCGACCGAGTAGTCAGCACGGTACTGGTGGTCGAGCGAACGGAAGCTGGCCACGTCTACCCGGTTCAGCGCCCGGTCTATTACGTTAGCGAAGTGCTCAACGATTCCAAACACCGCTACCACCACATCGAAAAATTGCTATACGCAATTTTGATTACCAAGCGAAAACTTCTGCATTATTTCCAATCTCGGCAAATCACGGTGGTCACTAGCTTCCCGCTAGGCGACATCTTGTACAACAAGGACGCCAGCGGTCGAATCGTCAAGTGGGCACTCGAACTTATGGCGTACACTGTCAAATTCAAGAATCGCAACACCATCAAGTCACAAGCCCTCGCCGACTTTTTGGCTGAGTGGTCGGACCTTACCACCCCTTGGTACGAATCCAATCACAAGTACTGGGAAATGTACTTTGATGGTTCGCTCAAAATCGATGGCGCGGGCGCTGGCGTGCATTTTACTGCCCCATCAGGAGACGAGCTCAGCTACGTCCTTCGCATTCACTTCCCGGCATCGAACAACGCCGCCGAGTACGAAGCCGCGCTTCACGAACTGCGCCTTGCCGTCGAGCTCGGTATCAAGCGCCTAATGGTATACGGCGATTCCCTCCTTGTCGTCAACCAAGTGAATAAGGTGTGGAACACCGACAGCGAGCGAATGGAGGCCTATGTCGCCGCAATTCGACAACTCGAGGACAAATTTTATGGCCTCGAGTTTCATCATGTCGTACGCGACAACAATGACGCCGCTGACAAATTGTCAAAGCTCGGCTCCACCAGAGCCGCCATCCCACACGGTGTGTTCATTCACGACCTGCTCGAGCCATCTGTGTCGGTGCCTTCGGAGGCACAAATTCCTTTCCTGGCAAAGCCGGACCTCAACCCTCCACGACCTCATTCACCATGCAATGTGACAACCGACCACGTCGCCATGATGAATATCGATGATAACGAAGATGCCGTGGCCGAGCACGCGTCAGTGTCGCAAGAGCAGTCACCCGACGTCACGCCGACCACGCCCGACCAGTCCGACTGGCGCTTGGACTTCATCCGATACATCACCAACGAAGACGTGCCTGACGACCCCATTTTGCGCGAACGCATAGTACGACGCAGCAAGCATTACATCCTCATGGACGGCGAGCTCGTGCGGAAAAATGCCAAGCAGGAAATCTTGCAAAAATGCATAACGCAGGACGCTGGCATAAAACTCCTCGACAAGATACACTCCGGCGAGTGCGGCAACCACGCCGCCTCCAGAACGCTGGTCGGCAAGGCTTATCGCGTAGGTTTTTACTGGCCAACGGCCGTCGCCGACGCCGAGCAGTTGGTTCGTCATTGTGTCAATTGCCAATTCTTTGCCAAGCAAACCCACGTTCCAGCTCATCAACTACAGACAATCACGGCCTCATGGCCCTTCTCATGCTGGGGGCTCGATATGATCGGCCCTTTCAAGAAGGCTCCTGGTGGATTTCGATACGTTTACGTACTCATCGACAAATTCTCCAAATGGATCGAGTACATGCCGTTGGTCAAGGCTACCGCCAAAAAGGCAGCCGATATGCTAAACGACGTCATCCACCGATTTGGCGTCCCAAACACCATCATCACCGACCTCGGCTCCACATTTACTGGAAGCGATTTCTTCGACTTCTGCGACAGCAAATGTATCAAGGTGAAGTACGTTTCCGTTGCCCACCCACGGGCCAACGGACAGGTCGAGCGAGCAAACGGCATGATACTGGATGCCTTACGTAAACGTCTCTACAAGGATGACGAAGATGAACAACGTCCCGGCCGATGGCTCAAAGAGCTCCCCGCCGTAATCTGGGGACTCCGCACACAGCCAAATCGCAACACTGGCGTCTCTCCTTACTTCATGGTGTTCGGATCCGAGGCGGTCCTCCCCGACGAGATCGCCTTTCGTTCCCCACGTGTCGTCCAATATGACGAAGATGTCTCCAACGACACCCGTGCCCTAGAGGTCGACTCCATTGAAGAAAAGCGACTCGAAACTTGCGCACGCACGGCCAAGTACTTGGCCTCTATGCGCCGATATTACAACCGTAATGTCAAAGAACGTTTCTTTGTGGTCGGCGACCTGGTCCTACGACGAAAGCAAAACCTCGCCGGCATCCACAAGCTCGCCTCCCATTGGGAAGGGCCATTCATGATCAAGGCGGTCACTAGGCCAACCTCGTATCGGCTGTGCACCCTGGACGATCCCCCGGTAGATGTCCCGAATTCGTGGCACATCGATCACCTACGGAAGTTCTACCCGTAGCACCTAGCGCTAAGAGTTACATGTACTTATCTTGTATTTTTTTGATGTAAGTCGAATGAATAAAGATTGTGCTGTTTCATCTTGTTTAAAGTGCTTCTCCGGGCATCATTTGCAATCTATTGCTCCTACTTCTACATGACGCGATCAAGAAATAAAGCTAAACAAATTCACGAATAATAACGCGGCCATTGCCGCAGAGTAGCAAAAGTAACCATGTCGCACGCCACACTAAAACAAGTTTTTCCGCCATCCGGAACAAGACTTGGCAGAAGCACATTACAATGTTCAAGGCACTATGCGGATATTCTTCACCATAGCCTTGGACGTTTCAAGGGAGTCACGCCTGAGCTCTTCCGCCGCGTCCACGCTGGTGCCCGGCGCCAGTCCCTTCCGCAGAAGTTCAAGGTTGATCGAGGGGCTGTGGGAGCGCACCACAGCAAGCACGTGGGAGCCCACATGCTCCGCACCTTCCCTGACAAACTCCTGCAGACGGGACCAAGCAGTCCGGCTCGCGGCAGCAATAGTGCCCAGCGGGGTCTCTGGCGTGATGGCCTCCGCTTCGTCTTCGGCTAACACATTCAGCACCGGGGCAATCCCGCCGACAAGTTCGGCCACCTCGCCTCCAACGCACTGCGCATCCGCGCGCAAGCCCCGAACCTGTTCCTGCGACTCACGAAGGCGGCCTGCACAACACGAGCCATATGAGATACATACTCATACCTCCTGACAACGCAATCTAAGGGGGTGGGCCATACCCTCAAGATCCTGCTGGGTGGCCGCATGACGAGTGGCCTGCTCCTCCATTTGGCGACACATCTCCGCTATAGCCTTCTCTGCCCGCTCGGCGCGTTCCTCCGTATCTGCGTGCAAACAAGGGCATCATCTTAACAGCTCCGACAAACGGACTACGCCTCGCTCACACCAAGGACTTCACATACCTCTTTTCTGCTGCAACAGCTGCCTCATATGCTCGGCCACCTCCTCCTGCTCGGCCGCGCGAGCCGCCAGTTGGGTGTTCAGACCCTGTACGGAGCCCCTCAGCTGCTCGACCACGCCGAGCAGACGGGTATTCTCCGCCGCCGTGGCCTCAAGCCGCTCTAAGGCACGCTTTCGACGGTCGGCGGCCCGGCCTACGCTCTGCCCAATACACTGACAGTCAGGTTACACAAACGTTCATCGCCAGTAAGAAAAACGGCTCCCCGTGCACCAACATACCTGCACTTGTCGAAGCAGTTTTGTCACGGTCCCCTCCATTTGGCGCATGGCGTCCTCCGGAATTTCCTCTTCTTCCGCCGCGCCAACGGCTCCACCTACTGAGCCCTGCCCAGACACCTGCGGGGTCACTGTGGTTTCAGGACGCGGTGGTGGGCCAAACACCGGAGTGTACGTCACCATTGTGCCCGGCTCGACACGTGGTGTCCCCACTCCGGCGCCCGTCTCATCGCCAGCGACAGACTGGACAGTGGTCGGCTCGGGCACCACTTCGGTTTCCCTGCGCGTCACAAGCAGCTTGTCAGTCTTTCATTCAGCACATATTGTATACAAGGCGGCGAGGCTCGAAAATTACCTCGCCATGACAGAGAAGGTCGACTGGAAGCGGTCACGCCGACGACCACGGCTACTCCCTCCATCACGAGAGGTCACACCGGCGGCTTGCTCCGCCGTCACAGCCGCCTGCTCCGCCACTGCCGGGCCAGGGATTTCGTCGACTCTGGAGGTTGGAGCTGCGTTACCGACCTCGGAGTCCTGCTCCACCGTTGTGGCGCCCAGGTTCTCATCATCCCCAGTGGTCGGCACGGCGCCATCCGCCTCGTCCACCTGGTCGGCTGTTGGGGACGCAGGGTCTTCGATGACATCCGTGGTCGGAGCATTCTCACCCGCCGCCACGTGCGGCGTTTCCAGAGGAATATCCTGGACGGCGTCGGAGGCTATGGGCTGCTCTTCTAAGGGCACCTCCTGGCTTTGCTCCTCTTCTCCGCCACTAGTTGCTCCCATGTCTTGCGGCCGCGGCGGAGCCGGTGAGACATCGCGGCTCGCTAGCTTGGTCGGCGACGGCAGGTCAGGTGCGTCAGCTCCCAGTGGCATCTCTGGGCTTGCGGCCGGCGGCGTTACACTCGGCGATTCCCCGGTCCGGGCCTTCTTGTACAGCTGGCTCAACGGAATATCATCCATTGAGCCACCTGACGACGACGACGAAATCTGTGCCTTCCTTCTCCTCTTCGTCAGTGTCTTGGTCTTCGCCGGCGATGCTCGAGACTCTGGGTGCTTGGCGACCACTCGCCGCAATGCTCGTTGCGCCCGTGGCGTAGAGCCTTGCCCGGCCTCCTCTTCGCCATCTCCATCGCTTGGCTCGTCGTCAAGGGCCGCCACCCGAGCAAGCCGCTCCTCCAACATACGCTGATAGCCCTGGACTTCGCCGCAGGGCCACTCCTCGGACGGAACATCCGAGATGTAGGTGGCACGATCCTACACAAGAATATCACCATTAATATCCACATAAGCATAAGATCAAAACATGAAGGAGTGCAAAATGCAAACATACCGCTGGCGGCGGATAGGCAGCCGTATATGGCGTCTGAGGCTTCCGTGGCACCATCTTTGCCGGATCAAAATTGTGAAAACACTCGGTGCCCCGAGCGGTCATCTCCTTTGCCTCCACAGAATCCGTCCCCTCGCGGGATGGATCCGTCAACCCCCTGTACTCGTACATCAGGGAAGGCCTCTCCTTGCACGGCTGCAAGCGACGCTGCCACCACATCACGGCCACCATCACGCCGTGGACGCGCTCTCTGTTCACGAGCAGCAGCAGCTCGTTCACCTGCTCCATTTCCGTCACATTGGGCCTCGCCGCCCATCTCAAATTTGGCTTCGGCACCAGCGCCACGTCGTTGGGGACCGGCCTCCCCTCTGGGTTCTGCCTCATGTAAAACCACTTGGCAAACCAATTCTTCATGGAGGTCGAATGGGGGATGGTCACCCACTGGGATTTCATTCCATCCCGCAGCACAATGTAGCAACCCCCGACTATTTGGGACCCGCCGGTACCCTCTCCCTTCTTCTTCAAGTAATAAAAATGGCGGAAAAGGTTGAAGTGCGGCCTAATGCCGAGAAACGCCTCGCAAATGGCGATAAATTCTGACAAGGTCAGAATCGAGTTGGGATGGAGGTTGCAAAGAGAAATTCCCCAGTAACGGCACAAATCGCGAACGAATGGGTGAACAGGCGACCCCAATCCCTGCACAAAATAATCCTCCAGAACTACAATTTCTCCTTCACTGGGAAGCGAAAACCGCTCACCTGACGGCGGCGCTCGCCAGATCCGGCTGTCCTCTGGCGGCAGCAGACCCCGATCCACCAGGTTCAGCAGCGACTCCCTCGTTGCCTTCGACGGGCTCCATTGTTCCGCCATGAGCTTCCGCCTCGCCGCCTCCGATAGCCGCAGCTGCCCGCCCGACATTTCCGGAATGATCCGCCCCCTTCTCAGATACGCACTCCGTCTCGCTGCCCGGCGACTCCGGCTCGGCCAGACGCGCGGTGGCCGGTTGCGGGGCGGCGGGATGGGGCGCGCAGCGGGGGCAATGGAGGTTAGGGTTTGAAGAGCGAGCGGTGCGCTGGAGCGAGAAGAAGAAGAAGGGAGTGGAACCGCCTGGAAATGATGAGAGGGGACTGGGTGGCGGCGGCCGCCTCCCCAACTTTTTATATGGCTCGGCGGTCCCCGCAGGGGGCCTAGGGTTGACTCTCAGGGGTCGTTTTCTAAATGGGCTGGCAGAGGCGGGCTTCTTGTATTTTCTATGCTGACGCCTTTGTTTGGGCTTATTATATCCTTTGCCAAAAATGGAACGGCGGGATCGCCCTACTTTTGGCGGTTTCACCTGACGTTTTGTGACGCACGTGGACGCACGTGCGCCCAAAGCTCATTTTTGGCCTTTTAATTTTTTCCTACGTGTGAATTTTTTCACGTGTCGCAATTTTTCTCCGACCACTGTTGACCTGGTTCACCCGCAATATGCTGGGGACTGAGTACAAAAGGCATAGCTTTTTCATCTCTCCTAACAAAGTTAGGATGGTTCAACACATATTTCCGGACACATGGTAACAGAAGGCTCGGCCGACCAGCAAAGCTCCGGTCAGAGTAATGATTAAGTCATTTTCCTCTCCTTCACTTTTTCGGCACAACTACCATGCTTTCTGGAATGATGCAAAGCATCGACCAGAACACAGCACAGCTGTGGTCTACTATGAGGCTCTTGTGCTTAGCACGAGCCCGCTTCGACCGCGTATTACGCAAGGGTACATCGAAGGTGTATCAATTTTCCACCTAGTTAGCTTTTGGCACAGCCAAGGGCTGGAACCTCCTGGTCACAACCATGTTCCCCATGGCAAAGTCATGGAGCTAGTGTTGGCTATGCTTTCCTTTTCAACACATGGCATTCGGGGTTTGGCTGGTACGCAAAGCTACCCTCCATTCTATCGACAATGTCGATTTTCCCTGCTTCCCTCTGCACTTGGGGCATGTTCGCTAGACAGCCGCAGAATGCTGCATGCCTAGACACAACAAAGTTGTGGTCGAGTTTCAATCTCCTAATGATACTGGTCGGCCGAGCCGCCATGCTTATACTCCGGGCTGGTTAGCAAAGCTAATGCACTTTACTTCCCAGTACTGAGGACTGGTCGGCCGCATTGCCATTTCGTTACTGGGACTGCTGATAGAACTCCCACTGCCACATTCCCATTACCGGGGACTGGTCAGCACTGCTGTCATTTCATCACCCAGAGAAGGTTAGCAGAGCTAGCACGGTATTCTACAACACTGGGGACTGGTCGGCTAGGTCGCCATTTTACAGCTGGGGACTGATTAGCCGCGCTGTCACAGTCCCATTCCCATCTCCAGCACCACCAACTGGTCGGCATAGCCGCCGTCAAGAATTCAGTACACTAGACTCTAGACCCTGATACAACTTGTTCCACACCTTATATCAGGCTCGGGGACTACGTGGGCCCACGTCACTTTGCAGTGACTTGGGCTAATTCTTATACAGCATTCCGCGACGGTACACTACAGTCAAGAAAAACCCTTTTTTCTTTCGACTGTGGGCCCACGTCATGAGGTGATCGGTGAATTTTTCTTTTGCACCAAAAGAGCAACATGCATCTTTCGCTCAAAGCAGTGCGCAGAAGCTCAAAGAGCCCGACCAGTTACTGGTCAAGCGCATGCAAATCTCCAAATACCTCAAGACACATGATGCTCGGGGACTAGCTGTGGGGGTATAAACCCCTATACCCGCACGGCCCGACTTTAGGCCTGCTCGGACGGAGATCCTTGGCCCAAGAGTGCGAGGCCAACCAGGGCCCGAAACTGGCAGGCTACCTTGGAAGACAAGGAAGGAAGGGCGAGCTAATTGGCATCGCTGGTCGGCGGAGAAGAGATCGAGCACAAGAGATCAGATCCGATAAGAGTTGTTACCTAACTTGTATGATTGTATCCCGAAAATATCGGGCCTGTAATCCTGCTCCCCCACTATATAAGGCGAGCAGGACATCCACCCAAAACTCATCTCCATATCAATATACAACTCCATCAAGAGCACAGGACGTAGGGTGTTACACGTATCGTGGCCCGAACCTGTATAAACACGGTGTCTTTTGCCTCTTGATTACATCTTGTTCGCCATCTAGCGTGCCTTACCGACCAATCTACTACCCGTGGCAGGCCCGCTGCGGTTAATATTTACCGCAGCGGGCCTGTGATGACGCACGCTGCGGTAAATCGCCGCTTTTATATATACGCCGTGTCCCGGCCAAAATTTTCCAAGTCCTGCACGTGACCATTTTTGACCCCGAAGGGCTGCCCAAATTTTCGACCGCCGCCGCCATCTCTGCCGCCGCCATCTCCTCCACTCCTCCCATCTCCGCCGCCGCCATCTCCACCACTCCTCCCATCTCCGCCGCCGCCATCTCCACCACTCCGCCCATCTCCGCCGGTGCCATCGCCTCCATCTCCCTTCCTCCTCCTCCGCCCCCGTTCGCAGGAAACCCTAGTTCAGGTTTTGACGGGCAACGATCCCGAGATGGTGGCGATGAGGTCACAAATGTTTAGCCAGGCTAGCGTGCAAGTGCATCCACCTCCACCTCCACGTCCACAGCTGCTGCCTCTGCTCATGGAACGCCCCCCAAGAAGACCGATCGATGACGTCGAGGATATGACACGAGTGGAGCTGTTGATTCAGTATGGCAGGAGCATGAGGATTGTCGTGGCCGAGGGGGTAGTTCACTCACCCAATTATGTCCCTTCGAGGTTCAAGGGTCAGATCCCTCTCAACTACGCCGTCGTGACCCCAATGTGGGTTCACCCAGATCACAAAGAATATCAAATCATCTCAAACACTTACAACCATGCGCCACCCTTGAAGCGGCAGAATGTTTTGATATCCTATGGAACATGGATGACATTGAGATCGTGCCAAATACGCCGGCTCCGACACCGACCTCTGTTGCTGGGTCTAATCCCCCCGATGGTGACAATTCGGGCGACGACGACGACAGCGATGACGAAGGCGCAGGCGGGGAAGACAAGGGCAACAAAAGCTCCCCTCATGGCAAGAGCCCACCCGCTTCTCCGAAAAGCCCGCCTCTGAGCCCAACAAGTGAGGCGGGCCCTTCAGGGGAGGCACATGTGGACAAGACGACTCCGGCAAGCCAGCCGAGCACGGGCGGGCCACCTCCACCTCCCGCCACTGAGCCTACGGCCCCGACCAATGAGGCGGGGGCTCAGGGTGGTGCGTCGGGGGACAGTCCAACTCCGGCCATCCAACAAGGAGGTCAAGAGGTGAGCACAAGACACTGTCCTCCTCCCGAGGCGAGGAATGACATCATCAAGGACACCAACACGCTCGGGTGCTCGATCGAGTTCCCAAGGTACGTTAAAGTCCAGCCAAATATTCAACTCACCTTTGTGGAGTATGAATAGATACTGACACTTATATATACCTGATTTGCTAGGCCCAAAGCTGGACCTCATCATCTTTTCCTAGAGGTGGCGGAGGACTGTCCCGGCCACTATGAGCACGGGAAGTTCATGATAACCAAGAGGCACCTCCTAGATGAAGAAAAATGGCCTACAAGGAGGTTCCATCTGTGGTACATGGAGGCGGCAAAAAGAGGAATGACATCTTTTAGCGTCATGATTCGCGCAAAGTGCTTCCACTTGAAAGATGATGATTTTGCTCTCCCCGTGGACTTCGAAGACATGTATAGGCTGCTCCGGGGAGAAGACCTTGATGTTGTCCAACTCACCCTCTTCTCACTGTAAGTATCTACTAGCGATACCATTTGTGATATCTCTGCATTTGTATACGTGAACTATATAGTTACTACTTTGCCATGGTTACTTGTCCATGCATGCAGGATGATGGCCTCTGTAAGCCTCAGAAAGAAACGTCCTATTCTCTTCCTCTCCCCAGCTCATATTAATGAGGCAACCATCTTGGGTAAGAGGCCAACACACCTTGACATGACAGCAAGACAGAAGGACGCACACTACGAAAAGAATATGAGGACACAGAAGAGGAAGCTGTCAAACTACATATATTCAGTAATGATGAAGATCAAGGAGGATGGGCCACAGGCGATCATGGCTGCCTACCACTTTGGGTAAGTCGAAAACATGTCCGTAGGGATACAAAGTGGCTACGCTCATGCTTTCTTATCGTCGTAACCTATATTATGTTACAATCGTGCAGCCCTGGACTATATGGCCACTGGGTTCCATATCTCATCTATCCTCAAGATGGCAGGGCTGTCCTCTTCGATTCCTTGGAGAATCCAGACAAAAAAGGATACAAGATCTTTGATGATTGCTTGAGAAGGTAAGCCATCAACCATTTTCATCATTGTCAGTAATATTTCATCTAAGATTGCTAACACGAGTACTTTGTGCAGGGCTTATGAGAAGTACCTAAAGGATCCCAACCATTATGGTCGCAGGACAGATAAGTTCAAGGCAAGGAATGGTGACAAACTCAAAATCTGACGCAACTTCCCGGTACGTATTTGCAAAGTTCAACCATATATTTTTTGCTGACTATGATGTATTGTTGACTGTCCTGTACTGCTACCCTATCCTACAACCTTACTGTCTACTGTTATGCCACAATTTGAAACCATATAGTGAAATTTGGAGATGAATGTTAGCTGAACCTATCTCTAAACCTGTTAGCTGAATGTTAACTGAACCTATATGAGCTGATGCTCAACTGTCCTATGCACTTAGCAGTACAAAGTGATGTTTGGTACATGTTGACGTTTCATTCGCAGAAAGTTGGCTTTTGTTGAGTTCTGGCTAAGGTTTGACACAGCTTTGGAGTGTCAACGTGAAGAGGAGTTGCTAGCTGATAATAAAAGTCGTAACAGCAGTACAAAGTGATGTTTGGTACATGTTGCCCCTATCTTGTTAGCTGAATGTAAACTATGCTTAACTTTGTCCACTTAACTGAATGTCCATCTTCTTAACTGAACTCATTTTACTGTCATTCTACTACTTCTTACTGCCTACTACTGTCACTGATACGCTGCCTATGATGCTCTCTACACAGTGCGCCAAACAACCGCTTGAATCCAGGGCATGTGGATTATACACCTGCGAGCACTTGAGGGAGTGCAAGGAGTGGACCGAAAACTATAAGCAGCTCAAGGCAGGCATCAAGTACTGGGGAGAGGTGCCTAGCAGCATCAAGAAATGCTTCAAGAAAGTCAAGTCGGACATCTGCAAGTTCGTCATGCTGAAATGTGTGCTTGAGGGCGAAGAATTCTTCGACGAAGAAGCCCCGCTGGCGTACGAACCTAAGTACGAGATCCTCAGGAAATGGGACACCATGCTGCGCCCGAAGGACTATGAGTGGCCCGTAGAGCTTTGATTTAGATGAACTTTGCAAATGTAATAGCTATCTAACGTTCGTCGGTTAGAAACATATGGATTATGAGAACAATGCGTTGTTTCATGCTTGGATGCTTTAACTATGGATTATGAGAACAATGTGTGCTTTAAATATAAATGTTTCTTTCATATCTGGAATCTGGGGATGATTTGAATTCAAATTCTGCATATGGATTCAAATTTGAAATTTTTTTTTAATCAAAAATTGTTAACCGAAGCGGGCAGCATAACAGGCCCGCTGCGGTTAATACGATTTACCGCAGCGGGCAGCATAACAGGCCCGCTGCGGTAAAGGAGATTAACCGCAGCGGGCCTGTTATGCTGCCCGCCGCGGCGGTAAATTGTATTAACCGCAGCGGGCACCGGCGCCCGCTGCGGTGCCCCACGATTTACCGTGGCGTTGCACCGCTGGCGGCGCCGCGGTTGCCCGCCACGGAAAATAGATTTCGCCCGCTGCGGAAGTTCAAATGGTACGTAGTGCAAACTAAAAGACAAGTTAAAGTTTAGCTGGCTGTAGGTATTTCGACATAGCTAACGCTTGGGAGACTTCTAGTTAACTAAATGTCACACATGCAAGGCGGGCTTTACACATCGGCGAGGAAAATGGTCCAACTCGGGTCCCGGAGGGGACGCCACCACCCTTGCCGCTGCAGCCGTCGCCACATGTGGCCCTGGGCGTGTGCGCAAGGATGGTGCAGCGGCCCCGTCATCGTCGCCACGATTCCCGTCTACATTATTTTTAGTTTCCGTAATGAGTCTTCTTGGGTATTAGAAAGAGTTGTTAAAATAGAAAAAGGTTGAATTTGTTAAAGAAGAATCCGTGTATATGAGAAACTCCTAGTTGGTTTAGCTGTTAAGTTGGTTGGAATACATAGTACATAGCAGATGTAATTCGATTGGCAAGCAATAAAGAAAATTCCCCTTCCCCTATCTCTCTCTCTCCACGCGCCTACCCTTTCTCTCCCTAGGCCACACGCCGCCAGTGCCCACGCCACACCACAGCCTTCGCCAATGCCATGTGCCGCCCCCACCCCCTGGTGCACCTCTTACATTGAACATTTACTTTTAAATGTGAGTAAATTGCACACATCATACAACAACTATTCAAGTGGGTGCATGTTAGTCCAGTATCTTGAATTTTGTCCAACTTAATGCAACGGCACGTTGGTCCAGCATCTTCTAAAGTATTTAAATTGATTCGAGAACTTTTAGCATTGGTGCATATGTGGTCCAAGTATGGTACCAATGTGTCTATGTACACTCTGAATCAATGTTATTGGAACCTACACACCATAGAACCCTCAACCACTCAGCCTGAATCATTTATTATATTTTGATATTATTTTTTATAGTTTGGACAAATATAAAAGCTTACTTTAAATATCTATTTTGCATTTAAGTATAGAAAAGCCACACTATTAAGGGTTAGGGGATGCAAACAGGTAAGCTTGAAGGGGAACCAAGTGCTCACTAACTTTCCAGAACTTCCATCGGAATCCGTGGAACCTCGGCATTTTGGTATATCCTTCAAACGGTGGCGGCTGCTTTTTTTGCCACTTTTCATTTACTCTTTCTTTTTTTTTTGGGCACACAATAGCAAAGATTGAGCTACCTCTGTCATCACTTTCACTATCGTAGAGATAGAAGCAATAATGTGATACTTCCAGTTGATTGTATTGGTCTGAAGGCCTAGAAAGGATTTAAACCAATAGATGAAACTTCTAGCAGTGACAGTTGAACCATCAATGCGGCCGTGCTAATGGGGTTGGATTCCATCACTGTTTTGAACACCAAGTCGACTGGAATAGGCATTATGGTCACTAGCCCTACACGACCGTTTGGTCTACCACCGTTAGATTTAGGGTGGCATTTTTAAAAAAGAAACCTAATTTTGTCGTGTTTTTGAAAAGAATCTATCTGTTCCTGATTCTTATGCGATGAACAACCCATGTATCAGCTTTGGCGAGACATGAATTACCATAGGTAGGGGTGAAAATGGTATTATATTATAGGAAGAAAAGTGGCCAGTTTGGTATTTTTCATTTTTTTTGAAATCAATGATAGCTTTTATATTTGGCCAAATTCAGAAATGATATCATAATATAGTAAATGATTCAAGTTGACTGATGGATGAATGAGATGAGTGGCCAGAGTTTGTAACATCCGATGACAGTGGTGTAGAGTGTACAAATACATGTTGTTACAATGCTTAGTGTACAAATACATGTTGTTACAATTTTTGACCGTATATGCACCAAAGAGCAAAGTTCTTGCATCAAATTAAATAGATTAGAAGATGTTGGACCAATATGCAACCACTTAGATAGTTTACGCGTTAAGCTGATCGACTTACAAGATGTTGGGCTAACATGCACGAACTTAGACAGTTGTATGGATGGTGTAATTTACTCTAAAAGTTTAGGTGGCCAAACTTTAATTAGTTAGGTGTATCCAAGCAGGCCTAGTATTCTGATTTATATTGGATGACTTCTTTGCTTTGGTGCATGTAACATAATACCACCGTACGAGCTGATGCCATTAAATAAATAAAACAAAGATAAAAAAGCCTCACCGTTTGATGTGCAGCCACAGCACAACAGCCGGTACAGCGCGAGGCGCAGCGTCGATTTGGCTTCTGGAGCACGTGCCGACGCCGTCGTCTCACCTTATCGACGGGCTGTACATTCCTATTTGGTTAATATTACTCTCCTTTCACTCCCATATATGGATTACTGGGTCGTGGCTCCTTGGGTATGTAGACGATCATCAGCAGGGGCGCGGTTGACATTCTTCCTCCTCGGCAGCACAAATTAGTGCTCAGAATTAATCCCCTCTAATTGTCATGGGCACTTTGTCTTCTTGTTTAACTGCCGTAGTTGTTGAGTTCTATGCTGATGGAGAACTCAAGCTGTGAAGAAAGCTTTCTGGTCTAATTATTTATCCTGTTAAAAACTTTACGAATTTAGTTGACATGAGTTTGGTCATGTTTGGACCTAGTTGGTTAGCTGGTTTAGTGAGCCAAGAGTTGTATGGAGTTGGTAGCTGTTTTTGGTCCTAGCACTTGTGGTCACTATGCCACTCCCTAGCGAGTCGTGTGGTTTTGAGCCCGGTTTACACTAAAACAATTACTCCCTCCATCCCTAAATATCTATCGTTCTCGCCTTCCGAGAAACAATTTTAATTAAATATATATTTAACAATATTAATATTTTTGGTCCATAATTAGTATTACTGGATAGATCTTTGAACCTAGTTTTTTTGAACGAAATATTTGGAGGTACAAATATTGCATGTATTCTCCTATAAATTAAGTCAAACTTATGACACGAACACCAAAAAACAAATAAATTGGGACAAAAGGATTAGTTAAATTTTGTTTTATTTTTTCTTGTAATAAAAATATCGATATAGATGTTGCCCTCGCTTCGGATCTCTCAAACCCTTCACATGTAAGAAAAAAATACGAAATAGGCACACTAGTCTTCTGTGAAAATATAATTGATGCATATATATAAAATAAAATAGAGATTCAAAGCCATGAGCCCATGAGAATTAACAACACATGATGTGGATTGAAAAATACGGACAAACACGCACTAGGTAGAGGACCGAATTGCTATGTGATCTCAGGAACCTACTCACTACTACAAAAATGATTTGTAAGAGCCTCACCCTTTTTCTTGTAGGAGGTTGGATACTTAACTGCCGTTACAAATGGTTTTCGATTTATAAGGGTGGTTCAAGATCGAGCCGCCCCTGAAATTGATTTGTAGGGCAGCTGGATATTGGGCCGCCTCTACAAATGATGTCAAATTGTAGGGGCAGCTCAATATCCAACCACCCCTACAAATCAATTTTTAGGGGCGGCCGGCTATCGAGCCGCCCTATAAATGGACGCCGATCATTTAAAATGAAATGATGCAATTTGAATTTTTGAAAACGACCTCGATGTAATGTAGATCTTCAAAATTTATGAGAAATTGTAATTGAAAACTTTTTCATTCAAATTCACCTTGTCATGCTAAACTATGCTTAAATTTCCAAAATTAACAATTCGCATTTTTAAATGACCTTGGATGAAAAAATACCCAAAATAAATACCCAAAATAAGGTCTATAGATCTCGAAAAGTTATAAAAACTGTAGTTAAAAACTTTTTCATTTGAGTTCATCTTGTCATGCTAAACTATGTTTGAATTTTAAAAATTAAAAGTTCAATTTTTTAATTGACCTCTCGATGGAAAAACACCCAAAATTAACTTTGTAGACCTTGAAAAGTTATGAGAAATTATAGTTGAAAACTTTTTTATTTGAGTTCATCTTGTCATGATTAACTATGTTTGGATTACCCAAATTTGAAATTCAAATTTTATAAACGGCCTCGGATGGAGAAACTTTCTAAATAAAAAGTATAGTTCTCGAAAAGTTATAAAACTTTGTAGTTGACAACCTTTTGATTTGAATTCATTTAGTGCTGCAAACAATCAATTTGCACCCGGTTTAGTATAATATGTAGGGAACCAAAATGGAATATTTCAAATCCTAGGTGTTTCAAAGTGGTCGGCGGTTCAGATCCTAGGTGATTCAAAGTGCAAAAAATGCTAAAAAAATATCGCATGGATAGAGTGGCATGGTGGCCGCCTTCCTGGATTAAAAAAATATATTTTGCTATTTTTTGGTATTTTTTCATGGTTTCCAGAAAATGATTTGTAAGGGCAGTTGGATCACCAACCGCCCTTACAAATGGCATTTGTAAAGGGATTGGTAATCCAACCGTCTGCCCCTAAAAATGCTTTCAGTAGTGGTGTTTAGTTCACTTCTGCTTCCCACTTCTCCACCACCTCGTCAAGTGTGGTCGTCGTGCGAGTGCTGCCCTCGTGCAGACCCACAGCCGCAGCCTTCTGCAGCTCGGCCACCTTCACCCGCACCATGGCATATCACTCACCACTGCTGCGATGATCTACTTAATCTTCCTCCCGGGCAACTGGATTGCAGCTCCTATAATTTGAAGTGTAGATCAACACGGGTACCACACGGCTTGCACGAACATCACGTTGCGCTCCAAAATATCTTTAGTGTACTGCTACGAGACGAACAAACCATCTGCATAACGTGTCACGGAAATGCCCATAAATGATGTTGCTGGTCCAAGTCTATCATAGCAAACCGACGCCGGAGAGCCTCAATAATATGTTTGAGAAAACCAGTAGAGGAAGCAGTAAGAACAATGTCATCCACATACAGCAGAAGTAAGCTATGTCTGGTCCTGAACGTAAATGAAGAGCGAAGTATCTGACTCAGGTTTCAACAAATCCAAGGGACATGAGGTGAGAGTCGAACCTGTGATGTCAAGCACGAGGAGTCTGCTTCAAACCATGTAAGGACTTGTTGAGCCGACAGCCAAAATCTAGATGAGATCAAATCCACAAAACTAGAGGGCTACACGCAGTACACAGTCTTAGTGAGAGTGCCATGCAAGAATGCATTCTTCATATTGAACTGATGAATATGCCGGTTCTAGATAAAGCTAGAGAGAGAACAGCTCAAACTATCGCAGGCTTGATTATAGGACTAAAGGTCTTATCATAATCCACACCTAATCGTTTTGTGAAACCTCGTAGGACCCAGCGAGCCAAGGATTTCTGATATCACTACTGGAAACTTGAAATACCCCGACCAACGTCGTAAAACTGGAATTACCCCGTCGAGCCAGCCCCGATAGTATTTTTATTTTCCCCGACGGTAAGTGCACCGTAAGAAATTTTATGACGATGTTTTTATTTTTTATAACGATACGTACATTTTCATTTATTTTCCCCGACGGTAGTGCACCGTCAAGATATTTCAAGTTTCCCCGACATATATGCTTGAAGATTTTCCATGTACTATAGTCAACTCGATAGCTTACGTCTCAAATGAGGCTGGAGTGTTCCTCGGCCGTGTAGTAGGGACTAACAATACGTACCTAGAAAAGTTTTCCAAGGTACTACCCCTATGCCTATGTACATTCCTAATCACCTAGAACGATATGTGACTGAATGACCATGCTTGCAGCTAGACAAAGGACGAAATCCTGTCGACGAATGGCTCGCAAGTTGAGTTGCACGAGAGCTGAAGATGTACAAGTGCCAGCTCCCACATCCCAAGGTCAACTAACTCGTACGTAGAAGCCAAATGGCAATGATCGACATACTAGAGAGCTCCACGCAAGCGGTAGGGATGACAAAGAGGAGATGGCAATGGAGATCATGATGACATCCATGATCCAACGTATGACCAAGATGAGCTGACCGGTTCCCAACTTAATTGGTGATGCTCCTCATCCTACAAAAACACATTTTCACGTGTCATTACCTACAAATAATGTTGTTTATGTGAGTAAGATAGATTGAGACATTTTAGCCAATCACTATTGTTTTGTGAAATAGCTTGCATGTATTTCAGACTTGCAGATTTGTACCATGGTTAGGTGCGTGGAGTGTTTGATTTCACTTTACCTAATTTGTCATGTTACTTGTGTAGAGTTTATCCCAATGGTCGCAAAAAGGTAAAGGACAATACGCGTGACCTGTGACCAGTCCAATATCGGTAGTCCTAGCTAATCTCCAATGGGCGTGTCCAGGTCGCCAACATCGTCCTCCTAACGTCTTCGCGCCTAACTAATCCACCTCAGCATCCTTTGTGGACTATACTCATTTTGTTATATATGTTGGTCATGGAAAGGTGCATTTTATATACTCCCCCAGAGTAGTTACTCCCATCTTTGGAAAACACCTTGCGTATGTGGTCATACTTGTGTATAAAACACATTGCATGTGGAAAATGGTTGCCAACAAAAAAGAAATTACAGGGGCTGTCGGGGCAACCAAGTTGGCGTGGCAAAGAATTATTGTTTGCAAATTTTAAGCACATTAATATAATAATGTATATAAACTTTAATGTCCAAAAAAACATAGCAAAGCACATTCTCATAGAGGGAACAAGTATATTATCTAACACCATAAAAAACAGTGTCATATAAGGAATGAGTGCTATAATAGGGGTATTTTGGTCATTGGGCTTGTCACTTAACGGTGTTAGGGTCCAAAAGTGACGATAGGGTCATATGATGTAATGAAGTTCGAGTACGGGGCCATACATGGAAATTGGAAGTTTTGGAGGGGGCATATAATGAAAAAGTGAGTTTGACGGTCCATACAAATAGTTCTCTCTTTTAGAGAAAAGGGTTCCCCCGCTTTTGTATTACTCAAAAGCAAAAGTTTGACAACATTCACGTTACGGGGATTTCGCAACGCTAAGGTTTAAACCAAATATTGAAACCGGAGACTCATGCTCCCTAGACATAGTTCCAGAGCTAACAGGAATAAAAATCGATATCAGACTATTGCCCTCTTCATCCCGCTCTTCACCCTCCAAATCTGTGGACTCTGCGACCAAGCGCTACACACCCAATTGATCCGACCCTGATGAAGAATTGCCTTCCGTCGACGCTGTCCACTGGATCCGAGTAGTTGAGCCTGCCTTTTCCTCTAGGAACTTCACGAATCTTTCCAGCTGCATCCTCACGTCCCCCTTGTACAACGGCAACCAGCTCTTGATCATTTTCAAAATCCTCAGCATCACCCTATTCATCCCGGCCCACACTGCTCCCTGAAAACAAACTTGATTTCTTAATTTCCATATAGTCCATAAAACTGCAGCAGAAAAAGCATTGAGAGCTGCTTGTTTTTTGTTAGCAATCCAAAGACGAGCAATAGATTCATAATTGAAACCGATATTAACGCCAAAAAATTCATTAACAACTTCCCAGATCTTGCTGGCTACAAAGCCCTCGAAGAACAAGTGCGCAACAGTTTCTGTTTCAGAACAGAAGAGACAGGAAGGGTCAACCACCTTCTGTCTTTTAGCCAGATTATCCCTAGTAAGGAGTTTGTTATGGGCTAACAGCCAAAGGAAAAACTGCACCCTAGGAGGCACAATTAATTTCCAGATTGAGCTTACAAAGATTGGAACAACACCTCTAAAAGTTATAATTGCATACAGAGACTGCACATTGTACTGCCCCGAGGAGTTATAACTCCGTAGAAGATGATCATCCTCTTCAGAGTAAGACACAGTTTCCATTAAACTGCACATTTCTTGCCATAGAGCCATACCTTTGGAGTCCACTGTTCTCCTAAAGGAGAGCATCAGTGTTTCTCCATCCCATACTTCTCTTAAAGTTTTGCCCTGTTGATCATTAATTATATATAGTGGCCAAAACATAGTTGCTAGAGAAATGTTTCCTATCCAAACATCCTCCTAAAACCTAACCTTCTTGCCATTACCCACATTCCACCTAATGCCCAAAAGAGCATCTTTCATAGCCCAAATGACACCTTTCCAAAAAGGAGAGGCACCATCCAAAGTGCAACACAGCACATTTGGTTTGTCAATCTTGTATTTGTTGTCAATGATATCTTTCCAGATTGCACTGTTATTCAGCAGATATCTGAAAATTCATGCTCCTAAGAGAGCCAGGTTCAGACTTCTCATGTCTAAAACTCCTAACCCCCCATCATCCTTTCTCATAGAGACAAGCTGCCAGTTGGCCAAATGGTACTTGTGTTTGTCAGCAGTGTCATTCCACAAGAAATGACTCATTTGAGAATTGATAAGATTAATGGCCCACTTAGGAAACTTAATTACTGACATAAGATAAATAGGAATACTAGATAAGCAAGCCTTCAAAGAATGTTAGTCTACCAGCATAAGAAAGGAGCCTACCCCTCCAACTTTGCTATCCTTTTGATGATTTTGTCAACCACGGGTTGGAGGTCTTGCTTTCTAAGTTTAGTAAAATCAAAGGAACCCCCAAATACTTGATAGGAAAATCACTTCTTTTACAAAGACATCTTTGCGTAGTCATTAGCTTTATCATCATCCAAAATTATAGTGAGTAACTCACTTTTATCGTAGTTTATTTTCATTCCAGACATATTTTCAAAACATACTAACAACCATTTCAAATTCCCTGCCTTATATAAGTCATCCTCTATGAAAAGAAGGGTGTCATCAGCATATTGAAGGCTGATGATCCCTCCTTCTCTTACCTCTGGTAGTAGACCAGAAATCATCCCCATAGTGGCTGCTTTCATAAGCATGCTTGTGAAAATATCAGCCACTAAATTAAACAGCAGTGGGGACAAGGGGTCCCCCTGCCTCAACCCTTTACCTGGTCTAAAGTAGCTGCTATTTTCATTGTTTATCCTAATACACAAGGAACCACCCCTTGCCACTTTCCTAATCCAACTAATTCACTTACTACCAAAGCCCCTAGAGGTCAAAGCATTTCCTCAAGGAACCCCTAACTCACCCCGTCATAAGCCTTCTCATAGTCAAGCTTAAGCAAGACCCCCTTATCATGTTTTCTATGCACCTCATGAATAATTTCATGAGCCGCCACCACACTCTCCAGGATATACCTGCCTTTTATAAAGGCCGACGGTTCGACTCTTCTAGTCTCGTTAGCCACATTAATTAACCTATTATTCAGCATTTTGGCAAATATTTTGAAGCTACGTTAAGGAGACTAATAGGCCTAAACTTCTTAAGAGTCTTTGCTTCAGGTTCCATAGGTATTAGAGTTATCATCCCATAGTTCATCCATTCCGTGGCTTGAGTCACCCTTTTCATAACTGTTGACTAAGGCCAACAAGTCCTTCTTAATAAGCTCCCAGAAAGTTTGATAAAATAGGAAAGGCAGGCCATCCGGGCCTAGGGCACCCTCAGCATATGATCCAAAGACTGCCTCCATCACCTCTTCCTCAGTGAAAGGAGCTTCTAAGAAATCATTTTCATTTTTGGTCACTTTTTCCTCTTCATTCCTAAAGTCCTTCCCTAGCTCCACTCCACTCTTTTCTTCATGCCCAAACAGGTCTTTATAAAATTCTACTGCATGCTTAAGCATGTCCTCATTCTCTTCCACCCAACCATTAATTGTTTCCAATCCCAGGATCCTTTTTTTCCTAGTTCTTTGGTTAGCCACCGCTTGGAAATAAGCTGTGTTTCGATCACCTTCCTGTATAGTCCTATCTCTAGCCCTTTGTTTCGCCTTAATCTCCTCCAGCCTCCAGATGGCTTCTAGCTCCTTTTGAATTACTTTCATTCTCTCTTTGTCCTCTTCCAACAGGACTTGTCCTTCTTGTAGCATGTCCAGCATGTCAAACTCCCTCAGCAGTTCCTGTTTTTGTTTCCTAATGCTAGCATTAATGTTAGCAGCCCAACCTCTAATTTTCTTCCTAAACAGCCTAGCTTTAAACTACCAGATATCTAAAGGTTCTTCAAAGGCACACTCAGTATTCCAAATTCTATATACCATCTCTTTGAAGTCAGGTTGCTCAAGCCACCACTTCTCAAATCTAAAGATCTTAGGCTTCTTAGGAATCTTAATACCCAGTGTTTGATCGAAAAACTGAACGAAGACATAAATAAAAAATAATATGTACAGGAAGACACATGCACACATATCCGAGAACCATATATTTCATTAATTCTTTCTTGAATATACAAAATACATGATCAACGAAAAAATTGTCTTCTTCCGTCTTCTCGCGTGATGCTTAAGGAGAGGTCTCGACTGGTAAGAGATTGCATAGTTCGCCGATTCCCGGGGCCCGTAGGGCGCGGCCGGTTAATTACATCCGCAAGAAAAGCTTGCGGAAAACCTCCGATTAAGCTGCGCTTCATGGTTGTCAAATATTTGTTCATCATCATGAGCCATATGCGATATATGACGTAGTAACAATATGGGTGGCTTTATGTCGCCGAAGCTCGGTCGTGACATCGCCATCGCCACGTCGGGGTAAACGGAAAAGATGATAATGAACGGGATGACTTTCGTCTCGTTAGTGCCCAGCCATGTACGCCAGCCTTCATTAACATGGACGTGTGTGAGTTGCTTTCGCCTCGTCGGTGCCCAGCAACGATGTGTCCGATTCCGTTAATTTGGACGTGTCGATGGAAAGACGACTTTGCCTCATCGGCACATGGCTAAGATTTGTTCTAGCCTCGTCGGCACTAGACGTGTGGATATAGTAGAAAATCCGCAGCAAATTAGCGGCACAACTGTTTCTTGGACGATGCTTTCTCATCATAAGATCAAATCAGCAGCCTCCCGGCGTCGTTATTTTCATAGCGACGATAGGGGTTTTCCGGTCTCGCACGCTGCAACGAGCGGGGCACTCCCGTCTCGCGCGTCTTGTTTCTTCTTATCGTGACGAGTGGGGTATGTCTGTCTCACGCGGTCTTGTTTATTTGTCATCGCGACGAACGGGGGTATGTCCATTCCGTGCGGTCTCATTTATTTTGGCTCGACTTCAGCATAAATAACTCGGTAACGACCTCGCGCGGCGAGGGTTCTGACGTTACCAAGTTGCATTGTTGACATTGGTGAAGAGCATGAGGCTCCGTCGTCGGCATGTATGCTTCCGTCCAAGCTTTGTGTCTCGGCGCGACAGTCTGGTTTGGATAGATGCATGTCTCTTGATTCTCACATGGCCCAAATTGATCATCAGCAACTCAACAACGACCTTGCGCGGCAAGGGATCTGACGTTGTGAAGCTACTGGCCTTCTTCTCATGAACCAGAAAATTAAAATATTGATGATACATGTAAACTCTCACCAGGAAGCACTACAGCTTGCACGGACGACATGTTCACGGAGCCAAACGGGAGCATAGCACGGCGTGTAGCTACTTCTCGGCGAGGTGAGCAAATCAGTCTCGACGTGTTGCATCTTGTTGTCGAGATGAGCGAGTTGATCTCGACGACTTGATGTGACTTTCTTGCTTGCTTGCTCGGCGAGATGGACAGCCAGGCAGCAGGAACCTTCTCGGCGAGATGCAGGGCAGCAACGGTGCGGCGTGTTTGCATGGATGCGTGAGAACCGAAGGCCACCTCCCTCTTGAGCTGGGTGCTGCTTTATATAGGGGTAGGTGGCAGGACGTTTGCCCCTCAGCCAAGCAAACGTGATTAGATTAGGCCAATTAACAGCACGCGCGATTATCCCTCGTCGGTACGTGTTTTGCCAGGATTCTACCTCTTTGCCAAGCAAGGATTATTCGCGTATTGGAACGGAACTCTTCAACAAATATCTCCGAATTCCATTAATAAACCAGCCAACGTACGTACATATCCGTATCCCGGCCAGCATGCGTACATTTGACTCACGTACCATGAACCTAATTCTTGATCTCCGAAACCTTCCTCTCTCTGGACATTCCTTATTAGGAGTCCAGATTTGCTTTGCTTTCCATGCAGCTATCAAACTAGCTGCAAATAATATTGTGTCACACGCACGTATGGAGATCAAAGCTCTTGAGAAGAGAGAAGAGAGGGTACTTCTTTTTTATAAGGAGAAGAGATAGCACTACTGGAGCCCTAAACCTCTGTCCCCTGCACCCCGCCGACATGAAAGTGCACCTCCTCTCCCCCGCACCCCCTCCACCGCCGTCGCCCACCACCGACCATGAAGCTCCTGCGCGCCGGTGATTGTCCTCCGGCTCGACCCTCCGGCCGCCATGGTGGGCCTGACGGATCTCGACTTCAAACCGGGGAAAGATTTCGCCCAGCTTGCTCAGGATCGGTTCAACAGTCTAGTGAGTCCGCCCTCCATTCTCTCACCAAGATCTTTTCATCTTGTCGCTAGCTTCGGCCGTAGTGCCATCAAGCTCAATGAGGACACTGTTTCGGTGATCCTTCAATCTTGCTTGGGAGGCAAGGCCAATGATTTCAATGTCCTCCATCTTTCTGGATGGATGTTTTGTTTTTCGGTCTCCTCTAAAGATATTGGGTTCATGATCTATCGCTCTAAATCCTTTTCGTGTAACCTTTTCAAAATATTTTTCCACCTTTGGGGAGGTGGTGGGTAGGGTGAACAAGAGGCAGAATGGACTAAAGTCTCTAGAAATTCTGGCCATAAAAGTTATGCTCAGGCCACCAAGAACTCTGTCTCAAAGTTCTATCATCGGTCGACCTCTCATAAGCAAGTCTCTAAGTCTCCCCCTAAGGTTTCTATGGACAGAAGTTGCTCCTCCAATGCATCCCAATCTGTTCTTCCCCATCAGCCTCGCCCCTCTCGTGTATCCCTTGATCATACCCCACCTGCTCAATCACGACAGCGTGTTCTTCGGTGGAGAATTAAAGAAAGGGGCGCAAATCAGGGAAAGGCAGTAACGGATGAGCGGGCAACGTTCAAGGATTTGAATTCGAACTCCTTTCCAGCTGCAAATCAATCGACGGGCCATCACGTTCGAGCCCAGAGTGATGCGGCCCAACCCAGTTTCGTCGCCCCGGAAAAGAGGAGCGAGGCCTACTGCACCAGATGTTTGGGCCCGGGTCACACTTGGAAAGATTGCAAGAGATTGACACACTGCCCGGTCTGCGCTAATTATGGGCACGACTACAGAAAGTGCTTACGAAAATCGCGGCTCAATCAGCAGTATCGCATCGCGCCAAAGCCGGGATCCGAAGTGGCGTCAATTGGGGATAAGCAAACCATAAATACAACTGCACCGGCTCCCCTTGACGGTTCCACTCATTCCACCATCATCCTCCCACCACCGACCGCTACAGTAAACCCCATCTCCTCAACCTCGTCGCCATCGCCGCCGCCACCAATAGCGAACTGGGCTGTTGATCCGACGCCGTTCATCCCGGCGGGCTTCAACCTGGTGGATCGCGTCAACTGCCCTAGTCTCTGACACGAGGTCTTCGTCACGGGATGCCACTACAAGCACAACGAAGACCTCGCCATCGTCAAGCTCGTCCCGGATGTGGACAAGTGGGATTTCCCGACACTGGCAGCCGCCATCCGTGAGTACTTCCTGAACACCCATGATGTCCACATTCTTGGTGTCTACCCTTGTCCGCTTGGAGCAGCTTATGTTAGATTCGCCACAACTCTGGTGCGCGAGAGGTTCTTGGGGCCGATTTTTTGTTTCTGTAATGAGTACAACATGTTTCTGATCCGCCATGATGAAGGGGACAACGTCCGTAGTTTCCAGTTGGATAGGGAGGCGTGGGTGATGCTGCTGGGTTTTCCTGATGATTTCAAGAATGACAAGATTGTGGCCAAGTCTGTTTGTGGTTTTGGAATAATGGTAGATTGGCTGGGAATCACCACACCCGGGGTGGCGGTGGTAAAAGTGTACCTGAACGATGATGCTAAGATTCCAGACTCTGTCATTTTGGGTGCTGGTATACCGATCCAGGGGAGGTCCTGGACATGCCCGGTGTATATTCTGAAGAGGACAGGCATTCAGGTCCCACAAGATGAAGATGCTTAGCTTGTTCATGGACCCCTGCATCCAGTTCCACACCCACCCCCAAGATGGATGGGGGATGGCCCTGCTGGCCCTCAGAGTTCGGACAGCTCGGACTCCACCCCTCCCGGAAGCAATGGCTTGGCTACGATGATGGAAGGCAATCAGATGAGGGTGAATAACATTGACAGATGGGTGATGCACCTTGCACCAGATGTGGATCCAGCTATCTTTGAAAGGCAGCCTGAGAACAGAGAGAGGTTTGAGATTCTAAAAGAAAAATTTGGACTGACAGACAAGGCTAGGGAGATTGATCAGAGCTTTGGTACGACTACTGTCTCCTCTATCACTTTATCTTTACCTTCTGATTCTTTCCACATGTTTATGTCTAACCTCTGTTCGGCTCAAGCCCTTGTGCCAGTTTCTGTTCGAGAAGCTGGAGCAGTCAGCAACAGGATGCATTTCGGACCTGCCGGGCCTGGTGATCCCATCATCACCATGGTGCCTTCTCTTGTGAGGAAGGTAATGCAGTCCATTCCCATCTGTCCCTTTTCCATCACAATGCAATTCCTGAATATTCTAGATATTGATGAAGATACAATCATCCCATCTTACATCAATAGCACTGATCTCCTAATCCATCTCGCCTGCATCTCCTGTCCACAGCTTACCGATGGTGATCGTTCTCTAGAGAAATTTGCAAAGGAACATAACTTTCGCGGGAGAGAGTGATGAAGAGAAGCAGTGATGCTTCACCGGTTGGGGGTATGGCCGGCTGGACCTAGGTGGAGGACCCGACTCTGACCTCGAGATTCTGGAGGAAGCTCCCTTTGTGTTCAAGACCCCCACTGCAGACGAAGAAGAAGAAGCTGGTGAGAGCTGAAGAACCCCAGAACAGCATGTCATTCAGGCGCAGTAGGAGGGTGGCCAACCGACTGGAAGGCTACAAGAGCACTGCTGCCAAAGCACAGGCCAACCAGAAGACAGCTGCTGGGCCGAGTGGCACCAAGAAGCCCAAGGCCAAAAAGAAGGGAGGCAAGAAGAAGGCTGACAATGAAGTGCTTGAGAACATCGTGCCACTGGCTGTTGCTCCACCTCCCCCGTACCTGAACCATGACGCTCTGATCGGCATGGGGGAGGGCTTCCTGAAGATGCAGGCTGGTGCTGTATCTACTGCCCTGCTTGAAGATGAGGATATCGATGAATAGAGACCCATCCTGGAACTGGAGTTCGTCTGCACCACCCGGGGCGACACTTAATAATTTCTCCAGTTTCTTTTGGTTCCTTTGACCCAACCAGTGCATGTACTGGTTTTTAAATCTGCTGTACTCGAACCAAGTACCTGGCCTGCTGTGCCATTTCCTGAACATCTGCTGGTCCCCTGGACTAGCATCATTTTATCTTAATATCATTATCAGGAGTTTACCTTATGATCAGGGCATTTTATACTCTTGTTGCCACCGTATCATTTCAGTTTTGCCTCTTCTGGTGTTTGTTTTATCTTGGTGGCTCTATGATGTTTATGCTCGTTCGATTCAGTCTAGCTTGTTACAGCGCAGACATTTCTTGTTCCCCCCCTATGTTTGTGAATGGATAGTACAGGAACAAACAATAACAGCAAGATCTTGTTTTGGAATGTGAGAGGGATTTACTCCCAAGGTAAATGGGACTCAATAAAAGAAAAAATTACAGAGTGCTTGTCATGTGTTATGCATACAAGAAACTAAAAGAGAAGCCTTTGACAATTTCTATCTTAGAAAGTTATGTCCTAGGAATATGGACAAATTTGCCTTCCAGCCTTCGGTGGGTGCTGCTGGTGGGCTGTTAACAGTCTGGAACAGCAGTCTGTTTGATGGAATGGTAGTCCACACCTGCTCTTATACCCTCACCATAAAGCTCACCTGCAGAGCCGGCAATAGCAGCTTCCATGTCAGTAACATCTCTGGCCCCTCTCAGTCAGATCAGAAATATAATTTCATCACCTGGCTAATGAATTTGGATACGAGCTCTTATGACAGTTGGGTTCTTGGAGGGGACTTTAATCTTTACATAAGCCCAGAGGACAGGAACAAGCCTGGTGGGGACTTGGGAGAAATGGATATGTTTAATGAGCTGATTTCTGATTTAGATCTTTGTGAAATACCCTTTAGTGGTAGACATTTTACCTGGAGCAACATGCAAGAAGATCCTCTGTTGGTGAAACTGGATTGGGTTTTCACCTGCTCAGATTGGGCCACCTCCTTCCCTGCCACATATGTGCAGCCCTTAGCTAGGCCAATCTCTGATCACATCCCTTTTATCCTGCATATTGGAAACAAGATCCCAAAATCACATATGTTCAGATTTGAAAATTATTGGTTGGAGCATCCAGGGTTTATGGAAATAGTGCAAAGACACTGGAACAATGCTCCCTTCTACAGCAATGCAACAAAAAACATTTCTGTAAGGATTAAACAGATCAGGTATGGGCTCAAGCAATGGAGCAGAAACCTCTCCAACCTTAGCAGACTCATCCACAATTGCAACTGGGTCATCTCACTTATGGATGGGCTTGAAGAGCAAAGAAATCTATCCAGGCCTGAAGCCTGTTTCAGGAGGCTAGTCAAAATGTATCATCAGGGTCTCCTTGAATCCAAAAGACTTTACTGGAAACAGAGAAATACTGCTAGGTGGGTCAAATTTGGGGATGAGAATTCCCATTTCTTCCATGTCATGGCAACTTCAGCCCATAAGAGGAACTTTATTGTGTCCCTGACTGCATCAGATGGCAGTATTGTTACTGATCATGAACAAAAGGCCAGCTTACTTTGGGATTCCTTCAAAGACAGAATGGGCACCTTTGAACATACTGGGATTTCTTATGATCTGGGCTCCCTTTTAGAGCCCCAAGAGCTAGGCCATCTGGACACAGAGTTTAGTGATGAAGAAATTCAGAGTGTCATCACATCACTGCCAAATGAGCATGCTCCTGGACCTGATGGCTTCAACGGCCTATTCATCAAAAGATGCTGGCCCATTATCAAAAACGACTTCATTAGACTTCTCAAAGACTTCTCTACCATCAACACTGACATCTCCAAAGATAAACTCTTCGAGTCATTGCCCCGATCCCGAAGAAAGACAACCCTGAGACCGTAAATGACTTCGAGGCCTATTTCCTTGCTCAACTACTCACTGAAGTGCATAACCAAGATCCTCTCTACCAGGCTCCAAGATGTTATACCACAGCTCATCCACCAAAACCAATATGGCTTCATCGGGGGCGAACAATCCAAGACCCCTGGCTGGTCCTTTCGGTTCTGCATCTCTGCCACAAATCCAAGAAAGAGGTGGTGATTTTAAAATTGGATTTTGAGAAGGCTTTTAACAAGCTTGAGCATCCTTTCATTCTGGAGATCCTAAGGCACAAAGGGTTCACAGATACTTGGGTCCAATGGGTGCAAAATTTGCTGAATAGTGCAAGTTCATCAGTAATTCTTAATAGTTGCCCAGGGAAATCTTTCAGGTGTTTGAGGGGAGTTAGGCAAGGAGACCCCCTCTCACCACTTTTATTTGTTCTGGCAGCAGACTTTCTACAGACTATTGTTAACCAAGCTTGGAGAAATGGAATACTGCAACATCCACTGAGTGATGATTTTAGGGGGATTTCCCTATCATACAATATGCAGATGACACTCTTCTTATCCTACCTGAGGATGCTAGAACACTTTTCAACCTAAAAGGTCTCTTGAGGGGTTTACAGGTAAACTTTGCTAAGTCTTTCCTGGTGCCCATCAACATGTCCCAGGGCAGAGCAAGCCATCTGGCCAACACCTTTGGCTATCTAGTAGGCACTATGCCCTTTACCTACCTGGGTCTACCATTAGGCATAACCAAACCTACCATTGAGGAGTATGCACCCTTGACATGTAAAGTGGAAAGAAGACTTGGAGGAATAAGCAGGATGCTCAGCTATAATGGCAGGCTGATTTTGGTGAACTCAGTATTCTCAGCCTTACCAACCTCTTACATGTGCTGCCTCAAACTACCCCCTACTGTGGTCAAGCAGCTGGACAGAGCAAGAAGAGCTTGTCTTTGGAACAAGGGTGACTTAAACTACAGAGGTAAGGCTTTAGTTGCCTGGGAAGAAGCATGTAAACCGAAAAATGAAGGAGGTTTAGGGATCATCAACATAGAAACCCAAAATGATGCTCTCCTTTTAAAACATCTGGACAGGTTCTTCAATAACCATGACACACCATGGGTGACAATGACTTGGTCAAAGCTCTACATGAATGAGAACACACCACCCCAAGGCAGAGCACCTGTTGGCTCATTTTAGTGGAAGGAGGTGATGAAGCTTTTCCCAAAATTCCAGAAGATAACAACTTGCTGCCCTGGAAGAGGAAATGCTGTCCTGCTGTGGTCTGACATGTGGATTGATCAACCCCTAAAGGAGAAATTCCCACATCTCTTTTCCTTTGCAAGGAAACCAAAATGCTCCATCAGGTTTTTGGTCAACCAACAGCTCGACAAAGTTTTCTGCCCTACTCTCTCAAGTCAAGCTACTCTTCAGTTGGAAGAACTCAATGACATCATTGAAGGGAGGGATTGGGAGACTGACAGCAAAGATTCTTGGATCTATTCCTGGGGATCAACAAGATATAGCAGCAAGAAGGCCTACTCAGCCCTCAGCGAGACTTCAGACTGTGCTCCCATTTTCAAATGGATGTGGGGCTCGAATAACCTTGGCAATCAGAAATTATTTTTTTGGCTATTGGCTAGAGATAGGCTCAATACGAGAAACATTCTGAGGAGAAAAGAAATGCTCTTGCCAGACTATTCTTGTGTCCTGTGCAACTCCAACGTAGAGGAAACCTGCTTTCACCTGTTCTTTGAGTGCAGCTTCAGTCAGAACTGCTGGAATAGCATAGCAAGCAATTGGGATTTCAATCTGAACCCCCTGGAGATGATCATCAGAGAAAGAGAGAACTTCGCTGACCCCATTTTGAGAGAAATTCTAATTTGTGGCAGCAGGGGCCTTTGGTGTGTAAGGAACAAAATCATCTTTGACAATGGTCAGAGGTCGGTGGAGATTTGGAGATCAATGCTTCATAAGGACTTGGGTTTGGTTTCGTTGAAAGCCATGCCAGTAAAGAGCAGAAAAATTATAGCCTGGAGAGATAGCCATCTTAAGACCCTTTTTTTCTCCTTTCGGCCCGAGGCCTCGTAAACTAGTTGTAAATATCTTATTCCTTTCATTTAATGAAAAAAAAAGTAGGTCGGGGACTCCCCGACCGATTCGGTCGAAAAAAAAAAAAGATCAAAGCTCTTGACATGTATACTTTCAAATACAACTATTGAGCTCTCGTCAAGAGAACTTTAATCTTTAGAGATGGGGCCCATACGTCATAGGCTCAACCATGGTAAATCCTGAATGCCTAAATGTATCAATAATAAATATGGCCAAGAAAATATATTCTCATATTCATCTTGTCACATGATTTTTTTAATAAAAATCATCAAACAAATGCCACCCGCCGAGTCGAGTTTATGCGCGAAGCAGCAGAGATTCGACTCGGGGAAATATAACTTCGACATATGTACCTGGCCAGATGTAGCCTAGTTTTAGTTTTGTCTGCTTCGGTCTATGATCTCAAAAGCACGAGGAGATCACGACTCCAGCGAGTACTTGCAAAAATATTGCCAAAAATCATGCCACCTTTGAGTAATTGCAGGATATAACAAAGATCATATTATATCCTGAATAAATCCTTTGTTTCCATTGTGATCAAAATATTGGGCACAGCCAATGAAATGCAGCATCACTGAAGAAATTTATCAAGTTCGATGATCATGACCAGACTTGGGGAAATATTATTTGGTAACAGAGTAGAGCACGGACAAGAGTACATCGCTAGTGCAACTTGAACAAGTTTCTGATTCCAGTCAAAAACTGAGAGAAATCCGGCGAGAAGAAACTGAGGACGCACTAGCAAGGCGCCGGTCTTGGAAGCCTGCCAGGTACACAACGAGATAAGGGCTGATCATACCAGGTTTCTGTTTGAATTACGGTGTGCTGTAATTCCGAACCTTCTTCAGTACGCATATATGCTATTTTCTCTTGTCGTTGCCACCAGCGTGCCAGGTAATAAGCCTTCTTCGCAACACTTTTCATCCTTCATTTTTTTGGGCATATCTATAGCTGATGCTATTCATGTATTATTAATTTTTTTTAGGAGCAAGGAACACCAACAAAGCACCTGTTGGCTGTAGTTAACGAGAAAGGAGATGAAGCCCTCTTAATGGAATCTCCAGTGATGCAAGATGACATAGCTGTTGGGTTAGCTGCAATCAATACTTGGACTTGCAGTCACCAGCTCAAACTACGGTTTCAAAAGCTCTTATTGTAGTCACCCGTCATCCAGCAGAGAAGGAAGTTACCAGCATGAATCAACGAGTCGAGTTTACGTGCGTAGTAGCGGATAGTCGACTCGGGGCATATATCTTTGATGAACCCGGCCGCATGGTCGTAGCCTGGCTTTACTGCGGGCATATGATCTCAGAAGTATCTTGAGATCACAGCACCAACAAGTATAGAAAATATGGCAAAAAAATCATGCCACCTTTTGAATAATAGTAATGGACAGAGGTAGGATAAGACTATTATCATACCACGTCTTGTATTATAGTAAGACAAGATAGGGCGAAAATCATGCCACCACCTGAACAAAAATAACATATGGCGAAAATCATGCCACATACAAGATAAAACATTCTCGGGTTCCACTCCGACCAAATATCTGGCGCCAGCAAATGGAGTGTATTATCCATAGAGAAATTTATCAAGATCTATGCGACCATTTTACATGAACGGTGCCAGCCATCAATCTCAAAGGGTTTCACAGCTAGGCAATCACCGCGTTGGCTTGCTTCACAGCTACCGAAAATATATGCATCCGAAAACTAATTTATATGCATCCGAAAAACTCATAGATGCTTTGTGGTAACTCAGTCTTCAGAGTTAATCACTGGGTAAAAATATCCCAAAATTTTCTGATAAAACCCATGCAATTCTCTTATCAATAAAGAGAGATTATGGGATTCTCTGGCGAAAATCCATGCCGTTGGATTAGTGATAGGGAATGTAGTAGAGTAGTACATCTTCATCCTAACAACATTAAGTCAGGTGACCACACCATATACCGAGCAAGGTTTTCATTTTATTTGTGACAGACTTGCTGCTACAAGAGCTTATACTGTCATCAACCTTCAATCTTGTGAGCAGTTCATGTGCCTCTTAATCTTTTGAGGGCATAGAATTGCCACCAATTTAGCCAAATTGTGACAAAAGAACATGCCACCAGAAATATGTTCTTGTAGACTTCAATTTCAGACTTCTTTTTGCGCCATCAAGGCCAGCTTGCTGGATTGAGCGGAATAATATTAGGGAGATCAACTCTTAACATGGTGATGTAGCCGTACCCGAGTTCAAGGGTATCAATCAAGAGATCATTTCTTACAATGATGCCGACCAGTACTCAAAAGGTTCCATGGTTGGATGTATGCCTTTAATGGTGCATTTTGCTGTTGTAGAACAGCTATATTGATACCCGTCCGAATCATCATAGATGTGCCAATGGTAAATCTATGTATCTGAATAATTATTCGATGAAGGTCTTGCACACCCTTCTTTAATTTCAATTGCAAGAGCAGTCACATGGGATGCTCATCTGAATTTTATCAAAGAGCCACCAAATCTTGTAGATGGGAGATAACTCGGGGTTCATCTCAAAAAAAAAAAAAAAAAAAAAAAAAAAAAAAAAAAAAAAAAAAAAAAAAAAAAAAAAAAAAAAAAAAAAAAAAACCTGAGAGAAGCAACACTGATTTAAGGCAAAATATATGTTGCCAATGGTGAAGCAGCCGAGAGGCATGTTGCTCATAAGATGATCATATTCCAACACAACTAGCATGTGTGGTTCAGTTCCCTCGTGGAAATAGTGTAAAAAGGTTAACACTTTGTCAGGACCTCCTGGGGTTAGTGGAAATCTTTCCGAGCCTCCCTTCAGTCATGTGCTTTACGCCTCCTCCCTTCGTCCAGCAAGGAATGTAGGATACGGCTAGAATTTCAGGGTTGGTTTGGGGGAAAATGGCTAAGGCAATTTTTAGCCATTACTTTTGCCGGGTTGATGAATAACTACTCTCCTCCTTCACTTGCTTTGCTTGAGAACATGACTTCATTTGATCTCTGAGAGCTTCACTTGATGACTTGACTTGATTTGATTTTTGAGAGCTTCACTTGATGACTTGACTTCATATAATTCTTGAGAGCTTCGAGACAGTTGACTATGTCTCCTTTTTTCCTTCTCTCTTTTTCTTCAGTCCTTTGGACTTGTTTCTTGAAACTTATCTTCAAAGAATTCGAAGGGTAGCTATCCATCTTTGTGGAACTAATAATCCTCGCAGGCTTTTTTTTTTCAGGCTCTTGTTATCACCTCTGAGGGTGGCATGTGGCTGCACACTTGACCCGGACTGAAGGATCAGGTAGCCCTTTCATGCTCTTCTTCCTATAGTCTCCCTCAAGGCTTAGTATTCCTTTTAAGCTGGACAAAAGGCAGAGGCATGATAAACCCACGACTTCCAGGGTTAGTGCAGATCGAAATTCAACCGCCCACTTTCATCCCTTGTCGGTGTAAACCATGTGCATCGTGTTGAGGTTGCTTTACCACACAAGCTAGGCCTATTGGAAAATTTTCATCCTAGAGCAACATGCCTAAGGATGGTCCACCGAATGCACAACATACGTATCTCATGGAGGATATCAATTAGTTAGGGAAATATTTTCATCGAAATTTGCCACCAATAGTGTAGCATGTGATGGACTCCTTGGCGACTTTTAAGTGAATATCTCTGGGGTTAACTAGCTCTTGTATATGGCAAGTATTACACTGCAACCAGCTAGTTTTTTTCGTGAATTAGTAGGCAAACCAGGCAAACAGCAAGTTAGCAAGTATTCTGGTGCACAACCACAACTTTATTCATATATAGAGGGTGTGGTAGACCAAAAATAATAGCACCATTGGCATGTGACCATGATCATTTTTCTGGTGAAGAATCTGCCACCTTTGGTAACAGGAGGCATGACCTTCATTTTCATGAGTATCATTGGTTCAATATATGAGTAGCATCCCCATGAAGATCAGTACGGATTCGAAGGTTAATGGGCAAGAAAAGGAGCCCAGTTATATAAACAAAGCATAGTGTCAACCATCCTAGGGACAATTGCATATCATCACCATTCTTGGCATAACCATGGCAGGCAATGGAGCTTTCCTTGAGCAATGAAACTAGCGCGGAAGGGAATCTCTCCGTGGTGCTAGTTTTCTTCACTAATTTTGGGGACGATGGCTAGCGGCATAATGTCTGCCACCAGCTTGATAAATAGATTCAGGAGCACGATCATAATGACCATGGCCCTGATACTGAGACCTGCCACCGGTTCATTTAGTTATTTCTCCTTCATGATGTTTGGGAACTTCGAGGCGTGTGAGTTTTGTTTAGGTACCATGCTCTTGACAACAAGAGCACCAACTTCAGCATGGAGCTTCTTGACATGTCTTCTCTTTCTTCGGTAGTTGCAAAGAGCATTCCAGTTGTTCTCGGGAACGTGCATGGTGCAACGACCAGGACAAGGAGTAAGAGATATTACTGGGCGCCTCGAGGACATTGGCCTTGGTGGTATGAAAGTGACGTTCCCAAGCGTTTGAGAGCACGTTGGGCTTCCTCGGCAGTTCATGGGCATCAGTGATAGCCTTCCTAGCTTTAGGAGCCGCAGGCTTGCGCAGTCTCATCGATTCCGCAGCTTGAGTTACCGCAGTCTTGTGTAGGATGGTAGTACAACTTATCTCCATGGGAGAAGACTGCCATGGGCACATGTTTTCCGATGTGAATCAGGCATGGAGCAAGCAGGAGAGAACTCCATCGCCTCCTCGGTGATGGCAGGGAGGGAAGGACTACAGCAAGAACGAATCCTTCAGTTAACTTGCACGGATGAACGCATACTTTCAAAGCTTCACGCGTATATATATGAGCAACATATACATGGTGCAGTCCAATAGCCCCGGCTGCTAATTTTGATCGGCATGCCGTGTTCTTTTTTTTTTTTTAACCCGGTGTACAGAGTAAACCGGACCCAAATTACCGCTTCATATAATTTCCAGCCAATGTGGATTACGGTTTGCCCTTCTTCAAAGCAACGCATGACGCGAACAGGCACTGATGGGCCTTGATGTGTATATACACATACGCTGCTGCAGTGCATAAGCATGCAAGCCACATATTTGTTTTTTTTTTTTTTAGCCAACAGAACACGTTGGCTGGACTAACTTCTTTTCCTTCATGCATCAGCCAGGAGGAGTGTAGGACTTTTGGAGTAAGCATCGTCCAACATATATGAACTTGAGAGAACAAATATTTTTGACGACAACCATTCAAGCGCAGCAAAGATGGGAGGAGAATCAGGTCCCACCGGGCATGCCATTTTGTTTGATCGAAAACTGAACGAAGACATAAATAAAAAATAATATGTACAGGAAGACACATGCACACATATCCGAGAACCATATATTTCATTAATTCTTTCTTGAATATACAAAATATATGATCAACGAAAAAATTGTCTTCTTCCGTCTTCTGCGTCATGCTTAAGGAGAGGTCTGACTGGTAAGAGATTGCATAGTTCGCCGATTCCCGGGGCCTGTAGGGCGCGGCCGGTTAATTACATCTGCAAGAAAAGCTTGCGGAAAACCTCCGATTAAGCTGCGCTTCATGGTTGCCAAATATTTGTTCATCATCATGAGCCATATGCGATATATGACGTAGTAACAATATGGGTGGCTTTATCTCGCCGAAGCTCGGTAGTGACATCGCCATCGCCACGTCGGGGTAAACAGAAAAGATGATAATGAAGAGGATGACTTTCGTCTCGTCGGTGCCCAGCCATGTACGCCATCCTTCATTAACAGGGACGTGTGTGAGTTGCTTTCGCCTCGTCGGTGCCCAGCAACGATGTGTCGATGGAAAGACGATTTTGCCTCATCGGCACATGGCCAAGATTTGGTCTAGCCTCGTCGGCACTAGACGTGTGGATATAGTAGAAAATCCGCAGCAAATTAGCGGCACAACTGTTTCTTGGACGATGCTTTCTCATCATAAGATCAAATCAGCAGCCTCTCGGCGTCGTTATTTTCATAGCGACGATTGGGGTTTTCCGGTCTCGCACGCCGCAACGAGCGGGGCACTCCCGTCTCGCGCGTCTTGTTTCTTCTTATCGTGACGAGCGGGGTATGTCTGTCTCACGCGGTCTTGTTTATTTGTCATCGCGACGAACGGGCATATGTCCGTTCCGTGCGGTCTCGTTTATTTTGGCTCGACTTCAGCATAAATAACTCGGTAACGACCTCGCGCGGCGAGGGTTCTGACGTTACCAAGTTGCATTGTTGACATTGGTGAAGAGCATGAGGCTCCGTCGTCGGCATGTATGCTTCCGTCCAAGCTTTGTGTCTCGGCGCGACAGTCTGGTTTGGATAGATGCATGTCTCTTGATTGTCACATGGCCCAAATTGATCATCAGCAACTCAGCAACGACCTTGCGTGGCAAGGGATCTGACGTTGTGAAGCTACTGGCCTTCTTCTCATGAACCAGAAAATTAAAATATTGATGATACATGTAAACTCTCACCAGGAAGCACTATAGCTTGCACGGACGACATGTTCACGGAGCCAAACGGGAGCATAGCACGGCGTGTAGCTACTTCTCGGCGAGGTGAGCAAATCAGTCTCGACGTGTTGCATCTTGTTGTCGAGGTGAGCGAGTTGATCTCGACGACTTGATGTGACTTTCTTGCTTGCTTGCTCGGCGAGATGGACAGCCAGGCAGCAGGAACCTTCTCGGCGAGATGCAGGGCAGCAACGGTGCGGCGTGTTTGCATGGATGCGTGAGAACCGAAGGCCACCTCCCTCTTGAGCTGGGTGCTGCTTTATATAGGGGTAGGTGGCAGGACGTTTGCCCCTCAGCCAAGCAAACGTGATTAGATTAGGCCAATTAACATCACGCGCGATTATCCCTCGTCGGTACGTGTTTTGCCAGGATTCTACCTCTTTGCCAAGCAAGGATTATTCGCGTATTGGAACGGAACTCTTCAACAAATATCTCCGAATTCCATTAATAAACCAGCCAACGTACGTACATATCCGTATCCCGGCCAGCATGCGTACATTTGACTCACGTACCATGAACCTAGTTCTTGATCTCCGAAACCTTCCTCTCTCTGGACATTCCTTATTAGGAGTCCAGATTTGCTTTGCTTTCCATGCAGCTATCAAACTAGCTGGAAGTAATATTGTGTCACACGCACGTATGGAGATCAAAGCCCTTGACATGTATACTTTCAAATACAACTATTGAGCTCTCGTCAAGAGAACTTTAATCTTTAGAGATGGGGCCCATACGTCATAGGCTCAACCATGGTAAATCCTGAATGCCTAAATGTATCAATAATAAATATGGCCAAAAAAATATATTCTCATATTCATCTTGTCACATGATTTTTTTAATAAAAATCATCAAACACCCAGATTTAAGATCAAAGGAACATGATCACTAACCCCTCTAGCATTAGTAGAAACATAAGCCAAAGGGAACTTCTCCTCAAAGTCAACAGTACAGAAGACTTTGTCCAGGGCTGCCATAATTGGCACTTCCTGGTTATTAGTCCAGGTATAAGACCTAGAAGAATTTTTTAACTCTAGCAGACCCCATTTGTTAATCACATTGTTCAACCCATCAGCCCATCTTTGGTTAATATTACCATTACTTCTCTCATCAGCAGCTAAGGTTATATTAAAATCCCCACCCAACACCGTTGGTCCTTCCCAGTCAGCTAGGATATCATCTAACTCTTTTAAAAAGTCTTCCTTACCCTCTTCATAAGCTGAACCATACACCACAATGAGTCTCCACATCATGTTATCATGAATGTTCTTCAGGATATTAGAAGTAGTAAATTTGCCAATTTTATAGGACATAGAATCAAACTTATCTTTGTTAAAACCTAGTAAAATACCACCAGCAGTACCACTGGCTGGCAGACAGTTCCACTCAAAGTCTTTGTGAATACAACTCAAAAAGGAGTCCTCAAAGGTTTCCTTTTTAGATTCTTGAAAACCAACAAAGTCTAACTTATTCTCCATGACAAAGTCATGTACACATTGCAGTCTACCTTCCTTGTTAAGCCCTCTTACATTCCAAAAAGCACCTAACATTAACAACAATTTATGTTTGTGTGTCCCTGGTCTTCAAAGACCATCTCTCCCCTAGGCTGGTCAACCAGCCTTTCATCATTATCTCTAGACAAACCCTCATCAACATCTAAAGGTGTGAATTCAGTAACTATCTTATCAATATTCAGATCAGCAGGCAGGTTAACCTCAGGGTTCCTTTCCTGAAACTTAACATGATTATCAAGTTCTTTACTTTTTAGGTTATCAATAACCTTATTAACACCAGCAGCATTAATGCCCAAAGAAATATTCACACAAGCAGCTTCAAGAGATAAACTAGAATTGCTTTGAAAAGCAAAGGATTTTTGTGATTTACCTATCTCCAGATCTCTGATTTTAGCCAGTTCCTGAGCTTTTTGCATCATAGTTTTCCCATCTTTCTTGTTCCTTCTTGGTCTAGGAACCCTTTCCACAGGGCCCTACTTAGACTTTCTTTTCTGCATCTTCTTATGCACAGCCTCTTCCACGCTGTTAGTCAGTGTGTTTGGAACACCTTGCACCACCCTCAACTCTTCTAGAGAAACACTATCAGGCACCTTGTCATCTTCAAAGTCAACCAACAGGTCATAATCCTCATCAGATCATGCTAGTTCCATTCTTTGCAATAGTTGAGAGCATTCTTCAGAATCCCCATCCATGGCAGCCCTCCTGAAATCCTCCCATCTTGACTGTTGTTCTTCATCATTGATCAGACTCAAAAACTTCTGTCCCACCAGCTTGCAGTCAGAGTTCAGTTTGGAGACTGGTTCTGGGGTCACAAAGCCTTCCATAGCTGTAACCTTCATAGCTTCAGTATCTCCACTCACCCAGCCAACTTACTTTCTCTCCTCCATATCTTTTTTCTTGCTGTTAATAGCCACCCAATCCACACTCTTTACAGCCTCAGGAGTTAAAAACCCCCCATTCACATTATCACCCATATGTATTAACCCCATAACATTTTTGGAACAGGCAGGATTCAGATCCACCCTGGCCTCTCCAATTGTCTTTCTAGGACTAATGTCCCCTATTGCCCACAGAATCTGTTGTTCCTGAGTCATTCCATCACCTTCTTCCCCGATATCCTTTCCTTTTAGCTGAGCATCTTTTCCTTCCAGCTCCATAACCATCATACAATTTACATCAACCATCATTTTTTTTATGAGACTAGATTGATCCATAGCCATCATGGCTAACTACTTAGCAGACCCAGAAGCATCACCAGAGCTTGTAAGTTTTTCCTTGTTTTTTGCTGAGTCCTTTCCAGTTGCTCTATTGCCTTCCTTGCTGCTTTCAGCATCTTCTTCATTCTGCTTTTCTTGCTTGTCATCACCACCTCCATCATTCCCATCATCTCCACCCCCACCAGTGCCTTTACCATTCACATCAGCTACACCCTCCTTGTGTACTTCAATGTCAATCACATATAGCTTCACACCAATTTCAAACAGCCTTGCTTTGGGTATTTTCTTGCTATCTCTGCAAGCCACTTTGACCTTCACCACCTCATAGAATGTCTTGAAGAACTCTGCCCAATCAACATCCATTAGTATCCCAAATGTAGAGACAACTTGAGCAAAGATCTTCCAATGGCAGAATCTAGGAGGTATGTTCCTAAGCTCCACCCAGACTGGTCCAACTCACTGTGAGGCTCTAGATCACCTTTCCATTCTTGTACTTCCACCTGCACCCCAGCTTTTCTCAAGTTGAAGGAAGGGTAATTGACTATATCAGAGACTTTCTTGTTAGGGGGAAATCTCACAAGAAACTTGCCCACCTCTAACTCTTTGAGTTGCCAAGGCCACTCTTTACTGTAGATGTCTGCTAGTTCTTGTTCCAACTCAGCTTTAGTAACCTGGCCAGTCTTGATCTTGACGATACCACAATTGGTTAGATTCAACCACTTGGTATCTTTCTCATCTGGGGAATCCACATGATAGAACCCAAGACCCTGACCAGAGCTGCCCATGAAACTAGCAACTGGGTGATCAGCTTTCCACTGCGGACAGATATCCATATGATGACCCGGTACTTGGCAGATGAAACAGAGCTTAGGCCTACTGCAATTCCCCACAAAATGCCCCGGTTCTCCGCAATTGAAGAAAATCAAATTCCTGTTTCTAGGGTCAATGGCAAAGCCCTGAGCAGCCAGATTATCTTGCCCTGTAGCCATCTGCTGATTCTTCTACTGTGGTTGTGGGCGAAATTGCTGCAGAGGCTATTGCTGGCAGGCTTGAGGTTGTTGCGGTTGAGGTTTGTGTGGAGGAGGTTGGGGATGAGGCACTACCTGCCTATCCCTCTGGTCGACCCTTGGGGCGGGTGGACCTCTTAGAGGCGGCGGCGGCGGCGGCGGTGGTTGACGACCTTGGCGCGGCAGCGGGCGCCGCTGCTCCGGTTGCCAAACCCAACGTCCCTCCACCATCTTCGTCTTCAGCACGTCAGCGTAGGTGGCTTTCTTGTCTCCACTCCTCCACAGATCCCACGCGTAGTTGAGCTTGACGGGGATCTTGTCCAGTGGATCAGATCTGAGGATCGGGTGTATATCCGCCGCCGTGACCTGCTTCTTCTCCACCAGATCCCGGCGGATCCAGCAGAGCGACGACGCGGCCCCGGCGGCTGGAGACCTTGGTTTAGGGTTGGAACGGTGTGGTGGGGAATCAATCGCCCAAAGTTGGCCAAAGAATTCGGTCACCACCTCGTCCTCCTGGAGAATTAGATCTAGGCCCCCCTCCCAATTCCTCCTCCCACTGCCATGCGAGGCAGGGGGGTTCACCCTCAGACGTGTGGCCCCCGCCTCAGGGCCGGGGCTCGAATCGATCCAGGGGGAGAACGGCCATGGCGGGTCAGGATCAAACCCTGGTCGCTCTCCCGTGGCAGACGTGTCGACCGAGGAAGACGACATCTTCTCCCTTCTCTTTAATTTGTTCCATAGTTCTCTCTTTTAATACAAGCACTATTTTGGCTAATAACTCTTCCTTGAGGAATTATATCAATTCTAATTTTTTATTTGTGGTAGAAAATATCCTTTCAGGTTCTGATGTTACTTCTGCATCCGTTCCATTTTTAATTCTAGACTATATCATCTTGCTTTTGACCCCAATTATATAAAAACTATGTATCAAATCAACTATTATTTTTTCTAGCTAACCATGTGAAGTGTGCCAAAGTATAAACTTCTGGGCTATTTATGTATCCAATCAACTATTATTCTGTTTAGCTTTGACGGTCTTTCCTGTACTAATTTCTAAATTTAAATAGTCTATTCTATTCTGACAAGACGTAGGAAATCCCTCAAAATATAATTCTTTTGAAATTCGAGTTACAACATTCAAGGTACTGTTCAAATTTGATGTTCACTACTCACAATGTGTGGCGGTATTAAAAATATATACTAACTTCCAGTGCGTACGTCTACAACAATGTAGGAGTCGGATATGCTAGGATCAGATATGGTACACACAGCGCCCTAGTACAGCTAAAAAGATTATATATGTATATACACATAATACACACACAGAGAGAATGGATATCTACTACTCCTATAAAGATAATGCCCACTAGAGTATTTCTCTAGCTTTTCAGAGTGCCACATCATCAGCTAACCCCACTACACCATAACCCACCACACCTCCACTTCCACCAGAAACTCCTCCCCAATTAATGCATCAAGTCAGTTGCAAGTTTAAAATAGAAGTAGAAGAGTTATATTCATCGAGTGTTAAGAAATTTCCGCAGCAACGCGCGGGGAATCACCTAGTTCACGTACGGCGCCATGCATATGCGTTTGCTTGGTAGAACCAATGCGACCCAGGGCTTTCTTATTGATAGCTCCAAACCCAATTCCAAGCTAAGCTTCTTTGAAACATCCCCAAACGAATAGTTCCGTACCCCAGAGCATCGCGAGTTGGTGACATCTTCATTGCTTTGGCTGCCATCCTGAGTTCTAGATCTAGATTTTAGTGGTTGCCAGACAGATTAGCTTCTTTCTGTTGGGAATTATAGTGTTTACCGGACAGTGTTTGTTAGCTTCTTTCGGTTTGGGTTTGCTAATCACTCGTATTTTCTATATATTTTAGCTATGGCGGTCACCAAAGCTAGCCAGATAGCTGGCTCCGCCCATGATTATCTTGACGAGCCAAACTTTGCCTGGCATACTCAATTCTATATTAAAGTTTCTTTTTTTAGTGAGCCATAATTATGCATACAATAAAGTTTCAAGAGTGCCTCGCACTCCTTCACATAAACAACAGATTATGGATTAAAATTTTAGAATTTTTCCTCTTCAACACATACGAACAAAATCCCGCTTAATATCACCTATCATGTTACTATTCATCCATTCATCACCCATTATGTTCCTTGAAACATGCTCAAACGCACTGGTACCCAAGGCATGTGGAGATGGCGACTGCCGTGGTCAGTCGGTTTGGCATTGACTTGTCCCGGCCGGACACAACGTTCCAGTGATTGCCACTACTATTGAAATCATTAACTGCAGTGGGCTCTTTGGGTTTACAGCAGCAGCAAACATGTCCGCTGCAGTGGATTGCTCATGGTAAATCGTAACTCCACCGCAGCGGGCATGGAAGGAAGCCGGCCACGGTAAATCATTAGGAAGAAACAAAAAAAAAAAAACCCACATGGGCTTGGATCTAGGCCGCCCTAGCCCGGATCCTGCCGCCGCCATCGATCTAACGCCGCACCGCTGGACGGATTTTCCACGCCTGGATCCGCCCACTAGAGAAGTGGAAGGAGGCGCTCTGGCCTCCCCGGCCACGCCACCGCCAGGGACTCCGCCGGGGGCGCTCTGGCCTCCCTCGCTCCGTCCTTCTCGCTATCGAGGAGTCAACCAATTCAAATTTCCACCGAATATATGTAAAAAAGTACTAACATTTTTTATACAAATAACTATGATTATATTAGTAATATATTTTATAATAAATTTATTTGGAGACATGAATACTAATGATATCCACTATAACATTGGTCAAAATTGCACAAATTTGACTCGCATGGAACCCATAATTGTATTTTTTTTTTTTTTTGTGGACAGAGGGAGTAGCATTTATCTATTTTCCTATCACATCTTGTGAGAATTAGGGCATGTTTTGGTTCCAGGAACCAAAGACAAGGGACTAAAAGGGACTAGTGACTACGGACTAATACATTGTTTGGTTGTAGGGACTAAAAGTGACTCAAACCATTGCAAAGACCAAACTGCCCCTGACTTTAGCCCCTAGGGTGGTACTCTGCCCTTCACCGTGCTGCTCGCCGCCTGACATCCCGCACACACCGGCCCGAGCCCCTAGGTTTCACTGCGCCTGAGAAGGAGACGGGCATGGTGTCCGGAGGAGAGCTAGGCGATTGTGGCTAGTGCCGGCGTCGACTCGCTGTGGGGGGCACCATCGGAGCCACCGTTCATGGCTGCCTCGCCAGATCTTGGACCGCTCGCTCGCCGCCGGTGAAGAGCAGCACCATGAGGTCGCCGTAGAGGGGCCACCACCGGAGCCTAGCCTCTTCCACGATCCCGTCCTTGGACAAGACGGTAGCCAGGGCCTCCACCACCATATTGACGCTATCACTCTTCTCCTTCTCCGTGCCATCCACCGTCAGGTAGGAGACATGCCCCGCGGCCATGGTGGCCAGGACCCTCATGGAGTCGACACGCGCGGCGGCACCCGCCCCGCCCTTGACAAAGGAGAGGAGCGCCGGCAACACGAAGACGAGGTCGGCGGACACGACGGATGCCTGCTTCCCTTTCTCCGTCATGATCTTGGCCACCAGCGAGCTCACGGACTTCTCCACGGCCGCGGGCTCCCTGTCCGCATCCGCTGCGGCGAGCTGCAACAGCACCTCCTCCGGTGTCGGCAGTGCCGTGATCTTCACGAGTGGTTCCGGCGGCCGGTTCCTGCGCATCGCCTACTACCCGGCGATGGCCGCCGCGTCCATGGCAGGCTTGCTAACAAAGGTACGATGAATGTTGCTGCCGTCCAGAGCATGCGAAGACAGAAAAAGGCCGTGAGAGGAAGGGAGGGGTATGTGCTATAAAGGGGATCAATTAGTCCCAATTAGCGTATCTCTTGAGGGACTAGTGGACTAGAGACTAATAGTCTGTCTTCTAGTCCTGCTGTTTGGTAATTTTAGGACTAATAGGAACTAGTTATTTGTCTCTAGTCCCTAGTCCCTAGGAACCAAACACGGCCTTAACATGGCCTCCAGTCATTAAGAAACTAAAGTTGTATATTTGAGTGAAAGTATACTTTAATTTTATTAGCACTACAACTTGTATAAATTTTAGCTATGTTAAACACAAACTAATAGATTTCTACACAAAAATTACCTAGCGGGCATCTTAACCTCAACTCGTAAACTTCCAGTAGGGTATAAGTTTAAATAAAACACCCACCATTAGAACAACAAAAAAAATGGAAATAACATTTGTTTTAGCGCACTAGTCAAATTGTGTTGCTATTGTTTCCAAATTTTGGCTAAAGTAGCCAGACTAATTTCACTCGTAATCTGCTCCTTCTCGTTACATGACTTGACCTTCAGGTTCAACAATGGCATGCAACGTTGTGATGGCACACGATGTGGTTATAAATTAAACTAGGTGACAAAATAAAAAAGGATTGTAGTATACAGATATAAACATACATGCTACTTCGATTTACCTGTTTATTGTCATGTACATGCTAGTTTACAAATATAGTTGTTTATTATGATTACATGTACATGTCTTGAGTCATGGCCTGTTTAAAGTATGAGCATTCACTTGCCTCCATGTGAACAAGGAGAAGAATAAAGAATTAATAGCACCGCTACCGATAATCTCAACAATAAAATATGACATGACGATGATGTTTCATAATAAGGACGACTATATGATCACAAAGCGAGCAAGCTAGCTACATGCCTTATTATGACGTTTGTGCTTACAGATTATTAATTTGCAGAATGCAATGCATTGTTATGACGTTAGTGCGTACGCATTATTTGCAGACTGCATCTATTATATTGTGGTTGACAACTATTGCTATTGCGAGCAAAAGACTAATACGACAGTCTGTGTAAACAATGGGCAACAAAAGGGCAATACAACATATATGTGTGTTTCCTAATTAACAGTGGATAAAATAATTACATTGCTAGCACTGAACCGAGGCAAGCTAGATACAAATGTCAATGTATATATATATACACACACACTTATACATAGAGCATATATCATCGCCATAGGCTACTGCATTCCTCTTCTTCTCCAGAGGTTGTCATTTATTTCTTTGCTCTGCTTCTTGAAACTTTCCTTTTAACATTTAGTAGACTATTTGATGCTCAGTTGGTATATGGTGCAATCGATTAAGATGTTTGCTTAGTATGAAAGTATGATGTTATGTTTCTTGCCAAAGACGATAGCATTAGGTCAAGACAAGATGTTATGTTTATATATTGATTATATTGATTATGTCAATGTTGCTCGATTATTGATTCGTGTTGGTATTATAACATTTTTCAACAGGATGTCTACCCCTCCTGCTTGGGACAGAGATGATTTTTCTGATTTGGACAACGATGATTCGAATCAGCCGCTTGACCCATTTCTCAACTACCTCAATGGGAGGCCAGATATAAATAACGTTGAACAAATAAATGTGGAACAGAAAGAGAACCTTCCGGCACTTTCTTGTGATGATTTCCCTCCGGGGACTAAAAACGTGATTGTCTACTACCAGATTGTCGTTGGTGGTACAGATAAGGTTGCAGAATCACCAATTATTTTGTATTGCTAGGATGCATAACAAAGGCTACCTTTATACTTTTTATGCCTTGATATATGAAAGGCAAGCATAAGTTGAATAATGTGTGCAGGTGTGACATGTGAAGTTCAATCCTTTTGTGATTGATTTCATATGTGCATGTGTCTGTGATGAATCTGTTGAGTACTGTACTACTCAATATATATAATAACAAACAATGAGGTGTCTTTTGTTGATGAGTAACGTATGTTTTATGAATTATTTATATATAGTCCTTTCAGGGACAATTATGCCTTCAGAAATTGAAGAGTAATACATGACACACTTGTGGATGGTTTGAAGTAGTTATATATAGTCCTTTTAGGCACAATTAAGTCATGAGAAATTGGTAAGCAATAGATGACACACTTATGGATGGTTCCTAATGTTGGCATCGAGCATTCCACGGATTAATGGCACCGCAGATGCTGACCACCGCCATCACCCCGAAAGCAAGCACCATCTCCCCGACGCTCCCCCAACCTCTTACCACCGCCATCTTAGACACAAATTGTATTAAATGGTCAATAATTGGTGCTTAAATGAAGGATAGCATCAGTTGTGTACCTAATTAAGGAGTTCTAAAGAAGAGAACGGATGACACCATGACCACCACACTTTTAAGAGAACTACCGAACACAAAACATATTGTAGCCAATAAAACGTATGAGATAATCCAAATACTTCTATGCAGGTGATTTTTAGGGCGACGTACTACATCCATCAATGGTCCATGTTGCATAAAGAGGAGGAACGCCCACTATTCGAGGAAGGATGCAGAAGATGAGAAACGCTGATTATGTTTGTCTTTGCGAAGTTTGGTTGGAACTTCTCAAACCGTATAAGTGTTTAGTGCCTCTGTTTTGGCACATGGCTCACTAGATTAGCTGAACTATGTTTCGGTTTAACGTAATTATGCCTTATGGCATTCTTTTGTATCGTTGACTCTCAGTTCTGTACCATTTTGTAGAGGCTGGGAACTCGGTTCCCTTGTTAAGAAAAATGTAGATGCGCTTCCTTAGCAATGAGTTTGAAAGCATGTCTACATCTCAAGTGGTTTCAATACATGTTCCTCTAGACACAATTTCTAATACTTTTAGTAAAATGTTTTAGGCCCCGTTTGGGTACAAAATATTTTTGGAGTATTAGAAAGATACCATGGTTTTATCAAATACTTCATTTTTAGAGTGGTATGAAGTGTTTGGGTCCAACAAATTTTATGTTTTTGAATACCATGGTATTGTTCAAACTATATTCTTTTTTGGAGTTTTAAAAACTCCATTCTAGACCTTTTATTTAAAAACCATAATTGTGTGCCTATTTAGCTTATAAAAACCGTTTTATAAAAGGAAAATGTCCTATTTTGCTCCCCCAACTATCGGTAAAGTTCGATTTTGCTCCCTCAACCATAAAACTGGAAAGAAAAACTCCCTCAACTTTCAATACAATTTACTTTTCCTCCCTCGGCGGTTTTGAGCCCTTTTTAACCCACAAGGCGCCACGTCAGCATGCCACATCATCTCATCTTCTCATCTTTATCCTCTCCTTATGCTCTGGTCCCGCTCTCTCTCCTTGCCTTCACGCCGGCATGTGGCTTAGAGCGATGAGCGTGCAAGGGCGGCGGACACCACGGGTTGTTGAGTTGCTGTCGCGTGCAGTGGTACCGGCCGCAGGCGCGGAGACGGTTGCGGCCACGCATGACAACGGCATCCACATGGGGAGTAGATTGCAGGCGTGCGGCAACGCTAGCCCGAGCATGTGGGCTCGGCGGCTACTGCGCTGGCACGCGAGCTCGACGACGGTGGCGTCCCTTGGGGCATGGCAGGGCCGGCGCGGTTTGCCAAGCAGAGGGGCGGACGTTGCAGGCGGAGTCACCGGCCACGGTGGCCGGAGGGACGCACGGTCGCCGGCCCCCCGTGGGGCGAAGAGGCTCCTTGGCCGTGGTGGCAGGGCTCCACGGCACGGTGGCGGTGCTCCTCCGTGCTGGCCACGGACGGCGGTGCTCGTGCAGGCAGCCATGAAGGGCTCTGCGGATGTGGCAGGGGCTCGCGGGCACGGCCTCGTCGGAGCTCTCCGCCGTAGCGGCCATGGCCATGTGGTCACGTTTTGTTCTACTACGTGAAATGCATCGACGTTAGTATGAGCGCCCGTGGAGCCTAACGCAATGATCTGATTGGCTGCTTTTCATGTCAGACCCGCATGCATGCAGGCTTTTAGCAGTGGGGGACCAACTCATTTCGATCAGCTCACGGGGGCGCTTTCTCATCGGCTCGGCTTTGAGCCGCCGCTGTAGAGCCATCCCATCCCTCTCTTTCTCTCTTCCCTAAACCCCACCTGGCCACCAAGGCCCACTCAAACAGCTAAGCCACACGCTGACATGCGTACATGCTATCTCAGAACTCTCTCTCCGTGCCTCAGCCTCAGAGGCGTTTTCAGAACTCTCTCTCTCTCTGGAGATTAAAAAAACTCTCTCTGTCCTCGCATCTCACTCATCCCTCTCGCTCGCATCTCCTCATCCCACTCGCTGTTGGGAATACGCCCTAGAGGTAATCATAGAGATGATGATATTCCGCATGTATCCATGATATGTAATGTGTCCATTGAATATCCATTAAAGACAACTTGTATTGATTGGCAATTATGTGAATTGTTTGTGGAACTCTTTTACTTGTATGGTTATTCTATATTTGTCCCTGGTCGGAGTTCATGTGAGGACACACATGAATATTAGGGCACATTATTAGTTGATGACTATGTTTCGCAAGTCATGGACATGGAGATGTCGAACTAATAATGTGGGCACATGTATGACATGTAGGCTTTGGGTGACCCAACATGAGATTGTCTCTACACACATCATATACGTTATGTCCTTCGACTTGAGATTGTTGTATGTGCTCGAGATGTGTATTGACTTGCTTAGGGACCCGACAAACGCTACTCGTTCTTGGGAAGTTATAAAGGACGTCTTCGGGTTTGTCGAGAAGCATGCTATGAGACATAGACAATCAAGATGGGTTTGCCCCTCTCTGATGAGAGTGATATCACTGGATCACTCAAGTGATTGGATCAACAAATGCATGGCCGTGCTTGGGTTAAGTGTTAACCCACGAGTTGAACCAAATATTATGAGGCAAGGGAGTAACTTGTATGTGGTCGTGGTGGTTCGTCAGATATGATCATTTGCGTTCATATAGGAGTTGTCACGCCTTGCTAGAGGCCGCTGTCAGCTATTGGGCGAATAGGGGTATTCGGCCCATGTCTATGTGGGCGTGAACCCATAGGGTCGCACGCTTAAGAGGCTGGAAGCCTAATTCGGGTTGGACCCGAATTAGATAAGGCTTAGGATTTCTAATGGGCCTCCAACTCGGGAGCACATGAGAGACGCCTATATAAGTAGAGGGGAGGGGCGCGGCGAAACCTAATCCATGCCTTTTGGCAGCCGCCGTCGCCCTCCACGCTCTCGCCTTCGTTCCTCACGGACCTAGAAGTCCGGAGGCGCATCGCTTCTCCCTCGTACGTGTGTGATACCTCGGAGGTGCTACATCTAGAGCACGAGGACGAACCGCAAGTGGTGGGAGGAGTTGCTGGACGACCACGTAACTGCACAGCACTGCTGCGACGCGTTCGACTACATCAAGTCGTCTTCTGCTGCATCTGCGCGTCTAGTGGTAATCCCGTAACCTGCAACCAGCAGTAGATCACGGGATATGAGGTAGAAAATTTTGTTTTCCGGCTAGCGTAGCATCCTCATAACCCTTCACTCGCTAGTTTCAATGTTCGACATGGAATTAGCCATTTAGCCCACTTTTCTGCATTGTCCAATAATAAAAAATTTATATTCCAATGTTAGTATGATTTTTTATAAATTAATTTATTACCGTTTTCATATGAATTAATGGTCACGATGTCTTATATTGCGCGGTTTGCCAAGCGAGAGGGCGGACGTTGCGGGCGGTCGCCGGCCACGGTGGCCGGAGGGACGCACGGTCACCAGCCACAGTGGGGGCGAAGAGGCTCCTTGGCCGTGGTGGCGGGCTCCACGGCACGGTGGCGGTGCTCCTCCGTGCTGGCCACGGACGGCGGTGCTCGTGCAGGCAGCCATGAAGGGCTCTGCGGATGTGGCAGGGGCTCGCGGGCACGGCCTCATCGGAGCTCTCCGCTGTAGCGGCCATGGCCATGTGGTCACGTTTTGTTCTACTACTCACTTGCTCACTGAACACGACGGCCTCTTCCAAAATTTCCACCGATGCTTTGTGAAGGTTAATTTCGACGTTACGTACGCATGACTCTCTGGCCAGCGGGAGGTGGGGTTTTTGGATTATTCTGCTTCGGTGTGATCTCACGGACATCCCATACCTGCAAGTTGTTTGGGTAAATTTGGATATGCCATTGATTTTCTTTATCACTACTACAGCAGGAATAACCGTGGCGGGCACATTGGGTTTTCCGCAGCGGGCACGGGCGCCTGCTGCGAACGAAAGGCCACGGTTAATCATTGCCTGTTCGTAGCGGGCGTCCATGCCGGCTCCTAACTCGCCTGCTGCGGGCGACTTATGCTGCCCGCTGCGGTAAAGTGATTAACCGCAGCGAGCGAGTTAGGATGCCCGCTGCAGCTGTGGTTTATTAAGTACAGCGGGTTTCTCATGTTGCCCACTGCGGTTAAGATTTTTGGATTAAAAAAATAAAACCAAATACTAAAATAGAATCAGAATTTCAATTCAAATATTCCCAGATTTCACATTTCATAAACAGAATTCACGTTTGATAAACATAATTCATACCAGCATAATCCATCCATACAAAAGCCGTGAATCCGATAAGGTTATTACAAGCTTGGTTTTTCCGACAAAGTTTAAGTTATTACATAGACTAGTTCCGACGAACTATGTGACAAAGTTTCAAATCAAAGCTCGACGGGCCATTTGTAATCCGTTGGACGCCAATGCTTGAGCTTCTCAAACTTGGGGTCCCCCGCCAAGTCACTCAATTCATCGTAGAATTCGTCCTCTTCCTTGATGACTCTCTCCGTGACAAACTTATAGATATTCGCCTTCAATTGTTTCAAGGTGGTCTGGGTGGCCATATTATCCGCCTTAGAGATATCCGCCTCCATTCCTTGCTTGAGCACCCTCCAGCTGCCGCTGTACTTCTTGCATTCCCTCATGTGGAAGCAAGCATACAAGCCACATGAATTCTCTCCCCAAGGTTGTTTGGCGCACTGCACGATCCATACACAAGCATTAGAGCGCGTATACGTTAGTAAAGCATAATCGAACATTTGGAAAATTAACTTACCGAGAAGTTGTGTTTGATCTTAAGGCGGTCCTGGTTGTTCTCCACAAAGCTTTCCGTTCTTCGATCCCAGTTGTCGGGATCCTTCTGGAATCTCATATAAGCATTGTACGGAAAGACGAACTATTGTTAGTAACACATTTAATAAATATGATGACAGTAATGGTTCAAAGAGCACAGCTACTTACACTTTCAAGAAATCTTCAAAGGCTTTGTACCCTTTTAGGTTTGCCCGAGTCAACGAGTCAAATACACAGGCCCTACCATCTTGAGGATAGATACAATATGTAACCCAGTGGCCGTCAACTCCGTCCTTGTTATAACAATGAAACAGAATACATGTTAAGATGATGATAAGACATGATCGTTGAAACTAAATACAGGTTATCTGCAATGCTATCGACTTACCCAAAGTGGTAGGCACCCATGATACAGTGCGGACCATCTTCCCTCACCTTCTTCATTACTTTATATATATACTTTGACAATTTCTTCTTCTCCTTTCTCACATTTGCTAAGTATTTCTCTTTCTCTCCTCCTTTGACATTATTTCATCTTTTATCTCGAAACCAAGGATGACTCAGCAATATGCATTGGAGAGAGGTACATACAAGGATGATGCAAATGGTTGCTTATAGTGACCGTCAACACAGACAGACAAGTCATATCGTAGCATAATAAGTATATATAGAGTTCAACCATTAGAATTGAAAGTTCTGTGGAAATTGCAATTTCAACTTACAGAGTGAAAAGGGTGACTTGGACGATGTCTAGGTTCTCTCCCTCACGGAAATCCACTGGGAGTCGAATAGGCTCCTCACTGGGCAAGTGGAAGAGCAACAGGGCAATCTTGACGCTAAATTCTGCTCGCATGCTAGCTTTTACCGCATCCATGTACCACTAATGGATCCTCCTTGTGTCCCATAGTTCCTCGTCGAAGAGGCAGCCTTTGGAATCATGTACTTCCCAGGCACAAAGTAGCCGGGGTAGTCATCATCGACTCGAAATTCTCTTTTCATAGTTAAGTTTTGGCCTGGTGAAACAGGGATAGAAATGTTGATTAATTAGTAGCTTCTTATAGGATATAGAAATGTTAATAGAATGGTATGCTCGACGGCCCACAACACGATATTCAACCTCAGCGCTAGACTGGGAGACCCTATGCTAACGCTTGGAGGACTAGGACACCAAGTTATCCCCAAGGAACAACTGCGTAGCCGAGGGTCGACCGATGAGTGTCGGAACATCAAGCCGATCGGTGTTCGCGTAAACGACAAGCTTTGTAGGTCAAGATCATCGCATAGTCAACCCAAGTGACAGTGGCCTACGGGTAGCGCGGGATCCGCTTGAGATTAACGAGGTGCGGCTCCCGGGGATCATGCATATAGAGACAAATCTGCTGAACGGCAAAGGCAATGTTCGGATGGGTGAAAGTCAAATACCGCGAGCGCTGGCTAGGCTACGTAGAGGCCGCAACGGGAGGTCAATTTGTAGATAATTTGAAGTGTAGATCAACGGGGTACCACACGGCTTGCGGGAACATCACGTCGCACTCCAAAATATCTTGAGTGTCTTGCTAGAGAGACGAACATAAACCATCTGCATAACGTGTCACGGAAATGCCCATAAATGATGTTGCTGGTCCATGTCGTCATAGCAAACGACCGGAGAGCCTCAATAATATGCTTGAGAAAACCGAGTAGAGGAAGCAGGTAAGAACAATGTCATCCACATACAACATAAGTAAGCTATGTCAGTTCACAGCATAAGTAAGCTATGTCAGTCTGAATGTAAATGAAGAGCGAAGTATCGACTCGGGTTTCAACAAATCCAAGGGACATGAGGTGAGAGTCGAACTGTGATGTCAAGCACGAGGAGTCTGCTTCAAACCATGTAAGGACTTGTTGAGCCGACAACCAAAATCTAGATCAGATCAAATCCAAAAAACTAGAGGGCTACACGCAGTACACGTCTTAGTGAGAGTGCCATGCAAGAATACATTCTTCATATCCAACCGATGAATATGCCGGTTCGAGATAAACCTAGAGAGAGAACAACTCAAACTGTCACAGCTTGATAACATGACTAAAGGTCTCATCATAATCCACACCGATCGCTTTGTGAAACCTCGTAGGACCCAAATTGAGCCAAGGATTTCGATATGCTTGAGGATTTTGCATGTACTATAGTCAACTCGGATAGCTCACGTCTCAAATGAGGCTGACTGTTCCTAGGCCGTGTAGTAGGGACTAACAATACGTACCTAGAAAAGTTTTCCAAGGTACTACCCCTATGCCTATGTACATTCCTAATCACCTAGAACGATATGTGACCGAATGACCATGCTTGCAGCTAGACAGTGACGAAATCCGTCGACGAATGGCTCGCAAGTTGAGTTGCATGAGAGCGAAGATGTACAAGTGCCGGCTCCCACATCCCAAGGTCAACTAACTCGTACGTAGAAGCCAAAGGGCAATGATCGACATACTAGAGAGCTCCACTGCAGCGGTAGGGATGACAAAGAGGAGATGGCAATGGAGATCATGATGACATCCATGATCCAACGTATGACCAAGATGAGCCGACGGGTTCCCAACTTGGTGATGCTCCCCATCCTACAAAAACACATTTTCGCGTGTCATCACCTACAAATAATGTTGTTTATGTGAGTAAGATAGATTGAGATATTTTAGCCAATCACTATTGTTTTGTGAAATAGCTTGCTTGTATTTCAGACTAGCAGATTTGTACCATGGATAGGTGCGTGGAGGGAGTGTTTGATTTCACTTTACCTAATTTGTCATGTTACTTGTGTAGAGTTTATCCCAATGGTCGCAAAAAGGTAAAGGACAATACGCGTGGCTTGTGACCAGTCCAATATCGGTAGTCCTAGCTAATCTCCAATGGATGTGTCCAGGTCGCCAACATCGTCCTCCTAAAGTCTTCGTGCCTAACTAATCCACCTAGCATCCTTTGTGGACTATACCCTCATTTTGTTATATATGTTGGTCATGGAAAGGTGCATTTTATATACTCCCCGAGTAGTTACTCCCATCTTTGGAAAACACCTTGCGTATGTGGTCATACTTGTGTATAAAACACATTGCATGTGGAAAATGGTTGCCAACAAAAAAGAAATTACAAATTTTGTCGGGCCAACCAAGTTGGCGTTGCAAAGAATTATTGTTTGCAAATTTTAAGCACATTAAAATAATAATGTATATAAACTTTAATGTCCAAAAAAACATAGCAAAGCACATTCTCATAGAGGGACAAGTATATTATCTAACACCATAAAAAACAGTGTCATATAAGAATGAGTGCTATAATAGGGGTATTTTGGTCATTGGGCTTGTCACTTAATGGTGTTAGGGTCCAAAATTGACGGTAGGGTCATATATGTAATGAAGTTCGAGTACAGGGCCATACATGGAAATTGGAAGTTTTGGAGAAGGCATATAATGAAAAAGTGAGTTTGACGGTCCATACAAATAGTTCTCTCTTTTAGAGAAAAGGGTTCCCCCGCTTTTGTATTACTCAAAAGCAAAAGTTTGACAACATTCACGTTACAGGGATTTCTGCAACGCTAAGGTTTAAACCAAATATTGAAACTGGAGACTCATGCTCCCTAGCCATAGTTCCAGAGCTAACAGGAATAAAACTCGATATCAGACTATTGCCCTCTTCATCCCGCTCTTCACCCTCCAAATCTGTGGACTCTGCGACCAAGCGCTGCACACCCAATTGATCCGACCCTGATGAAGAATTGCCTTCTGTCGACGCTGTCCACTGGATCCGAGTAGTTGAGCCTGCCTTTTCCTCCAGCAACTTCACGAATCTTTCCAGCTGCATCCTCACGCCCCCCTTGTACAATGGCAACCAGCTCTTGATCATTTTCAAAATCCTCAACATCACCCTATTCATCCCGGCCCACACTGCTCCCTGAAAACAAACTTCATTTCTTAATTTCCATATAGTCCATAAAACTGCAGCAAAAAAAACATTGAGAGCAGCTTTTTTGTTAGCAATCCAAAGACGAGCAACAGATTCATAATTGAAACCGATATTAATGCCAAAAATTTCATTAACAACTTCCCAGATCTTGCTGGCTACAAAGCCCTCGAAGAACAAGTGCACAACAGTTTCTATTTCAGAACAGAAGAGACAGGAAGGGTCAACCACCTTCTGTCTTTTAGCTAGATTATCCCTAGTAAGGAGTTTGTTATGGGCTAACAGCCAAAGGAAAAACTGCACCCTTGGAGGCACAATTAATTTCCGTTGAGCTTACAAAGATTGGAACCACACCTCTAAAAGTTATAATTGCATACAAAGACGCACACTTTGTACGCCCGAGGAGTTATAAGTCCGTAGAAGATGATCATCCTCTTGAGTAAGACACGGTTCCATTAAACCGCACATTTCCTGCCATAGAGCCATACCTTTGGAGTCCACTGTTCTCCTAAAGGAGAGCATCAGTGTTTCTCCATCCCATACTTCTCTTAAAGTTTTGCCCTGTTGATCATTAATTATATATAGTGGCCAAAACATAGTTGCTAGAGAAATGTTTCCTATTCAAACATCCTCACAAAACCTAACCTTCTTGCCATTACCCACATTCCACCTAATGCCCAAAAGAGCATCTTTCATAGCCCAAATGACACCTTTCCAAAAAGGAGAGGCACCATCCAAAGTGCAACACAGCACATTTGGTTTGTCAATCTTGTATTTGTAGTCAATGATATCTTTCCAGATTGCACTGTTATTCAGCTGATGTCTGAAAATCCATGAGCCAGGTTCGAGACTTCTCATGTCTAAAACTCCTAACCCCCATCATCCTTTCCCATAGAGACAAGCCGCGCTTGGCCAAATGGTACTTGTGTTTGTCGCAGTGTCATTCCACAAGAAATGACTCATTTGAGAATTGATAAGATTAATGGCCCACTTAGGAAACTTAATTACGACGAGAAGATAAATAGGAATACTAGATAAGCAAGCCTTCAAAGCAATGTTAGTCTACCGGCATAAGAAAGGAGCCTACCCCTCCAACCTCGCTATCCTTTTGATGATTTTGTCGACCACGGGTTGGAGGTCCTGCTTTCTAAGTTTAGTAAAATGCAAAGGAACCCCCAAATACTTGATAGGAAAATCACTTCTTTACAAAGACAAAGACTTTGCGTAGTCATTAGCTTTATCATCATCCAAACCTATAGTGAGTAACTCACTTTTATCGTAGTTTATTTTCATTTTAGACATATTTTCAAAACATACTAACAACCATTTCAAATTCCCTGCCTTATATAAGTCATCCTCTAGGAAAAGAAGGGTGTCATCGGCATATTGAAGGCTGATGATCCCTCCTTCTCTTACCTCACAGTAGTAGACCAGAAATCATCCCAATAGTGGCTGCTTTCATAAGCATCTTTGTGAAAATATCAGCCACTAAATTAAATAGCGGTGGGGACAAGGGGTCCCCCGCCTCAACCTTTTACCTGGTCTAAAGTAGCTGCTATTTTCATTGTTTATCCTAATACACAAGGAACCACCCCTTGCCACTTTCCTAATCCAGCCAATCCACTTACTACCAAAGCCCCTAGAGGTCAGCATTTCCTCAAGGAACTCCCAACTCACCCTGTCATAAGCCTTCTCGTAGTCAAGCTTAAGCAAGACCCCCTTATCATGTTTTCTATGCACCTCATGAATAATTTCATGAGCCGCCACCACACTCTCCAGGATATACCTGCCTTTTGTAAAGGCTGACTTGTTCGACTCTACTAGTCTGTTAGCCACATTAATTAACCTATTATTCAGCATTTTGGCAAATATTTTGAAGCTACAGTTAAGGAGACTAATAGGCCTAAACTTCTTAAGAGTCTTTGCTTACCCTGTCATAAGCCTTCTCGTAGTCAAGCTTAAGCAAGATCCCCTTATCATGTTTTCTATGCACCTCATGAATAATTTCATGAGCCGCCACCACACTCTCCAGGATATACCTGCCTTTTATAAAGGCTGACTTGTTCGACTCTACTAGTCTGTTAGCCACATTAATTAACCTATTATTCAGCATTTTGGCAAATATTTTGAAGCTACGCTTAAGGAGACTAATAGGCCTAAACTTCTTAAGAGTCTTTGCTTCAGGTTCCTTAGGTATTAGAGTTATCATCCCATAGTTCATCCTTTCCAGGCTTAAGTCACCCTTTTCATAACTGTTGACTAAGGCCAACAAGTCCTTCTTAATAAGCTCCCGAGAAAGTCGATAAAATAGGAAAGGCAGGCCATCCGGGCACAGGGCACCCTCAAGATATGATCCAAAGACTGCCTCCATCACCTCTTCCTCGGTGAAAGGAGCTTCTAAGAAATCATTTTCATTTTTGGTCACTTTTTCCTCTTCATTCCAAAAGTCCTTCCCTAGCTCCACTCCACTCTTTTGTTCATGCCCAAACAGGTCTTTATAAAACTCTGCTGCATGCTTAAGCATGTCCTCATTCTCTTCCACCCAACCATTACTTGTTTCCAATCCCAGGATCCTTTTTTTCCTAGTTCTTTGGTTAGCCACCGCTTGGAAATAAGCTGTGTTTCGATCACCTTCCTGTATAGTCCTATCTCTAGCCCATTGTTTCGTCTTAATCTCCTCCAGCCTCCAGATGGCTTCTAGCTCCTTTTGAATTACTTTCATTCTCTCTTTGTCCTCTTCCAACAGGACTTGTTCTTCTTGTAGCACGTCCAGCATGTCAAACTCCCTCAGCAGTTCATGTTTTTGTTTCCTAATGCTAGCATTAATGTTAGCAGCCCAACCTCTAATTTTCTTCCTAAACAGCCTAGTTTTAAACTACCAGATATCTAAAGGTTCTTCAAAGGCACACTCAGTATTCCAAATTCTATATACCATCTCTTTGAAGTCAGGTTGCTCAAGCCACCACTTCTCAAATCTAAAGATCTTAGGCTTCTTAGGAATCTTAATACCCAGATTTAAGATCAAAGGAACATGATCACTAACCCCTCTAGCCTTACTAGAAACATAAGCCAAAGGGAACTTCTCCTCAAAGTCAACAGTACAGATGACTTTGTCCAGGGCTGCCATAATTGGCACTTCCTGGTTATTAGTCCAGGTATAAGACCTAGAAGAATTTTTTAACTCTAGCAGACCCCATTTGTTAATCACATTGTTCAGCCCATCAGCCTATCTTTGGTTAATATTACCATTACTTCTCTCATCAGCAGCTAAGGTTATATTAAAATCCCGACCCAACTCCGTTGGTCCTTCCCAGTCAGCTAGGATATCATCTAACTCTTTTAAAAAGTCTTCCTTACCCTCTTCATAAGCTGAAGCATACACCACAATGAGTCTCCACATCATGTTATCATGAATGTTCTTTAGGATATTAGAGGTAGTAAATTTGCCAATTTTACAGGACATAGAATCAAACTTATCTTTGTTAAAACCTAGTAAAATACCACCAGCAGTACCACTGGCTGGCAGACAGTTCCACTCAAAGTCTTTGTGAATACAACTCAAAAAGGACTCCTCAAAGGTTTCCTTTTAGATTCTTGAAAACCAACAAAGTCTAACTTATTCTCCATGACAAAGTCGTGCACACATTGCAGTCTACCTTCCTTGTTAAGCCCTCTTACATTCCAAAAAGCACCTAACATTAACAACAATTTATGTTTGTGTGTCCCTGGTCTTCAAAGACCATCTCTCCCCTAGGCTGGTCAACCAGCCTTTCATCATTATCTCATGAGTCACAAGTGATGGAGCTTTGGCATGAAGAATAATGACGAAAACGAAATAATCGTCAGAGAATAACAAAACTAAATCGTCATTGATTGTTTGGCTCGTGTACCACCACGAGGACATGGGTCGAGCTGGACCTGTAGCCTTCCCCACTCAAAGCTAAATTAGCAACAAATTAATCACCAACTTGCTTCTTATGTCAATATATACCGGATTTGCTAGCTTCTGTTTTATTATCTACTTCTTCGTAGCGTCTATAAATAATGTATACATGTGAGAGTTTTTAACACAACTTTGCTACCGCTCTATGAACTAAATTGCAGTAACATGAAAGACATTATTCACTAAAATAATCAAATGCAAATAGCAAGTACTATGGAATTTATTTTTATTTTTAAACTATTTGACGACCCAGCTTGCATTGTATAATAGAGTATCAAGGCCACATGACACGGAAAACAAAAGAGGGTTAAATATTCTTGAATAAAAAAAATAAAAAATGGCGCCCCAAGAGTTCGAACTTATATGGCCACAAACATGAGATTAGTAGATCTGCCACTAAGGTACGTTGGAATTTGAGTTAGCATGTAGACTTCAGTTATATCTAGGACGTACTAGAACGTAAGTTGAAAAAAAAATCACCGCCGCTAGCCAGAGAAAATATGTATAAAAAAGAAATATTGCAATAAAAAGAATCACCGCCGCTAGCCAGAGAAAATATGTATAAAAAAAAAGAAATATTGCAATAAGTATAGCCAGCACTAAGAATCAAACTCAGGACAGCACGTACATGGCAAATATGCCTTCCCACTATACTAAGAAGCATTTTATAAGGTGTTGTCCACTTTAAGATATATATATTTAGTACTTAAGAGTGATGATGTTAAATAAGAACATACGCATAGTTTGCATTTCTTTTTTTAATCACAATTAAACAGATAACTGGTTTTCTCCCTCACGAACAGATGCCCCCTTTTTTTCTAAGTTCCTCTAAAAATGACGCAGTGCTCCCTCAAACAAATTTGATTCAATTAATTACTTATAATCCTAAACAATTCTGATTTTCTGCCTTGGCTCTTTTTGCAAATTGTCCATCTTTTAAAATCTCATTAATTAATGAATAACATCCTCTTTTTATGTATATTTTTTACAAAATAATTATTTTCATTCTTTTTTATATATATATTTGCAAATTAATTATTTAAGTAAGCATTATGTGCACATTCTTTTTATGAAACTTTTTGCCCAACCTATGTATCTTAAACTTAGCTCATTGTCTTATGTGAGTGCCATGTCATCTCCGACTCTGAGTGCCATGTCATGTCTCATTTACCGTTTCTTGATGACCCACTACCTTGTTATTGCCCAACATTTTGCACTAGTTAGATATGAACCACATCTTTAGCCTCCAGTTTGGTTGGTCATAATGTCCTGCAGAGTTGTCATGTCATCTTCGCCTGTGTTCCACTTCATGTCCTACATGTCGGTTCTTCATGACCCATATCTTTTGCCTATAGTTAGGTTGATCATCATGTCCTACTGAGTTGCCATGCCATCTCCATCCGAGTGCCACATCATATCCTACTTGTCAGTTTTTCGTGACCCACTACTTTATTATGTCCCAACATCTTGGAGTGGTTAGGTAGGACTTGTATCTTCTGCCTTATTGAGGTTGGTCATCATGTCCGAATGAGTTGCAATGTCATCTCCTCTTGATCGCCATGTCAGTAGTCGGTACTTCATGGCCCGGTACCTTGGTATGCCTCAGCATAACTTACACTAGCTAAGTAACCATAATAATTTATTTAATGATTTCCAAGGCAACCATAATATAAATTAATATTGGTAATAATATGATAATATTCTATTAAATCCATATCAAATTTAAATAGATTTTTGATAGATTTTTCTTTCATGGTAAAGTACATAAATATTTATTAACAGGGCTGGATTTAGCCGGGAAATTTGCCGCCCAGGCCCGTGCATCTTGCGATTAGTGAACAAATCGTGCTGCTAAAACCACCCCACCCCGCATTAACCTCCCAGTCTCCTTCCTTTCCTCATCCATCTCGTTAGATCGAGGATACCATCCGCCGCCATGGGGAACTTCACCGACTCCGGACTCCGTCGCCATCGGTGGGGTTCGGGGCAAGTGTTGCTGCCACAGTTCCTGACGCCGGCTGCCAGCTGGTGGGAGGGTGTCTGGTCATCCCACCTCGTGAGGACCTGCGACGGCGGCGGGTGCAGTTTTGATCCAGGCGGAGGCTTTTCTCCTGATCCACTTCTAAATTTCTGTTGTTTTGATCGTCAGTTTTTTCAATAGATCTAAAACCTATCGTCGGCTGCAGGAATCGTGCTTCCTTCCCTCCTCTCATAAAACAGCGCAGATGTGATCCCTTGTAGTGACAGATTGGATCCGGCCTTCAGCGACTCGAAACTTGGCAACGACAGCTGTGGCAGTAAGAGCAAATCAGATCAGCGCCATGCCTTCACCATCGTCATCTCCGGATATGGTAGGAGTGTCTCCTTACTTTACAGATCCATGTCCGTTTGTTTCATCCCCTTGCCACCTCCGGTACTCTCCTACTCCTATCAAAATTTGATCTATTCGTCCCATTTGTGGCCAGCCGTTATGAAATGTTCATTCAGTTCCCTAGATGAGTGCAGTTCCTTCTATGGTTGATGCCTAAATCTTTGTCACTACAGATCGGAATTGCACGTCTTCTTCTGAGTACCTGTCCTATTTGTGGTTATCAATATCAATAAAGATAAAATTTATTATATATTATTATATGGATGCAGTGTTTGTGGCATGTTCAGAGTAGACAATATTGTCTTGTCCTTACTAGATTATTAGTTCTTGGGCCCTGAAATTAACAAGTATTGTAGTAAATTCAAGTATGTGACCTTATTCCATTGTCGACATTCTATATCGTTTTTTTTTAAAAAAAAGAAATTCTGACAATTATTTGTTGTAAGCATTTATGTGGACATGTACGGTGGATAACAAGAATAAGAAATCACCAGTGTCCACAAAGAAATACTTCTTTGTAGTTGAAAGAAGCGGCTAGAATTTTTCTCATTCTATATTTTTTATATACTACTTGTGTGTACAGTAAAATTGCCTAATTAATTACTTTTGTAAACAGATAGTATTGTACAAGCCTCATGCAGCAGATTAGAGATTCATTGACTGATGTACTCTTTAGAGATGGGGACAAATGGTTTGGTACGTCATGGATACCTCAGTTCTATAATTTTTTTCTTCTCCTGAATCTCCCATAATATTTTACAGGAGATGCGTATTAGGCATGGCACAAGACTGCCCTATTCTTATTTAGTCATAATATTATGCATCTTGCACAAAAGAAAAATATATGCATATATAACTGCATCTGATGCACCATGCTTCCTTATGCTACACAAAACTAAATAGAAGTGTACACTGCTAGGAATATATTTGACACATTGAAGTATAGTGTAGATAATCCAAAGGAAGACTCTAAAGTTTATCTGCACTGCCTGTTCTATAATTTTAGAAAACTTCCAGTTCAAAAATCAAAGCACCTTCATCACTGTATCAGAACTGATGTGTCACTAATAGACAAAAGGGTTACAAATGAAACTTTAATTCTAGAAGAGCTGCCAAGGAACAGATATATATGCTCTATAGTTTTACAATAAATTTATAAATTCATAGAAAATTGCATTTTTCTAAATATGTTCTTAATTAATGAAACACTCTATATTTTTTACATAGGGCAAGAATATGATATTTTGGATGCTCGATGATTGAAGGGCGGAAGAATAAGATTTCCCCTCAAGCATTTTAGGAATGGTGTTACACTGATGTATATGATAGTTAGTGAATCGTTGTATACAGTTACAGATTATGAAATTTTGTAATGAAATCAGCATGAGCACCTATGATGAGAAGCTGTCATTCTGTGATGATTATATATTATATTCTGTGACAATGTAATATGTTGTTCTGTGACGAAAATGAGAAGCAACCACAGCGCAACACGTGTCCTAATCACAAAATGCCATGTGGCAGTCCAGTCAGCAGCCACTACTAGGGAAGTGCTCATCAATGACGCTCTCGTGACGAAATGAAGACGTCACACAACACTAACGCCGTTAGTGATGGCGTTAGGACGATCGACGGCCAACGAATTATGACCAAAACCAGCCTTCATCTGTGACCAAAATCAATAGTCATAGATTGCATTCACTTCCATGACGATGATTATTTCGTCACCGAATGAAATAACATCTGTGACGAAAATGTCCAATTGGTCACAACAGAACATGTGTGACGCGCCATCAGTGACCAAGTCATTTTCGTCACAAAATCGTCACAAATTATCCTCTACGACCATTCGGCATCTTCGGTGACCAATGGGGAAGGTCATCAATGAGAACTAACCTTATTAACACCAGGCGGCATTAATGCCCAAAGAAATATTCACACAAGCAGCTTTAAGAGATAAACTAGAATTGGTTTGAAAAGCAAAGGATTTTTGTGATTTACCTATCTCCAGATCTCGATTTTAGCCGGTTCTGAGCTTTTTGCATCACAGTTTTCCCATCTTCCTTGTTCCTTCTTGGTCTAGGAACCCTTTCCACGTGGCCCCACTTAGACTTTCTTTTCGCATCTTCTTGTGCACAGCCTCTTCCACACCGTCGTCGGTCGTGTGTTTGGAACACCCCCGCACCACCCCCAACTCTTCCAGAGAAACACTGTCAGGCACCTTGTCATCTTCAAAGTCAACCAACAGGTCATAATCCTCATCAGATCCTTCTAGTTCCATTCTTTGCAATAGTTGAGAGCATTCTTCAGAATCCCCATCCATGGTAGCCCTCCTGAAATCCTCCCATCTTGACTGTTGTTCTTCATCATTGATCAGACTCAAAAACTTCTGTCCCACCAGCTTGCAATCAGAGTTCAGTTTGGAGACTGGTTCTGGGGTCACAAAGCCTTCCATAGCTGTAACCTTCATAGCTTCAGCATCTCCACTCACCCAGCCAACTTTCTTTCTCTCCTCCATATCTTTTTTCTTGCTGTTAACAGCCACCCAATCCACACTCTTTACAGCCTCAGGAGTTAAAAACCCCCCATTCACATTATCACCCATATGTATTAACCCCATAACATTTTTGGAACAGGCGGATTCGGATCCACCTGGCCTCTCCAATTGTCTTTCTAGGACGAATGTCCCCATTGCCGACGAATCTGTTGTTCCTGAGTCATTCCATCACCTTCTTCCCCGATATCCTTTCCTTTTAGCTGAGCATCTTTTCCTTCCAGCTCCATAACCATCATGCAATTTACATCAACCATCATTTTCTTTATGAGACTAGATTCATCCATAGCCATCATAGCTAACTACTTAGCAGACCCAGAAGCATCACCAGAGCTTGTAAGTTTTTCCTTGTTTTTTGCTGAGTCCTTTCCAGTTGCTCTATTGCCTTCCTTGCTACTTTCAGCATCTTCTTCGTTCTGCTTTTCTTGCTTGTCATCACCACCTCCATCATTCCCATCATCTCCACCCCCACCAGTGCCTTTACCATTCACATCAGCTACACCCTCCTTGTGTACTTCAATGTCAATCACATATAGCTTCACACCAATTTCAAACAGCCTTGCTTTGGGTATTTTCTTGCTATCTCTGCAAGCCACTTTGACCTTCACCACCTCATAGAATGTCTTGAAGAACTCTGCCCAATCAACATCCATTAGTATCCCAAATGTGGAGACAACTTGAGCAAAGATATTCCAATGGCAGAATCTAGGAGGTATGTTCCTAAGCTCCACCCAGACTTCCACCAACTCACTGTGAGGCTCTACTGTGAGGCTCTAGATCACCTTTCCATTCTTGTACTTCCACCTGCACCCCAACTTTTCTCAAGTTGAAGGAAGGGTAATTGACTATATCAGAGACTTTCTTGTTAGGGGGAAATCTCACAAGAAACTTGCCCACCTCTAACTCTGTGAGTTGCCAAGGCCACTCTTTACTGTAGATGTCTGCTAGTTCTTGTTCCAACTTAGCTTTAGTAACCTGGCCAGTCTTGATCTTGACGATACCACAATTGGTTAGATTCAACCACTTGGTATCTTTCTCATCAGGGGAATCCACATGATAGAACCCAAGACCCTGACCAGAGCTACCCATGAAACTAGCAACTAGGTGATCAGCTTTCCACTGCGGACAGATATCCATATGATGACCCGGTACTTGGCAGATGAAACAGAGCTTAGGCCTACTGCAATTCCCCACAAAATGCCTTCTCCGCAGTTGAAGCAAATCAAATTCTTGTTTCTAGGGTCAATGGCAAAGCCCTGAGCAGCCAGATTACCTTGCCCTGTAGCCATCTGCTGATTCTTCTCCTGTGGTTGTGGGCGAAATTGCTGCAGAGGCTATTGCTGGCGGCCTTGAGGTTGTTGCGGTTGAGGTTGGCGTGGAGGAGGTTGGGGACGAGGAACTCCCTGCCTAACCCTCTGGTCGACCCTTGGGGCGGGTGGACCTCTTGGAGGCGGCGGCGGCGGTGGTTGATGACCTTGGCGCGGCGGCGGGCGCCGCTCCTCCGGTTGCCAAACCCAACGTCCCTCCGCCATCTTCGTCTTCAGCACGTCGGCGTAGGTGGCTTTCTTGTCTCCACTCCTCCACAGATCCCGCGCGTAGTTGAGCTTGACGGGGATCTTGTCCAGTCGATCAGATCTGAGGATCGGGTGTATATCCGCCGCCGTGACCTGCTTCTTCTCCACCAGATCCCGGCGGATCCAGCAGAGCGACGACGCGGCCCCAGCGGCTGGAGACCTTGGTTTAGGGTTGGAACGGTGCTGTGAGGAATCAATCGCCCAAAGTTGGCCAAAGAATTCGGTCACCACCTCGTCCTCCTGGAGAATTAGATCTAGGCCCCCCTCCCAATTCCTCCTCCCACTGCCCTGCGGGGCAGGGGGGTTCGCCCTCAGACGTGTGGCCCCCGCCTCAGGGCCGGGGCTCGAATCGATCCAGGGGGAGAACGGCCATGGCGGGTTAGGATGAAACCCTGGTCGCTCTCCCGTGGCAAACGTGTCGACCGAGGAAGACAGCATCTTCTCCCTTCTCTTTAATTTGTTCCATAGTTCTCTCTTTTAATACAAGCACTATTTTGGCTAATAACTCTTCCTTGAGCAACTATATCAATTCTAATTTCTTATTGCGGTAGAAAATATCCTTTCAGGTGCTTATGTTACTTCTGCATCCATTCCATTTTTAATTCTAGACTATATCATCTTGCCTTTGACCCCAAATTATATAAAAACTAAGTATCAAATCAACTATTATTTTTTCTAGCTAACCATGTGAAGTGTGCCAAAGTATAAATTTCTGGGCTATTTATGTATCCAATCAACTATTATTCTGTTTAGCTTTGACGGTCTTTCCTGTACTAATTTCTAAATTTAAATAGTCTATTCTATTCTGACAAGACGTAGGAAATCCCTCAAAATATAATTCTTTTACTGTTCAAATTTGTATTAAAATATATACTAACTTCCAGTGCGTACGTCTACAACAATGTAGGAGTCGGATATGCTAGGATCAGATATGGTACATACAGCGCCCTAGTACAGCTAAAAACATTATATATGTATATACACATAATACACACGCAGAGAGAATGGATATTGACGTACCGCGCCATGCATATGCGTTTGCTTGGTAGAACCAATGCGACCCAGTGGTTTCTTATTGATAGCTCCAAACCCAATTCCAAGCGAAGCTTCTTTGAAACATCCCCAAACGCATAGTTCCGTACCCCAGAGCATCGCGAGTTGGTGACATCTTCATTGCTTTGGCTGCCATCCTGAGTTCTAGATCTAGAATTTAGTGGTTGCCAGATAGATTAGCTTCTTTCTGTTGGGAATTATAGTGTTTACCGGACAGTGTTTGTTAGCTTCTTTCTGTTTGGGTTTGCTAATCACTCGTATTTTCTATATATTTTAGCTATGGCGGTCACCAAAGCTAGCCAGATAGCTGGCTCCGCCCATGATTATCTTGACGAGCAAACTTTGCCTGGCATCCTCAATTCTATATTAAAGTTTCTTTTTTTAGTGAGCCATAATTATGCATGCAATAAAGTTTCAAGAGTGCCTCGCACTCCTTCACATAAACAACAGATTATGGATTAAAATTTTAGAATTTTTCCTCTTCAACACATACGAACAAAATCCCGCTTAATATCACCTATCATGTTACTATTCATCCATTCATCACCCATTATGTTCCTTGAAACATGCTCAAACGCACTGGTACCCAAGGCATGTGGAGATGGCGACTGCCGTGGTCAGTCGGTTTGGCATTGACTTGTCCCGGCCGGACACAACGATCCAGTGATTGCCACTACTATTGAAATCATTAACTGGGCTCTTTGGGTTTACAGCAGCAGCAAACACGTCCGCTGCAGTGGATTGCTCATGGTAAATCGTAACTCCACCGCAGCGGGCACGTAAGGAAGCCGGCCACGGTAAATCATTAGGAAGAAACAAAAAAAAAAAAACCCACATGGGCTTCGATCTAGGCCGCCCTAGCCCGGATCCTGCCGCCCCCATCGATCTAAAGCCGCACCGCTGGACGGATTTTCCACGCCTGGATCCGCCCACTAGAGAAGTGGAAGGAGGCGCTCGGCCTCCCGGCCACGCCACCACCAGGGACTCCGCCCAGGCCGCCCTCGCTTGGATCAGCCCGGTAGAGAAAAAGAAGGAGGCGCTCGTGGTAGATCCGGCGCCACCGCTCGAAATGGAGGCCTGCGCCATCGTGGATTAGCATGTCGTTGTGCACCTGTGCCACCGGAGGTCCCTCGCAACATCGTGGAGGTCCACCGCCGAAAGGAGGCCCGCGCGAGCCGAGCCGGTGTCGGAGGAAGAGAGCCCAGATCCGCCATGTGCCCTTCGTGCCACCCTCCACGCCCGATCCGAGCTTGGTGGTGGGAAGGAGTATATGGAGGGGACACCACCGGATAGGGAGGGGTTGCCGCCACCGGTGGAGGTTGGCCGGAGTGGAGTGACAGGGAAGAGAGAGGCTATATTGGAATGAAGAGGGAGAGAGGCCGAGTGAATCTGCGATACATGGGAGTGCAACACGTGACTTCGCAACTTCACGAGTCGCGACAGCGCGGAGGTGGAGCATGTGTGTTCAGTGAGAGCAGAAGTGAAACCCTAAATCCATGTACTTATACATGACATCGAAAATTGGGCCTTCATGGGCTCCCCTATCGGACCTTGATTTACGGTTGCGGGCTTTTAAAGTTGCCCGCCATGGTAAATCAATTTACCGTGGCGGAAAAAACATCCCGCCACGATAAATGAAAAGTGCCCACCGCGGTAGATTGAAGGATTTAACGTGGCAAGCAAAAATTATGCCCGTCATAGAAGCTTAAAGTGCAACGTTGTGGTAATTCATTTTTGTAGTAGTGTGCCGGGCAAAGATTAGCTAGCTTCTTTCTATTTTATGTTGAGAGCATATTAGCTTTTTCTGAGCAAGACAGGAGATTAGCTTCTTTTTGTTCGGTTTGCTAATTGCTAGCACGGCCACCAGATACCCTAGATACATTCTAATCCCTCGCTCCGTCCTTCTCGCTATCGAGGAGTCAACCAATTCAAACTTCCACCGAATATATGTAAAAAAGTACTAACATTTTTTATACAAATAACTATGATTATATTAGTAATATATTTTATAATAAATTTATTTGGAGACATGAATAATAATGCTATCCACTATAACATTGGTCAAAATTGCACAAATTTGACTCACATGGAACCCATAATTGTATTTTTTTTTTTTTGTGGACAGAGGGAGTACCATTTATCTATTTTCCTATCACATCTTGTGAGAATTAGGGCATCTTTTGGTTCCAGGAACTAAAGACTAGGGACTAAAAGGGACTAGAGACTACGGACTAATACATTGTTTGGTTGTAGGGATTAAAAGTGACTCAAACCATTGCAAAGACCAAACTGCCCCTGACTTCAGCCCCTAGAGTTGTACTCTGCCCTTCACCGTGCTGCTCGCCGCCCGCCATCCCACACACACCGGCCCGAGCCCCTAGGTTTCACTACGCCTGAGATTGTGGGTAGTGCTGGCGTCGGCTCGCTGTGGGGGGCACCTTCGGAGCCACCGTTCATGGCTGCCTCGCCAGATCTTGGACCGCTCGCTCGCCGCCGGTGAAGAGCAGCACCATGAGGTCGCCGTAGAGGGGCCACCGCCGGAGCCTAGCCTCTTCCACGATCCCGTCCTTGGACAAGACGGCGGCCAGGGCCTCCACCACCATATTGACGCTATCGCGCTTCTCCTTCTCCGTGCCATCCACCGTCGTAGGAGACATGCCCCGCGGCCATGGTGGCCAGGACCCTCATGGAGTCGACAAGCGCGGCGGCACCCGCCCCGCCCTTGACAAAGGAGAGGAGCGCCGGCAACACGGAGATGAGGTCGGCGGACACGACGGATGCCTGCTTCCCTTTCTCCATCGTGATCTTGGCCACCAGCGAGCTCACGGACTTCTCCACGGCCGTGGGCTCCCTATCCGCATCCGCGGCGGCGAGCTGCAACAGCACCACCTCCGGCGTCAGCAGTGCCGTGATCTTCATGAGTGGTTCCGGCGGCCGGTTCCTGCGCATCGCCTACTACCCGGCGATGGCCGCCGCGTCCATGGCAGGCTTGCTAGCAAAGGTACGATGAATGTTGCTGCCGTCCAGAGCATGCGAAGACAGAAAAAGGCCGTGAGAGAAAGGGAGGGGTATGTGCTATAAAGGGGATCAATTAGTCCCAATTAGCATATCTCTTGAGGAACTAGTGGACTAGAGACTAATAGTCTGTCTTCTAGTCCTACTGTTTGGTAATTTTGGGACTAATTGGAACTAGTTACTTGTCTCTAGTCCCTAGTCCCTAGGAATCAAACACGGCCTTAACATGGCCTTCAGTCATTAAGAAAGTAAAGTTGTATATTTCAGTGAACATGGCCTTGTGTCATGGCCTGTTTAAAGTATGAGCATTCACTTGCCTCCATGTGAACAAGGAGAAGAATAAAGAATTAATAGCACCGCTACCGATAATCTCAACAATAAAATATGACATGACGATGATGTTTCCTAATAAGGACGACTATATGATCACAAAGCGAGCAAGCTAGCTACATGCCTTATTATGACGTTTGTGCTTACAGATTATTAATTTGCAGAATGCAATGCATTGTTATGACGTTAGTGCGTACGCATTATTTGCAGACTGCATCTATTATATTGTGGTTGACAACTATTGCTATTGCCAGCAAAAGACTAATACGACAGTCTGTGTAAACAATGGGCAACAAAAGGGCAATACAACATATATGTGTGTTTCCTAATTAACAGTGGATAAAATAATTACATTGCTAGCACCGAACCGAGGCAAGCTAGATACAAATGTCAATGTATATATATACACACACACTTATACATAGAGCATATATCATCGCCATAGGCTACTGCATTCCTCTTTCTTCTCCAGAGGTTGTCATTTATTTCTTTGCTCTGCTTCTTGAAACTTTCCTTTTAACATTTAGTATGAAAGTATGATGTTATGTTTCTTGCCAAAGACGATAGCATTAGGTCAAGACAAGATGTTATGTTTCTATATTGATTATGTCAATGTTGCTCGATTATTGATTCGTATTGGTATTATAACATTTTTCAACAGGATGTCTACCCCTCCTGCTTGGGACAGAGATGATTTTTCTGATTTGGACAACGATGATTCGAATCAGCCGCTTGACCCATTTCTCAACTACCTCAATGGGAGGCCAGATATAAATAACGTTGAACAAATAAATGTGGAACAGAAAGAGAACCTTCCGGCACTTTCTTGTGATGATTTCCCTCCGGGGACTAAAAACGTGATTGTCTACTACCAGATTGTCGTTGGTGGTACAGATAAGGTTGCAGAATCACCAATTATTTTGTATTGCTAGGATGCATAACAAAGGCTACCTTTTATACTTTTTATGCCTTGATATATGAAAGGCAAGCATAAGTTGAATAATGTGTGCAGGTGTGACATGTGAAGTTCAATCCTTTTGTGATTGATTTCATATGTGCATGTGTCTGTGATGAATCTGTTGAGTACTGTACTCAATATATATAATAACAAACAATGAGGTGTCTTTTGTTGATGAGTAACGTATGTTTTATGAATTATTTATATATAGTCCTTTCAGGGACAATTATGCCTTCAGAAATTGAAGAGTAATACATGACACACTTGTGGATGGTTTGAAGTAGTTATATATAGTCCTTTTAGGCACAATTAAGTCATGAGAAATTGGTAAGCAATAGATGACACACTTATGGATGGTTCCTAATGTTGGCATCGAGCATTCCACGGATTAATGCCACCGCAGATGCTGACCACCGCCATCACCCCGAAAGCAAGCACCATCTCCCCGACGCTCCCCCAACCTCTTACCACCGCCATCTTAGACACAAATTGTATTAAATGGTCAATAATTGGTGCTTAAATGAAGGATAGCATCAGTTGTGTACCTAATTAAGGAGTTCTAAAGAAGAGAACGGATGACACCATGACCACCACACTTTTAAGAGAACTACCGAACACAAAACATATTGTAGCCAATAAAACGGTATGAGATAATCCAAATACTTCTATGCAGGTGATTTTTAGGGCGACGTACTACATCCATCAATGGTCCATGTTGCACAAAGAGGAGGAACGCCCACTATTCGAGGAAGGATGCAGAAGATGAGAAACGCTGATTATGTTTGTCTTTGCGAAGTTCGGTTGAAACTTCTCAAACCGTATAAGTGTTTAGTGCCTCTGTTTTGGCACATGGCTCACTAGATGAGCTGAACTATGTTTCGGTTTAACGTAAGTATGCCTTATGGCATTCTTTTGTATCGTTGACTCTCAGTTGTGTACCATTTTGTAGAGGCTGGGAACTCAGTTCCCTTGTTAAGAAAAATGTAGATGCGCTTCCTTAGCAATGAGTTTGAAAGCATGTCTACATCTCAAGTGGTTTCAATACATGTTCCTCTAGACACGATTTCTAATACTTTTAGTAAAACGTTTTAGGCCCCGTTTGGGTACAAAATATTTTTGGAGTATTAGAAAGATACCATGGTTTTATCAAATACTTCATTTTTAGAGTGGTATGAATCCAGCAAATTTTATGTTTTTGAATACTGTGGTATTGTTCAAACTGTATTCTTTTTTGGAGTTTTAAAAACTCCACTCTAGACCTTTTATTTAAAAACCATAGTTTTGTGCTTATTTAGCTTATAAAAACCGTTTTCTAAAAGGAAAATGTCCGATTTTGCTCCCCCAACTATCGGTAAAGTTCGATTTTGCTCCCTCAACCATAAAACTGGAAAGAAAAACTCCCTCAACTTTCAATACAATTTACTTTTCCTCCTCGGCAGTTTTGAGCCCCACAAGGCGCCACGTCAGCACGCCACATCATCTCATCTTCTCATCTCTATCCTCTCCTTATGCTCTGGTCCCGCTCTCTCTCCTTGCCTTCACGCCGGCATGTGGCTTAGAGCGATGAGCGTGCGAGGGCGGCGGACACCACGGGTTGTTGAGTTGCTGTGGCGTGCAGTGGTACCGGCCGCAGGCGCGGAGATGGTTGCGGCCACGCACGACAACGGCATCCACATGCGGAGTAGATTGCAGGCGTGCGGCAACGCTGGCCCGAGCATGTGGGCTCGGCGGCTAGGCACGCGAGCTCGACGACGGTGGCGACCTTTGGGGCATGGCAGGGCCGGCGCGGTTTGCCAAACAGAGGGGCGGACGTTGCAGGCAGGTCGCCGGCCACGGTGGCCGGAGGGACGCACGGTCACCAGCCCTGGTGGGGGCGAAGAGGCTCCTTGGCCGTGGTGGCAGGGCTCCACGGCACGGTGGCGGTGCTCCTCCGTGCTGGCCACAGACGGCGGTGCTCGCGGGCACGGCCTCGTCGGAGCTCTCCGCCGTAGCGGCCATGGCCATGTGGTCACGTTTTGTTCTACTACCCACTTGCTCACTGAACACGACAGCCTCTTCCAAAATTTCCAATGATGTTGTGAAGGTTAATTTCTGACGTTCTGTACGCATGACTCTCTGGCCAGCTGGAGGTGGGGTTGTTGGATTATTCTGCTTCAGTGTGATCTCACGGACATCCCATGCCTGCAAGGTGTTTGGGTAAATTCTGATATGCCATTGATTTTCTTTATCACTACTACAGCAGGAATAACCGTGGCGGGCACATTGGGTTTTCCACAGCGGGCACGGGCGCCTGCTGCGAACGAAAGGCCACGGTTAATCATTGCCTGTTCATAGCGGGCGTTCATGCCCGCTCCTAACTCGCCCGCTGCGGGCGACTTATGCTGCCCGCTGCGGTAAAGTTATTAACCGCAGCGAGCGAGTTAGGATGCCCGCTGCAGCTGTGGTTTATTAAGTACAGCGGGCTTCTCATGTTGCCCGCTGCGGTTAAGATTTTTGGATTAAAAAAATAAAACCAAATACTAAAATAGAATCAGAATTTCAATTCAAATATTCCCAGATTTCACATTTCATAAAAAGAATTCATGTTTGATAAACATAATTCATACCAGCATAATCCATCCATACAAAAGTCGTGAATCCGATAAGGTTATTACAAACTTGGTTTTTCCGACAAAGTTTAAGTTATTACATAGACTAGTTCTGATGAACTATGTGACAAAGTTTCAAATCAAAGCTCGACGGGCCATTTGTAATCCGTTGGACGCCAATGCTTGAGCTTCTCAAACCTGGGGACCTCCGCCAAGTCACTCAATTCATCGTAGAATTCATCCTCTTCCTTGATGACTCTCTCCATGACAAACTTACAGATATTCGCCTTCAATTGTTTCAAGGTGGCCTGGGTGGCCATATTATCCGCCTTAGAGATATCCGCCTCCATTCCTTGCTTGAGCACCCTCCAGCTGCCGCTGTACTTCTTGCATTCCCTTATGTGGAAGCAAGCGTACAAGCCACATGAATTCTCTCCCCAAGGTTGTTTGGTGCACTGCACGATCCATACACAAGCATTAGAGCGCGTATACGTTAGTAAAGCATAATCGAACATTTGGAAAATTAACTTACCGAGAAGTTGCGTTTGATCTTGAGGCGGTCCTGGTTGTTCTCCACAAAGCTTTCCGTTCTTCGATCCCAGTTGTTGGGATCCTTCTGGAATCTCATATAAGCATTGTACGGAAAGACGAACTAGTGTTAGTAACACATTTAATAAATATGATGACGGTAATGGTTCAAAGAGCATAGCTACTTACACTTTCAAGAAATCTTCAAAGGCTTTGTACCCTTTTAGGTTTGCCTGAGTCAACGAGTCAAATACACAGGCCCTACCATCTTGAGGATAGATACAATATGTAACCCAGTGGCCGTCAACTCCGTCCTTGTTATAACAATGAAACAGAATACATGTTAAGATGATGACAAGACATGATCGTTGAAACTAAATACAGGTTATGTGCAATGCTATCGACTTACCCAAAGTGGTAGGTACCCATGATACAAGTGCGGACCATCTTCCCTCACCTTCTTCATTACTTTATATATATACTTTGACAATTTCTTCTTCTCCTTTCTCACATTTGCTAAGTATTTCTCTTTCTCTCCTCCTCTGAAATTATTTCATCTTTTATCTCGAAACCAAGGATGACTCAGCAATATGCATTGGAGAGAGGTACAGACAAGGATGATGCAGCTAGTTGCTTATAGTGACCGTCAACCTGGACAGACAAGTCATATCGTAGCATAATAAGTATATATAGAGTTCAACCTTTAGAATTGGAAGTTCTGGAAATTGCAATTTCAACTTACGAGTGAAAAGGGTGACTTGGACGATGTCTAGGTTCTCTCCCGTAGTAGACTAAACAGGTCATGGAAATCCACTAGGAGTCGGATAGGCTCCTCACTGGGCAAGTGGAAGAGCTACGGGGCAATCTTGACGCTAAATCCTGCTCACATGCCAGCTTTTACCGCATCCATGTACCACTGATGGAACCTCCTTGTGTCCCATAGTTCGTCGTCGAAGAGCTGGGCCGCTGGAATCATGTACTTCCCAGGCACATAGTAGCCAGGGTAGTCATCATCTGACTCAGAAATTCTCTTTTCATAGTTAAGTTTTGGCCTGGTGAAACAGGGATAGAAATGTTGATTAATTAGTAGGTTCTTATAGGATATAGAAATGTTAATAGGATGGTATGCTCGACGGCCCACAACACGATATTCAACCTCGCCGCTAGACTGGAGACCCTATGCTAACGCTTGGAGGACTAGGACACCAAGTTATCCCCAAGGAACACCGCGTAGCCGTAGGCCGACCGATGAGTGTCGGAACATCAGCCCAGTTGGCGTTCGTGTACATGACAAGCTTTATAGGTCAAGATCATCGCATAGTCAACCCAAGTGACAGAGTGGCCTACAGGTAGCGCAGGATCCGCTTGAGAGCAACGAGGTGCGGCTCCCGGGGATCATGCATATAGAGACAAATCTGCTGAACGGCAAAGGCAATGTTCGGATGGGTGAAAGTCAAATACCGCAGAGCGCAGGCTAGGCTACTGTAGAGTCCACAACAGAGGTCAATTTGTAGATAATTTGAAGTGTAGATCAACAAAAGGGTACCACACGGCTTGCAGGAACATCACGTCGCACTCCAAAATATCTTGAGTGTACTTTAGAGAGACGAACATAAACCATCTGCATAACATGTCACGGAAATGCCCATAAATGATATTGCCGGTCCATGTCTCTGTCATAGCAACCGACGCCGGAGAGCCTCAATAATATGCTTGAGAAACCAAGAGAGGAAGCAAGTAAGAACAATGTCATCCACATACAACATAAGTAAGCTATGTCTCGGTTCCACAAGATAAGTAAGCTATGTCTGGTCCTGAATGTAAATGAAGAGCGAAGTATCGACTCGGGTTTCAACAAATCCAAGGGACATGAGTGAGAGTCGAACCCGTGATGTCAAGCACAAGGAGTCTGCTTCAAACCATGTAAGGACTTGTTGAGCCGACAACCAAAATCTAGATCGATCAAATCCAAAAAACTAGAGGGCTACACGCAGTACACAGTCTTAGTGAGTGCCATGCAAGAATACATTCTTCATATCCAACCGATGAATATGCCGGTTAAAGATAAATCTAGAGAGAGAACAGCTCAAACTGCATCACAGGCTTGATAACAGGACTAAAGGTCTCATCATAATCCACACCTGATCGCTTTGTGAAACCTCGTAGGACCCAGCAAGCCAAGGATTTCTGATATGCTTGAGGATTTTGCATGTACTATAGTCAACTCAGATAGCTCACGTCTCAAATGAGGCTGAGTGTTCCTAGGCCGTGTAGTAGGGACTAACAATACGTACCTAGAAAAGTTTTCCAAGGTACTACCCCTATGCCTATGTACATTCCTAATCACCTAGAACGATATGTGACTGAATGACCATGCTTGCAGCTAGACAGTGACGAAATCCTGTCAACGAATGGCTCGCAAGTTGAGTTGCATGAGAGCTGAAGATGTACAAGTGCCAGCTCCCACATCCCAAGGTCAACTAACTCGTACGTAGAAGCCAAAGGGCAATGATCGACATACTAGAGAGCTCCACTGCAAGCGGTAGGGATGACAAAGAGGAGATGGCAATGGAGATCATGATGACATCCATGATCCAACGTATGACCAAGATGAGCCGACGGGTTCCCAACTTGGTGATGCTCCCCATCCTACAAAAACACATTTTCGCGTGTCATTACCTACAAATAATGTTGTTTATGTAAGTAAGATAGATTGAGACATTTTAGCCAATCACTATTGTTTTGTGAAATAGCTTGCATGTATTTCAGACTAGCAGATTTGTACCATGGATAGGTGCGTGGAGTGTTTGATTTCACTTTACCTAATTTGTCATGTTACTTGTGTAGAGTTTATCCCAATGGTCGCAAAAAGGTAAAGGACAATACGCGTGACCTGTGACCAGTCCAATATCGGTAGTCCTAGCTAATCTCCAATGGACGTGTCCAGGTCGCCAACATCGTCCTCCTAACGTCTTCGCGCCTAACTAATCCACCTCAGCATCCTTTGTGGACTATACCCTCATTTTGTTATATATGTTGGTCATGAAAAGGTGCATTTTATATACTGCCCAGAGTAGTTACTCCCATCTTTGGAAAACACCTTGCGTATGTGGTCATACTTGTGTATAAAACACACTGCATGTGGAAAATGGTCGCCAACAAAAAAGAAATTACAGGGGCTGTCGGGACAACCAAGTTGGCGTGGCAAAGAATTATTGTTTGCAAATTTTAAGCACATTAATATAATAATGTATATAATCTCTAATGTCCAAAAAAATAGCAAAGCACATTCTCATAGAGGGAACAAGTATATTATCTAACACCATAAAAAACAGTGTCATATAAGGAATGAGTGCTATAATAGGGGTATTTTGGTCATTGGGCTTGTCACTTAACGGTGTTAGGGTCCAAAAGTGATGGTAGGGTCATATAATGTAATGAAGTTCGAGTACAGGGCCATACATGGAAATTGGAAGTTTTGGAGGGGGCATATAATGAAAAAGTGAGTTTGACGGTCCATACAAATAGTTCACTCTTTTAGAGAAAAGGGTTCCCCCGCTTTTGTATTACTCAAAAGCAAAAGTTTGACAAAGATTCACGTTACAGGATTTCTGCAACGCTAAGGTTCAAACCAAACATTGAAACCGGAGACTCCTGCTCCCTAGCCATAGTTCCGAGCTAACAGAATAAAACTCGATATCGACTATTGCCCTCTTCATCCCGCTCTTCACCCTCCAAATACGTGGACTCCGCGACCAAGCGCCGCACACCCAATTGATCGACCCGATGAAGAATTGCCTTCCATCGATCTTGTCCACTTGGATCCGAGTAGTTGAGCCCGCCTTTTCCTCCGGGAACTTCACGAATCTTTCCAAACTGCATCCTCACGTCCCCTTGTACAATGGCAAATAGCTCTTGATCATTTTCAAAATCCTCGCATCACCCTATTCATCCCGGCCCACACCGCTCCCTTAAAACAAACTTCATTTCTTAGTTTCCATATAGTCCATAAAACTAAAGCAGTAAAAGCATTGAGAGCAGCTTGTTTTTTGTTAGCAATCCAAAGACGAGCAACGATTCATAATTGAAACCGATATTAACGCCAAAAAATTCATTAACAACTTCCCGAGATCTTGCCGGCTACAAAGCCCTCGAAGAACAAGTGCGCAACAGTTTGTTTGAACGTAAAGAGACAGGAAGGGTCAACCACCTTTCCTGTCTTTTTAGCCGATTATCCCTAGTAAGGAGTTTGTTATGGGCTAACAGCCAAAGGAAAACTGCACCATAGGAGGCACAATTAATTTCCAAATTGAGCTTACAAAGATTGGAACCACACCTCTAAAAGTTATAATTGCATACGAGACTGCACACGTACTACCCCCGAGGAGTTATAACTCGTAGAAGATGATCACCCTCTTCGAGTAAGACACGCTTTCCATTAAACCGCACATTTCCCGCCATAGAGCCATACCTTTGGAGTCCACTTGTTCTCCTAAAGGAGAGCATCGTGTTTCTCCATCCCATATTTCTCTTATAGTTTTGCCCCGTTGATCATTAATTATATATAGTGGCCAAAACATAGTTGCTGGAGAAATGTTTCCTATCCAAACATCCTCCCAAAACCTAACCTTCTTGCCATTACCCACATTCCACCTAATGCCCAAAAGCGCATCTTTCATAGCCCATTTGGTTTGTCAATTTTGTATTTGTAGTCAATGATATCTTTCCAGATTGCACTGTGATTCAGCTGATATCTGAAAATCCATGCTCCTAAGAGAGCCAGTTCGACTTCTCATGTCTAAAACTCCTAACCCCCATCATCCTTTCTCATAGAGACAAGCCGCCAGTTGGCCAAATGGTACTTGTGTTTGTCGGCAGTGTCATTCCACAAGAAATGACTCATTTGAGAATTGATAAGATTAATGGCCCACTTAGGAAACTTAATTACCGACATAAGATAAATAGGAATACTAGATAAGCAAGCCTTCAAAAATGTTAGTCTACCACAGATAAGAAAGGAGCCTACCCCTCCAACCCGCTATACTTTTGATGATTTTGTCGACCACAAGTTGGAGGTCCCGCTTTCTAAGTTTAGTAAAATGCAAAGGAACCCCAAAATACTTGATAGGAAAATCACTTCTTTTACAAAGACAACAGCTTTGCGTAGTCATTAGCTTTATCATCATCCTAACCTATAGTGAGTAACTCACTTTTATCATAGTTTATTTTCATTCCAGACATATTTTCAAAACATACTTGTCGGTGTTTCGTACCCCGGGGGTGCTAACACCAACGAGTGAATTTATTTGTGTGCGTGCTTCCTAATCCGGATGGTGATGCAAGAAGAACACAAAGATTTATCCTGGTTCGGGCAAAGAAGGCCCTACGTCCAGCGGGGGAGGGAGTGTGTATTGCCTTGCACCGAAGTGCTTGTACAGGGGCGATTACAAGCGTGTCCTGAGACTTAGTGGTTTGCTGGTGTGTGCGAGTGTGTTGTGTGTTTCAGTTACCCCTACACTACGCCCGGTCGTCCCCTTTTATAGGCGAAGGGGAGGCCCGGGGTTACACTGTTTACTAGGGCGATCGTGATGATGACGTCGAGGTGTGGATGTCACGCTGAGTCATTGAGGCTGTAGATGCCTCCTATTGTCCGGTTCGAGCCTGTGGATCCCTGCTTCAGTCCGGTCCGAGCATGTAGCAACGTGGGTGATGATGACTTGCTCGTCCTTCCTGACGTGGGGTGGTGTAGTCGGGGCATGGGCGATGATGGTCCGCCCGGGAACTCCGTTGTATAGTCGTCAAGGCGGGATGGACGGGGCGCTGCGTGCCCCATGCCCACGTCTTGTCCACCGTCACTCCTCGAGCGGTTTAGGGGCTGCTTCAAGGGGTGGACGGCTCGAGCGATGGGACTAAGGAGCGGGTTTGGTGGTACGGAGAGTTGACGATCGCGTTCCGAGGGTGCCACACGTGGCACAGTATGCGGCGTGGTGTAACAGTGGCGCCTGCCACGCCCGAATCCCGGGTATGGGCGGTAAAATAGTGAGAAGCGACTGGTGTACTTCTCACTATTTTATCCGCTGTAGCCACGCGGTTAGGCGGGGTAGGTGTACTTTTTACTGCTATCACACCCTGTAGCCACGCGGGGCGTCTCGGGAGTGCGGTCTTGTGAGGTCCGCTCGAGCCCTCGCTCGCTCGAGGGGTTTCTGTCACCGTCTCGAGCGGTCATTCGCTCGAGGGGTTTTCGTCTTCTTCTCGAGTGGTCGGGCGTCTGTACCTCGAGATGATGGGTCCACATGTTAGGTCATGGGCCCGTTCGTGGGCTAACCCTGCGTGGCTCGAGAGAGTGTACCGGGCTATCTTTTGGCTGACTTGGGATTAGGGGTCTTGTTTGCCTCTAAGCCCCAAGATTTGAGACCCCTAATCTAGCTACCCGACAGTAGCCCCCGAGCCCTTGCTTGAGGGTGAAACCTCAAGCAAGGGATGATGAAGTGGAGTTGAAGTACCTAGATTAAGGTCGTAAGGAGGGAGTTGGTTCGATTTTTCGCAGGGGGGCGCGTGAGCGACCCCCGCGGGGGTAGCCCCCGAGGCCCCGGAGGTGTGGGTTACTCCTCTGGGGGCTATGAGTGGATCACATTGAGAGGTACTAATTTTAACTAGAGTCGTGGTGCTTCCTCGAGGAGTTTGCTCGTGTCGTCGAGCCTTCGAAGGTTTTCTACCCTCTTTCGTTGAGGGGTGCTGAATGTGGCTTGAGCCCCCGAGACTCGCAAGGCTAGGCTATTGCCATCTTTCAGCGTTCTCACTGGATCCCTTTTGGTTGGGTAGTGAGGTGAGAGGGCTCGTGCTACCCTCGGTTGGGCGAGCATCAAGCCCCTCGGGAGCTGGTAACGGGGAAAATCCAAGTGAGAGTTCGTTCCCTTTCGAGGGGAGTCGACTACGGGGCTCGGAAGCACTCTCATTGAAGCGCTATACATAACGACCAGGGTACCGGCCCCGCTCGACGGGGGTCGGCGGCTCGTCTACCTCCCATCGAGGGATCCCTTGGCCGCATAGTATTTGGCTTTGGATACGTTCATGGGGGTCTCGAGAGTTCGTTCTCGAGCGTGGCCTCGTATTGGCTCCCCTCTAGGACGTCCCTGACTCAGGTGCTCGAGGGCGGCTGTTCGAACCCATTCGCGAGTCAGCCTTCATTCCCTTGAGACTTACGTGTGGGACCGGGGTCCCAAGTTATCTTACCGCGTAAGGAACCGCCTGACAGAAATGTTGCGTCACTTCGTTGAAGGAATATGCCTCGTGGGGTGCGCCTTTTGAGGCAAAAATCGGGAAGGCGTGATGATGGAGGGCCTGCGTCGGTTCCACTTCCGCTCGTAACGCGTGCCCCTGCAAAGGCGGGATTAGGGGGAATTTTGACAAGCACATTGAATGCGGTTACCGTTCCTGGGTGAGTCTGTCGTGTGCTGGTGGCCGTTGGATCGATGCGCCCTGGCCGTCGGATGGCACGGTTGTCGTTTCGGCTCAGGCGCCTATAAATTGGGAAGGGCGGGCACGGCATTTCTCCCTTCTGCACTTAGCGTTTTCGGCCGTCGTCATCCACTCCACAACTCTCGCATCCTCAACCCTAGCGCCGCCGCCGGGAATCCGCGCGCCGCCGCTGCCGTTGCATTCTCCTGTGCTCCAAACCAAGTGAGAAAGAGAGAGAATCTCTGCATCCGCTGCCTCGTGCCTCTGTAACCCGCCCCACTCCGCCACCATCGTTATGGGGAAAAAGGCCAGCAGCGCCGCCGGCGGGTCCGCCGGGCAAGGGTCCAGCAAGGCTGCGGGCAAGGAGGTCGCCAAGCCCCCGGCGCCGGTGGTGATGCTGGACCCGATGCCGTGGACGCGGTCACTCGTGACCACAGAGGAGCTCGAGCGCCTCGTGGCGGAGGGGCTTTTGCTCCCCAATCCGCCGGACGGTCCAGTGGAGTGGTTGGTGCCGGACGCTATCCACCGCGAGCCCACCCCGCCGGAGGGCTACGTGGTGAGCTTTGTGAAGTTCCACTGGCACGGGCTTGGAGCGCGCCCGAGCCGGTTCATGAGGGCGCTCCCCCATCACTTCGGGGTCGAGCTGCAGCACTTCTCCCCCAACTCCATCTCCCACGCCGCCGTCTATGCCGGCGTCCTCGAAGGGTACCTGGGTATGGCGCCGCAGTGGGATTTCTTCATCCATGTGTTCAAGGCCCAGCTTTTCACCTAGGCGGCGGGACGACACGCTCGGGGAGAGCATGTGCCATTACATTCGCGGGCTCCTCCATGCTCTCCCTGAAGCGGAAGGAGCACTGGATCCCGGGCACGTTGTCCACAAACAATGCCGGGTGGACCACGGAGTGGTTCTATCTCCGCAACAAGGGGGGCCACTTCTCGGAGTACACCGGGGCGGTCCTCACTGAGCCCGGGTTCAACTGGAACTTCGGGAAGCCCAAGGAGTACCACAAGCACCTCGACCCCCTAGTCGACGCGATGGAGGTCCTTTGAGGGCTGAAGGTCAACAAGACGCCTTTCAACGCCACCCACATCATCGCCGGGTTTCACAGTCACCGGGTGCTCCCTCGGGTCGAGCGCCCGTTGCGGCTGGACTAGATGATGGCCGACACCGATCCTCTCCAGCTCGAGGCGAGTCGGATGTCGTCCGAGGCCCTCCCGCCCGCTATCGTCGCCGAGCGGGTGCGACAGGCGGTCGACGACAAGTACTTTGGGCCGAAGCAGGTCCATTATTTTCCCATGCGCCCGGACGCCGATTATCTCGTCCCGGTAAGTTGCCTCATGGTTCCTTCTTCTTTTCTTTCCTCTTAACTCTGGGTTATCTGATCGCCTTGTTGGGTGTCATTTCTCCAGCCCATCATCATGCACAAGGAGTCGAGGCCCCCGGTGAAGGAGGATGCGCCCGACCGCGAGGTGAGACGCGTTGATTCTGCACAAAAATGCGCTAAGAAACTCACCAAGAAGGAGAAGAAGGCGAAGAAGGCGGCTGCTCCGTTTAAGAGAGAGAAGCGGGCGGGGAGGCGTCGCCGGGCGAAGAGGGACGGCCTCATGATGGACCTCTCCAACCTGGGCTCGAGCTCAGAGGAGGAGGACGATGATGATGATGACGACGACGAGACCACCGGGAGCGACAGCGAGGGAGGCCTGACGATCCCTCCTGCTCCCGTGCAGGGGTCAGAGAAGTTGAGCGGGTCAGGGCCTGCTCGAGGGGATCGCCAGGCGGCCTCATCGCAATGGTCGGATCGCGGTGTGCCGGCGCCGTCCCCGACGCTGCGGGAGACTTCCCCGCGCCCCCAGCCCGATCTGGCCGCGGGTGCGCGCACTCGGCAGCGGGCGGCTGCCGACGCGCGTCCATCGATGGGCCAGGGCGCCGAGCGTTCCGGGGTGAGCCTGGCCCCCACTGACGATCGCCAATCTAGGGGCGCTCCTGCGAGCCAGGCACAAGGGCAGACGGGCGTTCCGGCTCGGGCGGTTGACGCCTCGAAGCCCCCGAGCGGCTCGAGCCGGGCGACTGGGGTCTCGAAGCCCTCGAGTGGTTCGAGCGAGGTCGCGGCAGCCGCCAAGCCCTCAAGCGGCTTGGGTAGCGCAACTCGCGGCTCGGACCTGCCGAAGGGGTGAGTTTCTTTCCAGGGTTAGGGTTCCTTTTTTGTTTTGATTTTTGCCTAAATTCGCCCGTCATTTTCTTGTTCTTAGGGCCAAGCGTCCCTTGATGTCGTTCCACCACGTCCACCCCACGAAGAAGCTGAAGAGGGCGGGGGAGTGAGCGGGCCGTCCTCCAAAACAGGTGGAGTGACCCTTCCTCCTTCCGCCTTAGCCTGGGTGGCGCGGGCTCGCGAGGCGATCAACCGCGGAAAGCTGATGGCGGCTGCCTCCCTTGCAGGTGCTGGGGCCGCCCCATTGGCGGCGGAAGGAGGCCCCGTTGCCCCGCCGGCTCCCGTCGTGGTCCCGCTCGGGGGGCCGTCGCCTGCTTCCCTGGGCGCTCCCGTGGCTGCGACCACCGGCCAGGGGTCGCCGGTTGGGGTGGAGGAGGCCGGGACAGAGCTCCAGCCCATCATTTGCGATGGCGAAGATGGGTCGAGCCTAGGCTCCCCTGGCTCGGGCCTCGGTGGCCCGGCGAAGTCGTGGCCCAAGAGCCTCCTCCAACTCGAAGCGGAGCGCCGGGAGAAGGATGGAGGAGAGGCGAGCTCAGCGCCCACCGTCGAGGCAGCAAGCCTCGAGCCGACGCAGGCGTCGAGCCTCGAGCATGTGCCATCCCCGTCCCAGGGGCCCGAGCCTCGAGCGGAGGAGACGGCGCAGGCGGAGGTGGCGCATCGAGGTGGACCACTGTCTGCGTTGCAAGAGAAGGCGCTCGAGGCACCGCCCGTCGCGGGGCCGGTGGGCGCCGCGTTCGGACTCGCGGTCGTCCCTGCGACCGGGTCATGGGAGCAAGGCCAGAAGCATCTGGTCGAGCTTGAGGCAGTCAACCGCCATCTGCAGGCGCTCGAACTGCGCCCCCTCGACATGGCCCAGCCCATGGAAGGGATGGCGTTCCCCCACGCGGTTGTGTCCCCAAGCCAGGCGCAGGTGGCATTCCCGGCGCCTCCGGCCGACATCCTGCCCCCGGACTGTCCCACCTTGGTCGACCGGGTGGCCCAATTCGGGGGCAGCCGGGAGGCCGTGGGGGAGGTCAGTAATGCCGTGATGCAGCGCATGCGGGAAGCGTACCCACAATGGGGGAAAGCGCCGCTGCTGCTTCGGAATCCGGTCGACCGCGAGGGTCCGGCCACTGTGGTGAACGACTAGCAGGAGCGGAGAATTCACGAGGAGACCGAGGAGTACCGGTGTTGGCTGCAAAGCTCGTTGGAGCTCGCGCTGCTCACCGTCCGCGAGGATCTGCCGTGGCTGCTTGGCGTAAGTTCTTCACCTTTCGGCCCGTTTTCTTCCTCGTTTCTCCTTTTTGCCGTGGTCTGAGTTGTCTTTTCGTGGTTCAGTCGGTGCAGAGTCAGTCGTACGCGAAGTCATGCCACCTCCACGCCATCCAGGAAAGCGAGGAGGAGGTGAGATGGCTCGTGCGGTGGGGTCAAAATGCCGAGACCGAGAAGTACCGGGCCGCCCGGCTCCTCAAGGCTGCTGAGATCGAGGCCACCTCCGCCCGTGAGGACGCTCAGGCGGCAAGGCACGAGCTGGCTCATGCTGCGCGAGATGCCAAAGCTGCCCGGCAAGAAGCCACATGGCAAAAAGAGCGCGCTGACCAGCTCGAGAAGAGCGCCGCGACGGCCGCACGGAGCCTTGAGGAAAAGGCCCACCTTGCAGAGCAATTGGAGCGGGAGAAGGCCGCGGCCGCCACGCATATAAAAGACCTCGAGCAGGCGGCGGAGCGTGAGTCCTTGGTGCGGGGGACCCTCCAAGCCGCGCTTGATGCCGAGAAGGGGCGGGTCGAGACCCTTCAGGCGGAGGTGGTTACGCTCCGGCAGGCCATTGTTGAGAAGGAGACTTCTCTTCATGCCGCCGGCAAGGCCATCGAGGAGGCGCGGGCGGAGAGGGCGGATCTGCAGAGTGCCCTAGGGGCAAAGAAGAGGAGCTTCACCGGGCGCTCGAGTGCGAGAAGGGGCTTGATGCCCGTTGCGCCGGTAAGTTCTCTTGTCTGCCTTTCCTCGCCTTTTCGGTGTATTTGGTGTATAGCGGCTAACTTTTTTTTTTTTTTCTTTAGCTCTCGAGACACACCCGCGGCGGTGCAAAAGGACGCCACGTCGGCTCGCGAGTTGTTGTAGGCTGGGCTTGGAGCGACCGCATGGATCACCGGTGCCATCAACTCCCAAAGCGTTCACTGGGGGCTTGAGCCGGTGACCGAGTCTGAGGGGTCGGAGCCTGGCCGTGACTACGCCGATCGGGTCCTCGAGCTCGGTGTCGTTCTGCAGGATCGTGTCCGTGGAGCGCTTCGGTTCGGCGTGCAGCGGGCCCTCGCCATCTTCTACTCCAGCTTCGCCCTCGATCGGGAGGACATATGCCAGGGGATGGAAGTTGTCTCGGGTGGCTTTGTCACCTCGGACTCAGCGTCGGAGGTGTCCGAGCAACAATGGCACGAGCAGCTGATCCTCGACACCGAGGAACCCGGGGCGCGCCTGGCGGAGAGGCTTGAAGTCCATGTCCTCCCCTCCGACTCCTAGAAGCTGGCCTGTGAGCCAAAATTTGGGCAAAAAGGCCCGTGTAAAGAAAAGTGTTTGTATGAACTGGCCCTAGTGGCCTTTTAAATATTTAATCATTTTATCGTCTACGATGCTCCGACTTTTTTTTACTTTTTCGCCTAAATCTGCTTCTTTTTGACTAAGTACGAGTGTGCGCTCCAACCTCCTTTGAGGGGAGGTGAGTTAGGATTCCTTAGCTCTGAAGCGTAGGAATCCTTAGGCTCGACCATCCCGACTCTGGGGGGTTCGAGGCGGTGCGTCGTAGTTAGCTTTCAGAAGAGTGTTTGAGGTGAAAAGAGTAAAGAAATCGTTGAGCATTTTTTCGGGGATTCTGGGGGGTTCCCCCCGGTCTAGCCCCCGGGGGGGGCTTGGCTCTGTGAAGATAGAGTCGAGCCCACCTTTTTGTGAACGAAAAACAAGAGCTGAACTTGAGAACTTTTTATTCATTCATGTATGCAAAAGAGTACATAATGCGAAAAATGTACAAGGCCTCGAGGCCTAAGAGTAGAAGCGACGTAGCTGTTCGATGTTCCATGCGTTGGTGAGGACTGCGCCCTTGCCATCCATCAGCTTGTACATCCCGGGTTTCAGCACCTCGGCAACAATGAAGGGGCCCTCCCAAGGAGGCGTGAGCTTGTGGTGCCCTCTATTGTCTTGTCGTCATCGGAGCACGAGGTCGCCGACTTGAAGGTCTCATCTGCATATTTTCTTGTCATGGTAGCGTCGCAGCTTCTATTGGTAGCGTGCAGAGCGTAGGAGCGCCATGTCTCGAATTTCCTCGAGCTGGTCGGCGGCGTTAGCTAGAGCCTCTTCGTTGGTTTGTTCGTTGTAAGCCTTGAGCCGAGGGGATCCGTACTTGAGGTCAGTGGGGAGGACGGCCTCGGACCCATAGACCAAGAAGAACGGAGTGAACCCCGTAGCTCAACTTTTGGTTGTTCGTAGGCTCCATAGAACTAACGGGAGTTCCGCCATCCATTTTTTGCCATGTTTGTCGAGGGAGTCAAAAATTCTCGGTTTCAGCCCCTGCAGGATCATCCCGTTGGCACGCTCGACCTGGCCATTGGTTTGGGGGTGGGCAACCGCCGACCTGTTCACTCGTATGTGGTGCCGGTCGCAGAAGTCCAGAAACTTTTTGCCGGTGAACTGGGTGCCATTGTCGGTGATGATGATGCCCAAATCGATGGATGATGTCGGTGAAGAACTCGACTGCCCGCTCTGAGTGGATGTTAGTGATGGGTTTGGCCTCGATCCACTTGGTAAATTTGTCAATGGCGACGAGCAAGTGCGTGTAACCCCCTGTTGTCTTTTTCAAAGGCCCCACCAGATCAAGCCCCCAGACCGCGAATGGCCACGTAAGGGGGATCATCTGGAGTGCATGAGCAGGTAGGTGTGTTTGCTTGGCGTAGAATTGACACCCCTTGCACGAGCGAACCAGATTTATGGCATCGGAGACCGCGGTTGGCCAGTAGAAGCCTCGACGGAAAGCGTTTCCGACGAGGGTCCTTGGCGCAGCGTGGTGGCCGCAAGCCCCCGAATGCATGTCTTTCAGCAACCTCCTTCCCTCCTCGACGGATAGAGCTCTCTGTCGTCTCCATAGAGGATGTACGTTTTGGCACGTCGAGCCAATCGTTTTGCCTCCGTGCGGTCTTCAGGTAACTCCCCCCGAATTAAGTACTCGAGGAAGGGAGCTCGCCAATCCGTCAGTGGGTTCGAGAGCCCGTTGGTTCCCATGACCTCGGCCCCGGTCGAGGGGGATCCGGTCACGGGAACGAGTCCGGAGGTTGGTGCGGCCCGAGCCCCTGAGTCCCATTTCATCGATGGCTCATAGAGATCCTTCGCGAAGGTGTCCGAAGGGACGGGTGCTCGAGAGGAGGCGATCTTGGCGAGCTCGTCTGCAGCCTCATTGAAGTGCCTGGGGATGTGGTTGATCTCGAGACCGTGGAATTTTTCCTCGAGTTTGCGTACCTCGTTGCAATAGGCTTCCATTTTTTCGTCGTGGCAGCCAGAGGCTTTCATTACTTGGTCGACGACGAGCTGCGAGTCCCCTCGAGCGTCGAGGCGTCGAACCCCGAGCTCGATGGCGATACGCAACCCGGTCACGAGTGCCTCGTACTCGGCCATGTTGTTGGATGTCACGAAATTGATTCGTATTATGTACCGCTTGTGCACTCCGAGGGGTGAAATGAAGAGCAGGCCCGCGCCCGCTCTGGTTTTCATGAGCGACCCATCAAAATGCATGGTCCAAAGCTCGCCTTGGATTGGTGCTGTGGGAAGTTAGGTATCGGTCCACTCGGTGACAAAGTCTGCCAACACTTGGGATTTGCTTGCTTTTCGTGGCGCGTAGGTGAGAGTCTCGCCCATGAGCTCGACCGACCACTTAGCGATTCGGCCCACTACCTCCCGGTTCTGTATGATTTCCCCGAGCGGGAAGGACGATACAACCATTACCGGGTGGCTAAGAAAGTAGTGTTGGAGTTTACGCCGTGTGAGTACGATCGCATAAAGTAGCTTTTGAATCTGGGGGTACCAGACTTTGGCGTCCGAGAGCACCTCGCTGACGAAATAGACCGGCCGTTGGACGGGGAGCGCATGCCCCTCTTCCGACCTCTCGACCACGATGACCGCACTGACCACCTGGGTGGTAGCGGCAACATAGAGGAGGAGTGGCTCGACTGGTTCATTTGGCTGGGCAGGTTTGGGTGGCACGAGCACCGGAGGGGAGGTGAGCTGGCCTTTCAGTTTCGAGAGGGCCTCCTCTGCATCTGGTGTCCATGCGAAGTGCTCGGATTTCTTAAGGAGTCGGTACAATGGTAAGGCTTTCTCTTCTAGCCGCGAGATGAAACGACTGAGTGCAGCTAGGCATCCCATGACCTTTTGTACCCCCTTTAGGTCTCGGATTGGCCCCATCCTCATAACGGCAGTGATTTTCTCGGGGTTTGCCTCGATTCCTCGCTGGGAGATGATATAACCTAACAACATCCCTCGAGGTACACCGAAAATGCATTTTTCTGGATTTAGCTTAATATTCTTGGCCCGGAGGCACTCGAATGTTATCACGAGATCCTTGACAAGGTTCTTTACTTTCCTAGTCTTGACAACGATGTCATCGACATAGGCTTCGACCGTTTCCCCTATGTGTTCCCCAAAAACATGAAGCATGCATCATTGATATGTTGCCCCGGCGTTTCGAAGGCCGAAGGGCATCGTGACATAGCAATACATGCCCACTGGGGTGATGAAAGAGGTCGCGAGCTGATCGGACTCTTTCATTTTTATTTGGTGATAACCGGAATAAGCGTCGAGAAAAGAGAGTACTTCACAACCCGCGGTGGAATCAACAATTTGATCGATTCGAGGCAAAGGAAAAGGAACTTTGGGACATGCTTTATTTAAACTAGTGTAATCTACACACATCCTCATCTTCCCATTCTTTTTCTCTACTAACACGGGATTAGATAACCACTTAGGATGATGTACCTCCTTGATGAATCCGGCCTTCTCGAGCTTGCTGACCTCCTCACGGATGATCCTGCGCTTCTCTTCGTCGAACCGGCGCAGGCGTTGCTTCACGGGTCTCGAGCCGGGACGGATCTCCAAGGCATGCTCGGCGACTTCCCTCGGTATGCCAGGCATGTCCGAAGGAATCCACGCAAACATGTCGGCGTTTGCGTGGAGAAAGTCGATGAGCACAGCTTCCTATTTATCGTCGAGCAGAATCTTCTTGGTGTCCTTGGCGGGCTCGAAGCTTCCAGCGTGTCACTTGGGCGCGGGGAGAGCGGCCTCCGTGGCCAAGCAATCGAGGGTCTTGTCTACCTCGTCAGTCTCGACCACCGCCTCCCCATGCTCGACGCACTCGACGTCGCAGGAGTATGCGTGCTCGTAAGAGGAGTCGACGGTGATGAGCCGTTCGGGCCTGGCATCTTGAGCTTGAGGTAGACGTAGTTGGGGATTGCCATGAACTGGGCGTAGCATGGTCGACCGAGGATTGCGTGGTAGGTTCCACTAAACCCGACCACGTCGAAGGTGAGGGTCTCCTTCCTGAAGTTCGAGCGTGTGCCGAAACAAATAGGAAGGTCGATCCGGCCGATGGGGAGTGTTTTCTTGCCGGGGACGATGCCGTGGAAACCCCCCACACTTGGCTTGAGCTGCGCCCTGGTGACGCCGAGCAGTGTGAGGGTATCCATGTAGATGACGTTGAGGCTGCTGCCTCCATCCATGAGCACCTTGGTGAAGCGCGTGTTCATGATGATCGGGTCGACGACGAGCGGGTAGGCGCCCGGGTTAACGACGCGATCCGGGTGGTCATCACGGTCGAACGTGATAGGTACCTCAGACCAGTCGAGGAACCTCGGAGCCATCACTCGCGTGGAGAAGGCCTCCCTGCGCTCATGCTTGCACTGTCGAGGTGTCAGCTGGGCCGTAGGGCCCCCGTAGATCATGTAGCAGTTGACGATGGGTGGAAACCCGTCGCCACCCTGGTCGCCTGCCCCGTCGTCGCCCTTGTCCTCCTTCTGTTCGCCCTTGTCCACGCCTACGCTTTTGAAGTAGCCTCGAAGCATGCGGCAGTCCTCGAGGGTATGGTTGGCCTGCCCTTGGTGATAGGGACACGATTCTTTGAGCAGCTTGTCGAAGACAGCCCCCTCGGGAGGGGGTTGTGGCTTTTTTCGTTCGGCCGCGGCGACTTCGCCGTCACCCATGGCCTCACGTTCGCCCGGTTGATTGCCTTTCTTCTTCTTGCCACTCTTCTTTTGGCCCTTGCTCGGCCCTCCTTCGTCGTCGGTGGGCGGCTTGGCCTTTCCCTTGTCTTCGTTGAAGAAGGCCCCCACAGCCTCGTCGCCGGCCGTGTAGTCGGCTACGATGTCCATGAGCTCATCAACGGTTTTTGGGCGGTTACGCCCGAGCTTCTGCACGAGCTCTTTGCACGTGGTACCCGACACGAACGCCAAGATGACGTCGTGGTCAGGGATGTGCGGTAGCTCGGTGCGCTGCTTGGAGAATCGTCGAGCGAAAACTCGGAGAGTCTCCGCAGGCTGCTGTTTGCAGTTGCGGAGGTCCCATGAGTTACTTGGGCGAATGTAGGTGCCCTTGAAGTTTCCCTCGAAGACCCGAACCAGGTCGGTCCAGTCGTGGATCTGACCGGCCGGGAGCTCCTCGAGCCAACGACGCGCGGTGTCGGAGAGAAACAGAGGGAGTTGCCGTATAATAGCCCTGTCCTTCCTGGCACCCCCCCCCCCCAACTGGCAGGCTAGTTGGAAGTCTACCAGCCAGAGCTCGGGTTTGGTCTCGCGTTGTACTTGGTGAGGCTTGTGGGAGGTCGGAAGGGGTTGGGCAATGGCGTGCTACGAATGGCCTTGCTAAAGATGCGGGGACCCGGCGGCTCGGGGGAATGTCGATCTTCATCGCTGTCGTAACATCCCCCTCGATGGGCCTTGTAGCCACGCTCCTCTGCGCCCCCCGTTTTTGCGCCGTCGGTTGTCGTTGATGTCGTGACGTGCGTCTTGGGGTTCGCGATTGTCGACGAGTCGGTCGCGGACCGGAGGTCGACCGCCTCGTCGAGGTGCCTCCTGGTGCACGGAGCCCTCCCGTTCGTGACGTGGTGGCTCGACCGGCAGCTCCGAGGCCGCCCCGCGTCGCCTTGAGGCCGAGCTCTCAGCTTGCTGGGCCGCCGCGGTCTGAAGCAACCCCTGGACCTCATCGCGTATCCGCTGTGCTTGTGGATTCGAGGGAGCGGGCATGTCTCGCAACAGCATGGCTACCGCGAGGACGTTCTGGCTCGCACGGGGGAAGTGCGCGTGGGCTTCGGGCGCCCCGTCATCGACGATGCACTGGAAGACGCTCCGCGCCCTGCCTCGGGCGCCGGTAGCCCGAGGGTGGGGGGCTGGTCCCGCTTGACGGCGCGTTTGAGGATCTCCAGGTTTGCGCGGTCGGCCTCCATCCTTGCCTCGATTTCCCGGAGCTGGGCCAACTGTGCGGCTCGAGCATCGTCGTCGGGCCGCGCATCGGCGAGGTTCCGGGGCGGCTCCTCTCGGGGTGGCTCGACGGCGGCGGCTCCTGCCGCGGCCGCTCCCGCCGGTCGATTGGTCGGAGCAGCCGCGGGGTTCCCCTCGTTCGTGCTCATCGAGGTTTCACCCTCGATGTGGAAGCATTCCCGAGCGTGGTCGTAACAGCCCGAGTCGGAGTCATCAAAGCCGTGGTCGCCGTAGGACGGGGTCCATGGCCTCCCCGTACCTTCTTCTTCGATCCAGCGGCGCATGTCACCAACCGTGGTGCCGTGCCGCGGGCCCGGCGCTCTGTCGAAGCCGAGGTTTACGGATGCCGGCCACACCGCCTCCAGGTTCATGGTAGCACGCAAGAGGGGGTCCGGCTCCTCCTCCGGCACTCCCATGCTAGTGCGTATCCCATCGGCGGACGTGGCGGCAGCATTGGTAAGCCCGAATGGGAGTCGGTGTCGCGCCCGGTAGATCCCATGCGGCAACGGGTTCGGCCGTTCAAACGGCCGAGGGTCCGTGACGGGTCCCCCGAGCGTTCGCATCGCGAAGGTGAAGCCAGGGTTCACACCGGGCACCGCACCCCCGCGCGTCGCGTCCCGTCACGCGCCTGATCTCCCAGACGCCGGGGGTGTAGCGGTATCTGCAGGAAACAGCGTGTAGGCTGCGGGTCCGCGCACTTGCGCGGGCTGACGGCGGTGATGGCGCCGGTCGCGCCTTCGCCGGGGCGGTGAACCGTGGTGGCACGCGCGGCGCGTGACACCACCAGAGCGGGGGGAGAGGTACAGCCCCCACTCGGGTCACCAACCGAGAGTAGAGCCATGTCGTAGCCCGTGCCAAGCGACACGAACTCCAAACTCCCGAACCAAATCACCGTGGCGGGAGGAAGCGAGGAAGTGGGAGTGGCCATCCGGAAAAAAGGTGGGAAATTCGTGCGTAACACGTAGGCCCCTACCTAGCGCGCCAACTGTCGGTGTTTCGTACCCCGGGGGTGCTAACACCAACGAGTGAATTTATTTGTGTGCGTGCTCCCTAATCCGGATGGTGAGGGAGTGTGTATTGCCTTACGTCCAGCGGGGGAGGGAGTGTGTATTGCCTTGCACCGAAGTGCTTGTACAGGGGCGATTACAAGCATGTCCTGAGACTTAGTGGTTTGCTGGTGTGTGCGAGTGTGTTGTGTGTTTCAGTTACCCCTACACTACGCCCGGTCGTCCCCTTTTATAGGCGAAGGGGAGGCCCGGGGTTACACTATTTACTAGGGCGATCGTGATGATGACGTCGAGGTGTGGACATCACGCTGAGTCGTTGAGACTGTAGACGCCTCCTATTGTCCAGTTCGAGCCTGTGGATCCCTGCTTCAGTCCGGTCCGAGCCTGTAGCGACGTGGGTGATGATGACTTGCTCGTCCTTCCTGACGTGGGGTGGCGTAGTCGGGGCGTGGGCGATGATGGTCCGCCTGGGAAGTCCGTTGTATGGTCGTCAAGGCGGGATGGACGGGGCGCCGCGTGCCCCATGCCCAGGTCTTGTCCACCCTCACTCCTCGAGCGGTTTAGAGGCTGCTTCGAGGGGTGGATGGCTCGAGCGATGGGACTGAGCAGCGGGTTCGGTGGTACGGAGAGTTGACGATCGTGTTCCGAGGGGTGCTGCACGTGGCACAGTATGCGGCGTGGTGTAACAGTGGCGCCTGCCACGCCCGAATCCCGGGTATGGGCGGTAAAATAGTGAGAAGCGACTGGTGTACTTCTCACTATTTCATCCGCTGTAGCCACGGGGTTAGGCGGGGTAGGTGTACTTTTTACTGCTATCACACCCTGTAGCCACGCGGGGCGTCTCGGGAGTGTGGTCTTGTGAGGTCCGCTCGAGCCCTCGCTCGCTCGAGGGGTTTCTGTCACCGTCTCGAGCGGTCGTTCGCTCGAGGGGTTTCCGTCTTCTTCTCGAGTGGTCGGGCGTCTGTACCTCGAGATGATGGGTCCACATGTTAGGTCATGGGCCCGTTCATGGGCTGACCCTGCGTGGCTCGAGAGAGTGTACCGGGCTGTCTTTTGGCTGACTTGGGATTAGGGGTCTTGTTTGCCTCTAATCCCCTAGATTTGAGACCCCCTAATCTAGGTACCCGACAATACTAACAACCATTTCAAATTCCCTGCCTTATATAAGTCATCCTCTAGGAAAAGAAGGGTGTCATCAGCATATTGAAGGCTGATGATCCCTCCTTCTCTTACCTCTGGTAGTAGACCAGAAATCATCCCCATAGTGGCTGCTTTCATAAGCATCTTTGTGAAAATATCAGCCACTAAATTAAACAAAGAAGGGGACAAGGGGTCCCCCGCCTCAACCCTTTACCTAGTCTAAAGTAGCTGCTATTTTCATTGTTTATCCTAATACACAAGGAACCACCCCTTGCCACTTTCCTAATCCAGCCAATCCACTTACTACCAAAGCCCCTAGAGGTCAAGCATTTCCTCAAGGAACTCCCAACTCACCCCGTCATAAGCCTTCTCGTAGTCAAGCTTAAGCAAGACCCCCTTATCATGTTTTCTATGCACCTCATGAATAATTTCATGAGCCGCCACCACACTCTCCAGATATACCGCCTTTTATAAAGGCTGACCGGTTCGACTCTACTAGTCTCGTTAGCCACATTAATTAACCTATTATTCAGCATTTTGGCAAATATTTTGAAGCTACGCTTAAGGAGACTATTAGGCCTAAACTTCTTAAGAGTCTTTGCTTCAGTTCCTTAGGTATTAGAGTTATCATCCCATAGTTCATCCTTTCCAGGCTTAAGTCACCCTTTTCATAACCGTTGACTAAGGCCAACAAGTCCTTCTTAATAAGCTCCCGTAAAGTCGATAAAATAGGAAAGGCAGGCCATCCGGGCCAGGGCACCCTCGCATATGATCCAAAGACCGCCTCCATCACCTCTTCCTCGAGTGAAAGGAGCTTCTAAGAAATCATTTTCATTTTTGGTCACATTTTCCTCTTCATTCCAAAAGTCCTTCCCTAGCTCCACTCCACTCTTTTCTTCATGCCCAAACAGGTCTTTATAAAACTCTACTGCATGCTTAAGCATGTCCTCATTCTCTTCCACCCGACCATTACTTGTTTCCAATCCCAGGATCCTTTTTTTCCTAGTTCTTTGGTTAGCCACCGCTTGGAAATAAGCTGTGTTTCAATCACCTTCCTGTATAGTCCTATCTCGAGCCCTTTGTTTCGCCTTAATCTCCTCCAGCCTCCAGATGGCTTCTAGCTCCTTTTGAATTACTTTCATTCTCTCTTTGTCCTCTTCCAACAGGACTTGTTCTTCTTGTGAGCATGTCAAACTCCCTCAGCAGTTCCTGTTTTTGTTTCCTAATGCTAGCATTAATGTTAGCAGCCCAACCTCTAATTTTCTTCCTAAATAGCCTAGCTTTAAACTACCAGATATCTAAAGGTTCTTCAAAGGCACACTCGGTATTCCAAATTCTATATACCATCTCTTTGAAGTCGGGTTGCTCAAGCCACCACTTCTCAAATCTAAAGATCTTAGGCTTCTTAGGAATATTAATACCCAGATTTAAGATCAAAGGAACATGATCACTAACCCCTCTAGCTTTAGTAGAAACATAAGCCAAAGGGAATTCTCCTCAAAGTCAACAAGTCTGAGAAGACTTTGTCCAGGGCTGCCATAATTGGCACTTCCGGTTATTAGTCCAGGTATAAGACCTAGAAGAATTTTTTAACTCTAGCAGACCCCATTTGTTAATCACATTGTTCAGCCCATCAGCCCATCTTTGGTTAATATTACCATGACTTCTCTCATCGCAGCTAAGGTTATATTAAAATCCCCACCCAACACCGTTGGTCCTTCCCGATCGGCTAGGATATCATCTAACTCTTTTAAAAAGTCTTCCTTACCCTCTTCATAAGCTGAACCATACACCACAATGAGTCTCCACATCATGTTATCATGAATGTTCTTCAGATATTAGAAGTAGTAAATTTGCCAATTTTACAGGGACATAGAATCAAACTTATCTTTGTTAAAACCTAGTAAAATACCACCCGGCACTACCGGGCCGGCGTACAGCTTCCACTCAAAGTCTTTGTGAATACAACTCAAAAAGGAGTCCTCAAAGGTTTCCTTTTTAGATTCTTGAAAACCAACAAAGTCTAACTTATTCTCCATGACAAAGTCATGTACACATTGCAGTCTACCTTCCTTGTTAAGCCCTCTTACATTCCAAAAAGCACCTAACATTAACAACTATTTATGTTTGTGTGTCCCTGGTCTTCAAAGACCACCTCTCCCCTAGACTGGTCAACCAGCCTTTCATCATTATCTCTAGACAAACCCTCATCAACACCTCAAGGTGTGAATTCAGTAACTATCCTATCAATATTCAGATCAGCAGGCAGGTTAACCTCAGGGTTCCTTTCCTGAAACTTAACATGATTATCAAGTTCTTTGCTTTTTAGGTTATCAATAACCTTATTAACACAAGCAGCATTAATGCCCAAAGAAATATTCACACAAGCAAAGCTTTAAGAGATAAACTAGAATTGCTTTGAAAAGCAAAGGATTTTTGTGATTTACCTATCTCCGGATCTCTCGATTTTAGCCGCTTCTGAGCTTTTTGCATCACGGTTCCCATCTTCCTTGTTCCTTCTTGGTCTAGGAACCCTTTCCACAGGGCCCCACTTAGACTTTCTTTTCTGCATCTTCTTGTGCACAGCCTCTTCCACACTATCAGTCAGTGTGTTTGGAACACCCTGCACCACCCCCAACTCTTCCAGAGAAACACTGTCAGGCACCTTGTCATCTTCAAAGTCAACCAACAGGTCATAATCCTCATCAGATCCTTCTAGTTCCATTCTTTGCAATAGTTGAGAGCATTCTTCAGAATCCCCATCCATGGCAGCCCTCCTGAAATCCTCCCATCTTGACTGCTGTTCTTCATCATTGATCAGACTCAAAAACTTCTGTCCCACCAGCTTGCAGTCAGAGTTCAGTTTGGAGACTGGTTCTGGGGTCACAAAGCCTTCCATAGCTGTAACCTTCATAGCTTTAGTATCTCCACTCACCCAGCCAACTTTCTTTCTCTCCTCCATATCTTTTTTCTTGCTGTTAATAGCCACCCAATCCACACTCTTTACAGCCTCAGGAGTTAACCCCCCCCCATTCACATTATCACCCATATGTATTAACCCCATAATATTTTTGGAACAGGCAGGATTCAGATCCACCCTGGCCTCTCCAATTGTCTTTCTAGGACTAATGTCACCCATTGCCCACAGAATCTGTTGTTCCTGAGTCATTCCATCACCTTCTTCCCCGATATCCTTTCCTTTTAGCTTAGCATCTTTTCCTTCCAACTCCATAACCATCATACAATTTACATCAACCATCATTTTCTTTATGAGACTAGATTGATCCATAGCCATCATAGCTAACTACTTAGCAGACCCAAAAGCATCACCAGAGCTTGTAAGTTTTTCCTTGTTTTTTGCTGAGTCCTTTCCAGTTGCTCTATTGCCTTCCTTGCTGCTTTCAGCATCTTCTTCATTCTGCTTTTCTTGCTTGTCATCACCACCTCCATCATTCCCATCATCTCCACCACCACTAGTGCCTTTACCATTCACATCAGCTACACCCTCCTTGTGTACTTCAATGTCAATCACATATAGCTTCACACCAATTTCAAACAGCCTTGCTTTGGGTATTTTCTTGCTATCTCTGCAAGCCACTTTGACCTTCACCACCTCATAGAATGTCTTGAAGAACTCTGCCCAATCAACATCCATTAGTATCCCAAATGTAGAGACAACTTGAGCAAAGATATTCCAATGGCAGAATCTAGGAGGTATGTTCCAAAGCTCCACCTGACTTCCACCAACTCACCGTGAGGCTCTACACCTTTCCAGGCTCTAGATCACCTTTCCACTCTTTAAGTTGTAGATGTCTTGCTAGTTCTTGTTCCAACTCGCTTTAGTAACTCCGGCCGTCTTGATCTTGACGATACCACAATTGGTTAGATTCAACCACTTGGTATCTTTCTCATCGTGGGAATCCACATGATAGAACCCAAGACCCCGACCGAGCTACCCATGAAACTAGCAACTGAGTGATCAGCTTTCCACTACGGACAGATATCCATATGATGACCCGGTACTTGGCAGAAGAAACAGAGCTTAGGCCTACTGCAATTCCCCACAAAATGCCCCGGTTCTCCGCAGTTGAAGCAAATCAAATTCCTGTTTCTAGGGTCAATGGCAAAGCCCTGAGCAGTCAGATTACCTTGCCCTGTAGCCATCTGCTGATTCTTCTGTTGTGGTTGTGGGCGAAATTGCTGCAGAGGCTATTGCTGGCAGCCTTGAGGTTGTTGCGGTTGAGGTTGGCGTGGAGGAGGTTGGGGACGAGGCACTCCCTGCCTATCCCTCTGGTCGACCCTTGGGGCGGGTGGACCTCTTGGAGGCGGCGGCGGCGGCGGCGGTGGTTGACGACCTTGGCGCGGTGGCCGGCGCCGCTCCTCTGGTTGCCAAACCCAATGTCCCTCCGCCATCTTCGTCTTCAGCACGTCGGCGTTGGTGGCTTTCTTGTCTCCACTCCTCCACAGATCCCGCGCGTAGTTGAGCTTGACGGGGATCTTGTCCAGTGGATTAGATCTGAGGATTGGGTGTATATCCGCCGCCGTGACCTGCTTCTTCTCCACCAGATCCCGGCGGATCCAGCAGAGTGACGACGCAGCCCCGGCGGCTGGAGACCTTGGTTTAGGGTTGGAACGGTGCGGTGGGGAATCAATCGCCCAAAGTTCGCCAAAGAATTCGGTCACCACCTCGTCCTCCTGGAGAATTAGATCTAGGCCCCCCTCCCAATTCGTCCTCCCACTGCCATGCGGGGCAGGGGGGTTCGCCCTCAGACGTGTGGCCCCCGCCTCAGGGCCGGGGCTCGAATCGATCCAGGGGGAGAACGGCCATGGCAAGTCAGGATCAAACCCTGGTCGCTCTCCCGTGGCAGACGTGTCGACCGAGGAAGACGACATCTTCTCCCTTCTCTTTAATTTGTTCCATAGTTCTCTCTTTTAATACAAGCACTATTTTGGCTAATAACTCTTCCTTGAGCAACTATATCAATTCTAATTTCTTATTTGCGGTAGAAAATATCCTTTCAGGTGCTTATGTTACTTCTGCATCCATTCCATTTTTAATTCTAGACTATATCATCTTGCCTTTGACCCCAAATTATATAAAAACTATGTATCAAATCAACTATTATTTTTTCTAGCTAACCATGTGAAGTGTGCCAAAGTATAAACTTCTGGGCTATTTATGTATCCAATCAACTATTATTCTGTTTAGCTTTCACGGTCTTTCATGTACTAATTTCTAAATTTAAATAGTCTATTCTATTCTGACAAGACGCAGGAAATCCCTCAAAATATAATTCTTTTGAAATTCGAGTTACAATATTCAAGGTACTGTTCAAATTTGATGTTCACCACTCACAATGTGTGGCGGTATTAAAAATATATACTAACTTCCAGTGCGTACGTCTACAACAATGTAGGAGTCGGATATGCTAGGATCAGATATGGTACACACAGCGCCCTAGTACAGCTAAAAACATTATATATGTATATACACATAATACACACGCAGAGAGAATGGATATTCACGTACCGCGCCATGCATATGCGTTTGCTTGGTAGAACCAATGCGACCCAGCGCTTTCATATTGATAGCTCCAAACCCAATTCCAAGCGAAGCTTCTTTGAAACGTCCCCAAACGCATAGTTCCGTACCCCAGAGCATCGCGAGTTGGTGACATCTTCATTGCTTTGGCTGCCATCCTGAGTTCTAGATCTAGATTTTAGTGGTTGCCAGACAGATTAGCTTCTTTCTGTTGGGAATTATAGTGTTTACCGGACAGTGTTTGTTAGCTTCTTTCTGTTTGGGTTTGCTAATCACTCGTATTTTCTATATATTTTAGCTATGGCGGTCACCAAAGCTAGCCAGATAGCTGGCTCCGCCCATGATTATCTTGACGAGCCAACTTCTGGCATCCTCAATTCTATATTAAAGTTTCTTTTTTTTAGTGAGCCATAATTATGCATGCAATAAAGTTTCAAGAGTGCCTCGCACTCCTTCACATAAACAACAGATTATGGATTAAAATTTTAGAATTTTTCCTCTTCAACACATACGAACAAAATCCTGCTTAATATCACCTATCATGTTACTATTCATCCATTCATTACCCATTATGTTCCTTGAAACATGCTCAAACGCACTGGTACCCAAGGCATGTGGAGATGGCGACTGCCGTGGTCAGTCGGTTTGGCATTGACTTGTCCCGGGCGGACACAACGTTCCAGTGATTGCCACTACTATTGAAATCATTAACTGCAGTGGGCTCTTTGGGTTTACAGCAGCAGCAAACACGTCCGCTGCAGTGGATTGCTCATGTTAAATCGTAACTCCACCGGAGCGGGCACGTAAGGAAGCCGGCCACGGTAAATCATTAGGAAGAAACAAAAAAAGAAAAAACCCACATGGGCTTGGATCTAGGCTGCCCTAGCCCGGATCCTGCCACCGCCATCGATCTAACGCCGCACCGCTGGACAGATCTTCCACGCCTGGATCCGCCCACTAGAGAAGTGGAAGGACGCGCTCTGGCCTCCCCGGCCACGCCACCACCAGGGACTCCGCCCAGGCCGCCCTCGCTTGGATCAGCCCGGTAGAGAAAAAGAAGGAGGCGCTCGTGGTAGATCCGGCGCCACCGCTCGACGTGGAGGCCTGCGCCATCGTGGATTAGCATGTCGTTGTGCATCTGCACCACCGGAGGTCCCTCACAACATCGTGGAGGTCCACCGCCGAAAGGAGGCCCGCGCGAGCCGAGCCGGTGTCGGAGGAAGAGAGCCCAGATCCGCCATGTGCCCTTCGTGCCACCCTCCACGCCCGATCCGAGCTTGGTGGTGGGAAGGAGTATATGGAGGGGACACCACCGGATAGGGAGGGGTTGCCGCCACCGGTGGAGGTTGGCCGGAGTGGAGTGACGGGGAAGAGAGAGGCTATATTGGAATGAAGAGGGAGAGAGGCCGAGTGAATCTGCGATACAGGGGAGTGCAACACGTGACTTCGCAACTTCACGAGTCGCGACAGCGCGGAGGTGGAGCATGTGTGTTCAGTGAGAGCAGAAGTGAAACCCTAAATCCATGTACTTATACGTGACATCGAAAATTGGGCCTTCATGGGCTCCCCTGTCGGACCTTGATTTACGGTTGCGGGCTTTTAAAGTTGCCCGCCATGGTAAATCGATTTACCGTGGCGGGAAAAACATCCCGCCACGATAAATGAAAAGTGCCCACCGCGGTAGATTGAGGGATTTAACGTGGCAAGCAAAAATTATGCCCGTCATAGAAGCTTAAAGTGCAACGTTGCGGTAATTCATTTTTGTAGTAGTGTGCCGGGCAAAGATTAGCTAGCTTCTTTCTATTTTATGTTGAGAGCAGATTAGCTTTTTTGAGCAAGACAGGAGATTAGCTTCTTTTTGTTCGGTTTGCTAATTGCCAGCACGGCCACCAGATACCCTAGATACATTCTAATCCCTCGCTCCGTCCTTCTCGCTATCGAGGAGTCAACCAATTCAAACTTCCACCGAATATATGTAAAAAAGTACTAACATTTTTTATACAAATAACTATGATTATATTAGTAATATATTTTATAATAAATTTATTTGGAGACATGAATACTAATGCTATCCACTATAACATTGGTCAAAATTGCACAAATTTGACTCGCATGGAACCCATAATTGTATTTTTTTTGTGGACGAGGGAGTAGCATTTATCTATTTTCCTATCACATCTTGTGAGAATTAGGGCATCTTTTGGTTCCAGGAACTAAAGACTATGGACTAAAAGGGACTAGAGACTACGGACTAATACATTGTTTGGTTGTAGGGACTAAAAGTGACTCAAACCATTGCAAAGACCAAACTGCCCCTGACTTCAGCCCCTAGAGTGGTACTCTGCCTTTCACCGTGCTGCTCGCCGCCCGCCATCCCGCACACACCGGCCCGAGCCCCTAGGTTTCACTACGCCTGAGAAGGAGACGGGCATGGTGTCCAGAGGAGAGCTAGGCGATTGTGGGTAGTGCCAGCGTCGGCTCGCTGTGGGGGGCACCTTCGGAGCCACCGTTCATGGCTGCCTCGCCAGATCTTGGACCGCTCGCTCGCCGCCGGTGAAGAGCAGCACCATGAGGTCGCCGTAGAGGGGCCACCGCCGGAGCCTAGCCTCTTCCACGATCCCGTCCTTGGACAAGACGGCGGCCAGGGCCTCCACCACCATATTGACGCTATCGCGCTTCTCCTTCTCCGTGCCATCCACCGTCAGGTAGGAGACATGCCCCGCGGCCATGGTGGCCAGGACCCTCATGGAGTCGACATGCGTGGCGGCACCTGCCCCGCCCTTGACAAAGGAGAGGAGCGCCGGCAACACGGAGACGAGGTCGGCGGACACGACGGATGCCTGCTTCCCTTTCTCCGTCGTGATCTTGGCCACCAGCGAGCTCACGGACTTCTCCACGGCCTCGGGCTCCCCACCGCATCCGCGGCGGCGAGCTGCAACAGCACCTCCTCCGGCGTCGGCAGTGCCGTGATCTTCATGAGTGGTTCCGGCGGCCGGTTCCTACGCATCGCCTACTACCCGGCGATGGCCGCCGCGTCCATGGCAGGCTTGCTAGCAAAGGTACGAGAAAAGGCCGTGAGAGGAAGGGAGGGGTATGTGCTATAAAGGGGATCAATTAGTCCCAATTAGCATATCTCTTGAGGGACTAGTGGACTAGAGACTAATAGTCTGTCTTCTAGTCCTACTGTTTGGTAATTTTGGGACTAATAGGACTAGTTATTTGTCTCTAGTCCCTAGTCCCTAGGAACCAAACACGGCCTTAACATGGCCTTCAGTCATTAAGAAACTAAAGTTGTATATTTGAGTGAAAGTATACTTTAATTTTATGGAGCGAACTACAGCCTGCATATGCAGGATTAACCCCATCGGACTGCACACCTAAATAAGGAAAGTGGAAACCGCCCCGCCTGTGCGTGTCCGACCGTGCGAGCGCGCGCTCTGTCCGCGCGCATGACCCCACCACTCGCGCCTTTTCTTCCTGCCCGACGCCGCCGCTCGCGGCTTCTTTTCCACGCCGCCGCACGCGGCTTCTCCCCGACGCAGCCGGCGCTGCCCAGATCTGGGATCACAGAAACAGGTAGGTTCTTCCTCCTCAATCTATCAACAACAACACAATCTAGATTGTTTTTCCCCATCTTAACCACTGCCAAATTGCATCTCATACACAGATTGGAAATTACAGTACCCAATATCACAGATAGGATTGGAAATTACATTAGCCTCATACACAGATCGAAATCAGCCAATCAAAGCAAGGTACCCCATGGTTTTTCCCTTACTGCTTTCCCTCCATCACATCGGATGGGTACTTCAACACTTTCAGTAGTCCAGAAGTAATAAATAGGCTAGGTTCTACTATACATTCATCATGTATTGCAAGATATACTAGGTTTTAGGAACAGATTGCTAGAAATTTACTAGCTATTCACAGATTTTTACATGTCTTTGTACCAATTGGTAAGCTGTAGCACCTGGTTTTCCAAAGAAGACCAAGCACTAGCTATATGTGTGCCCAGGATATCCACACGACACATATAGAGACAAAATGGTAAATATCAGAAGCAATGCTTTATTATAAAGGAACATATTTACAATAAAACTTACATATATATCGAGTACAACGGACATTATTCCTAATCCTAGACTTCGGGTCGCCATACTCCACGGGGACGGTTGATCGGGGAGCACTCCGCCTAGTACTTGCATAACTCCTTTGGAAAACCGACCACGCTTCCGCTACGCCACTTTGATCCACCATCTCGGTACCCATCCGGGATTTTTATTGGTGACAACAACAAGCGTCGGCTCACCATGCTCGGCAAGTATAACATGAGGGGATGCAAGGCTCAAAAGGCTAGACACGGTTATACTTTGCGGTAAGCATTTTTAGTTGGCCATATTTTATTTATTAAGCCTATATTGCTAGGTTATGCTTAGGGCTCCTCCCAAGTTAAAGTAATTAATTATCATCAAGATTTACCATCTCCCAAACCATCCATAGAACCATCTATCTCGAAAAGGATCCGGAGCCGCTCGTGTCCGTGAGCACGGCCGATATATCGCTTTGATCAAACTCGCGCGAGAGGTGTACACTTTCACCTTGAGTCGTGATTCCCCTTTGCCCGAGGTAGCTAATCTCTTGACTCACTTCCAAGGTAAGTCGGCGGGGTCTCACTACGAAGCCTTTCACTAATTACCCTAACCGGTTAGTAGCCGCGAGGTTTCGGCGTCTAGGCGAATGGAGGCCCCCTTCAAGACTGGCACACCTTGACCGCAGCCCAAAGACACATCTTGACAGGGCAAGAAGCCATTCTGCAACCTAGTCCCCCCTCTTGCGCCGAATGAATTCGGTAACTACTAACAAGCTAGAGAAAACTAGCTATACGACTAAGATCGTGCCCACTTTGATTCTCAAGGCCGTACGGATGTCCCGGGTTGTCGCTTTAAGATTAAGTCCTTACGGAGGGCGACTAGAGCACCCAACAAGGCCCAATGCTCTAGCCCCCGCTGACCATGCTGCTCAAAAGCACCATCTTAACCGTTGATTCCATAAGCCATTAATCAAGATTAACATTATTATATTTGGTGAAAGCAAGGCTAAGCAAAACTAACCATATGCATAAACCCAAGGTAAACAAGGAACATGGCATACAAGTTCTAGGTAAAGTCCTTAGCATCATATTAGACACATGCATATGAATGTGATTATAAGGTTATTAGGTAATCAAGGAAACTCATGTTACACTTGCCTTTGATAGGGATGTCATCCAACTTTCCAATCTTCCTGGATCACCCTCGCATAGCTCCTTCTAACTATAGCAAACAACTGGCACAAGCATCTGAAGACAAACCTAAAAACAATACACCAAGCATTACAAAAACAAGCTATAAAGATTCCTAACGTATGAGTCTATCGCGTGAGCGCAAAAACACCTAAAATGGGTTTTGGTGAGCTTTTGAAGTTTTAGGGGTTAAATCATAAAATTTATAGTTTTAAATAACTAAATATTTGGAATAATAAACATGAAGCAACAAGGAATTATATGATGGGATATCAAGTGCTAGCAACAAGGATGACATCGATGGTGGAGAATGGAAAGAATGAGCTAGATGGGTATTTATATGAATATTGGAATTATATCTTGGAAGAAAAGGTGCTCTGAACTTGCCCGAGGCTAGCACCCTGGTGGCCTTGGTTTTATGAAGCAAATCATGCATGGACGACGTAAGGATTGCCATGGGATCTTCTTAATAAATAGTGGATTATCAATGGAGCTCGGCTAGATATATTTTTGTGCTAGATGAATATATGTATAGAATGTGAGAACGGTTGGAGAGCTAGATAACAAGGAACGGTTGAACTACGATGTACAGAGTACGTGGCTAAGTTATGAATAGCTAGACAGATCGATGATTCTCACCATGCCGGTGGTCGACAGTTCGAGCAAGCCATAATGACATAGAGATGCTGGTGTATGAAAAGACCATGAGTTAGATTGCCTAAGTGATATTTATAGGAATACCGGAGTTATATTTATGAAGTAGAAGAATATGTGTATATATGAATCAACACGACGAAATGACATCATCAAGGATGATTGCTGCTGAACGTGGCTGGTTTACTACTAGCTTGTGTATACGTAGGTATATATGCATGAACCAGAAAAGCTTTAACGAGCTGTACAGCAAGACAGAGATCTTCTCACCGATGAGTGATGGTTGACAACAGCAGGTAAGCCAAAGGTTTGTGAGCCACGATGAAGAAGACGTGCAGCTCGATAACGACGAGAAGGCCACCACCAACCGTAGCTGCATTCGGGATGACGACTTTGCAGAGAGCCGTCGAGAAGAAGATGACTCGGCGCACGGCAGCGTTGCAGCGCGAGGGTAGGAGGTGCCTGGCGATGAAGGGCAGACCGGCAACGGTGAGGTCGAGGACTACGGCGAGTACGGATTGGCCTCCTTGCGGCGCTGATGCGATCCATGAAGCAGTGCGTCGGTTGCGGAGAGAGTGGCCGTGGTGTTCACCGATAAGGAGGGAAAGCAGTGCTCTCATCAATGAGATCGATGGCAGCGGCTCGAGCTGTAGCTTGCGGTGGTGCTGTGCAGTGCAGGAGATCGAAGGGGCGAGGAGCAGCTTGCTGGGTGGATGAGGGTGTTCTGCCATTTGCTTGTCCATATATAGAACCGAAGAGGGAGTCAAGGGGCCGGGCGGTGGAGCTATTGCTGCAGAAGAGCAGGAGGCGGCTGGTGGAGAGATGAAGAAATGATGCCTGGCAAAGAACGTAGGTGATCTCCTTATTATATAGGCACGGGCAAGGTAGCTGAGGGGTTGTTCAGGCGGTGGCACTGAAGGCTTGTTACTGCAGTTAGCAATCGCTGCTCTGGTGGTGAAATAAACATTGCGGCTTTGAATTATGACCACTGAAGATGACGCTAGTAACTGACGATGGATATTGATAGCAAGGAGATAGTGGTAACTGGTTGTACTTGAACAGGCGCCGGTGAATTGTTACATGTATGCATGAGCAGGGACATGGCGCTTGGGAAGGATGAAAACCTGAACTGGCCACGCATGCTTGATATACTCTAGATGGCTTGGTCGGTAGCTAGCTTGAAGGATTTGTGTCATCTCACGTGCACAAGAAAATGGCCAGAAGAAAGGAAATGTTGAAATTATTAATGGCAAGGTGAAACGTCCAAAGTGCTCACGTGAGAAGAATTAAGTAATATACATAAAGGAAATATATGTATATGTGACAAAAAGGGAGAGGAAATGGGTTTTGCAATAAACACGATGGCTATTTGTTCAAGGATAATTATGATACGTGGAGACAACATTAGATGGGTAGATATTAGAATGAGGATATATCTGACTTGAGATAAAAATAAACAAACTTTTATTAAACAAAACTCATATTTTATTTTGGAAATAGAATAAAACCTTTCCGTAGCTTGACCTCGATTTTCATAAATCATTTTCCATACAATAAATTGATGCTCTCGACATGAATGCAACAAACATATTAAATTAAATTCCAAATAGTTAAGAAAATCATATTTTCACTATTTAAATTTTGAATAACATAATTAAATCTTGGCAAATTTTACTAAATTCATAAATGTATTTATTTTATTTAATGTTTTCTACGCACAACCCAAAATGGAAATTTTCGGGTGTGACAAACTACCCCTTAGCGAATCTCGTCCCGAGATTCGGAGAAGGCACTCATTACAAAGAACCAAATCAAACATGGACAAGTATAACAAAACAACCAACCATATAAGAACACACTAACATGATATTGTCCTTAATCGAGAACACACTAGCACTTACCTTAGCATCGTTGCTATCGTAAAAGCGCTCAAGGTAAAATCTTCCTATAAAAGGCTTAGGTTATGGAGTTGAAACTCTTCACGCCAATGGTGATGCTCCTTGTTGATGATGAATCTTCAACTCCATAGGCATATTCATTGATCTTGGAGAAATGAGGGGTTTCCGGTAAAAATATATTTTTATTTTTTGCAACATATCAAGGTGGAGAAAGACAAGAAATTTTTTTTTAGCAAAATAAGTTTGTAAACCGGCCATTTCTAACTAGGCTGAGCGTCCCTACTGATCAACACGCTCGATACCACTTTGTAGCACCCGGTTTTCCAAAGAAGACCAAGCACTAGCTATATGTGTGCCCAGGATATCCACACGACACATATAGAGACAAAATGGTAAATATCAGAAGCAATGCTTTATTATAAAGGAACATATTTACAATAAAACTTACATATATATCAGAGTACAACGGACATTATTCCTAATCCTAGACTTCGGGTCGCCATACTCCACAGGGACGGTTGACTGGGGAGCACTCCGCCTAGTACTCGCATAACTCCTTTGGAAAAACCGACCACGCTTCCGCTACGCCACTTTGATCCACCATCCGGTACCCATCCGGGATTTTTATTGGTGACAACAACAAGCGTCGGCTCACCATGCTCGGCAAGTATAACATGAGGGGATGCAAGGCTCAAAAGGCTAGACACGGTTATACTGCGGTAAGCATTTTTAGTTGGCCATATTTTATTTATTATTGTTACTTGTCTTCAGGGACTCCTGATTCTTGAAGCACTTCTTGCAAAACTTGGGTGCACCCATCGTGGTACCCGAGGTAGAACGACATGGTCTTGAAGGTTGTTATTTGCGTAAGGGGCCAAGAATATGGTCAGCAAGTCCGATTTAAGAGGAAAGCCATGCACAAAATGGTGCAAGGTCGGCAATATAACCGAAAGAAGGGCTGAATCAACCTATTCTATCGTCCAATCTGAGGGTCTCGTCCTAGGGTCAAGCATGGAGCCGATACCAATGAAACATCCTCAATTTTCCACGAAGGGAAAATCTCACAGAATGATATACAACAGTCGATAATCAATTCCATACATCGAATTATAAATCTAAAGGGTACAAGTAGAGGGGTTTACAATAATAATTACAACGCCACAAGGCGTAACAAAGTATATCTAGCATCCAACAGCTTGAGAAGGCGGAAGTAACGCGGAAGCAACTTCAAACTCCAACTTGAGCGCAGCACGAGACCTTCTAATCCGTTTGACATCACCGAGAAGCGGGAAAATCTGCACACCGCCGGATGTGTGCGGGCCATGGTCGGACCGAATGAGCTTTAGTGGAAAAGAGAAATAAAGGGATCTCGCGATCCTATAATTTGGCGTGGTTTGCATCCTAGCGCATGCGAAGTAGCGATAAATAGTAGCAATAATAATAATATAGTCAAGTTTAACACATTCCCATTCCCACACACATCCATCCATCCATCCATCATCACATCCATCCCAAAACCATCATCTCACCTCCATCACCACATCTCACACTCATGTCGGCGAGACCAACTCCCTCTCGGTCCGTCTCGGCGGCCCCGCAGCCCCATCCCGGCTCGCGACCGGAATGCTCGGGGAAGGTAGAACACTCCTCTCCTATCTAGTGAAGCGGGAACACGGGACAGTCCATAGCTGACAAGTCAGCCTATGTATCGATCGATCAACCAAGAACACTCTGCAGAGGTTTTACATCCCACAAGATAGCCATCATCGACATGGCCATGCCTAGGCAGATTCCGGCTGCTTGCTATAATAGAACGATGCCACCCTACCTCTCAGCTCTGGAACGCCCCAAGTACTTCTGGGTGCTGAAACTGTGAAGTCATGAACCGTGTCCTGTTACGCGTCCATACTTCCTAACACTCTCGCCTAGTAGTAGTGGCATCGTGCTACCAAGTAGTCCAGCCGTCTCCCCATTACAAGGAACATGTGGTCTGTAAAGGAGTCCTGAAGAAACTGAGTACTAGTAAGTCCTTAGGGATGACAAAGCCGCGATGTCTCCAACAGGGTTACCGTTCGGGTGCCATCCTGACACCACGTGCCACCACAGCACCTCCTCCCTGAGCGGCCCACGACAAGCCCACACTCAGGGGTTTCCCCAACCACAAGTATACCCGCCACAGGTATCCGCACAGGAATGTCCAGTCCATCCCAGGGCAAGACTCGCTCCATAAGCTCGTCGTATATCCCGGCTCGGTCGACTCGACCCTCACCCTCCACGCACCCAAATCACGCTCACGAACCACCGATCCTCACCAAGTCCACCAAGGCCGGCATCCCAAGCCAAGACCATTCCCGAGAGTTCACCACCCGCATCACATCACGGATCCAATGCGAAGTGGAGTTAATAAGTATGGTGATATAAAGTGCAAGCGAGCGAGAAAGGCGGCAATAATAATATAAGTGCGAGCGCAAAGTCAAACATGGTGAAGGGTTTTCAATCAAGGGATATAAATGGCTCAGGCAATAGCATGCATAAATACACTTAGCAAAGGAATAAATATAAAGCGCTAGCAATTCTAAACATGCAATGTCTAATAGGATTCTCTAAATAAAGGTGCTGCCATGACACCTGCGATGTCGAGGTAGTAGTGGTACAAATCCAACCGTAGTCGTACAAGTCCTCCTCCGTCCGATGTAGTCGATCAGCGGGGCTCCTCCTCCTAAGTCGACTCTGTAATCGACACATAATAGTCGCGTTAGCGACTCCTATAGAATCCACAAGGAACCAAATGAATAACAAAAAGATCCAAATGCACTCAAACATAGGCCCATGAGATGGAGCATGATTTTAGATGAATTTCGATATAAAGATCATCATTTTTGGAGCTCGTATGAATTAGTTATGAATTTCCGAAGTTTAATCTATTTTCTGAAAAAAGAAAAGGGGCTGGATATTCCTGGTGTGACACGTGTCGGTCACCCAGTGGTCCACGTGGCTGCTGATGTGGCAAGGCTGCTGACGTGGCAGATGACGTCATCATGACGTCACATTGACCGGGTCAAACAGAAATGGGCCGAGTGTGGGCCCGATCAGGGCCGGACATGGGCCGGACGGGCCGGGCCGGGCCCGCCACGTGTCGTCTTATGGTTGCGCCACGTCGCCTAATGGATCTGGATCGGGCTCGGTCTATGGCGTCAGCGGGCAGCGCTGGTTTATGGTGGACCAACGTACTTGGTCCATAGACCACAGCTTGGTCCGCGATGCACCGGGTCCATCCATCCTCTCCCTCTCACGGTTCTCGTAGGTTGGGCCTACGGAGTTGGCTTCAACGGGGGCGTCCGGCTCACGATTGTGGTGCACGGTGGACCAGCGTCCTTGGGACCCACCCGCAGGGGTTTCGGTCCACATGGATCTTGTCCATCGCCCACGGCACCAAAGAAACTCATCTCCATCCCATCTTCTTCCCCGTTCACGAGCGCACGGCCATGGCACACCGGCGGCGGCATGGCGGGGTGTTTGGGCGCCGTGGCGATGCTCAGCAAACACCGGCGTGCGCCTCGGCACCGCGTCGGCTTGGCAAACTCGGCAGGGTATCCCGTGCTAGCGGAGGGGCGTTTGGCGAGGCCTGGCCGCGGCGGCGGCTCGCCGGCGGCGGCAGCGCACAGCAACAAGGCAAGCCGGCGGCTTTCCATCCAATTGGTGCCGCAAACCATCGATTGGGGTCAAGGGGCATCCGTTCGGCTCGACCTCGTCGACCAAATCCCTTGGCGGAGTCCGCTTCGCGACAGAAGCGCAAGGCGGAGCTCCGGCGAGGCGGCGGTGCTCGGCAGGCATCACACGGTCTTCCAGGGCTTCATTAACTAGCTGGCTAGATGCAAAGGTCCTCGTAGAGTCTCGACGGCACGTCCTCGCGGCATGAGGTAGCCAGAGATGGCCATGGCGGTCGCGCCACGGCGGCGCTCCGGAGCAGCACCGCACGGGCATGGTCATGGCGGAGGGCACCTCCTGTGGCTGTTTCCTCCAACCAACGTGCGCACGGAGTGCGCGATGATGAGACGGACACAGATCCGGGGTACAAGATGGCTGGTAGGGCGTGACGGCGTCGGGGCGGCGGGACATGGCCATGGCGTGGCGGCGCTCTGGCACGAACACGACGCTGGCATGGTTCCAAGTTCAAGGCAACAGGGGCTCATCTTCTAGGCCTAGCATGCGCACGTGGTGCGCCTCACCACTACGGCTCCAAATCCGGGCTTCCAGAGCTCGTCCGTGGCTCCGGCAGGGCGGAGCTTGGTCTCGCCATAGGTGGCATGGCCATGGCGGCAGGCGGCAACCACGCCGGCATCATCCAACGCCGGTGGCTCGTTTTGGGCTTGCCGGTCTCGTGTGTGCGTGCAAGTATCCGGGAGCGGTAGAGCTCCGTCACGGCGTCAAGGACGGCGACTATGGCGGTTCTGGCGAAAGATAATGGCGGGGCGATGGTGCTCACCGGGGGCTTGCCGGCGACGATGGCCGGGACAGACGGTCCAACGAGGAAACGAGGAAGGGATTGGGTGCTTACCAAGTTTGCGGAAACAGGGTTGGTGCGAGACGTGCGGCTGAGGGCGCGGGCCCGACGCGGTCGTCGTCGTGGGCGCGGTGGTGCGCACGGACGACGAGGCATGGTAGGTGGTGGGCTCGCGGTTCGGCGGCGAGGTAGCAACCCGGCGGCGGCTCCTTCCTCCTCCTTGCTTCGCTCGGTGTGCGACGGCTTCGGCTTCTTATCCGGCGGCGTCGTGCTCCAGTGAGCTTCTCCCTCTCCAAGTCCGGCGGTGCTCCGCCGTCTCCTTCTTTTCCCCGCCACCTCCCTTCTCCGTTCCTCCCCTTCTTCCTCCGATTCTAGATGGCTGGTGGTGGTTTGCAAAGCCGCAAGCGGCGGCGGACGGGTGGGAACCCTAGGGCTCTGGCCGGGCTTTTATAGGAGGATCGGCAAGGTAGTTGGTGCGGCGGATGGCGATCAGGGGCTCCAGCGCGATCAGGCGGTTGGGGGATGCTCTGGAGGTCGCTTTCAGGATCCCGTGGGCTCCACTCGTCAGCGAGGCGTGGCCATTTGCCTTCGCGGCCAAGGCGTGGGCGTTCGGCGGGAAACAGGAGCACGTTCTCCATGGCGGTGTCAGAGCGCGAGCGCGCGCGCGGAGGAAAGCGTCGCGGCCGCGGGTGCTTTGTTGCAGGGGCTGTCGGCAAGTGGTCGGCCAGGTGGCGTGGCTAGCGAGCGTCGATGCACAGCGAGCCCGGATCGGGCGGCCGAGGCGGCAGCGTGGGGCGTACGCAGCCTTGTCCTTCCGGTCAAAAAGCAGGGGAGGGAGCAGGTGAAGGTTATGACCGAAGGGGCCCAGGTGGCGGTGACGGGGGGTCCTTTGTCGCGGGGCAGGGGAGGTGGCGTCCGGGCGTCGCTCCGTGGGCCGGCCTGGTGTCCAGCTGGGCCTCGCATGCTGGTCGGGCCAGGAAGAAAAGGGTGGAGGAGGAGAGAAGATTGGCGGGCTGGGCCAGGGTGTTAGGCCGGAATGGCTCTGTTATCTCCTTTTCCATTTTCTTTCCTTTTTCTTTTTCTGTTTTGGCTTTTGGATAGGTATATTTGTGTATATTTATGCTTCACATTATTTGTGCAAAGTTGCATGGTGGACATAATGGTCATAGGCTTGTTGGGTTATTATTCCCATAACATATTGCATATTTATTTGTTATATAAATAGATGTGTTGTTGATTTGTTATTCAATACAACGGAAAAGCCAATAAAATCCAAATCAAACATGTTGCATAACATATTAATATTGCTAGCTTGACCCAAACATAAATGTCACACATGTGACATGATGGCTTAATGCTTAATTAAGACAAGGTCCTAGCTTGGGTCCCACTAGTGTATAAACTAAGGTAGGTCACTAAATGTATGGCGATGTAGTGATCGACTAGGTGCTCAATCATAAGTCATATTTATATAGAGATAAGATTACAGGGTTATGCTAAGTCATGTCCTTCAGATATAACGGGTTAACTTAGGGTCCTAATCACATGTGGCTTAAGGGGGCTAAGTCACATGTGATGATGTGCTATCTGCGTAACTAGGTAGGTTTATCTACATGACAGGCAACAAACATGGGTTTGTTTAGAAAAATTTTGTAGTTGGGATTTTTGTGTTTGGTGAATTTTCCGGGTTGTTACACTTATGTCCTCGGAGAAGTAATTGGTGTAATACAGCCATTTTAGCAGGTCGGTTATTCTTAGTATGGGTACTAGTTCGAGATGTTCACGTAGTCTCGGTGACTTCTCGAGGTAATACTGGAATGCTTTCTTTGAAGTAGCAACTCATCTAGCTTGCATAAGTCCTTGAGTAGTTCTTCCTTGCAGCATTATTGTTGTTCTTCAGCTAGTGTTTCTAGGAGTCAAGTCCGTCGAGTCAGTTCTGTAGCTAGAAGATGTGGGGGTGTCAAGTAGCTTCCTTTAATAGGGGCTCCATTGGGTAGTAGAGTGTGAAGCTATTTCTTCCAAAGGTTGAGTCCTATGGGTGGCATATGACTAGCACGATTATAGTCCATGGCGATTCTTGGGAAGGGTTGAGCAGTGGTTCTAGTATGTAGAATGTGGGTTGGACTCTCAATAGCATGGTTCATAGGGTTAAGGGACATGTGCTAGTGACATGATTTATTGTCAACTTAGTGTAATGATTAGATGATTTCAACAATTTAAATGAATTTAATCTATCCTACACTCAAACAAAGAAGCATGAAGAACCATAAAGATGCGATAAGAACCAAGCACTCATTACATTGGGTTGATTACAAGGTGATATCCTTGGTAGCTACACCAAGAGATCCACGGAGAAAACGTACTACGCGTAAGTAGCTCAGAATGGTAGACATTCTACTCTATTCATGGTACGACTTGTAGTTATACAGGGCTCATCTTCATCATCTTCTACCTACCCCCTTATCATGATGAGTCTTGTCTAAGAAACTAGATAGGTGGGGTCGAAGAACTTTCTTTCGTTCCAAGTTGTTGGGCGTTGGTCAGGAAGTTTCTCTATAAAAAAAAATGAGCTTCTTCCCATTGTTATGTAGGTAGAGGCGGGGTTTCATGTACATCACTAGGTGGATGACGCCGACTTGCTCTTCTAACTCAAAGAACATTATCTTTGGTAAAAGTTCTTGTCGTGGTCTAGCTCTAGCATGAGTCTATCTTGGTTAAACAGGCGCTTCTCTAGTAATCATTGAGGTTGTCATCAGTCCCTTTGGCCTAGGTGTGTTGGCTTCATCCCATTACCCTATGGCACTATTGAAGGCACCGAGGGCACGGGGTAATAGATGGCAAGGGGCCATGCTCGAGGAGTTTGTGTGCCACTTGCAACACAAATTGAATAGCTGCATGTGCAATAGGTGGCGCAGCAGTAAGAACAACATTTCCCGTTGCAGGAATGATGCAAGGCTTCAGCACAACATTTCTTCACTTGGGGAATCTACAGAGTCACCTTATAGTAGACTTCAGCTCCTCTAGATACTACCCATTTGTGGCACGTCTATTGTCTCTTGTCTGTAGGGACTCCTTAACTTTTGAAGCACTTCTTGTAGAACTTGGGTGTGTCCATCATGGTACTAGAGGTAGAAGGGCATGCTTCTAAAGGTCCTCATTTGCACGAGGGTCCAAGAATATGGTCAGCAAGTCCAATACAAGAGGTAAGCCAAGCACAAAATGGTGCAAGGTCGGTAATATAACCGAAAGAAGGGCTAGCTCGTCCTATTCTATCGTCCAATCCTAAGGGTCTCGTCCTAGGGTCAAGCATGGCTCTGATACCAACTGAAACATCCTCAATTTTCCGTGAAGGGAAAATCCACAGAATGATATACAACAGTTGATAATCATTTCCATACATCGAATTCTGGGAATACAGGGTACAAGTAGTAGGGTTCACAATAGTAATTACAACGCCACAAGGCGCAATCAGAGTATTTCTAACATCCAGAACAGCTTGCGAAGGCGGAAGTAAAGTGCGGAAGCAGCTTTGATCTCCAACTTGAGCGTAGGCACGAGACCTTCTAATCCTTTTTAACCCTAGCATCACAGGAAATCTGCACACCGCCAGATGTGTGCAGGCCATGGTCAGCACCGAATGAGCTTTAGTGGAAAAGAGAAAATAAAGGGATCTGGCGATCCTATATTTGGCTATGGTTTGCATCCTAGCGCATGTGAAGTAGCAACAAGTATAATAATAATAATAATAGTATAATAATAGTCAAGTTTAACACATTTCCAAATCCCATACACACATCCATCCACCATCCCATCCATCCCATCCACAGATCACCACACCCCACACACCACACCACACCACGCTTCACGTGGCCGGCAAGACGACTCCCTCTCGTCAGGCCTCAATTACCCGCAGCCTCCCAGGCTCACGGCCGGATGTAACCTACTCATATCCCAAGGAAGGCTGAAGACTCCTCTCCTAGACAAGCAAGCATCACACGAGACTGGTCCATAGCCAATGAGTCAGCATATGTATCGATCGATCAACCATACACTCTGCAGAGGTTTCACTAATCCACAAGATAGCCATCATAGGTGTGTCGACTCACCTAGGTAGATATCGATCGCCATAAGCCTAGAGCGAATACCATCCTGCCACTCGACCCTGGCCGCCGAGACTGTGAGACATAGTACCAGGCCAAGGGGGTCACTATGTTGGTTAAGGAGGGTGTGAGTTCAACACCTCCATGTCCCCAATCCCGAATAGGGGGCCATGGTCCATGTTCCCGATCCCGAATAGGGAGCCATGGTCGCCGCAGAAGGACGTGAGTCCATCACCTCTCGTACCTCCCGACACATCCGCTTACGCCCGGCAGTAATGGCATTCGTTCTACCAGATGGTTAGACCGTCTCCCCCCCATTAGAGAGCGAGTGGAAAGTAAGCGTCCAATGATCCGGTCACTAGTCCTCAAGTCCTTAGGTATTGGCCAGACAGCGATGTCTCCCCTGTATGGGCTAATCTTTAACGTGCCGCCACAGCACCCCACTCCCACGGCTCCACCTCCCAGAGGTTCGCACGATAGAACTCCTCAATCCAAACCAGTTACCCGCCACAGGTAATCACAAAGAGGGGATACCCAGGCCGTATCCCCTCGGCAAGACTCGCTCGTAGCTCGTCGTAATCCCTGTCCGGCCGACTCAACCCTCACCACACACCCAAGACTCACGCAGCACACCGCTCATCACCAAGTCCACAAGTCCGGCATCCCAAGCCAAACCATTCCCAAGGGTTCACCACCCACATCTCATATACAATGCGAAGTGGAGTTATAATAAGTATGGTGATGATAAATGCAAGCACGCGAAGGGCGGTAATATATATGTGCGAGCACAAGGTCAAAAACATGGTAAAAGGGCTTCGAACAAGGTAAATATAGCTCAAGCAATAGCATGCATCATATACTAGCAAAGGAATAAATACAAAGCACTAGCAATTCTACACATGCAATGTCTAATAGGATTCTCTAAAATAAAGGTGCTTTGCCATGACACTGCGATGTCGAGGAAGTAGTGGTACAAATCCGATCGTAGTGGTACAAGTCCGTTAGTAGTGGTACAAGTCCTCCTCCGTAGTCGTTCGCAGGTTCACTCCTCGAGTTCGTAGGTTCCTTCCTCGGATCGTTCCTCGCCCGAATCGACTCGAAACCGAAACGTAATAGTCACGTTAGCGACTCCTATAGAAGCCACAAAGAAGCAAATCAAATATAGAAGAACCAAATGCACTCAAACATAGTCTTAAACTGTAGTGCTCGATTTTAGATGAATTTACATATAAAGATCATAATTTTCGAAGCTCGTATGAATAAGTTATGAATTTTTGAAGATTATAACATTTTCTGAAAATAATAATTGGCTGATTAATAAGGGCCGACACGTGTCAGCACGGGACTAGGCCACGTGGCGTCTGCGGGTCCTGCTGACAGGTGGGGGGCCAGGGTGACGTCATGCGTTAATTGGCCCGCTAATGGGCCGAGATGGGCCGCCAATGGGCTGGCTGGGCTGGACTTGGGCCGAGTTGGGCCGGGCCAGGCCCAACACGTGTCACACTAAGGTGATGCCACGTCACTACTAGGCCTGGATCGGGCTTGGTTCACGGGTCCATCATCTCTGTCCGGTTCATGGTCCATAGACCACAACACGATCCACGGTGGACCACGTCCATCTATACTTCTCCGTCACACGGTCCATATAGGCTGGGTTCACAAAGGTGACATCAGCAGTATGCTATGGTTCACGGGCGCGGCTCACGGTAGACAGGGCAATGGTGGGACCTGCGTCGAGGCTTGGGTTCATACGAACTGAGTCCATCTTCCTCGCCCTTCTTCATCTTCTCCATCTCATCCTCTCCCCATGCCCAGCGCGCGGCGAGCATGGCATGCCGGCGGCATGGTGGCGCATATGGGCACGGTGGTGACCCATGGTCCATTCCAACAGGCGCATCGGCATCAGGAGGTCAAGGCGAGCTCGTCGGGGTACTTTATGGCTAGAGCAGGGCTTCCACGAAGGGTCAGCCGCGTCGACGGCGGCGTTGCCGCACGGCGAGCGATGGCGCAGAGCACCAACTCATCCCGGGTCCAATTCGATGGTCGCAGGCTCGATTCACATCCAGAGGAGGCCTATTGGCTTGCCGGCAACGACCGAAAGACACGGCGGCGCACAACCCGCGGCGGAGGCACGCGGCGGCGCCACCGACATGGCGGCGTACGGCACGAGCAACATGGCGGCCATCTGGGGCTCCGTCTTCTACACGGATCGATCCAGGGGCTCAAGGCGAATCTCGTCGGCGCATATTCGTCCCATGTAGCAGCCGGAGTCAAGCGGCGTACGCGCGCCATGGCGGTGCTCCGAGAGCGGCGGCGGCAAGCGGCGAGTCGTCAAGGGCCACCAAGGGTCCCATCATCCCGTCCGGCGATGCTACGGCGTGCAGCGGCCCGCGGCCCTGCTCAACGGCGTGGCCTCGACAATTGAGGTGGCCGGAGCCGGCCGGCGCAAACGCGCCACGGCGGCGCTCCCAGAGCACCCCGTGCGGACTCGATCTCCGGTGGGAGAGTCGGGGAAGGTCCTCCCGCGGTCGCCTCGCGCCGGTGGCGTGCGCACGGGGTGCGCCCCACCACGGCGGACGAGGACGCGGGGTCCAAGGGTTCCGAAAGCTACCTAAATCGCCGGGAACGGCGGCGCTCCGCGGCGGGCATGGCCGCGGCGGCACTCTGGCGGGCAAGTCCATCGGCATGGTGGTGCTGATTTTCCGAGGGCTTGGGTCGGTCTGTGCTCGTGCGTGCATGTGTCCAACGGCCGGCGGTGGCCATGGTCTACGCGCCGAGGCGCCTTGACCGGAGCAGCAGGGCAAGGGTTGGAAAGGGGCATGGCAGCTCACCGTGGGTGCTCGGGAGGCAGTGGTCGACGCAGGCAGCACTGCTACATTGTTGTGGCCGAGTTCGTGGTGCAGGGCGTGCTTGGTGTCGCGTCCGTGGTTCACGCTCGCGGTTCAGAGCTTCGGCGTCGCGGTGCGGATAGGATCAGGTCGAGGTCGGCGCCGGATCGCGGGCTTCAAGTCGAGATCGCGGCGGCGAGGTACGCTTGCACGGTACGGCGCTGATCGGGCGAGGCAAGGCCGTCGATGCGGTGCGGACGAAGGCAAGGCCGGTCGACGTTCGTCTTCGGCCCGACGGCGCTGGTTGATGGGGAGGAAGCAGGCGCTCGCGGTACCGGAGTTGAGGTCGTCGAGGTTGGCTTCGCGAAGCAGCTGTAGAGGCTCTCGGTGCCGGTGCAGCAGGCGTCGCGGACGGCGAAGGCGTCGACGGGACGATGCAGCTTGGCGTGGACTGCAGCGTGGTCCTGGATGGCACAACTTCTGGCGTCGTGGTTGATTCGCGCTGGACAACGGCACGAGCTCGTGGTGGTGGAGTCGTGGCCGCGGCAGGGCGTCGAGGTCGGCTTGCTGCAGTTCGGCGAAGTGGATGCCATGGGCACTGGCTGCGCCGCACGGCTGCTGCTGGTGGTGCAGTGGAGAAGCAGGGAAGGGATAGAGGTGGCGGCGGCTGCTGGGAGTAGATGAGGAGGGCGACGGCTGGGGGCTTCTTATAGCCGCGACGCTAGGGTTCGCGAGTGGCTTTGGGCGTCCGTGCCCGTCTGATGTGACGGCCGGCGACGTGGCGATCATCCAGAGCACGGGTAGGTGGCGAGCGTGCTCGGGCCGGTGAGGTGGAAGTCTGCGTGGTGGCTACGCCGAGGCTTCCGAGGCGGGGCCTGTGGCCGAGGGCAGGGTCGCGTCGCGTGCACGCGGTCATGGTGAGGCTCTCGGCTGGCGTAGGCAAACGGCGGAGGGCAGGTGGGTGTTCGCGGCGTTGGCCGTTTTGGACGGAAAGCAGGGCTTCGGTTCCGTACGGAGAAGACGACGACGGGGAAATTGAAGAGGTTGTTCGACGGGAGCAAACGGTGCCTGGGATTCCTTTGGTCCACTACGGCTGACATGTGGCCCAGGTGAAACCGTACAGGAGTATGCAAAAGCGGCGGTGGCTTCCTTCTGCGTGAAGCGTACGCGAGTTACTTTCTCGTGCACGAGCTGCTCACGTGATGGACTGATGGGCCAATGAGAGATCGGATGCAACTTGGGCCGGCTGAGCTGCTGATGGCGTTGGGCCGGCAAGGGAGCTGGGTTCTGGTCCTTGCGATTAGGCACTCATACACGTATGTACGCGTATACAACCAAATGGACGTGCACAGGAGCATGCACGTTCGTGATACGTGATTCAGGCAGTAGGCTAAATAGGAGTTGTTGCTTAGGTCAGCTCTTACGTGCATCTCAGGGACAATAGGGTACGCAGTAGCATGCACACTCGTGCAAAATGCACTGTTGACCAAGGGATTAAGGAGCAAGGTTTTTCCTAATTAAGCTCTCGTGACTTTTAGGGAATGGGCTGAGGTTCCGGCTTCATGACGTGGCTGTCGTCGTGTTGGCGGCAGGCGCTACGGACATCGTGGGTTGTAGAGTCGAGATAGGGCTCCAGGCTGTGGCATGGTCACGAGGGCGATGACGTGCCAATCTCTCACATCATGACGTCGGTTTATGGACGGAGCGAGCCCGGTCCAAGAGTCACGGTTGTCGTTACGTTACGGTCACCGGTTTGGGACAAAGGGAGGATAGGGCGAGTTAGGCCATGTGTCATTTATGGTCAAGGGTTCACGTCATGGCCAATTCCACATAGTGGAATATTCATTAATGACTTTGTATATATATTCATATATACATATGTTTTATGCCATGTCTCATAGGTATAGTAATTCATGGTGGTCATAAATAGTCTTAGGTCATGTTAGGGTATTTTTCCCCATAATACTATGTATATATATTTGTATATTTATTTGTTATATAAATAAATATGTGTTTGTTGATTTGATATTCAATACAAAGGAAAAATCCAATAAGATCCAAACCAAACATTTTGCATATAATATTAATATAGCATAATTCAAACGTAAATATTACATATGCGACATGATGTTATAATGCTTAATTAGAATAATGGCCTAGCATGGATCTGTCGACGAAATATCGGCGATAGTCCGACCAGGGGTATGCCCTGACCGGTAATGGATTGGCGGAAGGCGCACGAGATTGCGAGCAAGACGTAAATAGGGAGCAATCACACGAGGTTTACCCAGGTTCAGGCCGCAAAGATGCGTAAAACCCTAGTCCCGCTCTCTTGTTTCGATTATGATGTGGATGTATGAGCTCGTGCGTTATGCCGGTTCGTCCTTCGGCACGGGGTCCTTGCTCTCCTTATATATCACGGGGAGCAAGGTTACAAGTCGGAACTTGCCTATCTGGTACTAAGTTTACATACTTTACAAGTCTAAACTTTCCTATATCAGCTAGGTCTTGTCCTCCTTGTCGGTCTTCGATATTCTTGCCTGTTTTAGGCTGTCCGACCAGCCTGAGCCGATCGGTCTTGAAGCTTGATGGGCCGGCCTGGCGATAGCGTGTCGGCCCAAACTAGGCCGTGAGGGTATATGGAGTTTATACCTCCACAGCTAGTCCCCGAGCATCATGGATCTTGAGGGAAAAAACACCGTCTTGCTTGGTTGAGTGAGAAAGGGTGGTCGGACACACGTTCGACATGTGGTCCGAGCAGGGCTGGAGGACCGTCTAATGCTTCCGACCACACTTTGTTTACACTTGGTTGACGTTTTCGGTTTTGACCGAAAGATTTATGATGCTCCCGAAAAGAAAAAGAATTTTGAAAGGGTCCCAAATGCTGAGACGTGGGCCCTCGTTAGTATGTGATGCCCGCCATCACATGGTATCTCGTCGTGATTGGTCGTTGCCTTAGCTTAGTTTTGAAACTAAACTCTTTGTAAAGAGAAAGGATCGAGGCCGAGTCATGCAAATGACGTGGGCCCACGTAGTCCCCGAGGTTGCCGTAAGATAGTATATGTTGCGGCAAGCTCTAAAAGAAGGATCTAGCCCATGTCACCTCTCGGTGACGTGGGCCCACGTAGTCCCGAGCTGAGATGAGGTGGAACACGTTATGTCGGGTCTAAAAAAGAAGACAACCGATCATTATATCGTGCTTTATGTGTTTCCGACCACTCTTTGAGTGAGACCGAAGCGTGCCAAATTTCATTTGGGCTGGTCGGTTTGAACCATTCCATGACTTTGTCATGATTAAGTTAAGGCAGCTTTGCTACTTAACTCGGTCCCAATGGGTTGTGAGACCATGGTTTTGAATCTAAACCCATGAAATAGCTTAGCTATTTGTGTGCCGAATAACCGGTATCATTGGCGAAAAAATCCTCATTTGTCGGATTGTGTGGGTTGAATTGTTGATGCTATACTGTAACTTTGTTACAGCGGGTTGGAACGCTTCTTCGAGTTGTTGCTGCAAAGAGAAAATTTGGCATGAGTGAATGTTTTGATGAGGTATGCTGAATCGTATTGATTTGATATAATCTATGACACGAAGTTGTATCAGGATGTATTATTTAAGAATGGTCTTGGTAATCGCCTCTCCTTAGAGTTAATCGGTCCTCGAGGTGTGTAGATGACCTATAGTGAATAGCGCGTTGCCGAATCACTTAGGGCCCTATTTCCGTTGGAAGCGACCGCCATCCCCGTGTTGTATAGCGTTGGAGCTGTGAACACGTAGCGGGATTGATCGAGAGGCAAGTGCATGCTGATTGTTTTCTGTTGGAGGGGTGACGTACTTGGCCATTTGGTACAAAGAAAAGAGGATGTTTTTAGCTTTGTAAAGATGTTTTGAACGTACTTTGAAGTAGTTCGTGTAAAGAAATCTTTTGTGAAAAAGATTGGTGAGGGCATGTATGTTAGGTTAGGAGAGCACTTATCGTATTTATTTGTGAGCCACCGTCTTCCCGTGGTGGATTTTGATCATGCCTTTGTTCCCGAAAGAATGGTAATGTGGTGTATAAGATTTTCTTATCATGCAGAAGGCTAAGTTATGCTTGTTATAGATTTAGAAGAAAAAATTGCCAGCAACACTAGTCTCTTTCTCATTCAAGAGCCGACCAGGCCTTAGGGATTAGATGATCCTAAACAAACAGCACGGTGCCGGAGTGTTTGGAGCCCTTTTCCTTTGGGAGCGACCGCTGGCGCACTTTGTGTTGTTTGAGCGTGGTGCTGTTAACACGTAGCGAGTGAGACCAGAGACGGTGCGTTCCTAGCTTGCTTCGTGTTTGAGAAAAAAGATTTGTGAAGAACTGGTTTTCCAAAGTGTGGTCTTTTGAAATGGATGGATAAATAAAATAGAAAATTTATTAGAGATATTGGATACTTATCTTTCGTCCATCGTGTCACGTCGTGATCGCTTTGTGGAGCGAAAGAATATTCGTTTGCCGATGCAACCGTACATCGGCAACCGGCCCGTCACGTCCTTACGGTGTGCACTTTTGGACTCCGGTCGGGTCAATTTTCTTTTTGGCGTGGGATTGAGATGTCGGTGACTCAATCGCTCCAACTCCCGGGCAACCGGTCGGCGAGCACACGGGGGTTCCCGAGGTGGGGAACGTATAAATGCTCATCGTTTTGGTGGAGCGGTTTTCGTCGCTTCGTGCTCTCGGGAACGAGAGGGCCGCGGGGTTTTTGATTACCCACGATCTCGTCGTTGCCTTCTCGAATCCTCGACCTCTTCTATAAATTACGGCTGCGGCTGGGAGTTCGTACACGCGGCGCATTCTCTTTCTTGCTCTTACGCCTTCAAGATTTAGGGTTTTTAGATCTCATACTCGCGCCGCCGCCTTCTTAGATGGATCGCCGTCCACGGTAAAGCGCCCGGCGGACGAGGAGGAGTCGGTGAACTCCCCCTCGGGAGGTGGGGCCGCGAAGGAGGTGAGCTTGGATTGGAGTTTTTCCTTGACTAATCTTGGGGTTTTCTTCTTTTGGTGTAACCGCAATTCGTCGTTCACAATGTAGGTATACCCTCCTGACCATTGGAGGCGCGGCCGGTACCTCTGCAGTGGGCGCCGCCGAGGCGGCAAGAAGAGCAGCGGAGGAGCGACGGGCGGTGCCGGGGGGCGGCCCCCGAGCAGGTGGCTTCAGTCGTGGAGGCCGGAGCTGCCATTGCTGCGGCGGAGCAGGCGGCTCCCGTCATGGCGGAGGAGGCGGCGGTGGAAGAGGCGGCGGTGGCCGCCAGTGTCTCCACGCCGCGTTCGCTGAGCAGCGTTTCAGCGAACTCCCTGGCGTCTGCGCTCGACCACTGTAGGGCGGAGCTGCAGCACGTCAGGGATCTCTATTCCGAGGCCACCAAGCAACTGGGGCGGGCGGAGGCGAACGCCGACTGTTCTCGAACGCACTCTCCTCCGCCCGGGGAGCTAGAGGCGGAGAAGCGGCGGGTCGCCGACTTCGACGCCGAGGCCAACGCCGCCGTCAATGAGGCGGCGGACGAGAGGTTGGCCCGCAAGGTCCGGGTGGACACGTTACTTCGGCGGCGTGGAAGCCGCCGACACCAGGGTCGGCGGTGAGTGTCGTTTCCTTTTTCTTCATATTCTCTATTTTACTTTGGTGCTTGTTGTTCTAAGTTTTACTCTGTTTTGCGGGCGACGGAGTACCGGAGCAGTACGGCAGAGGCCGCGCATGCCACGGCGGACGCGGTGAACGCCCGGGGTGGCGACGTGGTCGCGCGGGCGCGGCGATCCCCGGCCAGTGGGCCGCGTGGCGCTTCATGGCGTCCGCCATGGTGCCTCCGCCGCCTATGCTACCGTCGATGCCATCTCCGGTGTCGACGTCCGCGGCATGGAGCATCGGTGGCGGCGCATGACGCCATGGAGGGCGGCGCAATCGAGTTCGCGGGGCAGCGAGGCCGTCGTTGCCGCGACTCCGTCGACTGGTGGTCGGCAAGCTTTTCGGGATGACTAGATTGCTTAGATGCAATCGTCCCCGTTTGTAAAATTTTTTATATTTTTAATGAAAGAATTGGATCTTTTGAGATGTGTCTTGTGCCGGAATCCTTCGAGATTCCTTTTATTTATCTCTTTATTTTGATCTGTTTTATAACTTTGTCATGTTTATGCCGTAGGATTTTGTTTCGGGATTTGAAATCCTCTTTTTTAGAGAATGTCGTAACGCGTCGGATCGAGGGATGATTTTCCTTTGAATGACAAGAAAATTCATGTGCTCAAGTGTTTGACACGAAGAACTTGATTTCTCATTATAAAATAGTACACATTAGATTGCTTTTTTGTCATTAGAATGACTTACAACGATGTGTACGACTGACGCTAACTTAAACCTTGAAAGGGAAATCGCCTAAAAAGAAAACTTGTGCTGATAAAAGAGGAGGATGTATCTCTCATTCTTTTTAGTTTTCCGGCTCTGCTTCTCCTTCTTCCAAGTCGTGAATCATGACCGGATCTTCTTCGGTGCAGAGTAGTAGGTCGTCATCGTCCAAGACTTGATCGTCTCGGCGTCGGGCGTGGTCGGATATACTTATCCCGTTCCGAGTAGTATTGAGATTGTCCTTTTTTGGAAAAGGCACATCTCGTAAAGGAATCTAAGGAGCTTGAGTTTTTCTCAACCGGCTTCCTTTTGAACTACTTCGTACCACTCGCCGTTGATAAACATGCCTTCGATGTTTTGCGCCCGGTGATCGAACTGTTCTGATGCGCCGAAGGTTAGCTGGGTTTATTGGATTAGGGAATATGTGCTCGGTGTGCGGCGGTATCCTATCCTCAGGAGGAGTTGGGCTGGGGAGCCTCCAGTTTGGTTCTCGAGTCAGCAAATTGTCCAAGAAAGGAGTGATAAAACCATTGCGGTTTGTTTGGACGGATGGAACCGTTCGGCCGGGAGGACTCCGAGCACGTTTGTATACCGTGGTCGTTTGTATGGGTTGGTTACAACAACGAGGCTCATCCATGTTAGGTGAATCCCTCGTGCCATCCCTTAATGGGTTCATGCCAAAACTGCGGCGATTTTCTCGATTGCTTTGCCATGTGTTTTGGCGCTCTTCCCTTCGTTTTCTTTCTACGTCTTGGTGCCGGTCAGCAAGTGCCCTGGCCCTGTGTGCAGACGCCCTCGTCATTGAGGGAGACTGAGTTGATCGTGCTCGTGGCCGTTCTGATCTTTGCTCCATTGCACCTGATGTTGCCATGGCAGTCAATATCTCTTGCCGTCGTCTTTCCCTTCGTTGTTCATCCCTTCGGGACTTGTCGCCATGACGAAGGGCGGCAGCTAAGCTCGACGTTACGCAAACAACCGAGCGTTGGATGTGTTGATTCCCGCAGATTGTTCTTGCTGTGTCGCAAGTAGTAGGCGCAGCTTGGTGGGTTCCGACCGATCGTCGAATTTCTCGGCGGCGTCGCCGTCGTTCGTTGCGACGGGCGTTTCGCGCTTATTATCGTTGACGCGTAACTCCGACTAGGTACATCGTGTCGGGTAGTTTGTGTCGTCGAGCTGAACTTGCTGTTGTTCCGTGAGGCTTGTTGTGAAGTCCTCTCTCGGATCTTGAATATCGGCTAAGATTCTCTGCCGTATATTGCTCGGCCCGGCCTCTCCGACCACTACGAACGATGGTTGGCCGTGGTCGGAGCGGCGTGAGTTTCTTCCGCCACCTGTTTGTGTACGGTTGCCACGAGGATTTGTTGGAATGTGACGTCGTAGATTCGCCGGCTGCGAACGTGGCCGTTCGGAGCGCCCAAAAAGTTACTCCGCGACGGTTGTTTTGTCCTCGTGTTGACGGATTAGGAACTTGTTGTTGTCGCGCGGTTTGTAGATCGCGACGACGCGTCGTCGGGCGACTCAAAGTTGGCATGGGTTTCGTCAACCTCATGTCTTGTTGATGGATCAAACGGAGTAGATCCGTGTTGCCGACATGCCTCCTTTGGTTAGGACCGGTCGGAGGTGTTGACGCCGTGCCGTCAACTATCAGTGGTGGATTGGTTGAGACTGCAATGGTGGTCACCGGGATGAGTTGGATCTGGTTTGGCGCAGCCACCATTGTTGGTGCCATTGTCGGCGTGATAGCCGGAGGCGTGAGAGTTGTAGTAGCAGTTGCTGAGTTGGAAGTCCAGCTGAACGTTCCGAAGTTGAAGGTGAGGCCGGCTTCGAAGATCATGGAAGCCGGGAAGGAAACCATCTTGATCGACGTGAAATCTCGGTGCGCACCCCCTACCTGGCGCGCCACTGTCGACGAAATATCGGCGATAGTCCGACCAGGGGTATGCCCTGACCGGTAATGGATTGGCGGAAGGCGCACGAGATTGCGAGCAAGACGTAAACAGGGAGCAATCACACGAGGTTTACCCAGGTTCAGGCCGCAAAGATGCGTAAAACCCTAGTCCTGCTCTCTGTTTCGATTATGATGTGGATGTATGAGTCGTGCGTTATGCCGGATTCTGTCCTTCGGCACGGGGTCCTTGCTCTCCTTATATATCACGGGAGCAAGGTTACAAGCCTCGGAACTAGCCTATCGGTACTAAGTTTACATACTTTACAAGTCTAAACTTTCCTATATCAGCTAGGTCTTGTCCTCCTTGTCGGTCTTCGATATTCTTACTGTTTTAGGGCTGTCCGACCCCGGCTGAGCCGATCGGTCTTGAAGCTTGATGGGCCGGCCTGGCGATAGCGTGTCGGCCCAAACTAGGCCGTGAGGGTATATGGAGTTTATACCTCCACAGGATCCTACTAGTGTATGGATTAAGGTAGGTCACTATATGTATGGCAAAGTAGTGATCAACTAGGTTCATGTTTAGGGTTAGGTGTGATCCTACTGGCATTTAACTAGCTATGGTTAACCATTAGTTGACCGTAGGGTTCAACACAAGTATGTGTATACTTGCTATACCTTGGCAACAATACTACTAATTCCAGTATAGGTTCCTTAGGGTTTAGGGTCATGACCTAGAGCTATCACTAGGGCGTACTATAGTTAATGGTTGGTCATAGACTCTCATCTATAAGCTCAGTAGGTTTTCCTACGGTTCTAATCACATGTGGCTTAAGGACCACCTTAGGACACATGTGATGTTATTGCATATCAACGCTCAGTAACTAAACATAGATGCTTAACATGCAATCTAGCAGGGTTTCTTTCATGACAAGCAACAAACATGGGTTTATTTAAAAAAAATTTGTAGTTCGGATTTTCAGGTTGTTACAGTCCTACCCCCTTATCAGAATCTCGTCCCCGAGATTTAAGGTGTGTAGTACTCCACAAAATAGTACTGACTTCTAGTTCCTCATAGCTTGATGTAGTTGTTCCATTGGTTGCAGGAGTGAGTAAATGAAGTCTTGATTTCTTTGTCTAGATCATTGGTCGAGTGTGTCTAGTGTTGGTGTAAGTGCTCGAGGTAGATCTTAAGGGTTCAAAAAAGGATACTTCGACGATGGTCGAGGAGTTGTCTCTGCAGGATGTTTCAACATAGGTTTTTAGCATGTGGGAGGGTCCCAATTTAGTTTGACTATATCATGTCTTTCTAGATTAAGAGGTGTGGTTAAGCGTCAGGTTTCGATCCTGGGACCTGTGGGTTATGGGCCCACCATGCTTCCGCTACGCTACTCTGATAAGCGTAGTTGCTATCCTTGCTTTTAGTCGGCGTAGCTGCTTCAAAAGGATCTTGCAGAAGGATTCGTCGTCCTTTGCCTTCTTTGGTAACTCGATCCAAATTTTGTACAGGGAATCCAAGATGCCTAAGCAAATCTAAAATTATTGGTTGGGGCTGTCGTTCATTGGACTCTCATTGTTGTGGTTATTTTTGAAATTCTTAATTTAAAAATAGATTGTGATTTGTAAGCTTTAAAGTCCAAGAGGGATTTCGAAGAGGTTTGAAATCAATGCAAGTTTTAAAATCAAACACTTTTGAATGGCTTTGTTTTGAAACCAAATACAACCTTTTGGGTGTTTTCAATTTAAACGGTTTTGAATCATGGTTTTACTTTTTAAACAAAGTATGACTCCTTTTTAACTATTTAAAACATGGGTAGTTTTGAAAATGGTTTGAAGTCACTTGCTCATTTTGCAAAGCATGGTTTTCGCAATCAAATTTGGTTTTCGCAACCGGGTTTTGAAGAAGTTCCCTTTGGAGACGTAGAAAACAAATCCTTTCGCAATTATTTTGTTTAGCGAACGCGTTGCAATCCATTTTGAAGACAAGGTTCATTTGAAAAGTTTTCGCTCAATGGTTGAAATCAAAAGCTTTTAAAAATGAAACTCGAGTCAATGTTCTTTGGTTTGTAAATATTTTATTATTAAGGGTTCGCAAAGCAAAACTTTTGTTTTCGAATGATCTTCGCAAATGTTTTATGCAATTTATTTTGAAAGGATTTTTTAATTCATTTGGAAGATAGATTTTTAATTCAAAGTGGTTAGTGAAGGGTACCAAAACTGGTCTCTTCTAGAATACCTTGAAACTATATATTATTTTTTGAAATGAAAGTTCTTTTTGAAAGGAAGAAAACTTTTCAAACGAAAGATAGGGAGGTTGTTTTGGAATAGCATGGGGTGATGATACGAATCGACCATTAGAATAGCTTAGCAAGAATATGTCATGTCGGCCTAGTATTTTCAATTAGTGGTTTGTTATAAGGCGATCATCAAAGAGATATTCTCGATGATCCGAGATGATATGCCACTAATCACTACAAGATTTTCGGTCAAATGCAATGCCGAAAAAGTGTAGCAAAAGACCCAAAAATGGTAGCAATTGTACTTTGGCTACCATTTTTTTTTGGTTAAATGTCGTTGCACTTGTAAGGGTAGCAATAGCGAGAATGCAACGGGTTACGTTTTAGTTGCGACACACAACCCCTCTATTGCAACACTTTTGACACTTTTGCAACACATGGTGAGTGTTGTAACAAAAGCAATTGCAACCACTATGGGTGTGGCAATAGTATCAATTGCAATGAACTAGGCGTTGCTAGCGATACGTATTGCGACACGCTGGTCGTGTAGCAACACAATGCAATCGCAACGCAACACAGGTGTTGCAGTCGTGGTTATTGCTACACGGAGAAAGCATTGCAATAGAGGTTCTCTATTGCCACGTCGCCTAAATAGTTGCTATAGGTGGCTTAGGTTATTGCAACGTCTATTTAGGTTGGTTGCTATAGGGAGGTCCTCTATTGCCACGTTTCTGAATGGTTACTATAGATGGCATGGACTATTGCCACGTTACTTAGGTTGGTTGCTACAAATAGGTCATCTATTGCCACGTTACTAACTAGCTGGTTGCTATAGGTAGATTCCTCTATTGCCACCGTCATCTTTTTGTACTTGCAAGAGATAGGTTCTCTATTGCCACGACTAAATGTGGTTGTTATATGTGCCATCATTTATTGCAACGCCAAATTAATATATTAATAATTTATGTTGCGACACTTTGTTTGGTAGTTTAAATCAATAATCGCAAAAGAACAAATACATAATGAATGAAGCATCAACATCAATTAAAATAAAATATAATTTGTTCATACAAAATCTTTAATGAAACACACCTCAAATTAAATGAGAACACAAGTACATAGCTTAACACATAATAATGTGTCAAGCACAGACAACTGTTTGAACTCATTCTAATCAAAAGGCTAATGTAGACAACTGTTTGAACTCATTCGAGTCAAAAGACTAATGTCTACTGTAGTAGCAAAGGTTCCCTTGATATGTAAGTTGGCCATCGTCCCACCATTCGCATGCTCCTTCTCAAACTCAAGATTCCTCCTGAAAAATCATTCACATGCATTAGTTAAACTGAGACTAGTGGTGGCAAAGCTAATTGAACACTGAAGCAAAACACGAGCTGTGGTACTAGCGTTCTGTGAGCTGCAGTACTACCAACCATGAACTTTGAAGCGAAAATCAAATATAAACATTCATGCAGCTACCTCTCAAGACATTTTATGAGCACATGAGCACAAACACATCCATATATATTTCTAATCAGCAAGAGGAAACAAAGACTATATAGGTTATAACAATATCATGTCATTGTCATTCGGGGGCACAAGCACAAACCATAAAAAAAATGCCTGAAGGAAAACCTTGTGACAGAATTTTTTACTTTCTCATACTCAATTGAGAAAAACCCTTTGATCCTGTAACATGGTGTATCTTTCGATTGTGCCGATTCTAAGAATTCTTATTGCTAATCCTCTGCACACAACCAGCAATGATTTGATTTTTATAAAATCAGCAGTGCGCAAAACATAAACCTTCATGTCAGAAGTGGAATTGGCAAGTTTCTTAAAAAATTGGGAACAAACCTGGAATTCTTTGGTGCCAAAATACGACACCAGATAGTGCCACTCAACAATGTCTAATTCTTCTGGCCTATGTCTCATTCTTCATAGGTGGTGTACGCCTTGTAGGTAGCACTAAATGTAGATCGCCATCCTTTGTAACGGTCATTAGCCACCGTCCATATCTTGATTCTGTTCGCCTCGTTATCCCACTTAGCCTGCTCAAGGTAAAGCCTAAATAAATTACTTCTTAAACAATAATTTGGTATTGCAATTTTGACATCCACATGGATAACAGAAGCTTACCAGCACATCGTTTGCTATTGCAATTTTGACATCCACATGGACAAGCTATAGTAAATTACAACAGCAGAACAAGAATAGATCAATTGTGGAAACTGTCAGTTCAGATTGTCAGTTCAGATTGTTATCAGCAAAATGGAATCTTATTTGCAGTCAAGTAAGGTAAATTAAAATGAAAATCTGAAAATAAGGTAAGTTACAAGTGTGTTGCACTACTTTCAGTTTTGAATCTTCTACATATTATAGTAAATTATGATAGTTGAGATTAAACGAATGTCAACATAATTGTGCACAATGATACTTGAATATTTAGTTCATGTTTGGGGTCAGGATTTCAGGTGAGGAAGCATGAGGAAGTGCATTTCAGTTCATAGTCAGCAAACAAAGTCAAGAAGTACATCTTGAGTACCTTTTGATAGTGAGCACAAGGGAAAGACTGAGGTCAATGAGATTAACATGGTCCTGCAAGGCTGCACCAAGATTGACAACGCTGAAACATCAAGGGAAAAATTAAATAAGGTCAAATATTGCTAATTCAGGCTCAGTCTAACAGTTAATTGGCTAGTTGAAAGGAACGCATGATCCCCTAATTTAATTACCATATACCGGATCAAGTGGCTTGAGATTTTCAATGGTTGGTTATTTCTCTAATCTATTCCAAGGTAAACAAGAATTGGATGAGATAAAGTAGGATTCAGATGGAAAATAAATGGTGTAGGTGATGCATTGCAAGGATCGTGTATCTCCACACTGGATGCATGCCATGGATCATCCAGACATCAGGACGAGCAAATCCTATCAGAGCCATGGAAAATGAAAAAAAAAAACACAGGGATGGAGTAGGAGCGCACCTTTACTCCTCAGCAGTGACGTCGGGAGGCCGTCCGAGGGCTCCTCTGCCACAAGTGAGGCCGTCCGCCGCTGGTGAGGCCACGGGGCATAGGCGTGGGTTCAACATGCGCGGGAAATAATTTAGAACTGCTTAATTTACTCATAGAAAAGGAATCCAGCATCGATATACCAAGACAAGAGAACACATGACCTACATACATATATACGAGATCTATTTTCCGCCTTAAAATGAATCCAGCATCGATCGAAATATACCAGGACAAGAGAACGCATCACCTATACATATATACGAGATCGATCTATTAGCAAACTAGGGCCATCAACTACACACCTGGGTAGGTCATCGTCTTTATTCTGGCTTTCATCTTGTCCACGAGGAGGTGTGTCCTCCGTAGGGTCAACCTGTACGTCGGCTTCATGGGAACGCCGCCGTCTGGACAGTCCTGCGGGACAACGGAGGATCGTGCGACCCCTAGCTTGGACGGAGGAGATGGCATTATCCTTGTTGACGGCCGGCGACCTATTGGAGGTAGAAGACGGTGGTGCGGTTTTCTTCATTGCGTTGGAGTGGAGTAGATCCAGGAGACGAACCGCAACGTGGGCGGCGGCTCGTGTCTCCAGGGGTCCGTGATTTTAGAATCTATATACTCAACCGTGTTTTAGGAAGGGAAATTAGCGGGCCCATTTTGACTTTAATTTCGTCGAGGTTTTTCGTGCGGGGGCGCGGGCTGGGCGCACGCGCGGGGGCGGGGGACAAATTTTGAGCAGTGTCGTGGTGTCCTAATTCAAAACTATTAATTTTTTGCTTTAAAATAATTTCTAAATTAATCAAACATCTTAACCTTGTAAAATAAATAATAATAAATCACGTAGGTATTAAATAAATAAAGTTAAATTAAATTTATTAATTTACATAAATTTGATCACCATGATCGAGTCCATGATGCACCACATGATGATGACCTCTTGACCTTGGTTTTCTTGGCTTCTTGCAATTGGCATCGCTGATCAGGCGGTGATTAGTTACTTTATTACTTCATGTTCGGGCCTATTATAATCTTAAAAAATTGGGCTGATGATAATTTTGTAAATGGCTTCATGTAGTGTTGTCTTTGCAAAATCCTATAAATGACATATGGTAAGACTACATATCAAGTGGTTGTTCAGAACATGGCCTGTTTAGTACGACACTAGGCCCACGACATGTACTTACTAGCTAGCTAAACATATGCAATGACATACCACACAATGTAATATGACAAATAGACTAGTTAGACATGATCATTACTCTCACGGCGACATACAACATGGCGCATGGTGGCATAACATGACACCCAATAGGACGGGACTAGATATTAAGTTATTAGACATGACGTGGCATGCTCAACACGACACCACGTGTACCTACTAGCTAGTCACACATAGACAATGACGTGCCACTTAATAATATGACACCACGTGTACCCACTAGCTAGTCACACATAGCTAGACATGACACGATGAGGCACTCGGTGGAATATGACAAGACACTTGATAGGATGAGACTATGTACCAAGTTGTTGGTCATGATATATGACACTCATTTGGACACCACGACATGTACCTACTAGTGAGACATGATCGAGTGATTGTATTGTATATTTTTTTTAAAAAATAATGGTTATTAATAACTAGTATGTTTTCTCATCTACGTTATTTACCATCTATATGACCATGACACAAATATATTTTAAAAAATTATAAATGCAGTTGCAATATTAATTCTGGAAACTATATATACAAATAGATTTTCAAAAATTATAAATGCAGTTGGAATGTTAATTCTGAAAAGTGAAACAAAAAATTATCATAAATATAGAACTAAAAAAAAATGCTTGCACAGCACGGGCAGTCACAGCAGGCCCAAGACAAAGCATTGCGTTTAAAGAAGTTTTCTTGACAAAGAATGCAATCTGTTGTACACTCCTCACCATTTAACATGTGGTTTGAATGTTTGATTCAGTGAATTAGCGAGGTGGTACTAATGTGCATGCGTTAGGCAACAGGCAACACAAACCCATAAATGGGCCTGTCCACTTCGTTAGCCAAAAAGCCCGTACACGTCGGGTCAATGTTGAGATCGCAAGCCTCGCATGACTCCGCCGCACCGCCGCTTCGTACTCGCAGCCTCGCCGTCGCCCACTCGCCGCGGCCTTGCCCTCTTGGCCTCGCCTATTGCCGTCGCGCCCCTCACCGCAGCCTCGGTCTCGGTCTCGCCGTAGGAGTACCTTTGTCGTGCATGCACGATATCTGACCGGCCATATGCACATATATACGTATATATTACATATCCTTGTTTGTCTCATCGTGGTGCCATAAACGTACAGGATATTCTCAGAGTCCAATATAAGCACGTAGGTCTTTCTTGGCAAATCTTGGAAACCTTTGTCCGTAGGAGTACCCTTGCTAGAACGTTGTATTGTATGCTAAGGCATGGTCATGAATATTACACTTTTATCCTTTAATACTATCACTCATGAAAGTAATTTTTTTTTTCATGACCGGACTTCATCTGTTTTTCTCACTTTGTCGAAATCACTTATCGTACGAGATGTTTACTTATTATTATAATTATTTTATGATTTACTAAAGAATAAATGTTAAAATACCATAAGCTACATAAAAAATTCAAAAAACTTGGAGGGACAAATCCATTTCGTGTATAAGTGTTCTCAAAAAAGTTTGAACTGATTCTGAGAAATTGATGATGCACATCCTCACAAAGTCATATGTGGTCTCCCACATGCCCCCCGTAGATGAGAGAGATGTTCATCCTCATATGAGATGTATAGTATCACTTTGTTGAAATCATTTAAAACTTTAATGGGATGTTTATGGAGCCAAACTATGATGTTGTGTGCATCTATGCAAATTTCTGACCAAGTTTACCTATTATTGTAATTATTTTATGATTTACTAAAGAATAAATGTTAAAATACCCAAAGCTACATAAAAAATTCAAAAAACTTGGAGGGACACATCCATTTCGTGTATAAGTGTTCTAAAAAAGTTTGAACTGATTCTAAAAAATTGGTGATGTACATCGTCACAAAGTCATATGTGGTCTCACACATGCCCCTGTAGATGAGCGAGAGATGTTCATCCTCGTATGAGATGTATAGTATCAGTTTGTCGAAATCATTTACTAAAGAATAAATGTTAACATACCTTAAGCTACATAAAAAATTCAAAATACTTGGAGGGACACATCTCAAAAAAGTTTGAACTAATTCTGAGAAATTTACTCTTAGCTACATAGAACATATTGAGTTCACTTAGTGAGGAATGATTGTGAAGATTGTAAAGTCTAAAAAATCATTACAGTAACATATATAACAAAATTAAACAATGAAAATCAAAAATGAAAACTTAAAAAAAATATGGAAACAAAAGAATTGGGGCGCATATTAAAATTAAAAAGTGCTCCCTACAAGATTTGAACCATGGAGCTGTGGTTTAGATAAAACCTTCTCCACCACTGCGCTATGTAGGTGTGTTCATTGTAACTCTGGTTTTAATTTTATTAGTGAACAAGAGCGGGCGGTTTGCAAAGCTCGACATTCTCGATTGGTGGGCTCTGTGCCTCTCCCGGCCCGTTTCACGATTCAGCTCGCCGCTGGGACAAGTACGAGGGAGAAAGACTAGTTACAAGTTTTGACTATAAATTAAAAAGAGAAATGCTCATGTTCTTGATTTTCTAGTTTTTTTTTGGCGTGGCTTAACTATGGTTTTGTTTGTGGAACATCTACATGTATTTTCTTATAAAAAGCCGCAATAACCACTTTCACCATCAATGTCGGAATGGTCCGGTGGCATGACTTAACTTTCCTCTTCAAGAGGTTGGAGGTTCGATCCCTGCCTTGAACCAGGATTTTGTTGTTTCTTTCTTTTTGTTAAAAAATGATGAATACAATGTTAAATGAGTCAAATAATCCAAAAATATCAATAAAGCATGCATATCCTTGTGGTTTTGTTTGCCCTATCTTCTTCGTGAGGTTGTAGGTTCTATCCCTAACTCCCAATTAGTTATTTGCTGTTTTTCATTTTTTTAAAAAATCATGGAAAAGATGTTAAATAGTCCAAATAATCTAAGAATAACACAAGAACATGCCTATCCTGGTGGTTTGTTCGCCCTATCTCCTTCATGAGATGTAGGGTTCGATCCTCTTAACTCCCCCCTTTTTTATTTTGGAGAAAATCGTAGAGAATAAATTATATTAATAATAATCATACATAAATACGAAGAACGCCACACTCGCCATGTATGGCCTGTGATAAGGCCAAATCCAAATCAGCCTCGCCGTCTAGTTCTCGTTGCAATTTTCAAAGTATATTGCAACAAAAAATAAGCGTTGCACTTGAACACAATTTTCGCTTCGACCCTAGAGATCTCGTTGCAATAGAATTTAGCACTTGCAACAATATCAAAATATATTGCAACTGCCAAAAAGGTTGCAATTGACCCCCCACTTTTGCTTCTCCTCCAAGAGTTCTCGTTGCATTAAGCATCTAGCGTTTGCAACGCTTGTCAAATTTTATGCAACACAAAAAACCGCAGCAATAGTCAAAACCAAATGCAACTAACCTAAATGTAGTTGCAGTACTACCACACAATTGCAACCAAAATCAATTCTACTGTAACCATTTTTCATCATTGCAATATCATCTACCAAATGCAACGAGCTTTGCAACATCTTGAAAACCGTTGTATTAAAGGCATGTATCGCTACCATTTTTTAGAATGGTTGTAATACAACGATCTCTAGCAACCAAATTTTCTACGTTGCAATTCTTCGGCGTTGCATTAGACCGAAAAGCTTGTAGTAAATCTTGGGGGTTCTATCAACAGTCTTGTTGCAGGGTTGTTCCCGTTGTCTTTACTGTTCTAACTCTTGGCCGGGTCTACAGCCATTTCCTTTTGTAATTGGGTTCTCAACCCAAAAGTGTTGACATATTCAAGCCAGATCTCTGAACTTGGCTAGAGCTGTTTTGTCACCACTCCTCCATTGTTAACATTTGTTTTCTCTTATGTCCTCGGAGAAGTAATTGGTGTAATACAGCCATTTTAGCAGGTCGGTTATTCTTAGTATGGGTACTAGTTCGAGATGTTCACGTAGTCTCGGTGACTTCTCGAGGTAATACTGGAATGCTTTCTTTGAAGTAGCAACTCATCTAGCTTGCATAAGTCCTTGAGTAGTTCTTCCTTGCAGCATTATTGTTGTTCTTCGACTAGTGTTTCTAGGAGTCAAGTCCGTCGAGTCAGTTACGTAGCTAGAAGATGTGGGGGTGTCAAGTAGCTTCCTTTAATAGGGGCTCCATTGGGTAGTAGAGTGTGAAGCTATTTCTTCCAAAGGTTGAGTCCTATGGGTGGCATATGACTAGCACGATTATAGTCCATGGCGATTCTGGGAAGGGTTGAGCAGTGGTTCTAGTATGTAGAATGTGGGTTGGACTCTCAATAGCATGGTTCATAGGGTTAAGGGTCATGTGCTAGTGACATGATTTATTGTCAACTTAGTGTAATGATTAGATGATTTCAACAATTTAAAAGAATTTAATCTATCCTACACTCAAACAAAGAAGCATGAAGAACCATAAAGATGCGATAAGAACCAAGCACTCATTACATTGGGTTGATTACAAGGCGATATCCTTGGTAGCTACACCAAGAGATCCGCGGAGAAAACGTACTACGCGTAAGTAGCTCAGAATGGAAGACATTCTACTCTATTCATGGTACGACTTGTAGTTATACAGGGCTCATCTTCATCATCTTCTACCTACCCCCTTATCATGATGAGTCTTGTCTAAGAAACTAGATAGGTGGGGTCGAAGAACTTTCTTTCGTTCCAAGTTGTTGGGCGTTGGTCAGGAAGTTTCTCTATAAAAAAAATGAGCTTCTTCCCATTGTTATGTAGGTAGAGGCAGGGTTTCATGTACATCACTAGGTGGATGACGCTGACTTGCTCTTCTAACTCAGCAACATTATGCTGGTAAAAGTTCTTGTCGTGGTCTAGCTCTAGCATGAGTCTATCTTGGTTAAACAGGCGCTTCTCTAGTAATCATTGAGGTTGTCATCAGTCCCTTTGGCCTAGGTGTGTTGGCTTCATCCCATTACCCTATGGCACTATTGAAGGCACCGAGGGCACGGGGTAATAGATGGCAAGGGGCCATGCTCGAGGAGTTTGTGTGCCACTTGCAACACAAATTGAATAGCCGCATGTGCAATAGGTGGCGCAGCGATAAGAACAACATTTCCGTTGCGGGAATGATGCAAGGCTTCAAGACAACATTTCTTCACTTGGGGAATCTACGAGTCACCTTATAGTAGACTTCACTCCTCTAGATACTACCCATTTGTGGCACGTCTATTGTCTCTTGTCTGTAGGGACTCCTTAACTTTTGAAGCACTTCTTGTAGAACTTGGGTGTGTCCATCATGGTACTAGAGGTAGAAGGGCATGCTTCTAAAGGTCCTCATTTGCACGAGGGTCCAAGAATATGGTCAGCAAGTCCAATACAAGAGGTAAGCCAAGCACAAAATGGTGCAAGGTCGGTAATATAACCGAAAGAAGGGCTAGCTCGTCCTATTCTATCGTCCAATCCTAAGGGTCTCGTCCTAGGGTCAAGCATGGCTCTGATACCAACTGAAACATCCTCAATTTTCCGTGAAGGGAAAATCCACAGAATGATATACAACAGTTGATAATCATTTCCATACATCGAATTCTGGGAATACAGGGTACAAGTAGTAGGGTTTACAATAGTAATTACAATGCCACAAGGCGCAATCAGAGTATTTCTAACATCCAGAACAGCTTGCGAAGGCGGAAGTAAAGTGCGGAAGCAGCTTCGATCTCCAACTTGAGCGTAGGCACGAGACCTTCTAATCCTTTTTAACCCTAGCATCATAGGAAATCTGCACACCGCCAGATGTGTGCAGGCCATGGTCAGCACCGAATGAGCTTTAGTGGAAAAGAGAAAATAAAGGGATCTGGCGATCCTATATTTGGCTATGGTTTGCATCCTAGGGCATGTGAAGTAGCAACAAGTATAATAATAATAATAATAGTCAAGTTTAACACATTTCCAAATCCCACACACATCCATCCACCATCCCATCCATCCCATCCACAGATCACCACACCCCACACACCACACCACACCACGCTTCACGTGGCCGGCAAGACGACTCCCTCTCGTCAGGCCTCAATGACCCGCAGCCTCCCAGGCTCACGGCCGGATGTAACCTACTCATATCCCAAGGAAGGCAGAAGACTCCTCTCCTAGACAAGCAAGCATCACACGAGACTGGTCCATAGCCGATGAGTCAGCATATGTATCGATCGATCAACCATACTGTGGAGGTATAAACTCCATATACCCTCACGGCCTAGTTTGGGCCGACACGCTATCATCAGGCCGGCCCATCAAGCTACAAGACCGATCGGCTCAGGCTGGTCGGACAGCCTAAAACAGGCAAGAATATCGAAGACCGACAAGGAGGACAAGACCTAGCTGAGATAGGAAAGTTTAGACTTGTAAAGTATGTAAACTTAGTACCAGATAGGCTAGTTCCGACTTGTAACCTTGCTCCCCGCGATATATAAGGAGAGCAAGGATCCCCATGCCAGAGGACGGAATCTGGCATAACGCACGACTCATACATCCATATCATAATCGAAACAGAGCGGGACGTAGGGTATTACGCTTCATAGCGGCCCGAACACAGGTAAACCTTGTGTGATTGCTCCCCTGTTTACGTCTTGCTCGCAATCTCGTGCGCCTTCCGCCAATCCATTACCGGTCGTGGCATACCCCTGTCGGACTATCGCCGATATTTCGTCGACAAAGGCGCGCCGGGTAGGGTGCGCACCGAGATTTCACGTCGATCAAGATGATTTCCTTCCCGGCTTCTATGACATTCGAAGCCGGCCTCACCTTCACCATTGGGACGATGACCTGGACAACCGCTCCAGACACCTCATACATCGAGAGTCCGCCCTCGATCCTAGCTCCACAAAGCAATGAAGGTACAGATCCTTTGTCTTCTCAGCACGAAGCATCACCACCGAAGCTCGAGTTATCGAACTCCGACCTTTTCTTCTAGGCACCAATCGGCCACCGGATGAAAATTGGGCCGATCTGTTCAAAGCAACTCATGATCAACGGTATAAGCTCATAGAGTTTTTTGCTCAATTTGGATCCATCCAGATTGAATCAAAGCAAAAATCATCTACTATCCTTCAACAAACCAAGCGCGGCGGCGCCCGGAAAATCAACGAGATCACAAGATCCTAGACCCAAGAACGGCATCACCGTTTCCATACGGGTTGCCAAACACCGCCACTTTGTTTAATCACCAACTTTTGGCGAGACTACCGCGAGAGACCATAACCGGATCCTTGATCCACGTTCGAGACATGATCAACTATACCTTTGACGCACCCGCATGACATGTTGTTAACCATGTACGTCTCGAAGAAGCCACGGATGATCAATCTCCGGAGAAGACACGTGATGTCACCCCAGATACACCCAGATTCGACGATTATTACAACATCTTGGAGCTCTCGGGATCGGTACACACAGTAATCTATTCCGATAACGAAGAAGAGATACAGTCCTTGCAAGATCCCAGCGCCAAGTATACTGATACAACGCCAGATCTACCACTCATCGCGCTCCGACCAGAGGAACCCGAACAAATCTTATCAGAGGTCCACAACCCGACCACATCCACCCAAGAGCTGCAACAGTTCCCACCATTCCCTCCCAGTCTAGGGAATGCAGTATGCCACGTTAGTGACAACGAGATTACCATCAACGGAGAAACCGACGAACAAAGACAGCAACGAGAAGGTCGAAACGCAGATCGTGAACAACGAAGGCAAAACGAGGCTGCGGTCCAGGCAGCAGCCGACCAGGATCGCGTGGTCGGACGACGCAGGAATTTTCGACGAAATCTTGCCGACGACTTCGATCTTGGAGGTGAACGACAAGTCCACACAACCCCAAGTGCCAATCTGGCGATTGCCATCAACCGTCTCAAAACGGCCAACGTCCCTCAAACACCCCAAATCGAGGAAGCAATTGATCTGTTAGTAGCTGCCAAAGCTCAAGTAAATCACATGAGAGAACAAGCACTTCCGGCCATGTCTCTCGGAAGTCACAGGCTACGTAGCTTCTACAGCAATCGTATCCCGGATTCTAGGGAAGGAGGTGCCGATAACAATAACTACGACGACGACAGAGAAAGTTGTGGGAACTTTCCTCACAATAGGTTTTACCAAAGGCGCAACGCCGGAGGAAGACAAATCAATAACGAGACAACGAGATTATGGTCAACCCTTCAATCACCGTCATGACGAACAATATGATGATAATGACCTCCGAGCAGTCATCAATAACCGGTACCGAGCTCGCATGGATGCCTCAGGACCAAAGCCTTATTCGGCTACCCTACGAGAGGTAGTCTGGCCCAAAAGTTTCAGGATACTAGACATCAAAACATACGATGGCAAGGTCGACCCAGAGCATTGGATCCTCTTATACGAAGTAGCCGTACGAGCAGCGGGAGGGGATGAACACGTCATGGCCAATTACCTCCCTATCGTACTCGTCGAGTGGGCCGAATAATTGGTTATTGCGACAACGAGAGGGTCGATTCACACCGGCCTCAACTACGACATCTCTTCATCGAGAACTACTGAGAATAACATGCCGGAGCTGGCACTAAGTACGATCTAGCAAAGATCGTCAATTACCCGAATGAACCACTACGTCACTACATACGACGCTTCTCGGTCGGACAACAATTCCGGACATATCGGTCGAGTTATGTCCCTTTTCGTACGGGGACTACGACAACCCGGAAATATTGATCTACGAAAAGAACTTTTGAGAAGACAACCCACTACAACCGACGAGATGTTCGAAATAGCCCGAGAATTCGCTCGCGTTGACGACGCCATGCAACAATTGCCCGAAACCGGACAAGGATATAGAAGCTTCAGAAGAAACAATGACAGAGAAAGAGATTTGCAACGCAAAGACATGCGCGAAACGACAGACGTGACAATAACCGTCGCAATGAACGACGACGCGACAATCGTATACAAAACAATTATAGCGGAGACACGAGATCAACGCGTCCATTCGGTACCACCTAGCGAGAAAAGAAGCGAGACTTCGATCCGAATATGAGAAGATTCTAGGCCGGGACTGCCCTAAACACCCGGGAAAAGGGCATACCATGGGCGAGTGTCGCGGATTCACGGCAATTTTTAGCGGGCGGCCGCCAAGAAACAAAGATTGATAAAACAAAACAAGAAAAACGACACGAACGAAGGACAAAACCGAGGAAGAAGAAGACAGCGATAAAGACCCTCGACATCAATTCAACGAGCCCACCAAACACCCGTCGGCCATGATCTTCGGCGGCAAGGTTGGTCTCGAAAACTCGCGTGACAAGAAATTACTAAAAAGGAGGATCATGGCGATCGCTAAGTCGGATGGGGCAAACACGAGATACAAAGCTCCGGCTGGTCGAACAACCGGTCACCTTCAACGGGGCGACATGTGGGCGAATATACCGGACTGGGCGCTTCCTTTGGTACTCGATCCGATTGTCAACCACATACGCATGGAAAGAGTACTCATAGATGGCGGGTGCCTTAAACATATTATTCTTACAAGCGTTAAAGAGCTAGGGTTAAAGATTGAAGATCTCGAGCCTTACGACTCACCATTCTGGGAGTCATGCCGGTACAAACCTTCAATGCCCTTGGGTAAAATAACCCTACCCGTCCGGTTCGGGACAAGACGGACTTGAGAAAAGATTACGTCGGCTTCATTGTAGGCGACTTCGAAGGCGTTTACCACGCCATACTTGGTCGACCGGGATCACGAAGTTCATGGCTGTCCTCACTATGGATATCTAGTATTGAAAATGCCAACATCAAAAGGCATTCTTTCTCTCGAGGCAATGTGCTTACGGCCCATGACTCGAAACAAACGCCTACGCAGCGGCCGAATTAGGCGACCTCAAAGCTCACATGGAGCAAACATGCCTTAAAGCAAAATCAGAGATACACGAAGCCGATCTCCGGATCCCGTCAAGCGATCTAAAAGATCGGCTAACAAAAGCAACGACACAAAGAAGATCGAGCTCATCCCCGGCGATAAAGAAAAAACCGCTCTTATAGGAGCCCATCTAGACGACAAATAGGAAGACGCGCTCGTCCAATTCCTAAGGGACAACATAAGCATATTTGCTTGGAAACCAGCGAGACATGCCAGGGCGTCCCAAGGGAAAAGGCCGAGCACTTCCTTAATGTCTCGAAACCGCCAAACCAATCAAACAAAGGTTACGACGGTTTGCTCGCGACGGGAAGGAGGTGATTAGGGTAGAAGTGTTAAAGCTATTAGCAGTTGGTTTTATAAAAGAAGTGTATCATCCCGACCGGCTATCCAATCCAGTTCTTGTACAAAAGAAAAATGGCGAATGGAGAATGTGTGTTGATTATACCGATCTCAACAAACACTGCCCTAAAGACCCCTTCAAACTACCTCGCATCGACGAAGTAGTTGATTCAACCGCAGGCTGCGAACTGTTGTCCTTTTTAGATTGCTATTCAGGGTATCACCAAATAGCCCTAGCAACTGACGATCAAATAAAAACATCATTCATCACGCCTTTCGAGCATACGCTATACGACCATGTCGTTTGGCCTCAAAAATGCTGGTGCAACATACCAACGTGCTATCCAAGAATGTCTTCAAAAAGAAATTTCCGACCAGCTGGTCGAAGCATACGTAGACGACGTAGTCGTAAAAACAAAGGAGAGCGGATCCTTAGTTCCAAACCTAGAGCGAACCTTCGCTGCTTTAAACAAATTTCAGTGGAAATTAAACCCACAAAAATGCATTTTCGGAGTACCATCTGGGATACTACTCGGTAATGTAGTTAGCCAAGACGGCATCAAGCCAAATCCAGAAAAAGTTAACGCAGTTTTAAAAATGACACAACCCAAAGGCATAAAAGATATCCGAGAAACTTCTTGGATGTATGGCGGCTCTAAGCCGCTTCATATCAAGACTTGGCGAAAAAGGCCTCCCTTTTTCAAATTATTAAAAGCCAAGCAAAAATTTGAATGGACAAGCGAAGCGGACAAAGCCTTCTCCGAACTCAAGATGTATTTAACATCACCTCCGGTGCTAACAAAGACCTAAAGATGACGAAGAATTATTGCTATACATTGCGGCTACCGATCGCGTGGTCGGCACGAATAGTCGTCGAACGACAAGAAGAGGGACACACATATGGTGTACAAAGACCAGTCTACTACATTAGCGAAGTTTTAAACAACTCCAAACAGAGATACCCACACGTACAAAAACTTTTGTACGGGATCCTAATCACAAAACGAAAGTTGCTACACTACTTTGACACATATCCGATCACAATAGTAACGGAACATGCTTTGTTGGCGATATTCTCCGCAATAAAGATGCCGGTGGTCGGATCATCAAATGGGCAATAGAGCTTAGCCCATACACATTGAAATTTCAAAGCGAACAACCATCAAATCCCAAGCTTTGGCTGATTTTCTAGTAGAATGGACGGACATGTCCCTACCTCCATTTCAAAACGAAGCCGAACGATGGGAAATGTTCTTCGATGGCTCCCTTAAAATAAAAGGAGCGGGAGCGAGCGGCGTCGTGTTCAAAGCACCAAGCGGTGATACCCTAAGATACGTGCTTTGCGTATCCATTTCAAAGCTTCAAATAATGCGGCCGAATACGAAGCTGCACTTCATGGCCTCAAAATAGCCATCGAGTTGGGCATAAAAAGGCTCCTCGTCTTTGGAGATTCTAATTTAGTCGTCCGACAAATCAACAAAGAATGGGACTGTACTAATGAAAAAATGGAAGCATACGTGGCGAGAAATAAGGAAGGCTGGAAAATAAATTCTATGGTTTGGAATTCACCTATATACCAAGAGAAAAGAACAAACTTGCCGACCAATTATCTAAATTGGGATCTGATAGAGCAAAAATGCCACCTGATGTATTTGTTCAAGATCTACTATTACCTTCTGTCACACAAGAGGTAGCACAGGAACCACCACAAAAGGAAACAGATTCATTTGACGACAAAACTAAAACAGATGATATCCAAGAGAGCATACTTCGGCCCATCTCCGACCAGCGGCAAACGATTATCATCACGCAATCCGACCAGCACCTTTCAGAATAAATGCTCCAGTAACAAGATCAGGCAAAAAATCTATAGATAACTCCAAAGTTATTTATCCAAAGAAAAGAAAGCGACAAGACCCCTCAACCGCAAAGGGATGTAACGAGCAAATACCATCAGTGGAACCTTTGGAACAAACAAAAGAGACAAAGCCCCCGGAGAGAATTCCCTTTATTCGGTATCTCGTTGATGAGGACACACCGACGAGATAAAACAAAAAACGGCGTCTCATAAGACGCGGTAAACATTATGTCCTAGTCGATGGGCAACTTATGCGCAAAAATGCAAGCGCCGAAGTCTTGCAAAAATGTATTTCCTTCGAAGAAGGAGCAGAACTACTACTACGTATCCACGAAGGGATGTGTGGAAACCATGCAAAAGCATCAAAAACACCGGTCGGAAAGGTGTTCCGAGCAGGTTTTTTCTTGGCCAACCGCACTCGCGATGCTAAGAAACTAGTTCAGCATTGTAAAGGTTGCCAATTTTTCGCTAAACAAATTCATGTCCCCGCACATGAGCTTCAAACAATACCGACATGGCCCTTTTCATGCTTGGGGACTAGACATGATAGGCCCATTCAAAAAGCCCCGGCGGCTATCAATTTGTCTATGTACTTATAGACAAATTTTCAAAATGGATAGAATATAAGCCCTTAGTCAAGGCAAATGCTCAAAAGGCCGTCGAATTCCTAACGTACGTCGTACATCGTTTTGGCGTACCCAACACCATTATAACGATTTGGGATCCACATTCACGGGTGGTGAATTTTGGGATTTTTGCGAAGACTTAGGAACAAAAGTGAAATATGTATCGGTGGCTCACCCTCGAGCCAATGGTCAAGTAGAAAGAGCAAATGGGATGATCATAGACGCCCTACGAAAAAGGCTATACCGAGACAACGATACCCATCCGGAAGATGGTATCATGAATTACCCGTTTGTGATATGGGGACTTCGAACTCAACCAAGCGAAATACCGGCCTCGCCTTATTTCATGATATTTGGTGCTTTGGTTTACCGGATGAAGTGGCATTTGGCTCACCAAGAACAAAAAACTATGACGAAGAAGCCACAAATGAAGTCGAAAAACTATCATCGATTCGGGAGAAGAGCGCAACTTGGAAACACTCCCAAGAACGGCTAAATATCTAGCGTCTCTACGGCGCTATTACAACAGGAATGTAAAAGAAAGACGGTTTGTGGTCGGAGATCTCGTCCTCAAAAGAATTCGAAAAACAGACGACCTCCACAAATTGTCATCTCATTGGGAAGGACCTTTCCTAGTCAAAGCGAGTCCACAAGACCAACGACTTATAAATTGTGTACTCTAGACGATCCACCTAGAGATTTGCCAAACTCTTGGCACATAGAACACTTAATTAAATTCTATGCTTAAAGGCTATTGTAATTTATACAATAACAAGATGCCGCCATCCGTACCAAAGCACACGAGATATTTTTACAATACGGTGCCAAGCACCACGAACTCAATACCACGGGAAAAGTTTAAAGTTATTGCTCGGGCACAAGATCTATCTTGTCGGCAATAACACGGCGGTGCCCCAACAAGCCTTCGCAAATCTTTGAGCTTTTACGGAGAAGTGTCTGCAGCCGTCCGGACTCTAAGCGCTTGAAATCTGCCCGAGGAAAGTGAGATTGCGCAAGAGCTATAACACTCGACGCAACAAAGCGGCTCCCTTTCCCGACAAACTCCTTCAATAAGCGCCATGAACGGCGGCATTGATCCACAACAAATTCGGGAACAAGAAGGGGATTTGTCGGCCTCACTTCACCTCGCGCAAGCACGAAAACGAGAGGCTGCGATCCACCCGCCATGGATAGATAACGTTCATCAATTGCTGGTTATCATCCTTCAAGACGCCAAATTGCGCCATATGACGCTCATGCGTTTCTACACAAACACAATTTATAAGATATAATCAGATCAAAACTTCAAACACAGAACATAACAAAGGAGAAAAACGCACCTTGTGCCTCCTTCTCCAAGCGTTCAATTTCTACGCGGGCCTTATTGCCTGCCTCGTTCAGACGAGCAATTTCAGCAGCCATTAAGGCTTTGTCACTCTCCAATTCTGCAAAATACTCAATCAGCTACTTATAACTTCTATTAAAATAACAAGTAACAAGAGCAAAGCAAAACGAACCTTTGTTCTTTTTCAGCGAGGAGTCTTTCTCAAGTTCCCAAAGCTTTTCACGACCTTCATAAACTCGGATTTGCCGACCCAAATCCTCGTTTTGCTTCCGCGAAGACCGTTTTCACACATGGTGGCTTGAACCGCTCTATGCAAAGGCGACGTTTTTCAGCAACATCTTCAACAACTGCGAAAGGATCTTTTATAAATACTACAAGATGGGCAAAATAGAAAAATCACTAAAGACAAGTACTAACCTTGACACGAGCCCGCAAATCAGCAAACACTTGCTCAAAGCCATCGAAATGGTACCCCGTCAACATCTTCAAAAATGTGCCACTCTCCATCCTCGCCCGACGGCAACGTAGGCCGCGGCGCCGGAATATGGGGACCGAAAAGTTCCTCCTCGATCTCTTCCATTATCTCGGGGGTGATCTGCGTTTGAGGCACCGGTGTCCGAAACTACCCAAGCTCATATTAAGATGATGATCATCCCCAAGAGAAGAAACCGGGGAGGAATCTAGCACTAATGGCTCAAGCATCCCCGAGAAGAGGCCATAGTATTGGCACCATCGCAACCATTACGAGTCGCGCAACATTGGCAACAAACCTGCCCCTGGATCCCCAACAAGATCAACAAAGGGTGGCACAACTTCGAGCACGGCCCTTTGATCCGTAACAACATTGCCGAAGGAGTTATGCCATCGGGAACAGCCTCTTGGCTCGAAAGCGACCCCAAAGATTCTCCAAAGCTACATGACTCAAAGGGCCCCGACTAAGTCATCAACAATGGGAGCCCCGCAAAGAAAAATTTACAACCAATCAAAACAAGAAGAAGAAGAGCATAGCAAATTTAACAAGATTCGCAAAACTTACGGTTCGAGATCACTCAAAATGCAGATTAAAATAATCGGCATATCCTCCCCTTCATCCCTAGAAGGCACGAGGTACCAACATCAAGGTTAACTTGCATCAACAGGTTAGGAGGAGGAGAAGAACGACCGGTGGCGCAAGCGTTTCATCACATTGGCCCACGGCGACGGGAGAGCACCCCGACTACTCACGTCGACTTAAAAAGTGAGCATCTACAAGATCTCCTGAATGACCGGTTTGATCGGCAGATATGGGCTGCTCCATAACATGGCTAGCTCCCCGCACCAAAGGGAGAGCACTATCCCGACCACTCTCGAGCGCAATTTCTTGCGTCGGGCAAACTCGGCAAGGGTCACCCCATCCTCACAATCGAAATCGAAATCCGACGATTCTACAATCGATTATCACGATGTTTTTGACCAACGAAGTACAAGCTTGTAGTGATAAAGCTCCACCGGTCAAGACGCCACTCCGCTTCTTCTTCTCATAAACAATTTTCCGCTTGCCACCGCCTTTGACCGATCGACATCAAGATCAAGGCATCATCGTGCACCGTCATCCCGTCAATGCCCCGATCAAAACCGGTGCGTTGGTACTTGAAGAGCTTCCCAAAGAAAGATCATCTAAAGGCACTCGGGACACATAAATATGACGGCCCTATAAGCATATAAAGATCAGTCTAATTACCAAAAGCATTGAGATATGAAGAAAACAAACAAGTGAACGAAACGACCGGTGGAGGTGGCATCCTCCAGTCATAAGGTTTAATAGTTTGACGAGGGATATGAGTATCCTCCCCGTTTGAACATCTTCATAAGCCTCAAATTAATATCATCAAGAGAAATTTCCTCCGAAGATTCGAGAAGGATCATCCTTCGACGATATTCCCACGAAATTAATTCTCTCCCTCAAAGGTTGGATACGGCGAGAGATGAAAACAGCCGCCACTGTAAAACCGTTCAGGCCCTTAAAATTCATCATTGCCAGAATCTCTTTTACTTCAATCATCTCAGTAGCATTTGGCTTATCCGACCAGCGATGATTCGGTTCAGGAATCTGAGTAATATCACAAGGGACAGGCCTCCCTTGCTCATTGTCATTCACATAGAACCATTTTTTGAACCAATCTTTCACATTGTCAGTATGAGTGAAAGACAGCCAGCGTGAGCGCATTCCATCACGAAGAGAGAGGTAGCACGCTCCAGCTACAGGACTACCTCCTAAATTTCCTCTCTTTTTCAATTCATAAAAATGACGAAACACATTGAAGTTTGGGGGAATTGCAAGGTACATCTCACAATATGCAACAAAGAGCGCAAGCACATCATAATTGAGTTCGGTTGCAGTTGCGAATAGAAATCCCCAAAAAATACAAAGTTCCACCAGGAAAGTATGAAGAGGAATACCCAAGCCTCGATGAAATAATCCTCAAAGACAACTATTTCACCATCATAGGGGCGAGGAAACGCCTCACCTCGCGGCGGCACACGCCACACTTCAAAAGATGCTTTGGCGGAATCATGCCCCCATCCGCCAAGGAATTTAACGACGCCGCCGTCGATTGCGTCGGCGACCAAAGAAGCTTCATCTCGCTTCTCATATTCCTTCCGTTCCTTCTCCTTCCTCTTCTCGATGCGCATTGACGCTTTTTCCCCATGGTCTTCGCACGGAAGAATGCGAGGATTTCGAAGCTAACCCTAAGAAACGGAGCACGGAGCGAAGGAACGGTGCGAGGAACGACAGGCAAAATGAAAGCAAGCGGTCAAATGACGGCGGCACCAGGGAGTTTTAACCACACTAGGGTTTTTTACTCCCGATGGGCCGGAGGAACCGGCGCCCCTACCGGAAAAAGGCTTTTTCGGTTCGTTTCTTTTTCCCCCATTTAAAATTCATTTTTTCTCGCAGACGCACGGCTTACTGACAACTCGAAAGCTTCGGCCCGGTAAGCAAAGCTTACGACGGCCGTTTAAGTTTGTCTTCTAGCTATAGTCTTAAAAACAGCCTCGCTAAAAAGATCGGGTTCACAAAGAAAGTGTTTCCAACCCGCCGTAACAAAGTTACGGATATAGCATCAACATTTCAACCCACACAATCCGACAATGAGCCGGGATTTTTTCGCCAATGATACCGGTTATTTCGGCACACAAATAGCTAAGCTATTTCATGGGTTTAGATTCAAAACCATGGTCTCACAAACCCACGTTGGGACCGAGTTAAGTAGCAAAGCTTTGCCTTAACTTAATCATGACAAAGTCATGGCATGGTTCAAACCGACCAGCCCAAATGAAATTTGGCCTGCTCGGTCTCACTCAAAGAGTGGTCGGAAACACATAAAGCACGATATAATGATCGCTTGTCTTCTTTTTTAGACCACGACATAACGTGTTCCACCTCATCTCGGGCTCGGGGACTACGTGGGCCCATGTCACCCGAGAGGTGACATGGGCTAGATCCTTCTTTTAGAGCTTGCCGCAACATATACTATCTTACAGCAACCTCGTGGACTAGGGGGCCCACGTCATTTGCATGACTCGGCCTGATCCTTTCTCTTTACAAAGAGTTTAGTTTCAAAACTAAGCTAAGGCAATGACCAATCACGACAGATACCATGTGATGGCAGGCATCACACACTAACGGGGGCCCACGTCTCCAGATTTGGGACCCTTTCAAAATTCTTTTCTTTTCAGGAGCATCATAAATCTTTCGGTCAAAACCGACAACGTCAACCAAGTGTAAGCAAAGTGTGGTCGGAAGCACTAGACGGTCCTCCGGCCACGCTCGGACCACGTGTCGAACGTGTGTTCGACCACCCTTTCTCACTCAACCAAGCAAGACGGTGTTTTTCCCTCAAGATCCATGATGCTCGGGGACTAGCTGTGGAGGTATAAACTCCATATACCCTCACGGCCTAGTTTGGGCCGACACGCTATCATCGAGCCGGCCCATCAAGCTACAAGACCGATCGGCTCGGCCGGGTCGGACTGACCTAAAACAGCAAGAATATCGAAGACCGACAAGGAGGACAAGACCTAGGCGAGATAGGAAAGTTTAGACTTGTAAAGTATGTAAACTTAGTACCGAGATAGGCTAGTTCCGACTTGTAACCTTGCTCCCGCGATATATAAGGAGAGCAAGGATCCCCATGCCGAGGACGGAATCGGCATAACGCACGTACTCATACATCCATATCATAATCGAAACAGAGAGCAGGACGTAGGGTATTACGCTTCATAGCGGCCCGAACCTGGGTAAACCTTGTGTGATTGCTCCCTGTTTACGTCTTGCTCGCAATCTCGTGCGCCTTCCGCCAATCCATTACCGGTCAGGGCATACCCCTGGTCGGACTATCGCCGATATTTCGTCGACACATACACTCTGCAGAGGTTTCACTAATCCACAAGATAGCCATCATAGGTATGTCGACTCACCTAGGTAGATATCGATCGCCACAAGCCTAGAGCGAATACCATCCTGCCACTCGACCCTGGCCGCCGAGACTGTGAGACATAGTACCAGGCCAAGGGGGTCACTATGTTGGTTAAGGAGGGTGTGAGTTCAACACCTCCATGTCCCCAATCCCGAATAGGGGGCCATGGTCCATGTTCCCGATCCCGAATAGGGAGCCATGGTCGCCGCAGAAGGACGTGAGTCCATCACCTCTCGTACCTCCCGACACATCCGCTTACGCCCCGGCGAATGGCATTCGTTCTACCGATGGTTAGACCGTCTCCCCCATTAGAGAGCGAGTGGAAAGTAAGCGTCCAATGATCCGGTCACTAGTCCTCAAGTCCTTAGGTATTGGCCGCACAGCCGATGTCTCCCCCTTTGTATGGGCTAATCTTTAACGTGCCGCCACGACCCCACTCCCACGGCTCCACCTCCCAGAGGTTCGCACGATAGAACTCCTCAATCCAAACCAGTTACCCGCCACAGGTAATCACAAAGCGGGGATACCCAGGCCGTATCCCCTCGGCAAGACTCGCTCGTAGCTCGTCGTAATCCCTGTCCGGCCGACTCAACCCTCACCACACACCCAAGACTCACGCAGCACACCGCTCATCACCAAGTCCACAAGTCCGGCATCCCAAGCCAAACCATTCCCAAGGGTTCACCACCCACATCTCATATACAATGCGAAGTGGAGTTATAATAAGTATGGTGATGATAAATGCAAGCACGCAGAAGGGCGGTAATATATATGTGCGAGCACAAGGCTGGGTAACATGGTAAAAGGGCTTCGAACAAGGTAAATATAGCTCAAGCAATAGCATGCATCATATACTAGCAAAGGAATAAATACAAAGCACTAGCAATTCTACACATGCAATGCCTAATAGGATTCTCTAAAATAAAGGTGCTGCCATGACACCTGCGATGTCGAGGAAGTAGTGGTACAAATCCGATCGTAGTGGTACAAGTCCGTTAGTAGTGGTACAAGTCCTCCTCCGTAGTCGTTCAGTAGGTTCACTCCCTCGAGTTCGTAGGTTCCTTCCTCGGATCGTTCCTCGCCCGAATCGACTCTGAAACCGAAACGTAATAGTCACGTTAGCGACTCCTATAGAAGCCACAAAGAAGCAAATCAAATATAGAAGAACCAAATGCACTCAAACATAGTCTTAAACTGTAGTGCTCGATTTTAGATGAATTTACATATAAAGATCATAATTTTCAAAGCTCGTATGAATAAGTTATGAATTTTTGAAGATTATAACATTTTCTCGAAAATAATAATTGGCTGATTAATAAGGGCCGACACGTGTCAGCACGGGACTAGGCCACGTGGCGTCTGCGGGTCCTGCTGACAGGTGGGGGGCCAGGGTGACGTCAGCATGACGTCACCCGTTGACCGGGTCAACGTTAATTGGCCCGCTAATGGGCCGAGATGGGCCGCCAATGGGCTGGCTGGGCTGGACTTGGGCCGAGTTGGGCCGGGCCAGGCCCAACATGTGTCACGCTAAGGTGATGCCACGTCACTACTAGGCCTGGATCGGGCTTGGTTCACGGGTCCATCATCTCTGTCCGGTTCATGGTCCATAGACCACAACACGATCCACGGTGGACCACGTCCATTTATACTTCTCCGTCACACGGTCCATATAGGCTGGGTTCACAAAGGTGACGTCAGCAGTATGCTATGGTTCACGGGCGCGGCTCACGGTAGACAGGCAATGGTGGGACCTACTGTCAGAGGCTTGGGTTCATACGAACTGAGTCCATCTTCCTCGCCCCTTCTTCATCTTCTCCATCTCATCCTCTCCCCATGCCCAGCGCGCGGCGAGCATGGCATGCCGGCGGCATGGTGGCGCATATGGGCACGGTGGTGACCCATGGTCCATTCCAACAGGCGCATCGGCATCAGGAGGTCAAGGCGAGCTCGTCGGGGTACTTTATGGCTAGAGCAGGGCTTCCACGAAGGGTCAGCCGCGTCGACGGCGGCGTTGCCGCACGGCGAGCGATGGCGCAGAGCACCAACTCATCCCGGGTCCAATTCGATGGTCGCAGGCTCGATTCACATCCAGAGGAGGCCTATTGGCTTGCCGGCAACGACCGAAAGACACGGCGGCGCACAACCCGCGGCGGAGGCACGCGGCGGCGCCAGCGACATGGCGGCGTACGGCACGAGCAACATGGCGGCCATCTGGGGCTCCGTCTTCTACACGGATCGATCCAGGGGCTCAAGGCGAATCTCGTCGGCGCATATTCGTCCCATGTAGCAGCCGGAGTCAAGCGGCGTACGCGCGCCATGGCGGTGCTCCGAGAGCGGCGGCGGCAAGCGGCGAGTCGTCAAGGGCCACCAAGGGTCCCATCATCCCGTCCGGCGATGCTACGGCGTGCAGCGGCCCGCGGCCCTGCTCAACGGCGTGGCCTCGACAATCGAGGTGGCCGGAGCCGGCCGGCGCAAACGCGCCACGGCGGCGCTCCCAGAGCACCCCGTGCGGACTCGATCTCCGGTGGGAGAGTCGGGGAAGGTCCTCCCGCGGTCACCTCGCGCCGGTGGCGTGCGCACGGGGTGCGCCCCACCACGGCGGACGAGGACGCGGGGTCCAAGGGTTCCGAAAGCTACCTAAATCGCCGGGAACGGCGGCGCTCCGCGGCGGGCATGGCCGCGGCGGCGCTCTGGCGGGCAAGTCCATCGGCATGGTGGTGCTGATTTTCCGAGGGCTTGGGTCGGTCTGTGCTCGTGCGTGCATGTGTCCAACGGCCGGCGGTGGCCATGGTCTACGCGCCGAGGCGCCTTGACCGGAGCAGCAGGGCAAGGGTTGGAAAGGGGCATGGCAGCTCACCGTGGGTGCTCGGGGAGGCAGTGGTCGACGCAGGCAGCACTGCTACATTGTTGTGGCCGAGTTCGTGGTGCAGGGCGTGCTTGGTGTCGCGTCCGTGGTTCACGCTCGCGGTTCAGAGCTTCGGCGTCGCGGTGCGGATAGGATCAGGTCGAGGTCGGCGCCGGATCGCGGGCTTCAAGTCGAGATCGCGGCGGCGAGGTACGCTTGCACGGTACGGCGCTGATCGGGCGAGGCAAGGCCGTCGATGCGGTGCGGACGAAGGCAAGGCCGGTCGACGTTCGTCTTCGGCCCGACGGCGCTGGTTGATGGGGAGGAAGCAGGCGCTCGCGGTACCGGAGTTGAGGTCGTCGAGGTTGGCTTCGCGAAGCAGCTGTAGAGGCTCTCGGTGCCGGTGCAGCAGGCGTCGCGGACGGCGAAGGCGTCGACGGGACGATGCAGCTTGGCGTGGACTGCAGCGTGGTCCTGGATGGCACAACTTCTGGCGTCGTGGTTGATTCGCGCTGGACAACGGCACGAGCTCGTGGTGGTGGAGTCGTGGCCGCGGCAGGGCGTCGAGGTCGGCTTGCTGCAGTTCGGCGAAGTGGATGCCATGGGCACTGGCTGCGCCGCACGGCTGCTGCTGGTGGTGCAGTGGAGAAGCAGGGAAGGGATAGAGGTGGCGGCGGCTGCTGGGAGTAGATGAGGAGGGCGACGGCTGGGGGCTTCTTATAGCCGCGACGCTAGGGTTCGCGAGTGGCTTTGGGCGTCCGTGCCCGTCTGATGTGACGGCCGGCGACGTGGCGATCATCCAGAGCACGGGTAGGTGGCGAGCGTGCTCGGGCCGGTGAGGTGGAAGTCTGCGTGGTGGCTACGCCGAGGCTTCCGAGGCGGGGCCTGTGGCCGAGGGCAGGGTCGCGTCGCGTGCACGCGGTCATGGTGAGGCTCTCGGCTGGCGTAGGCAAACGGCGGAGGGCAGGTGGGTGTTCGCGGCGTTGGCCGTTTTGGACGGAAAGCAGGGCTTCGGTTCCGTACGGAGAAGACGACGACGGGGAAATTGAAGAGGTTGTTCGACGGGAGCAAACGGTGCCTGGGATTCCTTTGGTCCACTACGGCTGACATGTGGCCCAGGTGAAACCGTACAGGAGTATGCAAAAGCGGCGGTGGCTTCCTTCTGCGTGAAGCGTACGCGAGTTACTTTCTCGTGCACGAGCTGCTCACGTGATGGACTGATGGGCCAATGAGAGATCGGATGCAACTTGGGCCGGCTGAGCTGCTGATGGCGTTGGGCCGGCAAGGGAGCTGGGTTCTGGTCCTTGCGATTAGGCACTCATACACGTATGTACGCGTATACAACCAAATGGACGTGCACAGGAGCATGCACGTTCGTGATACGTGATTCAGGCAGTAGGCTAAATAGGAGTTGTTGCTTAGGTCAGCTCTTACGTGCATCTCAGGACAATAGGGTACAGTAGCATGCACACTCGTGCAGCCTGTTGACCAAGGGATTAAGGAGCAAGGTTTTTCCTAATTAAGCTCTCGTGACTTTTAGGGAATGGGCTGAGGTTCCGGCTTCATGACGTGGCTGTCGTCGTGTTGGCGGCAGGCGCTACGGACATCGTGGGTTGTAGAGTCAGATAGGGCTCCAGCTGTGGCATGGTCACGAGGGCGATGACGTGCCAATCTCTCACATCATGACGTCGGTTTATGGACGGAGCGAGCCCGGTCCAAGAGTCACAGTTGTCGTTACAGTTACGGTCACTGGTTTGGGACAAAGGGAGGATAGGGCGAGTTAGGCCATGTGTCATTTATGGTCAAGGGTTCACGTCATGGCCAATTCCACATAGTGGAATATTCATTAATGACTTTGTATATATATATTCATATATACATATGTTTTATGCCATGTCTCATAGGTATAGTAATTCATGGTGGTCATAAATAGTCTTAGGTCATGTTAGGGTATTTTTCCCCATAATACTATGTATATATATTTGTATATTTATTTGTTATATAAATAAATATGTGTTTGTTGATTTGATATTCAATACAAAAAATCCAATAAGATCCAAACCAAACATGTTGCATATAATATTAATATAGCATAATTCAAACGTAAATATTACATATGCGACATGATGTTATAATGCTTAATTAGACTAATGGCCTAGCATGGATCCTACTAGTGTATGGATTAAGGTAGGTCACTATATGTATGGCAAAGTAGTGATCAACTAGGTTCATGTTTGGGGTTAGGTGTGATCCTACTGGCATTTAACTAGCTATGGTTAACCATTAGTTGACTGTAGGGTTCAACACAAGTATGTGTATACTTGCTATACCTTGGCAACAATACTACTAATTCCAGTATAGGTTCCTTAGGGTTTAGGGTCATGACCTAGAGCTATCACTAGGGCATACTATAGTTAATGGTTGGTCATAGACTCTCATCTATAAGTTCAGTAGGTTTTCCTACGGTTCTAATCACATGTGGCTTAAGGACCACCTTAGGACACATGTGATGTTATTGCATAGCAACGCTCAGTAACTAAACATAGATGCTTAACATGCAATCTAGCGGTTTCTTTCATGACAAGCAACAAACATGGGTTTATTTAGAAAAAAAATTTTGTAGTTCGGATTTTTGGGTTGTTACGGTGTTCCAAGCCTTCTCAAGCTTAGTGTAGTAGTAGCCATAACCAAAAACCCAAAAATATTTCCCTTTCCTTAGGAGTAGTAACTATAAACCCAAAAACACAAAAATATTTCCCTTCTCATAGTAGTTGTAGTAGGAAGCTTGGTCTTGTTTGTTCACTTGTGTAGCTAGCATGAAGAAGTTCATCCTCGAAAAGATTAGCAAGAAGAAGGGTGAGGGCTCATCTTCGAGCTCTCGCCATTCCGGGAGTAGGAGCCATGAGAGGGAGGAGGAGGAACAAGTGCACCAACTTGTTCCTGCCATCCCCCTGATAGAATGATGGAGCCTCTAAGCAACCTCGTGCTCAACCATGAGGAGCTAGGGAAACTCTACACCCTTCGCACTTGCAGCTACCAACACACCGCTCTCTTCGATCAACAACTCCTTGACCAAATAGGTATGAGCACCGACTTTGCTAATGTTTTCAGTGCCATTGGTTGGGTTGGATTTTGGGAAATCCCTGAACTTGGTATAGAATTGCTCACCCAAGAATTTCTGTGCACAATAAAATCAAATGCTGAGGGGATTAGCTTTCGCATGTTCAATAAGGATTATAATCTATCTTGGAGTGAATTTAGCACTACTCTAGGCTTTGCCCATGAGTGCAAACTAAATGTAGATGAAGCTCTAGCAGGTTTTGACTTTGCTGAATTTTGAGAATTGATTTCTGGCTCCAATGATTATTCTAATCCTAGGCCCCTACACATCCATAACCCAACCTTGAGGTTCATGTACTACTGGATCGAAGTCACTCTTTTCCCTGGTACTAGCATAAAAACCGTAGGCTATGGTGAATTGCAAATCCTTTATGCTATGGTTAATCAAATCAAGTTTGCACTTGTTAAAATACTAGTACATTTTTGGGAGACCTCTATTGCTCAAGAAAAACCCATAGGCTTTACTTCGCTTATAACTACAATTGTTGAAACCATGGGTTTGCTTGAGGATAATGAAGTTGAGTACATCGCTCATGATAGATCTGTTATAAATGAACGCATGCTTACACGAGTTGGTTTATTCAAAAGAGGTTCGAGAGGTGGACTTAAAATGATTTATGAACATCATACACTCGAAGTTCCTCTCCCCAATGAGAGACTTTGGTTGTATAATGTTTCATCACTAACCATGAGGCTAGATAGAGGGGAAAGAGCCTACCCTATTGCAGGGACGGACATGATGATGAGAGCACAAGCCCGTACTGTCGAAGAGCAAGCCGGCCTTCTCATGCTGCACCATACAAGGAGGAGGAGGTGAGCTCCACGCACATGGGGGCACCTTCTCACTCCAGGACACCATCAGGAGTGCCTCATCACTCCAGGACACCTTCGGCGGCACGAACCCCTCACCCTCGTGGTAGGGGGACAAGCCAGCCACAGTCCGAGATGGAGACGCTCATCAACGATGTGGAGAACATCAACATTGGGTAGCAGGCCACGTTGCAACTCATGCAACAAAACGTGAAAATGGCCCAAGGTCTCGAAATAGAAGGCCAATACCGATGGACCCAGTGGTGGGGATGACAGCCACCACAGTGAGCAAGAGACAAGCTTGGGGAGATTCTCTCCCCACTAAGGTAAGTTTATCCAAGGTGAGTTTCCAACCCCTCCATTTTAATTCTTACTTTATTACATTTTAATTGTTGCTTTCTTGCATCTAAAAAAAATTCAGAAAAATATTAATTATAAAAATTTGAATATTTTCAAAAATCCAAAAATATTTATTTGCTTTATTTCCTTTCTGTATATATGCTTCATGTGTGCTATTCTTCCTATGGAAATGATGATGAAATTGCTAGTTAATGTTTCTCTAGTGCTTGTTTATAACTTAGCATTTCTCTAAGTATGGATTACTTAGCGTTTTTAACCATCATGAACTTGAACACTTAGTGGGTTGCAAGTGCTAAAACAAAGTCTAAGTTGTTGTGAGATACGAGATAGTTGAGATAAGAGCTCTATACTATTGTTCTAAGCACGCATGATTGCCAGAGAATCTATTTTAAATGAATAAAAGCTTAATTGTTCCTCAATGGTGTTAAATTCCTACCACGGCCATATATACTTTGCATATCATTAGCCTTCTACATAAGCTACTTGCTTGCATTGAGTCTCGTTAAGTCTTGTAGAACTTGTGTTAGAGGTTTGCCATACTCTTAAGATCAAGATTACACACACCACCAAATATGCTACTTCTAATCCGGAGGTACGCAACCACTCATATGCTACTTCTACCCTAGAAGTACGCATCTCCATCCATACCATTATTCTTGTGCTGCTTCTACACTGGAAGTACGCACCTCCATATCCACTATCTCTATCAAATGGGTTGCTCCATATTCCAAATGTTAGAAACTCTCTCAGTTATCAATTGTTAGGTGAGACACATCCCAAAAAGGCTAGGCATCTACTCCATACACAGATTCCTATCATCAAAAAGAGAGAGAGAGAGCTAGCCTTGTCTCAATAGAAAGAGAGATAGAATCAAATAAAGGAGCAACCTCATCTACCATACATCTACAATCCCTCCATTACTTTACCATCCATCACATTCCATCATGCCATTCATTCTATTTTCACATCTTGATCTGAAAGTATGACATTTCTCTACTTAGGTCCAAGTCTCTTAACTTGACAACATATGCATTGTGAGTACGCTATTCCTTACCATACCTACTTTAAGATCCACATAAAGCCTTTTTAGAGGTAGGATGTTTTGAAAAAGGCAAACACTTGATGTGCCTTGGTGAGGATTCATACACTACTTGAGTGACTTGAGAGAAACCATATGAGGAACATTAAGATTTCTTTTAAAAACTTAGAAAAACCTACGGCATGAAACTTGCTAAAAGAATGAGAAAAGTTGATGCTCTAGTCAATGCTGTTCTATCTCTCAACATCCCAAGACTAAGTTAATGCCATAAGCCCCATGAGTGCTAAAGTAACATTGGTGTGTTAGCATTGCTAATTTTTCCATTCAAAGAGAAGTTCTTTGTTGTGCACTTAGTACTATTGAGATGTTAACTTAGTGATAATACCTAATCCGATCGAACCAAGTCTTGATTGTTTGCTCGGGACGAGCACAGGTTAAGCTTGGGGGATCTTGTTGACGGGAGATAAGACCCAGTTCTACATACTCAAAAACCCGTCAACAGTCCTTGATTGAAGGAAGATAAGTATCACATGGACATATTTATCACTAATAAAATTCCGCTTGTACTCTTAGCTTGTGTAATGCAGGAAAGATGGAAATGAGCCTTGTGGGCCCATAATCTAGGTCGGCCGACCTGGACTTGGGCCCACCAGGGGCTGCCCTCCATGGCATGATCCTTGCCATGCTCCAGGGAGACCTTCCCAACCCTTGGATCCAAGTGTGCTACCTCTCAACGATCCAAAAACTTAGCATATGGATCCATGGGTCCACATGGAAGCAAGCAAAGGAGTAACTGGACTCAACTTCGGACAACACTTCACATGATAAGTGGGGACATCACCAGGGAGCCAGAGGTGGGCCTGGCACCCCTGGGCCAGGTCGGCCGACCTGCCTATGGGGCCCTGCCACCTGTCCTGGCTTCCCACTCACCTCAGGAGCTTCTAGAAGCTAAGTGGGGCCCAGGGTCAGCCAGACCCCAGGTCGGCTGACCTGGAGGTGGGCCCCCTTGAGGCGGTTTGTTCCAACCGACATCCCACACATTTTCCATGTGTGGAATTCCCACTGCCGTCCATCTAAGGCGGTTGGGAGGTCGGTGGATCCAAAGGTGGAGAAGGAAGGAGCACCAGGATCGATGACGTGGCGATGGAGTAGCCCCTACTCCACCTCTCTACTATAAATACCCCCTAGGCCTTCACTTTAGAGCATCCCCAATTGTATCACCAAGTCATCTAGCTCAGGTTCTCTAGGGAGATCAAGTGTAGTGTAGTCTAGTCTAGAGTGGGAGTTAGAGTCGAGTCGAGTGAAGCTCGGGTCTCCGGAGTCGTCTTCTGGAGAGTCTGGTATAGCTCTTGTATCTTTTTCTCTTGTATTACATTCTTTAGATTAATATAGTCTTTCTTTACTTTACTAAGTTTTTACTTTAAGTATTTACTTAGTGCATTACTATACCAGTATAGTAGTGTTGTGTCTTAGTCTTATTAGTGTAGTTGTCTTAGTTAGATTAGTGTTTACAACACCTTGTGTGTTTCACTACCATTAGGGGCTTTGGCTATTTACGTGATAGTTGAAGTCATAAGACTAGTGTAAGCGAGGTGCTTAGGCTAGCGCTTATTAGTGGATGCAACCTCTCTTTCTGACATATATTAGTGGGCGGCGGTTAGCGTGACAGGCATTCGCTTCTCATTAGGTTCTATTTGCGTCGGGTTTGGTCTGTAGGGCGTCCATAAGCCAAAGGTCCGCTTGAGTAAGAGTTTCGCCTCCTACTGCAGTCGACTTCCCCACCACACAAGATTGTTTAGATACTAGTCTAGTTAAGTCATTTACATTGTTAGGATTAGAACACAGAAGTAGAGTTAGATACATAGGAGTCCTTACTCACTCGTTGTCCTCCCACCTAGCTAGCTCACTACTAGTTATCTTTTTATTTATCTTTATCTATTACTCTACTCTTACCCCCCCTGTTAACACTAGTGAACTTAGATTGAGTAGACCCACCACGGATATCCATCCACACATTTATTAGAGAGTCTTAGTCCGCTTTTTTGTGAGCGAACTATAAATCACGACACCGCGGATACTCACCTCGGTTGAAGTGTTACAGCGGTACCTGTGCGCTTGCAGAGTTATCCACTTGGCACGTCTTGCGTCATCGCCAGAGTTTAGCTTTGCTTAGCATTTCTAGAACCATTGCCTGAGGCGAACTTGTGACAACCTCTCTCTAGTAATATTTCAGGCTTGCCAGTAAGCATTGCTATTAGGCGCCACCATTTACAATTTATCTTTACTCTAGTTGGTGTGCGTTAAGATTTGCCAACAGTCATTTAGTGGGGAATAATGTAGACACCTTACATGAAGAGAGCAATCTCTAGTGGGGTTTACCATTATAAGAGTTAGGAGGTCATTTAGATTTTATTTCGTTCAAGAAATCATGGTACACAAATATCAAACTTGTTGTCCAAAAAATTGCAATGGACAAACAAAAATAGATCAAAAGGTTTTGGATGGCTTGTCTTTAAATTGTTGACCAAATGTTTCTAATTAATGTAAAAAAATTAGTATTTTTTTCTCAGCATGTAACGTGGAGGCTCCATCGGGCCTCTAATTAGTGAATGAAGACAGTAGAGGGAAGAAGCCTGCGCCCGCGGTGTAGGAGTACGTAAGACGATAGCCGGATGCTAATTGAACTTTGTCCACATAACCGGGAATTTGTTGACGACTGAGTACTAGACCGACGCCATATGACCACCGTACCTATTACAGTTTGTGTGCAATTGCTTTTTTTTTTTCATGTTCCATTATCTTTGCCGGCCGTGTCCACCGCACCTACCGTGTGTGTTGAAAAATTCCTTGCCTCTAGAGTCTAGATGCTACTATTACGAAACGCCATTGCCGGCCGCCATTACATATATAATACCATTGGGTCGGACACAAAATCTGTCCGGGTCTGGCCTATCGTCATCAATCATGAATTGTCTTAGCTTGTTCACCCAATGGAAGCTACACCACACATCGCGATCGATGGTCAATATAAATTCGATCGTTTTCCTTGCTTGAACGTAAAAACGTACATTGTAGTGGTCAATGGAGTCAATTGAGAGCTGACAAAATGTGTCATCCTAAGTTTAATCAAGCTTATAGAAAATATTAGTTTATCAGAACAGCAAATGCTTATAAACACTACAAGGAATGGTGCTTTACATGACGATCACTTTGGTCACAGACAGTCGAAAATACGTCACAGTTAACTTGCCATGACGATCGCAAAATCCGTCATGTATCTCACGTCATACATTTACTGGACCTAATTCAGCCGTCACAGATTAGGATTTGTTATCGTCATGGGTTAGTTGTCTATCTTTTATAACCAGCCTAGATCCAAAGCATAGTGATGAAAAAGAACATAAGCATAAGTGCCGAATCATCACTTCATCAACATGCATCACAACTCGTAAGATTCACCAAACAATGATTCATTCATGTAATAGCATGTCCACAACAGCCACATTACAGATTGGCCTAGCTCACAACCATTACAGCGACTATCACAATATCTAAGTTTGAACTAAAAGATTTGATCTCTAGGGAGTCTAAATAACTAAACATTAGTATTCACGAGCACTTCAGTTCACTTGCTGTCCATAAGATGTGCTACCTGAAAATCAAAACAAATATAAGTCAGATTTGCTAGCAAAGATTTTAAAAAGAAATGTTATCTATTTATTGTCCAAGCAGCCACTCGTCAAGTAAAGTCACATGCTATTCAGTTACAAGAACTCAAATTCAGTAACTTCAGTGTTACAAAAGTTCCAGAAATCGAACACAGTGCATTCGTAGTGAAGAAATCTACCATAAGTGCATTCATAGTGAAGTGGTACATGAATTTAAATCTATCATATCCCAGTGCGTTGAGAGCAGTAGCAGGTAATACATCTAGGAACTGATGCAATTTAGATGAAGAAATGTTGCTGACAGTTTCTGCAACTACTATACTCACATTTAGGAAATGGAGGCAGGACCGGTGGCTCCTCCTCGCTTGGGGGAGTTGTACGACACGGCACGGGCAGGAGCCGGGGACCTACGTCGCCGGAGATGAAACCTGGAGGAAGGCCCGGACGCCTCGGCACCGGCAGGTAGCAGCGCAGTGAGGAGTAGTTAGTGTAGAACTGCATATGGGGCAGACGGGGAATAGGATCTGTTATACCTAGGATCAACTAGCAGTGGCCTCTAGGTGGGTACAACTTCGGGAAACGGGTAGACAGAGAGGGAGATAGGAGAAGAGATTGAGAGAGATCATCACCGGGGGCCTTGATCGGCGGAGGAGGACGATCCGGCGGCGGCGCTGCTGGGATCGGCCATCACGTCGAGGAGAGGCTGGTGAAGAGACCGGCGATGTAGTCGTCGTAGGAGCGGTGCATGCGACGAAGAAGATCGGCGCGGTGCGGTGGCGGCGGCGCGGAGGAGCTTCCCGTCACGGCTGCGCCCTCGGATCGGGTTTAGGGTTGTGTCGGTGGGTTTGGTGAGCTCAAGGCGAACCTCGTACCTTGAGCCGCCGCCCCACCTTCTTTTTATAGCGCGGTGACAGGGCCCTCCGGCCATAGTGGGGGGGCGCCCCGATCGGGCGCGTAGGTCAAGGGGCCCGAGTTGGGCCGTTGGGCCCAACTCGGGATTGAGATCATCCTAACATTCTCCCCCTTGATCTCATCTTTAACTTTATCTTTAACTTTACTCTTTCACTTTAACCTTTTCATTTTACTTATTCCATCTCAGATTTATGCATAGAACATGCTTCATCCAGGAATCATAGGCTTCGCCTTAAACCCATGCCGGCTACGTGTTCAATGAACACTTTGGGTGGCAAGCCTTTTGTAAGCGGATCCGCGAGCATCTTTTCAGTGCTTATGTGCTCAAGATTTATAACATGATCCTGGATTTTCTCCTTCACAACATAGTACTTTATGTCAATGTGTTTGGCAGCACCACTTGACCTATTGTTGTGAGCATACTCTATAGCTGGATTATTATCACGGTATAGAGTCATTGGTCCATTGATGTCATCGACCACTTTTAAACGGGTATGAATTTCTTTAGCCAATTCACATACCCGATGCCTCATAACATGCTACAAACTCGGCATACATAGTAGAGTTTGTAGTAACTGTTTGTTTTGAGCTTTTCCATGATATAGCTCCTTTTGCGAGGGTGAACACATATCCAGATGTGGACTTTCTGTCATCTCCCGCATAATCAGAATCTGAGTATCCTAAAATCTTTAGGGAATCAGATCTTCTGTACGTTAGCATCAGGTCTTTTGTTCCTTGTAAATATCGCAAAACTTTCTTTACCAATTTCCAGTGTTCAACACCTGGATTACTTTGGAATCTGCGCAAGCGGCCCGGTTACATAAGCCAAGTCGGGCGTGTGCATACTTGAGCATACTTGTAAATGTCCAACTGCGAAGCATATGGCACACTTTTCATTTGGTTGAGCTCATACTCATTCTTGGGACACCGAAAATCCCCATACTTATCGCCCTTGACTATAGGTGCAGGTGATGGACTACATTTATGCATCTGGAATTTCTCCAAGACCCTTTCAATGTATGCCTTTTGAGACAGTCCTAATACCCCCTTTCTTCTATCACGGTGAATTTCTATGCCCAAAACATAGGAAGCTTCACCAAGATCTTTCATCTCAAACTTTGAGGACAAAAAATCTTTTTGTTTCCTGTAGTAGACTCATATCGTTACTTGCAAGTAAAATATCGTCTACGTACGGGACTAGGAAAATGTATTTCCCATTCTTAAACTTTGTATAAACACAATTGTCCTCGACATTTGCTTTAAACCCAAAATTCTTTATAGTTTTATCAAACTTCAAGTTCCACTTGCCTTGAAGCTTGCTTTAACCCATAAATCGATTTCTTTAGGCGACATCCCATCTTTTCTTTGCCTTCCACGACAAAACCTTTCGGTTGTGCCATGTATACATTTTCCTCCAAATCCCCATTTAGGAATGCCGTCTTCACATCCATCGATGCAACTCTAAATCATAGTGTGCCACCAATGCCATTATTATTACGAGAGAATCTTTACATGAGACTGGAGAAAAGGTCTCGGTGTAATCAATTCCCTCCCTTTGTGTGAAACCTTTAGCCACAAGTCGCGCTTTAAATCTCTCTATGTTCCCTTGGGAGTCATATTTTATTTTGTAGACCCATTTACGGCCCTCTTGTTTTGGCTCCTTTGGGAATTTCTTCCAAGTCCCAAACATCGTTGGCACTCATTGATCTCATTTCATCTTCCATGGCTTGAAACCACTTGGATGAATGATCACTTCTCATGGCTTGTTCAAATGAGGTGGGATCACCCTCCATTTGATACTCTTCGATGATATTATTTAACTCATATATATCACTTTGGAAATAGGGCCTTCTTTCTCTTTGAGACCTTCTAGGGGCCTCTACATTTGGCACATCTACTACTGGAGGCCGAGATTGCTCCCCCTCATTTGTGGCAACATTTTCAATGGGTTCCTGCGAACAGGGTTCCTCATTCTCCTCTGTTGTTACCACGGGAGGAACAACAACGGTTCTTGCTCCACGTGTCTTGCACTATTGGTGCGGGAACAATAGGTAGTTCGAAAAATGGCTCTGAATCACGGGATTGGGTGCACACACCCGCTTCTCTTCAAGATCAATTTTCCGAGTAGCCATACTCCCCCTCATCATTTCATCCTCTAGAAAAATAGCGTGTCTCGTTTCCACAAACTTTGTGAGTCTATCGGGACAGTAGAAACGATAACCTTTTGACCTTTCAGGATAGCCAATAAAATGGCAACTCACTGTTTTGGGATCAAGTTTCCCAATATTTGGGTTAAACACTTTAGCCTCAGCAGGACACCCCCACACACGGAAGTGATCTAGTGAAGGTACCCTTCCTGTCCATAATTCATACGGTGTTTTGGGCACCGATTTACTTGGCACTCTATTGAGAATATGAATGGAGGTTTTTAATGCCTCTATCCATAAACTCAATGGTAAATCAGAGTAACTCATCATACTGCGCACCATATCCATCGGTGCGGTTGCGCCTTTCAGCTACTCCATTTCTTGAGGTTCACCCGGCATGGAATACGGGCAACTATACCATTTTCCCGTAGAAACCTTGCGAAAGGTCCAGGAACTTGACCATATGGGGTATGCCGACCATAGTACTCCCCCACGGTCGGACCGGACTAGCTTTATCTTTAAACTATGCTGATTTTCTACTTCAGCCTTAAATATTTTAAATTTATCCAATGCTTCATCTCTTCCTTTAATTGGATAAATATAGCCAAACCGGGAGTAATCGTCGTGAATGTAATGAACGAATCATAGCCATCCACACTCTTTACGGAAAAGGACCACATATGTCGGTGTGAATGATCTCTAATATTCCTGTGCTTCGTTTGGCATTCTTTTTAATTTGCTTTACATATTTTCCTTTTATGCAATCGATGCATTGCTCTAATTCAGCGAACTCCAAAGGAGGAAGAATTTCATTCTTTACTAGTCTTTCTATTCTCCCCTCGAAATATGGCCTAAACGACGGTGCCATAATTTCGCCGTTGCGTTGTAGTTCGCTTTCTTTTTCTTTTCTCATTTGTAGACGAGGAAACGCTATCATTCACATTACATATGGAATTCACACTTTCACATAGTGATAACATATATAATTCGTGTTGTCGGAAGGCAAGACCAACAAAAATATCATTAAACCAAATGACACATTTGCCATGTCCAAAATTACGGGAAAACCCGAATCATCCAATTTTATTACACTTATCAAATTGCTTGCTGCGGTGTAGGAACATAAAAAACATCTCTCAAAGTAAGACTATAGCCATTAGGTAAATCTAATGCTACATCTCCTATTGCCTCTACTTTTACGCACTGTACGCCATTCGCAACGCTAATGGCCTCTTCTCTTTTAGCGTAGTTCTCGTCGAAATGAATCCTCAGAAAGAATTTGCAACATGAATAGTTGCACCGAGTCAATAAACCATGTTGACTTAGAAAACTTTGCATACGAGAGATTCATTTACAAATGAAATAACGTTCTCACCCTTTTTTCCTCATGAGCTCTCTAAGCCAATCAGGGCAGTCAGTCTTCTTGTGCCCCTCCTTACCACAGTGCCGGCATGAGTTGTCACCGCCCGTGGCTTGCCCCATTCTTTGGCCGAAATCGAGGCTTGCCCGCATAGGGCCTTTCTTTCTTTGGGGAGCCTTGAAGGGCATTGAAGGGCCTTTTGCCCTTCCCTTTGACCATGTTCGCCCGGCCACCCGGGTTGGCCATTGATCCTAAGCTCCTCATCAACACACCGAGCAATGAGCTTGTCTAAGTCCCATTTCTCGAGCCGCATGTTGTAGTTTATGACAAAATTCTCATACTCTCTAGGCAAGGAAGCTAAAACAAAATGGATAAGGAGCCGTGGTTGTATCTCCGAGATCCATTCCTTTTAGCTTGTTTGCCAAGTGACTCATTTTTAGGATATGGTCACGAATGCTACCTCCTTTGAACTTTTCATTTGTCGATTGCCGAACAAATGGGTAGCATACACTTTGGAGGAACCAGTGAACTGGTTCTTGATCCTCTCAAAGTAAGCAATGGCATTTTCACACTTTTCAATTGACCTGTAAGAGCTGGGTCAATTGTATTCTCAATGACAGCACAACATTTCTTGTTGTCACTGACCCATCGAGCATGCTTTATATCATAGGCCATCCTGATGGGGCCATGATCTTTCTTTCTTTTCTCCCATGCATCATCACTTTCACTGGCCTCCCGCACCGGTTCCACAGGCACTGTGGGACACGGTTCAGTGAGCACCCAGTCAACCTCAGCAATAGTGAAAGTGAAGTCAATCTTCCTCTTCCACTCAAGGTAGTTGTCTCCCCTCAGTGGTGGAATCTCTCTAAGGGCAGACATCAGGGAGGAACTACCTGAAATTATAATTCATATGAGGTGAGAACATAATATTAAAATTTACTTTGCAATAATTCTAAATCACCGTTGGGCAGAAATAGAATTAATGTAGGCAACAACTATTAATCAACATCATAATATTGCTATTAATCAACGTTGGTCAGAATAATAGCAACATTATAATCACAGTAAAATTATCCATTTTCAAATATTAAACTCTCCCGTTGGTTCGAATTTAACAATGAAAACGATAACAACTTTAAATACGCAGCGGAAACCTTAACATTTCATAATCAATTTCCAGAAACATAAATGAACTTTACTGTAATCAACCAAAATTATCGTTGGACAAAAATTGGACAGAAATTTGAAATCAAACCGATGTAAAAACATCAAATTATGCTTCTATACTGTTTCTGGAAATTGAAAAAACAATTAAAATTGCATATTCCTATTCAAATGGCCAAACTGGCCCAAACCTTCAGCGCGGCCCACTGGCCAACTCGCGCTGGCGAGCGGCCCAACTCTTTGGCGCGCGTGCGCGCGCTCTGGCGCAGCCCAGCGCGGCCCGCTAGCGCAGAGGTCCAGCGCCGCTTTTCCTTTTTTTTTTTTTTTTTTTTGTTTCATTTCTGGCGAGCGGCCCGCTGGCACAAAACCGGCCCAGCTGGCCTGTGCGGTCCGGCCCAGGGCTGAGGAGGTGGCGCCCCGCGCCCCAGGCCTTAACGAAGGCCTGGGCCGGGATTTTGCCCACCCGCCTGGGCCCAAAGGGGAGTTAATGGGCTGTGGCCGATCTCCACCGTCCGTTCTCATCCAACGGCTCTGCGCTAATTTCGGGGAAATAAAAACCCTCTCCGGCTCCCACTCTGAAACCCTAGGGTTCATTTCCACTCCCCTTCTCTCTCTCTATCACCCGCAGAGCGACGGCGGCCGAGCCAAGGTGGAGGCGCGCGCCGGTAGCCTAGGGTTTTTCTCCCGGCGGATCCGGCCGGCTCCCCTTCTGCCTCCCTTCTTCCTTCCTTCCTCAGCGCTGCATCAGAGCGAGCGGCCGCCCATGGCCGGTGCGTGCGCTCCCTCTGTGGTGAGCGCGCCGCCGCCCATCGGCCCTGCAGGGATGCCCTGTTGCGCTCGCTCGACGAGGCCCGGCAGCAAGAGAAGGTGGCGCCGGCGGCGGGCCCACTCGCCGGCGAGCGCGTTCCCCGTTGGGAGAGCGCGCCGCCGTCGAGCGGCTCTGCGTCGGTGCCCTGTCCCCGCCCGCACGTCCTTCAGCTGTCCGCGCGACGGCGTCGAGGTAGGGAACAAGGTAGTCCGCCCCCTTCGATCCGTCCTGTTCTTTGCCCTCAGTGAGGGTTAGGGTTTCGACCCCTTTTCTTTTTCCCTCCTTTCCCGATCTATTCTCTAGGGTTAGGTTTTAGGGTTTCTGTACCGATTCGAAATCGGTGTCCTTTTACTTTCTTGATCCGAAGGGATCAACATTGTCTAACCCAAAACACTAGATCCACGTGCTATTAGGCCTACGATACCATTGTTATACCTAGGATCAACTAGCGGTGGCCTCTAGGTGGGTACAACTTCGGGAAACGGGTAGACGAGAGAGGGAGATAGGAGAAGAGATTGAGAGATCATCACCGGGGGCCTTGATCGGGGGCGGAGGAGGACGATCCGGCGGCGCGCTGCTGGGATCGGCCATCACGTCGAGGAGAGGCTGGTGAAGAGACCGGCGATGTAGTCGTCGTAGGAGCAGTGCATGCGACGAAGAAGATCGGCGCAGTGCAGTGGCGGCGGCGCGGAGGAGCTTCCCGTCACTGGCTGCGCCCCTCGGATCGGGTTTAGGGTTGTGTCGGTGGGTTTGGTGAGCTCAAGGCGAACCTCGTACCTTGAGCCGCCGCCCCCACCTTCTTTTTATAGCGCAGGGTGACAGGGGCCCTCCAGCCATAGTGGGCTGGGCGCCCCCGATCAGGGCGCGTAGGTCAAGGGGCCCGAGTTGGGCCGTTGGGCCCAACTCGGGATTGAGATCATCCTAACAGGATCGTTACCAGGAAGCAGATGAGGCACTCGTCGAGGTCGGCACACGCATCGTCGGCATCCCGGTGGAAGGGCGTGAGCTTGGCGTCGAGGATGAGGCGGCGGAGCTTCCTGAGGTTCCCATGGCATAGCCAGAGGAGAAGAAGGGCGGCCACCCCCATGGTGGATCCGGCGGTGTGCGGTCAGTGGGTCGGCGCGGCCGGCCGCCGGCCTGCCTAGCCAGGACGGCGCCCGTGGAGGAGAGCGGAGTCGGCATGCGAAGGTGAGAGTTGAGACCGTGAGAGGATAAGGGAGGGAGGGGATAGGAAGGAGCCGACGGTCAGCCTCCACTCTGCTATTTCAGATTCAATTTCTTCTCACCTAGTACTCCGTCATAGATTAGGGACTTCCATGATGATTTTTTAGAACGTCACCAAAATTCGTCATGTACAGTCACATTTGTTGTAGTGAAAATAGAGGATCAACATCTACCACATCATAAATAGAGGTAAGCTATACACCCGCTGGATCAAATGAATCCATAATAATATGTACTAGTGGACCGGCGCGCCCTCGCGCGCCCTGCAGGCACGCCGTGCGAGTTGAATTCGTCGGTGGAAGCTAGCAAAATCATCTCTCGAGTGACGATGACCATACGTTTGAATTTGAGAAATTCAAAATTTGAATATTTTAGATGACCTCGGATGGAAGAACACCCAAAATAAAGTCTAAAGACCTCGAAAAGTTATGAAACTTTATAGCTGGCAACTTTTTCATTTGAGTTCGTCTTGTCACGCTAAACTACGCTTGAATTTCTCAATTTTGAAATTTAAATTTCGTAAACTACCTCGGACGGAGAAACTCCCAACACGAAAATTGTAGATCTCGAGAAGTTATGAAACTTTGTAGTTGACAACTTTTTCATTCGAGTCGAATTCGTCGGCGGAAGCTAGCAGAATCAGATACGGCGAGAAGCGTAAGAAGCGAGATTCTAGGTAGAAGCTGGTGCTTGTACGGAGCGGCTCCAAACAATCAGGACCGCACGATCGAGGATCGGACGGCCACCGGAATTTGGGCCGACGTGGCCGCGTCTCCTGGACGGAAGCCCTACGGGCTATGAAGGTTTTAATTTCTGATGAGATTGAGGAACTCCTTTTCTTTTCTATCAATTGCATAGTGAGGAATAAGGAATACTGACTGGTTTGTTGGTGATACTCAATGATACAGCTGTACGGGAGAGATGGGTGGTTCCTCCTGGAGGAGGGATCATATGATGTGGTGCTTAACAAACTCCTGGAAGAACAGGTGCAGCAGGACCAGGTTTCTTCCTCGCCTGTCTATGTCACTTTGTTGTCGCTATTCTTGATTTGCATCGCATGGTTGAGATCTATTTTTCCCTGAAATTTACATCTTAATTGTGTATAGCCTCCTATGCCAGAATGTAGAGTAGTAACATTGATCCATATATACGTGTCTGTGCCACATACGTTCCTTTGGAAAATTGAAATCCACTTTTGCTGTGCACTTCTGTTGGTGCTTTTATAACGCTCTGTTTGGTTGCCGCTGCAACGTGCCCTGTCAAAATTATGGCATGCCGCTCTACCATTTGGTTCGCGCCGCATCTTAGCTTTGCCAGAACTGCGGCGTTGCTCGCTGTGTAGTCGCATGCCATTATGCCAACGCACGCCAAAAGTCTAGCGCTCGTTTTCATTGCCGTAGTTTCGGCGAGCTGCATCTACGGTGTGGCGAGTCAAAGGAATGAACCAAACAGGCCCTAAATCCACTTTGTAAATCCACTTCGGGTCTCAGTTCACTTGTGTTGGTGCTTTGATTACTTGTCTTGATGAAAAATATGAATAAATGTTATTGCTATTGTTTGCTTCTGTATTCAACCTGTGAATTTACAATGCGTTGAACATTCAAGTAATGAGCTACTCTATCTGTTTTTATTTCACAGGATGAAGATGGTTCCACCATACCCGATGAATGATGGATGAACTCATCAAGCGAAGATGAATGCCTCATGCCTCCAGACTCCAGTTGCCTACCTATTTAATCCGGAAAACTCTTCTCTATAATAATGTTATCTGTCTGGAGGCCTACTGTTATTTGTTTGGATGACTATGTATGGATGTTGATTTGTGCTATTTTGCACTTATATTAATCTTGATGACGTTTGGACAGTGGGATACAGGGGGTGTGGTAGGGAAATGAGGGGCAGGATGAATTTGATCCTATGTTTGGATAATGGGAAAGGGAAATGAAGGTGGACTGGGATAGGGAAATGCAGCTGCTATATCCGAGTGATCTAAACCCAACGCGAGGAGTAGGTTTGGATTGGGAAATGCTCGCCTCGGATGTGCCGCGCCGTTGGAGTAGCAGCTCGCATGGACCTCGCACCCGCTCACGGCTTTGAGCCATGTATCTTGCTGGTTGCTTTGCTGCCACTCCATCCATGCATTTCTCCTCGCATCGCAGCCACGCGAACGCTACCAACAAGCCAAAATCGATCTCAGATTTTCAGACATGCAGATTGCAGAGCAGAGCACACCTTGGTTGCAGGCATGGCAATGGTGAGTTTCAGACATGCATGCAAGTTGCAGAGCACACCTTGGTTGCAGGCATGGCAATGGTTAATTTCAGCGGTAATGAATTCCATCTCGTTGTTGCCACACCAGGACAAGCTGTCACGGTTTCCTTGGCGAAGTTGCAGTGGCCGGAGGTCTCTTCCGGTAGGCTGAAGGGTGCGCCAGCGCTCCTCCTGTCCTCCATGTGCTACCACACCAGGGCGCCAGCCAGCGCTCCTCCATGCGCCGCCGCGCGAAGTCAAAGAGGCGGGGCACAGCGGCAGCGCTGCTAGCTGTCGCCGGCCGGCCCCGGCGGGATGACCTCGTAGTCGTAGGCGTCGGAGACGATGCCGAGGATCTTGGCGGCGCGCATCTGGGACTCTCTGGACACGCCGACGGTGCCGCGGTACACGAAGTAGACCATCTTTGCGGCCACGTCGCGGTCCTTCACCAGCGCCCACCCGAGCCTCGTGCCGGCGTGGCCGGTGGTCCTCGACAGGGTGAAGAGCATGGTGTCGTGGGCGGCGCGCCCGGTGATGGGCGTGTACTGTGGCCAGTAGTACACCAGGTCGTGGTCTTGTGGATCGCCTTGGCACCCGCGGAGCGCACGACGGCCTCGCGGATGGCGCCATCGGGGTTGTTCGGCGAGCAGACCAGTTCGATGCATGCGTCGCCGGTGAACTTGCTGGCATTGCCGGCCCAGCGGTACAAGTCCGAGAGCAGGAGGTCTGGGGCGGATACGACTGGCATGGCATGAATGGAGAACAAAATTTTCTCATCCCATCACATAGTTGTACTGCAGTAAGACTAGAACACTCTGCTTTGTGTGATCTTACGTACGGAGTAGTACGGCGCTGACGAGACGACGGGGATGGTCTGGTACCCGCGCGCCGTCGAGCTGAGCGCGTACATGGCGCCCTGGTACAGCTGGGTGGCGCCGGCGCCGACCACGAGGTGGTACACTGGTACCCGTCGACCACGGCATTCCCGACGACGCGGTGGAGCCGGCGCACCTCGCGCTCCAGCTCGGGCTCGAGGAACCAGCAGAGCGCGGTGGCGTCGGAGGAGTAGCTCAGCGCGCCTGGCAGCCGCGGATCGCGGTGGCCCCGTAGCTACCGACCTCCCATCAGAACGCCGCCACGTACATCGCTGGCTCGCCACCGCATGCACAACGCAAGCCAACCGTCGTTCAGGCCAGTTGTGTCAGAGAGGCAGTTACCGACCCTGCGACGTCACGCACGGCGCGAGGTTGAGAACGGCGTCCGGCGCGAGCGCGACGTCGCCACTGTCCAGCGCCTCCCCATCCTCGGACGACGTTGCTGCGGAGGAAGAACACGGCGCAGGCGACGTTGCACGCCGCCAGCGTCGCGCACGCTCGGAGCCCGGCCGCGGCCAGTGCCCCCGCTCCGCCTCCGGCCATTGGCGCTGCCGCCGGTTGATTTTTGCGTGCGGTGCGGCGCTGGGGGAACAAGCTGCAGTTCGTGATGACGCTCACAAAGCTATCCAATCCAAGCACCCGCAGGCCGCACCACGCCATGTGCGGCACCGAGTGAGTCTCCATCGGGTCAGGCGCGGCGGCCCAAGGGAAAATCCGTCGAGTTTTTGGCCCGGCCTGCCCTGTGATCAGATACAGCCGCCTGACACGACGCTGTTTTACTTGCCACTTTTGTTGGCACTTCGCCTGCTTCCATGTCGTGCTGTGCTGTCCGTTTCCAGACTTTCCAGAGACTCCTCTGCTGCCAACCTCTGCATTCAACCGTAGCTCGGACTAGCATTCAAGCCTCACTAGTGGACCGGCGCGCCCTCGCGCGCCCCAGAGGCACGCCTTCGTGCGAGTTGAATTCGTCGGTGGAAGCTAGCAAAATCATCTCTGAGTGACGATGACCTGTACGTTTGAATTTGAGAAATTCAAAATTTGAATATTTTAGATGACCTCGGATGGAAGAACACCCAAAATAAAGTCTAAAGACCTCAAAAAGTTATGAAACTTTATAGTTGGCAACTTTTTCATTTGAGTTCGTCTTGTCACGCTAAACTACGCTTGAATTTCTCAATTTTGAAATTTAAATTTCGTAAACTACCTCGGACGGAGAAACTCCCAACACGAAAATTGTAGATCTCGAGAAGTTATGGAACTTCGTAGTTGACAACTTTTTTTATTCGAGTCGAATTCGTCGGCGGAAGCTAGCGGAATCGATACGAGCGAGAAGAAGCTGTAAGAAGCAGATTCTAGGTAGAAGGCTGGTTCTGCTTGTACGGAGCGGCTCCAAACAATCGGGACCGCACGATCGAGGATCGGACGGCCACGGGAATTTGGGCCGACGTGGCCGCGTCTCCTGGAGGGAAGCCCTACGGGCTATGAAGGTTTTAATAGAGTTGTCCCAAGTCAAGGAGTCGTCATAGCAGCCGGCCGACACCGTTCAAGATTTTTTTTTTTTTTTTTGTGTGTGTGTGTGTGTAAAGTTACCTGCTTGACTGCACGCTGTGCGAGGTTCTCTGGAATCCACCGTGGTCGTGTACGATGTGTGGATCCACCCTCCTTTAGGCCTTGTTTGGATTGGATATGGTAGTATTTGCATCTCACGGTGAAACTTCATTCCTATACTTTTAATAACCTCTTCTTTTGTCATGGGGATCCAAATAGGGGGCTAAAACTAAGTAAAAGGCTAAAATCTTTTGCTCCTCAAGAGACTCTATATGCTGGGCAAAACTAGGCTAAAAGTGATTTGGAGGACTCAGTGCACATCTCATACCCTCACCCACCCACATGCAACTGCCTTGGGAGAACATATGGAGGGGCAAATCAGTTATTTTTTATGATAGGACTAAACTTTTGTCATAGACCAAACACTTTAGCAGAACTAAAGTTGGCAAATGCTCCCTCCATGTCTCCAAAGAAAGTCATTTTAGACATCAACACGGTGTCAAAAACAACTTTGTTTTTCTATCAAATATTTATAAAATATAGTCAATATGTACTTTAATAAAATTACATTTCAAGATAAATCTATTTACTCTGCTTTCATATTTTAAACTCAATTTAAAAGAACATTTATAGTTAAAGTTTAAAATATTTGACTTAAGATAAATCCAAAACAACATTATCTAGTAATATGGAGTGAGTAGATCCAAACTGCCATCAGAGACGGATGCAAATGCAAGAGTTGTTGGGCTATCCCTCCACATAAAGAATGACTTTAGAGACCAGCAAAGCAGCCCAAAATCTGTCACAAGCCCAATACATGTGGACTGTTGATCTTGTCCCTAAATCAACGGTTGAGAATGGTCCTAGGGATGGATAAAAGGAAGAAAACCCTAACCTCCACACTCAGGTCATCAGAGAGAGTGTGAGGTTAGGGTTTTCTTCCTTTTATGCATCCCTAGAAGAATTTTCAACCATTGATTTAGGGATAGTTCCTCCTCTAAATCTGAAGTCTCAGGTCATTAGAGACAGTGTGAGAGCTGCTGCTGAGTGCACAACATAAGAACACAAAATGTGAGAGAGAGAAAGAAGCAGGAGAAGCAAATCTGTCCAGATTTCATCACTCTGAACCGGACATCCTCAAGTTGGTGATTGGAGGCTCCAACGGGGTTGGATTGGCACCAAACTTGGTGAGCTCTTTCCTCACTTAGAGTAATTCGATCTGTTCAGTGGGTTTGAGGATTGGTTGAATAAAGGGTCAGATTTGTGAGGGGTTTTGTCAGATCGGGTCTGTGCGGTTTTGGTGGATGATCTGTTCGAGGGGTCAAACGGTGTCCGATTGAGCTAAAATTTTGTCAGTTGTCAGGAGACTTGTGGATCTATTTACTACCAAAATCTGTGCATATTGAAGCTGTGTTTTGGGAGATATGAACTGAATACCAAGGGAGACAGAATTTGTATGTTCTCTATTTGGCTGCTGTTGTTACTCTTGTTAGAAGGTTGTGGGTGTTACCAAGTTGTAACTTGATGAGTGTGTTGCTACTGGTGTAATCCTCTAGATGTTCTAGAGAAGAATCCTTGTACCCTTTGATTATAGTGAAAGTTTAGCTGGGAGTGGACCGGTTTGTCCCGTAGTTTTTCCTTCTCACCTTGAGAATGTTTCCACGTAATTTGTTGTGTCTATTGTGCATCGTGCTTGATTATTTCCGCTGTAGATTTGGTGGTAAGTTATTCTCATGGTTCAACACAAGATGAGAGATTAATTGTGCATTGGTTTTGCCCATAATTCCAACAGAGTGGTATCAAAGCTATGCAAGAAGAGATGGATTCCTTGCATAAAAATCATACTTATGATTTGGTGAAGTTGCCCAAGGGCAAGAAAGTGTTGAAAAAACAAGTGGGTCTACGGAATCAAGCAAGATGAGCACACACCACATCCAAGGTTTAAGGCCAGGTCTGTTGTGAAAGGATTTGGTCAGAGAAAAGGTATTGATTATGATGAGATCTTTTCTCCGGTGGTGAAAATGACATCAATTAGAGTGATCCTTGGCTTGGCAGTTAGTCTCAACTTGGAGGTTGAACAAGTGGATGTGAAGACAACCTTTCTCCATGGTGATTTGGAGGAAGAGATCTACATGGAGCAGCCTGAGGTGTTTCTTGTGAAAGGCAAAGAGAACTATGTGTGCAATCTGAAAAAGAGTCTCTATGGCCTGAAACAAGCACCAAGACAATGGTATTTGAAGTTTGATTCAGTTATGGGGGAGCAAGGCTACAAAAGGAATAGCGCAGACCATTGTGTGTACATCAAAAGGTTCTCAGGTGATGATTTTATTATCTTCTTGCTCTGTATGTTGATGATATGCTCGACCAACGACATGCAATACTTCAAATTCTCACAGCAACAAGGTGTACACAAAGTACGTCTACATAATATCATATAGTGTGTATATATATAACATATTTATTTCTTATAAAATCCCGCAGCAAACACGCGCGGGGTATACACCTAGTTTATACGGTGTAATAAGCATGTAAAGCTCGTGGTGTTAACTTCTGAAGAGCGTACTATATAGCGTTGAGCGTAATCTATCACAATGAGACAGAACTAATATAGTTGAAATACTCGAAATGAATCCAATAATACAATACAACTATACAACTACTGTCTGGCTGAACCACAAGTAGAAAGGACAGACTCAGTACACATAAATAATAGGATTGAACACTGCAAAATGTCTGACTAAAGAAAACAAAACACAACTAGTAGACTACCACGTACATCCAATTTTATTTGTAGTATGTAACAGAATCTATAGTAACCTTTTGCACAAAGTTACCAATTGTCCTAATTTGTAGTTTTCTTCTCAGTCCACCTTGCCCATGTGACAGCGACAAACACATAGACTTTGTCAAAGGTTACATCAAAGAGGCGGAAGTAAGCAACCCTCCATGACTTCTGGAATAAGATGACACAGAATACAATCCAGAGACCAACGACAAATCCAACACCAAGTCCAAAGGAGAATGGCGTTAACTTAGAATCATGTTCTTCTATCTCGTGATCATGGTGCTTCATTGGCTCGCTGCTGTTGGAGCAATTCTTCTGAAGAGGTTCTCCACAAAGACCGATGTTGCCATTGTACATAAATGGGTGCTGTGAATACAGGGTGTCGAGTTGTCCCCCTGATGGGACCCTTCCCGTGAGATTGTTGTATGACAAATCCAAGTAGCTTAAGTATGTTATGTTCGACAAGCTTTGTGGTATTTCTCCATAAATCTTGTTTTCCGAGAGGTCAAGTGATTCCAATGATTGCATCCCCCCTATCTTGTTTGGAATTTTTCCGCTCAAATGATTCCATGATAAATTCAGGTTTATAACTGCATCTAGAGAAGCTATTCCTTCAGGTATTTTACCAGTTAATTGGTTCGACGACAAGTCGATGCTCACCATCTGATAAAGTTCATTATCATCATAATAACGTTCTTGACCCTTTGTGACCACAGACAAATTCACGTTACGAGGTGTAGATCCATTAGCAGGGCGTTGGTAATTACTGCCCGTCATTATCATACCTGCCAAATTTGACAAATGCCAGGGTATGGGCCCTGATAAATTGTTGCCAGCCAAATTCAGTTGAGAAAGTTTGTTTAGCCTGGTAATTGTTGTTGGAATGCTTCCTGTAAACATGTTGTTGCTAAGCTGTAATATTCTTAGTTCCGAGAAATTTCCAATCCACGTAGGAATCCTTCCAGAGAACATATTCCATGCTAGATCCAGGACAAACAGATTCGGCCATAATGTTTTCAAAGATGTTGGGAACTTTCCTGACAACCTGTTGTTACGTAAAATTATTGCACGGAGTGACCCTCCTGGCTTAAAACATGAAGGAAACACTCCATTGAAATGATTGTTTGCTAAGTTCAGTTGATACATGATTCTCATTTGGCAAAGAGAGTGTGGAATAGGACCAGTGAGATTGTTAGAAGCGAGGCTCAGATACATGAGGAATTCAGTCCCAAAGTTAGATGGTAGGGGTCCTGAGAAAAAGTTATGTGAGATGTCAAATTCGTTGAGGTAAATTGGCAGCAATCGGGGTACTGGACCAGTTAGCTGATTTGAATTCAGATAGAGTTTTTCTAGCAATTTCATATGATTCAGCTCAGCTGGCAGTGTGCCACTGATTCCATTGCTCGAAATGTCTAGACTCGAAGCATTTGAAAAGGTAGTAAAAAACCAGTCTGGAAGCCTGTGGAATATGGATACTCCTGAAATGTTTAGCTCAACAAGATCGACTTGTGACTGCAGCCAGGTGGGAAATAGAGGACCCATGTGGCAAAATTCAAAATATGCATATTGAAGTCTAAAGGGAGGCAACCAATCTTCATCCAACAAGATCTTCAAGGCTGTTCCAGAGAAGCCTATCGTCCTTAATCTTGTTAGGCCAGCAAGGTGTTCAGGTGTAATAGCACCACTGAGGTTATTGCCACGCAGGTCCATGACAGTCAAATTACTGAGCATGCCGATGTTAGAGGGCACAGGTCCAGTCAATTGGTTATCAGAGAGATCAAGAATGCGTAAATTACTAAGCATACTGATCCCGGAAGGCATATGTCCTGTGAATTGATTGTCAGAGAGATCAAGAGTGTACAAATTACTGAGCATACTGATCTCTGAGGGTACATGTTCATTGAACCGATTCCTATGGAGATCAAGAACATGTAAGCTGGGCCATACACTTGCTATGTTATCTGGTAGCACTCCGGTGAAATTATTATTTCCAAGACGCAGTTCCTTCAGTTTGTTTTGGGAAGATTGAGGTAGTAACTTTATTATGTCTCCACAGAAATATCTGTTGCTGAGATCTAAAATTTCCAAATTGCACAAATTTTTCATGTCGGCCATCAAGACGTCTTGACTTGAATAATCGAAGTCGATGAGAATTGGAAAATCAAGAACTTGGAGGGACATCATACCTCCCAGTGCATCAGGGATTTGACCGTACAGAAGAGTGTCAGCAAGTCCGAGATAATGTAGGCTTGTGGAATTCCAAAACCAACAGGATGCAACTGGGTGATAAAATTTGTTTCTAGAGAGGTTGAGCTCCTCAAGGTTTGTAAGGTTAAGATGTGGGAGAGATTGGTTTGCACGTGTAAGCCAGCAATTAGGAAGGTGAAGGACCTCTAAAGAGGGAATCATATTCACCACACGTGCCCAGTTAACTGCGCCGCTGAGATCTACAGAGCCCATGTCGAGGTACCGTAGAGGCAGAGTTGATAACCATGAGATGTCAGTGGAGTATAGTTCGTGGGAAAACGTGAAATCATTGGTAGCAGAGAGGTCAAGGTAATGCAGCTTGGAGAGATTGCCGAGCTGAGATGGCACCTTCCCGGACAAGGGCATGCCAGAGAGGTTGAGGTATGTCAAGTTCTTAAGAAGGCCCAAGAACTCCGGCAGGCGGCCGGCCGGGCCTGAAAGGTTGTTCACGCTAAGATCAAGGTGCTTGAGATGATGCAAGGAGAGCAAGGAGGGGCTTATCTGGCCGGCCAAAGCCGTGTCCAAAAGATGAGCCTGAGGATCATCGTCGACGTCGATGGAGGATTGCAGGTTGCGAAGATGAAGCCCCAGGACGTGGCCGGTGATGTTGCTGCACCGGACGCCTCTCCATCTGCAGCAGTCTTCTTTGCCTTCGTTCCACGAGGCAAGGCGCCCAGCTGGGTCTCCGGTGATGCCTTGCTTGAACGCCAACAGGGCATCCCTCTCGTGTGGCAAGCAGCTGTGGCCACTGCCGGTGCTGTGTCCACGAGGGTGGCGGTAGCGGCGTGCTTGTCTTTGGCTGGTCGGGGAGGAGGCGGAGAAGGTAGCAATTGCCAAGAGGAAGAAGAGGGTGGTGGTGGGACTCATGGTGTCTGTAACTAACAAAATGACATTTTTTGTTTCCAAATTTTGTCAGACACTCGAGTTGTACGGCTTGGCTTGGGGAACCCTTATATATGGATTTGGTGCGCTGCAGTGCCCATTTTATTCTTTTTACGCGGTGAATGAACCTAAGGGTTCGTCTACTACCTACTGCTTCCATAAATCTTAGCTTAAAAAAACTTAGTGGCTTTAAAGAAAGTGAAACCAAGTGAGAGCAAACATTACCCAACCACGATCTTCTTCTCGAAAGGCTGCGAATACATGGTTTTTTCCATAGCCATTGTGTAGCAGTTTTTATGCTGAGTGATTGTCAACATACCAACACAAGTGTTGAGTGTGTTGTGTTTCTACTAACCATGGCACGCGGCTTCATGTCAAACAACGGTGTCTCTTGGTTTGTGTTGTACAGGTGTCGAGCTCGGAGATGGTGGTCAACGGTGCGGTGAAGGTCAAGTAGGGCGTGCCGTGCTGACGGACCGGCTGCGGTGAAGGGCGGACGTTAGGCTTGGACCGAGAGACCTTGAAGCCGGGCGGATAGCCGTGGTGGCTGACAGCTGGGATATCGACAAGGGCAAGTGTGCACTGCGGGGGATGCGTACGGGCTGCACTATTCACGGACGGTTTGGTGATTTGCCCTCAAAACCATCGGTGACGGTTTGGTGGTTTCGCCTCAAAACCATCTTCGGCGGGTTTCGCGGGTTTGCACATCAAAACCCGGGAGGTCCCGGTGCGGACGGATGGCACGTAGCGGCATCGGGGAGATCGCGTGGAAGCGAGGCTACCGGTGAGAAGGCGCGGTGGCCGTCGGATCAAGTGAAGCCGGAGTCGGACCATAATGCCCCTGGCTAAGTGGTTTGGACTCCATATATCCAAGGACAAAAAGAGAATGTGTAATAGTGCCCATATATAAGGATGAGGGGTTCCCTTCCCACCTCACCTCTTGCATTTTCTCTTTTCTCCTTTAGAGTTTTCTTCCTCTAGTTGCTTGGTGAGAGAGAGGTCTATGAATCGGTGATTCATACTCGAACCAACATGTGTGGCATGCGCATCGCCTAGTATCCGCTATTTCCTCCGGGCTTAATCGATTGTTTGTGTTCTTATGATGTTTTTTATGTTTATCCCAAGCTCTCCTCTCCCCCTCTAGTTCTTGGTGTGATTTCTTCGATTTTTGACCGTTTCGATCCGTTCTTTTTGCGGTAGATCGATCTATGAAGTGAGTTCAATCTTTGCACCGAAGGAAATCTTTTAATTCCTCACGAGATCAAAGTTCTAGTCATTTTTCTCCCTGGTTGTCTCAAGAACAGTTTTCTCCGACCCTTCTCGATTTATCCCTATCATCTTTAAATTGGACCAGGATCTCTTAGAGATAGTTCACCCACTGCCTATAGATCACTTGTACCAAGTTTGATTGCAGGGGGGTCGGATTTGAGAGAGATTGGGACGAATCTTTACAAGTGGCGATTTTCGGGCGATCTGTTTTCGGGCATCGTGGACGTCTGGACCTCCCGTGCAGACAGTCCGGGCGTCAGGATCGTCTCGGACAGATTCTGAGTTTTCAGAATGGTTTTTTACTTTTGACTTTCGGACTGTCCGCGCTCATTTCCCAAACTGTCCACAGTAGAGTTTTTTGTTCGCCTTTAGATTCTGGACAAAACAGTGTGTTTTTTGACTTTTGACCCTCGGACTGTCCAAGGGTACTGTAGCGGGCTGTCCGCGGGACTATAGCTGTGTGAGTGTAGTAGGTTACTGTAGCAGCAGACTATCCGGGGTCACTATAGCAGACTGTCCGAGGTTACTGTAGCAGGTTACTTAGCAGGGGCGGGCTGTCCGGGGTTACTATAGCGGACTGTCCGGTACTGTAGCAGTTTCGCTATTTGTCCCGTAACTTGCCTGTTCGGACTCCGATTTGATTTCTGTTTGTTCCGCTAGTCTTGTGGTGATCAGCTGTTTTCCTAGTGAACATCCACCCTGTCAATAGGGTCGTGATCACCACCGGTTTGTGTTTTATTTCTTGGGGTTGATTGCCGAGCCAAGGACCAAAAGTTTCGAAAGAAATTTTGAGCTCCCATTCACCCCCCTCTGGTCGCCGCTTTCCGGTCCTTCGATTTGTATCCATACAAAGAGCTAAAAGCTAGTTGCAAATGTATAATTAGCTTCTTCAAATCCGAACAAGTTTAGCTAATTGTTAATTGAATATCTTAATGAAATACTCGTGAAGTCATGTTCTAGGAAAAAAATTGCTAACTAGATATTGACTAACAACTATATTACTAGTAGCTTTATAAAAAATAGATAATAAGAGCTTATCTAACTAATAGTAGCTATTAGTTTTTTATTTTTTTAAAGCACTGCAAAAGCTTTGCTGCTATTTTTATTAGGTGGGAAAAAAAAGCAAAAACAACATATTTACAATCTTGACTTTACAAAAGCGAGCGCTGCCACCTCAGGCCGCTATTTTTCTACTAGTCATCTCTTAGCAGTGAATGGATTCAAACTAGCAAGATCTTCTTTTGACAAAAACAGGAGGGGTTGCTCCTTACTGGACGCATATTTAAAGAGAGTGGAATATCCAAAAAGTACATGATTCAGAAATATTCAAACAAGACCTTTACTCACAGTCGTCCAATCCGCTATTATTTCAGCACTAGATTTGACGAATGCACGCTTTAAGTTCAGTGCACTAGTGCTAGTGCGTGCGTGGGAGGGGCTGTTGACGACTACGACGACCGAGTTCGCCACATAATGCACGAGAAATGGGATACCCACCGAATGGTGGCAGCTGGCATAGCCATTTTTTAAGATAATGGAACGATCAAAGTTACTAGCATTGCCTTATAATTACCTCTCAATCATGCGTGCATCTCTCGACGCATCCTGCTGCCCCTCAGCGTTTTAGCAACAGCACACTCACCTTTCACACCACACGACGCTCTCCTGACCTTTGAGAGAAATTCGACGTCTATAAATGAAAACGTATATTGCGCATTTTCTGGATCTGCTACAGTGTTACTCGTAAAAGAATACTACATGCGTCATCTGTGTCAACATGTTGATATTCAATATATTCAGAATATTATTGTGGCACACCTCGCGCCTTTTATTTTTTTTTCTTGTCATTGTCACCAGCTGACCATCACCATGGATTGGAAATGGTCAAGTCGGTTGTTCAATGACTCCGTATCAAGTTGCTACACATACCATTTTTTTTCCTACAACATTATCGTCATCACCGTTGCTAACGATCGATTTTCACCAATGGTTTGTATAACCATTTTCACCGACAGTACATAATAATCAGCAGTCATAACCATTGTTATCACCACCCACTTTTACCAATGACAAGTGAAACCGACGGTGACGACCTTTTCGAACCCGTGGTGGAAGCGGTTGGTAATGCGAGGGATATTTTAGTTTCTACTAGTAGTGTGCGCGCTTGGAGAGGGAGGAGATTGCCGGCGACACTAAGCGGCACCCATGGTGTGGGGCTATTAACCCCCTATACCCCCACGGCTAGACCTTGGGCCGGCTAGCACGATGGCTCGGCCCACAAGAGAAAAGCCCGGGCAGTCCCTTCGACGTGTCCGATCTATGGAAAATCACGTGAAGCAACTTGGCGTCCAAGAAACTTAGTCAGTTAGGATAGATTTCCATGTAAAGCTAATCGTAGCCGACCTGGATTAGATCTCTAGATCTGTGACCCTGCCCTCCGTGCTATATAAGGTGGGCAGGGACCCCCTCAAAAACACGATTGTACCCCATACTCAATCAAGCAGCAAGATCAGGACGTAGGGTATTACGCATCACGCGGCCCGAACGTGGGTAAATTCTCGCGTCTCGTTCTTGCTCACATCTAGCTCCAACATCCCAACGCACCTCCCCTCAACAAATCATTGCCTCGGGCAGCCCCGTGGTAAGCTTCCGATGAGATATCATCGATAGCTGGCACGCCAGGTAGGGGGCGCACCAAGATCTCGAGTCAAGCAAGATGATATCCTTCCCGGTTTCCATGACCGTTGAGACCAGCTTGACTTTCACCGTCGGCCGGGTCACCTTGACGACGACCGCTGAAGCCCCAGCCCAGATCGAGAAGCCAGAGCCGCAGACCGCCATGGAGCTAACTCAATCCCCTCACGACGAGGGAGAACACGAAGACGGCTGGATCTACGATCAGTTGGCTGAGTTCTTCACCATGATCAAGACCACCCAACCTCGACCCGAGAAAAGATGGATTCACCATTGTACGTCAAAAACGTCGTGGGCGCTCATTCCACCATGTCTAAAAGACATCCTTCACCCGAGAGACCCTCCCCTCGGTCAGGCTCGTAAACATGGATTGAGTACATGGATCCCATTTTTGTATTGCGTCACGTCAGGAGATTTTAAAGATAAGTTTTTTATAAATATTAGTTGCTTTCCTTTATGGTCTTGTTTGCTTGTCTTTATTTTATAACGTGATCGAATTGCTGGACCCATCTGCTGGGACTATCGGAGCAGCGCTGTCCTGGTTCCTCTAACGCGTCACGGCCCCGTGCTTAACAACACAGGAGATACTAACAATTAGCTCTCTAAACGGCATCAGGTCCCTAGTGATCCTGGCAACCACGCTGTTCACTAGCGCTTCCCTGGTCGCCTAATAGGGCCGATAGATCCTCTGATGAGTCCCGCCATTCATCTAACAACTAAAGATTGACCAAATCCCTTATTCTGAAAATATGCCCATCTTTACGAATGGAAAATCTACTGAGTTTTTTTATTCCCTTTTTCAGAAGAGGTCGATGAAGGGTTCGCTAGTGTACCACCCGAGCACTGAATATCCCTAGATATTTCCAATGTGCATCTACCAAAGAGGCTCTAACTCACCATATGGGCATGCAAGCCAAGTCACGATGGTTCCTACCACGTTCGACAATCTACACTTCACGCCCTCGACTAACATCGAGCACCTGAGTCCTCTCTGAAGGGTCTGGTCCCGGTGCCAGCTCCTGGTCGATATCGTGGCCATAATTCTCCTAATATGGCCACCGTGAACCTTCGAGCACTACGTGCATAATAGGGACAACGAAAAGAAGCTCAAACCTGACCTCGATGGGCCGGTGCACAGAAGACACAACAAGAAGGAGCTGAAAAATAAAGCGGGCCCTCCGGCCTTCATTCATCAAAACAGAGCTTTGTTTACAAGAAGCAGGTTGCAACCTAATTACAATCTACTCCCAAAGCTCATTGATGACCCACTGGGTGGGGGTGACCTCGACAATCACCTCCGCCTCGATGAAGAAGTCCCCAGCATCGTCATCCATGATTCCGACGATCTCCGGGTCATCCATGTCGAGGCCGCAGGCATCAAAGCCAGTGTGCCCCCGAACGGCGGCAAGGGCGGCGGCGGCCCCATAGCGGACGCCGTATCATGCCAGTGCGTGCACTTGGGGGGCGATTTGGTTTAGCCGCTGAACCACGCCCCCCCTTGAGCGTTCACGGCGTCGGCAGCAGCATTCCTGGCGCCCAGCACTGCCTCTATGCGCTGCTCACGATCTGCATCAAGAAAACAAAGGAATCAACTGGCGAAGAAAAAGCCTCGATGGGAAGATCTAATAACGAAAAAGCAAAAGCAATCGACTTACCAGCAAGCCGGGCGTCGGCGGCCTCATGCTGCTGGGTGAGGACGGCAACCTCCCCGGTCCTCACCTACAGCGCCTGCTGGGTCTCCTGGAGTTGGGCCTGCAGGGCTGCGATCTCTGTCGTCCTCTCCTTGGCGGCCAGGTCGGCCGTGATGAGCAGCTGCTGGAGGCCCGCATTCGCGGCCTCCAGCTGCTCGACGCGCCCCTGTGCCCGCCAGTACTGCTCCTAGGCCAGCACCATCTGGTCATAGTACTGGCCCCGGGCTCCGCCACCAGGTCGTCAAAGTTCAAGGACGAGACCTCCCCGACCACCGGCGCAACCGCCTCCACGGCGGCAGCGGTCGGCTCAACAACCACCACCACGGCGGCGGGAGCCGCCACCACAGCAGCGCCCGCCGCAGCAGTAGCAGGCGCCGCAATGGTAGCCGCCTCCATGACGGTAGCCTCCGGAGCCACGACCGCCATATCCAGGACCGAGACGGCGACAGGCGCAGCCACAGTCACCGCGTCGATCCCCCAGTCTTCCCCGGAGGTGAGATCGACAATGTCGGCCCTAGAAGACGAATCAGAAGAGAAAAGGAGTCAGATCGAAACCCTAGCACCCAAATCCCTGACCAGATCGAAGAGAAGCCCAACTTACCCGATCCGCAGCTTCACCTCTCGCCTCGAGGTCATCTCCTCCTCGGACACCGCCTGGCGCTTCCCATGGCGATCCATCGCCCCGACGGTGGTGGGTGACGGCGGCGGCGCAAAGAAAAGAGCCCTCTAAGCAGCGGCGGTGGAAGATTTGGGAAGTAGGAGAGATAGCACAAAAGTGAGGCAGTGGAGGCTCCGCCCTGGGCTAATTTATAGCCACGGGCGTGTAGAGTGAATGCGACCCGCCGATGCTCGAGCGGTTTTTCGCCGCGCACGGCTGCCTCGATTCCCGCACGGGCGGATGAATGTTTTGTCCTTCTTGCATTCAATCAGAAGGGCTCAGAACATTCGACACTCGCCCAGCAAGGGCTGACGTGGAATTGGGGACTCCAAGCGACGGCCGCCGGTAGTGGAGTTAAACCCCGTCCGTCGCGATTGCCGAGGAAGCCGAAGGGGCCAGTCTCCCCCCACTTCCACGCGTCCGCTATAATAGCAGGCGGGCCTCAGTTCTCACAGTTCACATCAGTCAGACACAGACGTGTGCGTGGATAAACCGGTCAATGGCCGTTGACGGGCGGACTCGACCACGGACTTCAGCGCCGCCCTAATTTTTTACTGGGCCATACTTGGGCCCTGACCCGGCGGGCTGCGGTCACTTTTTAACGGGTAATTCCATATTCCCAGCCATATTGATATGGACTGAGATTGTAGAATGAGCTCGAAGCAAACAAAAAATCTCTTTAAAGCCCACTGAATTGTTCTACATCCAAGGCCTCGAGCTGCCTGACAGCTCATGTTGGGGGCTTGACTATGACACATTCATAGTCATCAACAAAGCTCGGGTTACTCCAAAGAGAGTAAGGACGGAAGAAGCCCGACCACCCTGGGGACTCCAGGGGGCAAACCGAGTTCGAAGATTCCTTTCTTGGCTTCGACCACCCATGCCCAAGTTCCCATAACTTGAGGCCCTGCAATATTCTTCGAGTACCGGCCCAAACCTACGGACCTTTTTACAGGCAAGACCACTCCGTCCCAGTTTTCATAGCTGGGGACTACGCGATGCGCTCGACGCCTGGTGCCATCTACGGACCCATGTAGTCACTCAAACACTTCGTCCCAGTTCTCGTAGCTGGGGACTATGCGAAGTTCTCGACGCCTAGTGCCATCTACGGACCCATGTAGTCGCTGAACCACTCCGTCCTAGTTCTCATAGCTGAGGACTACGCGAAGTTCTCAATGTCTGGCATCATTTGCGGACCCATGATAGTAATCGACCACTAGGTCATACTCTTAATCTGGGACTTTTCCAACCAGCTTTCAGTACCAAATTGGTGCTCGACAACATGCTGCAGAAGACACATTCATCTGTTATAAGCTTGCCACAACATTTCTCATCTTATGCCAAGCCTGAGGACTACGTGGGACCACGTCACCTAGCGGCGACTTAGTCCCGGACACCTATTCCAGGCCAAGTGCTGAGTACTTGGGTTCAATCCTACTGCTTTTTTCAGTTTTCTTCATGAAATTGGAAAACTCGACATGCCCTTGGCTGTTGTCAAAACACAAACGTGGGACCACGTCCCTAGATGTGGCCAAATTCTTTTTCTTTTTTCTTGGAGCAACATGCATCTTTTGACAGGTCACTGCTTGGGTGACACATGGCGTTTGGAGATGTGCTCGAAGCTCGACCAGCTCCACCAACCTACTCGAGACATTTCCTCCCTGGTCGAGACAAGAAGACTTCGAGCTCCACCGTCAACAAGGCTGAAGCAGTGTTCTTTTTCAAGATGTATGGTGCTCGGGGACTAGCTATGAGGGCATTAACCCCCTATACTCTCACGGCTAGGCCTTGGGCCGGCTAGCACGACGGCTCGGCAAACAAGACAAAAGCCCGGGCAGGCCCCTCGGCGTGTCCGATCTATGGAAAATCACGTGAAGCAACTTGGCGTCTAAGAAGCTAAGTCAGTTAGGATAGATTTCCTTGTAAAGCTAATCGTAGCTGACCTGGATTAGATCTCTAAATCTGTAACCCTGCCCCCGTGCTATATAAGGCGGGCAGGGACCCCCCTCAAAAACACGATTGTACCCCATACTCAATCAAGCAGCAAGAGCAGGACGTAGGGTATTATGCATCACGCGGGCCGAACCTGGGTAAATCCTCACATCTCGTTCTTGCTCACATCTAGCTCCAACATCCCAATGCACCTCCCCTCAACAAAGGGACGTGCTGCCGCTCGGACGTCCTACCATAGGACGAGGCGTCCGAGCGGCCCAGGCCCAGCTACGACACACACGTAACTCCTCCCCCCGCCCTGCGCGCGCACATGTCAAACTCCTACCCCCGCCCCTGCGCGGACGCACATGCCAAACTCCCTCCCCCGCCCTGCGTGCGCACACGCCAAACTACTGCCCCCGCCCCTGCGTGCGCGCACACGCCAAACTCCCTTCCCCCGCCCTGCGCGCGCACGCCAGCGTTTCTCCCACCTGCGAAACACACGAATGTTTTGCACCATAAAAAACAGGCTCTAATGAAACAAAAACAAAAACAAAAAACAAAAACAGAAAACACAAAAATGTGTGAAACCATGTCAAAAATATGTGTGAAACAAACCAATGCACCGATTGAACCAATGGACTCGAGCGATTTGAAACAACATGCAAAACCAAAAATTAGAATGTCACTGAAACAAAAAGGAAAATCTGTTGAAACAGAAAATTGGCACCAATTGAACCAAAACAAACAACCGATTTGAAACAAACATAAAAACACTGCCCTGTGCTGTGACAAAAATAGATAGAACACATAATGAAACAAAATGAGAATATAAACTGAAACAATCGCAAACAACAAGTTGAAACAACAAAACAGCTAAACAAACTGAATTGCAATAAAAAAACAAACGAAAAATACTATAGAAACAATGGGAAAAAGAGTCTGAAACAAACTCAAAAACAATATTAAAACATCATGGATACACATCCACTGTGACATGCAAAAGAAGAAATTAGAACAAAATGAGGAACACATCTGAAACAACATGGATACACATCCGCTGTGACATGAACAAACTGCAACATTCAAGAACAAATTGCTGCAACACCACCAAAATGTATACTAAAACAACGACGAGTAGAGCATTGCAAGTAGCAACTGCCTTGGACGGCCCAGCCTCCATGGTTGACAGCAAGGGGAATGGGACACTGACGCCCATGAATACGGTTGAAGATGCTGCTACCATCGAGGCAGGGCCTCCTTGCCGCCGGGGGCAGAGCCTCCATGAGCTGCTGCCAGTGGGGGAAGACGGATGCGCGTCGCCGCCGCTGGTGATGTGGTGGCCGCCGCGGGGAGTGGCACATGACATGGTCGTCGGCGTGCAGCGTGCAGGGAGGATGGGGAGCTCCATGGGGGCACCGCTGGGGAGGGATTGGGGAGGATGCCGTCGAGGTCCACGAGCCGTGGCTGGCCACGGCCCACGGCCGCAGCCGTGAGGATGCCGCGCCGCGAGCTCGCAAAGCTGCGAAGTAACGGCGACCACGCATGACCACAGCGACCGCATCTCCTCCTCGCCCTCCAACCCGTGCTCGCCTTGGTAGGGACAGAGGTGCTGCGCCATGGTCTTGTGGTCCTGTGCGCGAGCTCCGCAGTGGGTGACGCCGATGTAGAGGCCACCGCGGGTCAGGATCCTGAGAAGGGGCGCCGGCGGGGGAGGTCACCTTCGGTGGAGCCGCGAACGCCAGAACGCGGCTGCGCAGCCCTGCGGCCTTGCTTCTGTGCCGAGCTCGTGGGGCAGTGGGAGACCGCCATGGCCGGATTCGCTCCCCTCACTCGCCGGAACCCTAACTCCTAACACCGGAGATGGAGAAGGTGGGAGGCAAATGAAGAGGGCGCGCGCAGCAGGCCTCCTTGGCCCGGATGCGCCCGGATCCACCGCCGCACCCCGTGGATCCGGCGGATCCAGAGCCGGCGCCGCCGGATGCGGCTCCCTCCATCACCGCCATGGCCGGAGCCCGCTGCCTCCGCCAACCAAACAACAGGGAGAAAAGCTCGGGGGAGTAGAGAGGGCGGAGGGAGAGAGAGGCGCATGAAGAGGCGAGGAGCGGAGGGAGGGAGATGCTTGCATGGCTACTGGAGCGGCGCCGCCATGGGTGGCGGCGATGCCGAGCTTGCATGCACGGGCGAAGTGCGCGAGAGAAGGGAAAAGAATGAGTGGACTGGAGTTATTGCTGGAGAGAGAACGCCATAGAATGAGTGGATGAGAGAGCTCACGCGGGAGCGGGGCAGGAATGCATGTGGGCGGTGGCTGGGGAGCATCCGATGATTTTGTTGGGATGGGCCGCGGCCCAGTGGCCACGCGCCACAGCGTCCGATGGCTAGGACGTAAGATAAGTAGCATTACCGCTCAACAAATCATTGCCTCGGGCAGCCCCGTGGTAAGCTTCCGGTGAGATATCATCGACACATGGGCCAGCACAGTTTGAGAGCCCATAACTCAAGTTTCGAGCCAGTGAGGAAGCCCATGATTCCATCCCAATTCCCATGTAAACGCACTAATATTTCTCAAAAAAAGAGTGCAAACGCACTAATAAGCTTTTTTGCAAAACAATCCAAAAAAAGTGAGCTACGGACGACAAATATACAATAGATATGATATACAACAAGCTAGTTTTCTTTTTTTATTTTATAAAATATAATGCGCATCGGGGTTGGTTTAAATCGCTGCCCTTTGCTGCAACCAGAGGAATCAGAGCATTGGTGGCTCATCCGCATGCTGACACATCGTGCTTCGTCTTTTGCAAAAAGCCCTCCTTTCGGAAACCAACCCCCAGTCCAGATCTCCCCACGTTCCTCGGCCTATAGCTCACGCACGGACTGGTTTCTCGGTCCCCCTTTCCTCTCTCCCACCTTACTGCCGCCGCCGACGCCTCCATGCCCTCTCCTCGGCGTGCCACCTTCATGCCTCTCCCCACCTCGCCCTCTCTTCCTCGCGTCGCCTCCATGCGGGCACGAGCAGAGCGTCGCTTTATCGAGACAAGGTGAGTTCCTCCGGCCCGGATCTGGTGTGGTGGTCTCGATTCACGCCCCGATCAACGGAGGAGTGTGGTGCAGTGGAAATCGAGCCCTCGATGGCTCCATCTCGCCCCATGGGCTAGCTCAGTCGAAGCACATGAAGACCAACGGCTTCGTCGCTCCCACTGATCTGCTAGCTCCTGACCATCATGTTGGAGCGTTCCTTCTTCCACCAGATCTGGCAGTTACTCATCATGTGGGAGCAGTGATTGGAGAAGAGGCGGCGTCCAGCTAGGGTGGCTCGCGGATCTCAGCCATCAGCAGCTGCCTTGAGCACTCTGACGCACGCTGAAGTGGTGGACTCTATAGGCAACAGTGAGCTGCAGTGGTTTCATCCCACTCATCAGGTACTGTGAATTAGTTTTGTTTGGGGATTCGTCAATTCACAAACAGACTCTCTGATTGCTTATCCCCTTTTTAGTTGATTCAGTTAACAGTGGGAGCAAGTGAATGTAGTGGAGAGAGGGAGTTTAGCGAAGTGGTTACATTTCATGATAATTCCTAAATTTGAATCTGATTTAAAATTAGCAGATAAAGAGTGCTACAATGTTGAGATGTTACTTGTTCAGAGTGGAACCCACAATAATGCCATATAGTCATTGCTCTCTTGTTTGTCATATTAACAGCTTTGCCCATGTTTAGTTTTGATTGGGTCAGTTGGTTAGATGAAAATAATCCATTTCAACTTAAGTTTAGCATCCTTTGAAATTAGTAGAGAAAGCTAAAATAAAAAATGTAATTGCAAATTGGAGATGAGGATGCCATTCTTGATGTTTCTGGAAGCGATAGTTTTACTGACATACGCTTGATGTTGCAAACAGAAATAGCTTACCTGGAGGGCACGAGAAGGCTGAGTTATTACCAGTAGCAGATATACTGGCCAAGATGTTCATTACCTTCCCACGAGGTGAAGCAATACATTATAGACTGAGTGCCATATAGAAATTATAGCTTTTGACAAATATGCCTAATGTTAATTCTCCCCCTGTTGAAACAGGCAAAATTCAGCTCAGTTATATGCGTACATGGTATTTAGGTGCCGTATGTTGAGAATAAATTATTATCTTATAGCCCAATTAAATGAATGTTGTTTTACCTTTGAGCTTACCTAACCCAATATGTCTACCTTCTCTTAAAATATGCCTAACCGTTTGAAACAGATTAACGTGCTTTACCATAGTTTTGGGTTTGCTTTTCTTGTGCTTGAGATTTTGGATTTTGGTATTTGTGTCAGCAGTCTCTGATCTTTTAGTGTTTCAATGTTTGGATCTTCAATTGCATACACGACTCGGATGCAAAATTATAGGTATTTTGGTGATAGGCCTGGACCTTTCTTCTGCCGTGGTAGTGAACTCCTTGATTAGCAAACACTGATTTTGGTTTGGGGATTCGTCAATTAACAAACAAACTTGGATTTTTGTTTAAAAATTTATCAAGTACTTTTGCTGGTTCCACCCATGTCCTATAACTTGTGAAATGGTTAGTTTTGCATTGTGCTTCTGTAGCACACCAGGAAGGGATGTTTCTTTCAGGATATACCTTATTTCTTAAAGAAAGTAATTGTTCCATATATTCCAGGAGTGTCGACACCATTCTAACTGCCTAAGTATGCATCACTTGATGTGTACTTCCATCAAATTCAGGTAAAGCACTTCTGAGTTATGTGACCATATTTTTTTTTTCTTTGGCATATTTTCTTTCTGGCATTCACAGGATTTATCTGCTTGCAATGCTGGTGCAAAAGTTGTCAAGATTTCATAACTACACAACTACTTCTCATAGGCATAGGTTTCATAACTACACAGGTACTTCTCATAGGCATGCTTACTTTAACAATAAGTTAAAATAACACGACTACGGATGTTCTTTTGTTCGGATTGTGTTGAAAAAAGAACAACTTAATCTGTAGTTCTGGTCCCCTAATAAGTAGTCAGATGTAGTTTGTGTTTCTATGGCACCTATAACACTATACCTATAGATTGCAATATGACTATTTACCAGTGTGCTAATGCTAAGATGTAATTCAAATCTGCAAGGCAATGCTTAGTGTATTAATCATTTTATGATTTCAATTTTTTTCTTCATTAGTTCTGTTCGCTGCACATTAAAATATCCAAAAGAGGTAAGGGCAATCACATGACTGATTAATTGCTTAGAGTTATGATCCAGATGCTCCAATAGCCTGTAACTTTATTGCCCTATCGTAATCTATGCACATCATACCTTATGCCATATTTTTTCCATTTACAGACCTGTCCATGATACCTGATCACCTAAAAAGGAAGGCCACATCTTTTCTGCCTCTGTTGGAGGCACCTAGCTTTTATATGTATATTTGCTCAACTGCTGATCGACGTATGATGTTCAACATCAAGGGAACTTGCCACTTTGATGACCAACTCTGTCTTTTGCAAACCTCATGGCTGCGAACCATGTAGTTTGCCATTCCAAGCTACCAGCTTAAGTGTTCGATTGTTGAATCCATGATTGTATATCGTACCTAATAGTTGTGTAATGTATGGTTCTTGGTTCAACAACACCGTTAATGTAATGAAGGGTGTGAACAGAACCATGAGGGCTATGGTGGACATACAAACCATATCATTGCTTCATAATTTGTCATGTTTCTAATGGTATGATATGATACATGCTTGATCTTAGGTGCCGATAGTATGGTGATGGTGTCAAATACTATATTATACTGTGTGACTGATATATTAATGTGTGTGACTCACATCTTAGCTTTACTATATCTGATTATGGAACCATGTCTATCAAGTACTGTAGACTTGCTTTTGTTCAAGTCACTGTAGGGCGTCCGAAGGACGCCTGATGTTCTAGTTTCATTGAATCGTGGGACCGAAGCGGCCGACGAGCAACTAAGGCTGAGAAGCCCATCTTCGATCTCGCGATGTGCACAACTAAGCTGTAGAGGAACCAGTGCTCTCTATCCATTTGGCATCGTTGAGACGCGCTGCCTTTTTGTTTGGAAACTAACTGTGAGTCTTACATCAGCACTGCCCTCGTCACAAAGAAGATCAGGGTCCTCCTATAGATTGGATATTGCGTCTTGCTGTGTAGAACTGTACATCTGGATATTGCGTCTAGCTGTGTAGAATACGTTACTATAAACATATTCTGTTTCATAATCATGCCATCTGGAAGCATTCCACAGAGCAAATCAGCAAATAACTCAAATACTGCTTTGAATGGTAAAGCAAACGATAGTGCTGTAAGAAATACTAACACTTGTTATAGGATAATTCGTGGTCTTCGGTAAAAAAAAAAGGATAATTCGTGGTTGACAGACTGGACACCATCATCAGCACATATAAATACGACACATATCCAAGGTGCAAGTGCAAACACGCACATCCAGCAGCAACAGTGCAACAGCTAGAGCTAGAGCTAGCCAGACCAGACAGCAATGGCGGCCACCACCGGCACAATAAGCTTCTCTCGGCTGCTGGTTCTACTAGCAGCGGCCATCTGCCTATTTGCCAGCGGCGCGGCGGCGCAGCAGGCGAGCGGCGAGGTGGCGACGTACAACGAGTACAACCCGGCGCAGGTGGACTGGGACCTCGGCGCGGTGGGCGCCTTCTGCGCGACGTCGGACGCCGACATGCCGCTCGAATGGCGGCAGCGCTACGGCTGGACGGCGTTCTGCGGCCCAGAAGGCGAACATGGCGAGGCCTCCTGCGGCCGCTGCCTCCTGGTACGTACATTGTGTGATGCGTCCGTGTCTCAGCTCACCCTAATTTGAAAAGCATGGATGAAGAAAAAACTGATCACCAGGTGCTTGTTTCATGAAGGTGACGAACACGGCGACAGGTGCGCAGACGACGGCGCGGGTGGTGGATGAGTGCCACAACGGCGGGTTGGACCTGGACGCCGCCGTGTTCAACGAGATCGACACTGATGGGGCCGGTGCAGCCTACGGCAGGCTCGCCATCGACTATGTGTTCGTGGATTGCCAAGATTAGAACACTTCTTTTTTTTTTTTTTTTTTTGAAACTAAGATTAGAACACTTCTACTCCAATGAAAGACGCCCTGCTATATAAATCTGTGTGGTTGTTGGTATACATATGTGAAATTGTCCTGCTTTTTACTTCTTTTTTAAAATTATATGTAATTAATTGTACGTGGATGTACGTGCTTGTAATTTATGCTTCTACATCAATATAATTAAGAAGATAATGTGAGTGCCGATTTGTTAAAAAAATATTGATTAGTTCATTTCGTGAAAATGCAAGAATTTGCATTTTATTTAGATACTAATCGAATATAGTATGTAGCAATAGCATCCGATCGGTGCATAAAGGGGCAGCAACAACGTCTGACAAGACCCAATTCTGATATCTTGTTTGTTTTTTTACAAATCACATTAGCTTTGTATTGAGTCATCAAATATTATTAGTATCTTAGTTCGATCAACTATTTCGAAAATTTCTTATAGTTTTCACAACATTTATAAATTGTATACTATAAGACTTTTTTTCATTGTGAATCTAAAACTATAAATCTTGTATCACGAACCTACATATTGTTTTAGAAAAATCTATGGTCAAAATATAAACATTAAACAAAGACAAAAGGTGTGTATTTATAATTTGATCAACCATACTCTGTTGCATTAAATATTTAGACGATATTAGATATCTTAGGGTGTACGTGCACAGTTGTAATAGTACAGCAAAGACAAAAGGTGCCTTACATAAAAGACAAATAAAATTTCACTTCCACGGATTATCTACAAGTTTATTCGGTAAACTAACTAGGAAATACAAAGGCTAATATAATTCAAATCACTATCATATAAAACATGAAAATATTAGCCTAACCTGGGGCAACATAACCAATTGTTCCTCGGACTCCCATCAAGCTCATGGACTGTTGAACAATTGAGTTTCCCTCAGTAAGAATCTTAGTAAATCCAAAGTCTCCAACATGGGGTACCATATCAGTATCCAAGAGCAAATTACTTGATTTAAGATCACCATGTATAAAAGGTGCTGGACCATGGCAAAAATGATAATTCAATGCAAAAACTACATCGAGTAGTATGTTCCCTTCTATAGACCTTGTGGAGCTCAATCTCTCTGGTAACAACTTCAACCACCCAGCTGTGTCATGTACGTTGGTTCTGGAGTTTGACTAGCCTCCAGCATCTCGGCCTTGCATCAACTTACTTATATGGTCCAATTCCAGATGTGTTGGCCTGTTGGGAGGTATGAAGTCCCTCCCAGCCGTTGATTTTAGCTTTGGTTATCAAAACATTGACATCATGATAGCAAACATGACAATTCTGTGCAATTTGGAAAGCATAGACTTGATGGGCAACTCTTTTTATGGGAACATAAGAGATTTATTCCAAAGGTTACCACAATGTTACCAGAGCAAGATGATGGAACTGGATCCGTGGGTGCAAAAATTTTAGTGGAGTACTGCCAAATTGGATAGAGAGATGGACCACCTTCGTGCACTCAAGAATTTGGTGTATATTTGGACATCAGCGACAATAATGTCAATGGCGTTATCACCCAACAACATTTTGATGTCCTAAAAATTTTAGCTTATTGACTTGTCATTTAATTCCTTGAAGATCGCAATGGATCCTAAGAGGTTAGCTCCCTTCAGACTCGAAAGGACATTTATTGCATCTTGCCAAATGGGTCCTCAATTCCCTACCTGGTTAGGGTCCTAGGTTAATATTCTTGAGCTATCTATACAGATAGGCTTCCCGACTAGTTTGCTACTACTACATTTTCAAAGGCATATAGATTGGACATTTCCAAGAATGGAATCAATGGCACATTGCCAACAAAATTTGGAAAATATAAAATCATTACTTCATCTTATGTTCGATTCAAACCAACAGGTCCATTCCCATTAGGAGCACAACTTGACACCCTCTATGCACAGAATCCACTGAAATATGATGGCAACATTGGTCATTGTGGCAATAATCTTGAGGGCCAATGCCCCCCACCCACCCACCCACCCCCCCCCCCCACAAACACAACACCAATTTAGGTCCTTGATATAGCATGGAATAGTTTCACCCAAAGCATTCACCCATCTTGGAGGCTTATATAAATTTGGTAGGCAATAGTATATCAGGTACATTACACCATGATTTGTCAAATTTAAGAGGGATGAAAATAGGGTATCCTACACCTGACTATATCTAACTATGAAACGGTTAACTTGCATCTATGACCGAGATGGGGCAAGAACTTTATAACTATAGTTTAGCACTTCCTCACATGGTGGTCATTGACTTGTCATCAAATCTTTTTATTCTTTAGAATTCCAAAAAAAAACAACTCTCTATATGCAGTTGTAACTTTGAATCTATCGAGGAATAATTTGACTGGAAAAATTCTAGAAAGCATTAGGGTTATGCAATTGCTAGAATCACCCGAGCTCTCAAGAAACAACTTGACACCCTCTGTGCACAATGTATGATGGCAACATATGTCTTTATGGCAATAATGTTGAGGGCCAATGCCCCCCCCCCCCCCCCCCCCCCAAATTATATATATAGTTTGATAGTCTATATTTATACTAGTAAAGATATGAAAAAATACAATATATATTTGTTTTGGCCTTTGGATAACAAAATCACACAAAACATAATTAGAATAAAATATTTTGTTTCATCCAAATACTCACGCAGCAATTCCAAATTTCACGGCAAACTGGACATATACGTACGTGTATCAGTTACAAAGTGAAACAACTAGCCGCAGTGCAGACGAGAATAAAAAGAAAACAGAGCTCAATTTCCATTAAGATGCATGTAGCCTTTCAACATTTTCCTACTATATACACTACGCCAGCAGAGCACAACAGGGGCGGCTGGCCGAGCTCTGTAGGGGCGGCTGGGCCAGCTGCCCCTACGCCACCGTTCTTACAGTGCTCAGGCAGTGTAAGGGCGGCTGGACACCAGCCGCCCTTATAGTGGCCCACTGTAGGGGCGGCTGGAACACCAGCCGCCCTTACTAATGCTTCCATTGTAAGGGCGGCTGGATCACCAGCCGCCCCTACAGTTAGATGTTGTAAGGGCAGCTCAATCTAGAGCCGCCCTTACAGTGAATTTTTTTTAAAAAAATAATAATTACAATAATCAAATCTGACCACAGCACAACATATATATATACATATATAATCAAATTCACAGCATATGTATAATCATACCACAGCATAAATCCATCACCATATTACATCCAAGTCCATCAAAAGTGCACCACAAGTTCACAAGTTCAAAGGTCCACCACAATATTACAACCAAGTTCAAAGTCCAACATTTCAAAGTACTCAACGACCTAGACCTAGGTTGTGCCACCGACGGAGGAACTCGTACGACGGATTGGTGCCTAATTCGGAAAGTAGGTTATTGTAACGACCTTTGACATATACAATCTGGTCCATTATGAAGCCGCATAGGTCACCTACCATCTCTATTAGCTCATCATCCTTGTAGACATCCCTTTTCTCTCCGTGTTCTTCTTCCCACTACATTGGTCACAAAAGCCAAGTTTAGGTCTAGAGAGATTGCAAAGCTAAGTTTTTAGGGCATGCATGATACTACGACCTACTGAGGGATTCGAACTTACCAATTCAGGGTGTCTCCTGTAGCCTCTTGTGCAACTGATAAAATTACATACATAATATCCACAATGGAGACTCCCTGGCCTTTGCTTGGGGTACTGTGTGTGTTTCAATTCGCATATGGAAATGTCAAGTACAAGTATTGAAAACCACGTAATCTAGTGCCAAACTAAGTTGCACTTACCGAACACTTAGTTTTGATAGTCAAGTGGGTACCCTTCTCCGGATCATGCGGGCCACCGTATTCATTGATATAGATCCGAATGCCCCGTTCGAATGAGAAACGATGTAAAGTCTTTATAAGTGAGGTCACTTAGTATACGAAGTCAACATCAAAGTGAATCATATAATGTCAAATAGGATTACAAATTTACTTATGTGGAGAGAATCCTGTGAAGTCCATATATGTGTGAGGGTCATAATCTAGAATCACGAGACCCATGCCATGTTTCTCTTGACGTCGAGGCCTATGACTATCCAAAGGTCGCTGCATGAGTTTTAAATATAGAATAAACACATAAGTTTGTTTGCATCGAAATAAGATATACCGAACAATGTTTAAGTATACAGCCGAACTTACCTGAAGTGGTATGGTATCCATATTGTTTTGAAGCGTTGGAGATACTTCAAATATACGGCCATCCACGCCGCAACCTTAAGGCCCTCTTCCCTTATTTTCTTCTCACAGATCTTCTCTTTCTCCTCTCGCATCTCCCCAGCAGCTAGCTCTGGTGCATCCAGTTCCCATCTCTTTGGGTAATTAAAATTTATCGATGCTATAGGCGATGGGTCCATATACCCGGCCTCATTAGACTTTGTAGATTTAATAAAGTGTGCTTGCATTCTACAAATCATGACTTAAGTTAGTTACAACAAAATCCAACTAGGTTACATTGAGATCATATCAAGAGGAAGAGGACTTACAGGCACCAAGTGCGAACCAGATTCATCGACATTCGACCGAGGCAAAAGCATTCGCGGACGTCGCTGAAGTCAAAGGAAATGAGAGAAGCTGGGCCTCCAAATGTGCCAGGAGGTACTATAGCTTCCAACAATTCCATTTTTGTACGTACAGCATGCAAGTAGTACCAATCATGGAACCTTTTCATTCCAAGTGGCATCTGACTCATGTACCGGTTTGGTAGGAAAGGTTTGCCGCTTACATACTCTCTCGGGCAATCCTTCGACCACGTGATCCTTTCAAGATTTGGATACTTCTTTGCCGATTTGTGTTCATAGGGGTCAATGATGGTCCTGTGGGCAAAAGTGTTCGGTCCTTGGTTCTGAGGCTTGAACTGGTCATGAGCATACCACTTGTACACATTGGTCTTCGGTAGCTCCACAATAGATATTGACCCTATGTCCGTTCTTATCATGATGGGGATCTTTTTTTGAGCTTCACATTGTGGCACGTCCTCTCCATCTCGCGCATGTCCTTGTTCATGTGTCTGCGGCGCTTGTCTACAAGACTGTGTTGTCTCTTCATCGGAGCGAGCTGGACATGGGTGTGGCTCGGGAGCCACATGTGGCGTCACATCATGCTCTGGCTCGGCATGAGCTGCAGCTGTTTGTGGCTCGGGAAGCACATGTGGCGTCTCGTCATGAACTGGCTCGGCATGAGCTGCAGGAGGTTGTTGCGGGCTGTGAGGCACATGTGTTGTCTCGTTATGCTCGGCTCGGCCGCGAATGTTGCTTTGCAGGCGTGAGTCACATGTAGCATCTCATCATGCTCTAGCGGTGCCCCCTCATCATGCTCGGCGTGCCCCCTCATCATGCTCGGGAGGTGCCCCCTCATGCATCCGGTGCTCCTCACGAGACGGTGAATATATCTCTCCATCCTCAACGGGGACTGTCTGTGGATGTGCATCACTCGGAGTTGGCGATGAAACATTCAACACAATGTCCTTTTTGTACCAGAGGATGAACTATTTCGTGAGTAGTCCGAGCTCACTAATCCCCTCGCTAGTTTCGAAATCAACCTTATGCTTCAAGTAGTCGGGATTCACGGTATGCTCCTCGACCATAGTGTAGTCATTCGGGATCAGTTTGCCGTGCCAGATGGCGCCTGGAGTTGGAGGATGTGCCACACCCGTTGCCACCTCAGTCATCACCTGTGCCGTGCCGACGGGAATCAACAGGGTGCAACTAGTTGGCTGCCGTATGTGATCGACTGAGGCGGAGGTTGCATTGGAACCTTGGCCGCTTCGAACATCCAGAGGGTGCTAATTATAGCCAAGTCTCGAGGCGGGTCCATTTGTGTCCGCCACTCGCAGACGATCCTGCCTCTTGGAGTCTCTGGTTGACTATTGAGTTCACTATGGAGTGAAGATTCTCCGGGTTTCTCCCATGTTTCTTGTACATCTCCCTCTCCGCATCGCCACGAAATCCTTCCTTCCAGGTCATATGTTTCCCTAACCCCCTGACATGGCCTGTGTGCTCGGGGTTTCCCAAGCCAAGGAGTGAATGAGCCCTTCGCGACGTCTTCAGAATATTTCATTATCCTTGACACTGCCTCTTCGGTCTCTTTCTTGGCAAATTTCAGACTGCTGCCTGATTCTTCCAGATTCCTTGCAAAGACCCAACGCTTGGCGTGTGGCTTTAGTTTCATCACTCTTGTGTTCCCAGCAGCTACGCCTCTTCTTCCACCTTTCTAAACACCGCTTCCTTGCCATCGTAGCCACCGAGGCCTAGACGAGGGTGGTGTATGTTCTTCTTCGCCTGCAAGCTGTTCTTTTCACTTATGGCTAGAGCTTTCGGCGTAGTCTTCTCAGCCATGAGCAACACCCAGACAGTAGGAGTTATGTGTCCATACTTATGGTATGGAGTTAACCCCTTTTGGATGTACTCGGTGTTCAGCTCACTCCTCCACCGTCGGAAGGACTCTCCCATCATCTTCATAGCACGTCGTTTTACCAGGGGTAGCTTCTCCGCGGAATCCCGAAATCGAATTTTTTCAACCGACGCTGTTCCCATAGCACTTTCTTGTCCTCTGCTGGATAGGATGGCCAATTAGGGATTGATGGGTTACATTTGTCTCTCATGAGTGCCCCAATCACATTGCGGAATTTTGATTTGAAGGCTTCTGGCCTAAGGATCTGCCCTTCTTCCCCTACCTCGTCAATCACATAAATCATTTTGTCGATTGGATATATGTTTGTCTTTCTGGGCCCTCGTTTCCTCTTTGCTTTGGTAGTCGAGGCCGGGGTTGTGCCCTCAGGTTGCGGAGCAGAGGCCACAATGGTAGTCTCTATGCCTGTTGCCTCTACCCTCCTGTCCCCTACTCCGTCATGTCCGGCGAAACGTGCCGGACGCTGACGTTGTCTTTTCAGAGGTGGAGGAGGAGCCTGTACAAACAATAGGTCAAAGTGTTATCAAAGGTAACACAAACATAGTGTTAGCAAAATTTACGATTTACTAAGGGACTTTCATATCCCTACCTCCTCGTCTACCTCATCGTTTGGATCAAAGTCCTTGTCCAACTCATCCGCCGTTGGCTTCCGTCTGATTTCACATGGGAAAGGGTCCTCGGGACTTTCATATGCTGAGGATGAAGCATCGTCCCCGTCAGAACCTTCATCATCCTCTCCTTCTCCTCCCTCTTCTCCCCCTTGAAAGGTCCAAGATGACTAGAGGGGGTGAATAGCCTATAAAAATTTCTACAAACTTACTAAGCACACTCCGTTAGTATGACAAACGGCGAAATGCGAGTTATGCTTAGCCTACAAGGTGTTGCAAGCCTCCTATCCAACAATTCTAGTGGTTTGATCAAGTGATCACACGAACAACCAAAAGACTGAGATAGCGCTACACAATTAAGGCTCTCGGCGAACCTCTACTTTGCAGAAAGTAAAACCAAGATAGCGCTACATAGTTAAGGCTCTTGGTGAACCACAAGGCAATTCTAGAATTGTAATGCAAGAGAGGGATGGAGCTTGTTATACCGATGCGTCGAGTTGAGGTTGCCAATCACCAAGAAGATGAACAATCAATCACAATCGGCAACACACAATTGATGATGACCAATCACCGGGAGACAAGATGAACACAATTGTTTATCCCCGGATGTTCACTTGGGCACCGCCAAGCTACGTCACCCGTTGTGCCGACCAACACCTAGATGGTTCTTCGGTGTGACCCTCAAGTCACTAGCCCCTCGAGGCTCGCCCCGCAAGGCACCGCAAGACACCACTATCAAGCGAGGTACTCAACGACATGCACAATCCACTAGGTTGCTCTTCACTATCCCCGCGAGGTGAGCACAAACCTCTCACAAATCAACCGGAGGTGGCCAAGAACAATCACCTTCTCTTGCCAATGCCTCCAACTTCCTCCAAGCCGGCTAGGAGCAGTACTCTCCAAGAGTAACAAGAAATCCACCAGCGAAACCACCCACAAGTGCCACCAGATGCCCTCAAGCTATGCAATGCACTTGGTGATTCACTCAATCTCACTTCGGATGATCAATCAAGCAAGAGAGAAGAGTGGGAGAGAGTTTTTCTGCTCACAAGTATGAATGAATGAGTTGGGAAGCCAAAAAGAGGGAGCCAAGACCCGGCTATCCCATATTTATAGCCTCAACTCAATCAACTAGCCGTTGCCCCCTCGGAGCTAGAAAAAACACCTACGCCGGACGCATCCTGAGTCCTGCGCCGGACGCGTCCGGCGCTATCGACCTCGCACCCGCGTCGACCGTTGCCACCCTCTGTTCAAATACCTCCATAGCGCCTGGCGCGTCCGGCACTCCCTAGCGTGCCAGCCAACGTGCCCCGAGCGCCACTGCGCCAGACGCTGAGGGGGTACGGACGCGCGTCCGACGCACACCTGTCGGCCGCGTCCGACGCCAGTGACCTGGCCAGGCTGCCCGCGTGTCCGAACCCGCCGGACGCGCCCGCCAGTGTCCGACGCGGTCGAGCAGCATCCGGCGCACGCATCCGCCGGGCCGGTCGGCTGCGGGTGCCTTCAGACCGCGTCCGGCGCCGTTGACTAGGTGCTGTCTTCATCATTTTGTCGCCTTGTCGTCGATCCAACTCAACCAATTGCCTTTGGGTACTAACCACCACATGTCGATCACTCTCTTGGACCCAAGGGTTAGTTTTTCTCTTGAGAAACAAGGCAATGGCTTATGTCACTAGGTTCTACATGCAATGCACTTCATGAATTCACCTAGTGGCACCCATGCATCGAATAGCCGATAGGACTTCCACTCTTAATAGTGCGGCTATCGATCATAAACCACTCACACCCTCTATGGTGTCTTGAGTGCAAAACAAAATGGACCTATCGGTTATACCTTGGCCTTGAGCCCATTTTGTTCCTCCAAATGATATGAATGCTTCACACCATCATGTGACCGTCTCGATCCATCGACCTCGACTTCACTTGCTCTTCACCGTGCATCGGTCCATCGGCGCCTAGTCTTGCCCGAGCTTCACCATCGCATGGTCCTTCACTCCCAAGCCTCGACTAGCCCTTCACCTTCAACACCGATCCATGGAGCCAAGCATCATCTTGATCTTCATCTTTGATCACATGACACGTGTCATGCTTCATATGCAATAAGCTCATCATGTGGACAACCTTTCTCTAATCAACCACTTAGATAAACAAGGTTAGTCCTAGGTTTCATCAATTAGCCAAAACCAAACTAGGGACTTTCAATCTCCCCTTTTTGGTAATTGATGACAACCCTCAACAAAGATGATTTGATAATAAAAGTTTTGAACTTGTCATACTAGTCCAATCTTTAAGCTTATGAGAAGGATTTGGACAACTATAGCAAGTTCGATTTTGGTAGCATTGCTCCCCTACATATGTGCATAGAGTTTGGTTTTGAGGCTTTGCACATAAGCATGGATAAAAAATTGTAGGAGAGTAATTCTACCAAAATGATGCTAAGGTGTAAGAAATGGACATTTGAAGCGTGATACCAATCGGAGTTGCCTTTTACACCATTCTTAGCACCATGAGGTAACTAGACATCCATCAAAAAACTCAAGAACCCCGTGAGATCAACATTATAAGCAAAGTTCTTGAACCACTTGTAAAACAAGGGAGTGTCTAGATACAACCTATGCATGCTAGTAGATCATTTCATCATTCAAGTCCTATACTAGCATTGCACCACACACAAGCAAGAAGGTATTACTTGTAAAAATAAAACTATCCAAGTACAAAGAGCAAGTCATATGAGAATGCACAAACAAATGCAACAACTTTGTTCATGAGCTTGCTCCCCCTTCTTGTGTGCATAAAAAATTTTATTTACCCCTTTATCATGTTCAATCATCTTTTTCTCTCCCCTTTGTCAACAATTGCCCAAAAATGGGATCAAATTATGGAGAGAAAAGGATTTTGATGGAGTAAACAAAACTTAGTCAAATTTGGTTCAATCTAGACCACTTGCCAAAGATATTTAATTCAGTTTGAACCAAAGACAAGCTTCTTCACACCTCATGATAAGGGTTATCTTGCCTATGTTGAATTAAGCACTTATAGCAAATATTCTAGATTCGACACTAGGATTGCAAGCCCACAAACATGTCATATGTCACCACTAGATCAAACAAAGCATAGAAGCAATAGTGGTTAACATATATACATCAAACACATTTGATTTATCATGAATGCTCCAAATGCGCCTTGTATGACTACATGTGCTACCACAAGTGAAATCCTAAGAGGATGATGACATGTCAATCAATTGTACCTTGCTTTGTCAAAGGAGAGGCATGTCAAGTAGTGGTGGGGTGCATTCAACACATGTTTGAGAAATTAAGAATGTTCAACTCATTCCTTAGCTTGCAAAACCTTCTTTCATCAAGTGGCTTGGTGAGTATATCGGCAAGTTGATCATCGGTGCCCACACTTTCAATGGAAATGTCACCCTTTTGTTGATGATCTCTAATGAAGTGATGACTTATGTCAATGTGCTTTGTTCTTCCATGTTGAATCGGGTTTTGTGTCATCTTGATTGCACTTTCATTATCACAAAACAATGGCACATTCTTGAAGTTGATGCCATAATCCTTCAAAGTTGACTTCATCCAAAGCAATTGTGCACAACAACTCCCCGCACTAACATATTCGGCTTCGGCGGTAGAGATTGCCACACTATTTTGTTTCTTTGAGGACCATGACACAAGTGATCTTCCAAGAAGTTGACATGTACCACTTGTGCTCTTTCTATTGATCTTGCAACCACCATAGTTGGAGTCCAAATAACCAATCAATTCAAACTTTGACCCCTTTGGATACCATAGTCCAACATCTCTTGTTTGCTTCAAGTACCTCAATATTCTCTTTGCGGCCGTGAGATGACTCTCTCTAGGTAAGGCTTGATATCTAGCACACATGCAAACACTAAACATGACATCCGGCCTTGATGCGGTGACATAGAGTAGGCTTCCAATCAAAGACCGATAATCCTTTTGATTCACCATGTTGCCATCAAGATCACTATCAAGATTCCCATTTGTGCCCATTGGAGTTGAGATTTAGCTTTGCATCTTGCATTCCAAACTTCTTCAACATGTCCCTAATGTATTTCCCTTGACTTACAAATGTCCCATTCTTTAATTGCTTGACTTGAAGACCAAGGAAATAGCTAAGTTCACCAATCATGGACATTTCAAACTCTTTTGCCATCATATCACCAAATTCTTCATAATATGTTTGATTGGTTGATCCAAAGATGATATCATCAACATATATTTGCTTCAAGCCATGTAATGCCTTCTTCAACTTGTACACATAGTTGGGCTTCTTCTCATCTTCAAAACCGGGAGGTTGCTCAACATATACTAGCTCATTGATGATCCCATTGAGAAATGCACTCTTGACATCCATTTGATATAGCTTGATATTATGGGCACATGCATAAGCCAATAGAATCCTTATTGCATCTAATCTTGCCACGGGAGCATATGTTTCATCATAGTCAAGACCTTCAACTTGAGTATAGCCTTGAGCAACTAGTCTTGCTTTGTTTCTCACTACATTTCCATCTTGATCTTGCTTGTTCTTGAACACCCATTTGGTTCCAATGACATTGTAGTCTTCCGGCCTCTCAACTAGCTCCCAATCATCGTTTCTTGTGAAGTTGTTGAGCTCTTCTTGCATAACCATGATCCAATCAGCATTCTTCAAAGCTTCATCAACTTTCTTTGGTTCTATGGTCGACACAAATGATGCATGCTCACAAAACATTACCACTCTTGATCTAGTTTGCACACCACTTCTAATATCACCAATAACACTATCAATTGGGTGATCTCCTGCAACATGTTGTGGTTGTAGCACTTGCACTTGATTGCTTGAGCTTGGTTGATCACTTGACTTGTCTTCATTGGATGAACTAGCACCATGATCTTGCACTTGAGCATTGCTAGCTTGCCTCAATGGAGAGTTGAACACTTGATCTTTATCCTCATCTTGCACATCAATCACTTGCTTTGCTCTAATGTCCCCACTGTCCATGTTCTTCATTGCTTCTACCAATTGAGTTCCACCAACATCTTCTAGATTTTCTTCTTCATCTTGTGACCCATTGGTTTCATCAAAATGCACATCATGGACTTCTTCTAGTGTGCCACTTGAGTTGTTCCGAACTCTATAAGCCTTGCTTGTAGTTGAATAACCAAGTAGGAACCCCTCATCACATCTCCTATCAAACTTCCCCAATCTAGTGCCCTTCCTCAAGATGTAGCATTTGGAACCAAGCACTCTAAAGTAAGCAATATTGGGCTTTCTTCCATGAAGTATCTCATATGGGTTCTTCTCTAGGAATTGATGACAATAGAGCCGGTTGATGTAGAAGCATGCCATGTTGATTGCTTCATCCCAAAATGATTGACTAACATTGTACTCATGAAGCATTGATCTAGCCATATCAAGTAATGTTCTATTCTTACTATCAAGTTAGGAATCATTCCTCATCCATTTCACACACTTGCACATCTCAACCTAGTGTATGGCTCTAATCTTAACATGGTTCGGACTTTGACTCGGCTACACACGATCGGTAAGTAAGCCATTCCTTGTTATGCCTACCCAGAGCTCTACTCAAAAAAATACTAGAGGTAGGATACAAAGGCAAACATCAAAGCCTTCGGTGAGGTTACCATGCACTTTGAGCAATCGAGTGGGTCATTTGAGGAACTTGGTTTCCCTTCCAAAATCTTGCAAAACCTCCGGATTGAAAGTTGATCTTGGGACTAATGAAAAGCACTGATCTTTGAAACTGTTCTGTCTTACAATCGCCCAAGACCTGAAAAATTAAAAGCCCCGCTTTATTCAGGACTCACAGAGTAGATATGATTGCCGATTTATTCAAATTGCAGTAGAAAACTCTCTTTTAAATTTGGTAAAATTGAGATGTAATCGGCATTGCAGCAACTCCTGATCAACAACCCAACAGCAAAACCTCGCTCGGGACGAGCAAGGGGTAAGCTTGGGAGATCTTGTTGGCGGTGCTTAACTCCGATTTTTACCCGCCAATCATAGATCAATTTGGGAGAAATAAATATTTTATTGCACATATACTTTATTATTGACCTAGTTCCACTTGTACTTGGAAGTTGTGCCACTTTGCAGAAAATACACCGAGTGCAGGGATTTTTAGAATAAAAAGGCGCTTTTCGAGAAGGCGTAAACAAGCTAGAGAAGCAAGAGGGCCACCTGGAGACGAAATGAGCCAAAAGCCCCATCACCATCGCAACCCGGGAGGCGGCCCAGGCCCACTCACCAAAGGCGGTCTGGGGGCAGCGCCACCCAGGCGCGGGCGTGCCTGGGGCGTGCGCGCACCCACCCTGCTGCCAGGTGGGCCCGGCTAAGGCGAATCGTTGCCTACCTTCTGGGGAATGACGGTTTGCGCGGTGCTTTTACCTCCCTGACCCTGAACCACCTTCAGGAGACTATAAAGGAAGAGGAGAGGCCCCCTCTACCACACACACCATTTGGAGCTCTTTCTCTACCTCATACTTGTTCTCTAGCTTTAGTATTAGACCTTTGGAGCTAGGCAAAGCTACTTGGAGAGCTTGTCTCCAGGAACAAAAGCTACATCTTTGGTATAAATCTATGGAGCATTCTTCCTTAGTCAAGTTCTCATTACATTTATATAGTCTTTCATATGAACTAGAGTATAGTCTAGTACATGATATATTCAATGATCAAGAACTAGACCATAGTTCTTGTCAGAATTGTTCATCGTGTTCTACATTGTTCTTCATTGTTCATGTGTCTTACTTATTTAGATTAGATTGTAGAAGAGGAATAGCGGTTCGATGTGCCTTCGGGCTTGCCTATGTCCTAGCTCGTCCATCCGAAGGGTGGGAGTCCCGGGGATGTAGGTAGCTCCTTAGTATGCGGGCGTGGTGTCTGGATGCGAGGGAACCTTCGGATATGACGGCATGCCACGGTTGAGGTGGTAGGTGGCAGGTGGTGACAGCCCTGTCCGTCCCGTGTAATCCCCCACATTCGCATGTCGTGTAGGAGTTCGTAAATGCCTCCATCGACTGGCAGACCAGTTGCCGAGGTCTCCCCATATTCCTAGTCTATAGTCGACTCTTGACTTGTATAACATGTGACATTAGTTCCCAAAGCATTGACTATATAGGACCTGCCTGCTCCTCTTAGATTATTCTTTATTCTTTATTTTTCCTTTATTCCTTTGAGATTGCTCTGAGTGTGTGTCCACTATCCAAACTACCGTTCGCTTACCCCTGTATAGCACATTGGTCGGTTTCTCCTCATGCTAAATATTATATTCATACCCATGCTAGGTACTTAACAACCCATGCCTTCCTTTGGGAAAATATAAATAACGATACCCCGAATACTTCGGGTGAAATGCTACAATGATAGATCCGTTAAACGCTATGGATATTATTCTAATAGGTTGTGATCTATCTTTTGACAACTCTCGCATAGTTACTAGAACTTGTTTCTAGTGATTGTGTTGAGAAATGCCAACAAGCATTTCTGGCGCCTTTACCGGCCCGGGATGGGCTTTATGTCTGTTTTTGGTGATTGCACTAAGAAATGCCAACACAAAGTTCGCCTTGCCCTTCTTGGGGGTATAGCCCAATCCCTCTTTGTTAAGAGAGAACCTTTGGCTACCCAAGCACTTTAGCAAGCGGGCCTCACCGCCATAGGCCTTGCCTAGAGCGTGGGTGAGCTCATCCACCTCTTTCTTGAGGGTCTCATTCTCAACCATTAGTGATGCATCATAAGTGAAACCATCACTAGTAGTGGAGGTAGAGTCGGTGGTGGTCGATGAAGAGCTACAAGAAGGATTAGCATTTGACATGATGATGGGTTGATAAAATGAATCATCAATGATGTTACAAGTAAGACCTATATCACAAGATGCAACTACCACTTTCTTTGCTTGTTGCTCAAGAAGTAATGAGTGAGCCTTTTCAAGCTTAGAAAGAGCATCACCAAGTTTCTCATGGTCTTCCACTAGACACTCATGAGTGGTTTTAAGCTCACCTAGAGCTTTCTCAAGTATTTCTACCTTCATTGAAAGCTTCTTGCACTCCTTTTCCTTGGCAATAGCTATCTCTCTAGTTTGTTGCATCAAGTCATATAATTGATCCTTAGAAGGTTCATCATCATCATCATTATCGCTATTGCGAGCATATTCCATCTCACTATCATCATCACTATCATCATATATTACCTTAGTTTCTTTGGCCATGAAGCATGAAGGTGATGAAGAAAATAGTGAAGGCTTCTTGTTGGTGGCGATGGAAGTAAAAGCCTTGTTGGATGACTCTTCTCCTTCATCATCATCACTCTCCCAAGTGACCACAAATGCACCATTCTTGCCCTTCTTGAGTGTCATCTTGGCCTCATGCTTCTTTTTCTCAAACTTGCCCTTCTTGTTGTTCTTCTTCTTGTCATATGGGCAATCGGCTTGTAGATGCTCGGTGCTATCACAATTGAAGCACTTTCTTGGTTGCTCCTTGTTCTTGAAGTTGTCATTTCTTCTCTTGAAACCTCTTCTCTTGATGAACATGTGACCCATCTTCTTCACCACAAGAGCAAGAGCTTCATAATCAATTTCAAAGTCACCATCTTCATCATTGTTTTCTTCTTCTTCAAAGATTGGTGCTTTGCCCTTGGAGGAGAAGGCTTGGAATGCCACGGTCTTCTTCTTCTTTTCTTCTTCCACCTTCTCCTTCTCATCAACATCTTGATCATATTTGTCATATGTCAAGACTTCACCAAGCAAGTCATTGGGCTTCTTTGATTCAAGCCCATCTCTTTGTAGCATCATGATTAGCATCTTGAATCTTCTCTAAACTCAACAAGAACTTGTGGCAAAAATCTTCATCTTGTGTCTTGTGCCCCAAGCTCTTGAGATCATTCACAATCACTTGCAATCGATGAAACATCTCAATAATTGTATCATCATCTTTCTTCCCCCGAAGTTCTCAAATTCACTCTTGAGCCCGTAGAGCTTGGCACTCTTCACAACTTTTGTGCCCTCATATGTTTCACTCAACCTTGCCCACACTTCACTAGCCAATTCCAAATCTTGATCCCCTCAAACACTTTTGTATCAATGCCATTGTATATTGTGTTGAGAGCCATTCTATTGCATGTTATATTGGCTCTATCCAAATCGGTGAGGAGATCAGCATCAAGAATAGCATAATCAAACAAAGTAACTTGTAAGACTCTCTCATGAATAGAACTTAGGTACATGATCATTCTCCTCTTCCAATGATCAAAGGAACTAACTCCATCAAAGATTGGTGGCTTTCCCCCAACATGGTTAAACATAATTGGAGCCATATTTTGCACCGAAGGATGTTAAGCCTTGAACTAAACGATGACCTCGGCTCCGATACCACTTGAAAGGTTCTAGATGGCTAGAGGGGGGTGAATAGCCTATAAAAATTTCTACAAACTTACCAAGCACACTCCGTTAGTATGACAAACGGTGAAATGCGAGTTATGCTTAGCCTACAAGGTGTTGCAAGCCTCCTATCCAACAATTCTAGTGGTTTGATCAAGTGATCACACAAACAACCAAAAGGCCGAGATAGCGCTACACAATTAAGGCTCTCGGCGAACCTCTACTTTGGAAAGTAAAACCAAGATAGCGCTACACGCTTAAGGCTCTTGGTGAACCACAAGGCAATTCTAGAATTGTAATGCAAGAGAGGGATGGAGCTTGTTATACGACACGTCGAGTCGAGGTTGTAAATCACCAAGAAGATGAACAATCAATCACAATCGGCAACACACAATTGATGACGACCAATCACCGGGAGACAAGATGAACACAATTGTTTATCCCCGGATGTTCACATGGGCACCGCTAAGCTACATCACCCGTTGTGTCGACCAACACCTAGATGGTTCTTCGGTGTGACCCTCAAGTCACTAGCCCCTCGAGGCTCGCCTCGCAAGGCACCGCAAGACACCACTCTCAAGCGAGGTACTCAACGACACGCGCAAACCACTAGGTTGCTCTTCACTATCCCCGCGAGGTGAGCACAAACCTCTCACAAATCAACCGGAGGTGGCCAAGAGCAATCACCTTCTCTTGCCAATGCCTTCAACTTCCTCCAAGCCGGCTAGGAGCTGTACTCTCCAAGAGTAACAAGAAATCCACCGGCAAAACCACCCACAAGTGCCACTAGATGCCCTCAAGCTATGCAATGCACTTGGTGATTCACTCAATCTCACTTCGGATGATCAATCAAGCAAGAGAGAAGAGTGGGAAAGAGTTTTTCTGCTCACAAGTATGAATGAATGAGTTGGAAAGCCAAAAAGAGGGAGCCAAGACCCGGCCATCCCATATTTATAGCCTCAACTCAATCAACTAGCCGTTGCCCTCTCGGAGCCAGAAAAACACCTGCGCCGGACGCGTCCTGAGCCCTGCGCTGGACGCGTCCGGCGCTGTTGACCTCGTGCCCGCGTCGACCGTTGCCGCCCTCTATTCAAATACCTCCATAGCGCCGGACGCATCTGCTCCACACCACCGGACGCGTCCGGCGCTGCCTAGCGTGCCAGCCCAACACGCCCGAGCGCCACTACGCCGGGACACAGAGGGGATACGGACGCGCGTCCGACGCACACCCGTCGGCCACGTCCGACGCCAGTGACCTGGCCAGGCTGCCCGCGTGTCCGAACCCACCGGACGCGCCCGCCAGCGTCCGACACGGTCTAGCAGCATCCAGCGCACGCGTCCGCCGGGCCGGCCAGCTGCGGGTGCCACTGGACCGCGTCCGGCGCACCGCCGCGCGTTCGGCGCACCCCGTCGGCCGCGTCCGGTGCTGTTGACTAGGCGCTGTCTTCACCGTTTTGTCGCTATGTCATCGATCCAACTCAACCAACTGCCTTTGGGTACTAACCACCACTTGTCGATCGCTCTCTTGAACACAAGGGTTAGTTTTTCTCTCCAGAAACAAGGCAATGGCTTATGTCACTAGGTTCTACATGCAATGCACTTCATGAATTCACCTAGTGGCACCCGTGCGTCGAATAGCCGATAAGACTTCCTCTCTTAATAGTGCGGCTATCGATCCTAAACCACTCACACCCTCTATGGTGTCTTGAGTGCAAAACAAAATGGCCCTATCGGTTATATCTTAGCCTTGAGCCCATTTTATTCCTCCAAATGATATGAATGCTTCACACCATCATGTGACCGTCTCGATCCATCGACCTCGACTTCACTTGCTCTTCACCGTGCGTCGGTCCATCGACGCCTAGTCTTGCCCGAGCTTCACCATCGCATGGTCCTTCACTCCCAAGTCTCGACTAGCCCTTCACCTTCAACACCGGTCCATGGAGCCAAGCATCATCTTGATCTTCATCTTTGATCACATGACACGTATCATGCTTCATATGCAATAAGCTCATTATGTGGACAACCTTTCTCTAATCAACCACTTAGATAAACAAGGTTAGTCCTAGGTTTCATCAATTAGCCAAAACCAAACTAGGGACTTTCACCCCTTGCTCCTCGCCAAGCTCCTCCTGAGTAAGCAATTCTATATTGTGCGCCGCCAGTTCTTCGAACTGTTCCTGAGTAAGCTCATCATCGCTTCCTTGCCCTCTAGGGCTAGGGCGCTCTTCAGGTGGGCTGGATCGGGCTGCATTGCTTGTTGTCCACGTCATTTCGTGATTTGTTCTAACAGATGCAAGGAATAAAGTGTGCTTTAGTATCAGTAGTAGTGGTGGTGGTGGTGGTGGTGGTGGTGGTGGTGGTCGTAGTCGTGGTCGTGGTGGTGGTGGTGCTTTTGTACACCTTTTGTATCATCGGGCAATAAACTCCAAAAAAAACCAAGTAGTACAAGTAGAAACCCTTGTGCCCTCAAATTAGTGGGTTGCTGCTTTATAGAGCCATCCGCCACTCCGTGGTGATCACAGATCATAGACTAACATGATAGCCAGTAATAGGTTAAGACAAAACCCATTGGCACTACAAGTCCGTACACTTCCGGTGGAGGCTAGTATCCAATAGTAGTCCATTTGAGACGAGTTCCCACCGGAAGCATACGAACTAGGAGAAGCTATGGGTACTTGACTGTCATGTTGCCTCACTACACCTTTTGTATCATCGGGCAATAAACTCCGGAAAAAAACCAAGTAGTACAAGTAGTAAAGGCCTCGCACCATGTCAATCATTATTTGATCATGAAGTTGGAGCACAAAGGCATCATAACAGAGCGGCTACTAAACATCAAGCTAACAGGGCAGCCGCATCCACTTGGCCACATCCAAAGCACCTACCGACAAAGACCTACACACTTTTCCCACATCACAAGCCAACAAGACCGATCGCCCGCCGCCGCTCCAACCTCGATAGGGAGGTAAGATAGGGGAGGTGGAGGTGGAGGAGGGATTCTTCTTGAGTTGTGCTCCTCAAGAGCAGCGGAAGCTTCCTCAAAAGTCTTGTACTTCTGATGCACATTTCCCTTCACTTTGAGGACATACTTACTGCACTCAGCCCAGCTGGTGTAAATACCAGGCTTATCGCCATCAAAAACAACATACCACCAAGTAGGCATCCTTCTGCAAAGGATAGGAGAGGAGAAGAGAGGGTAGGAGAGTGTTAGGAGACTAGTTGCAGTTGATAAGCCCCAATAGTAGTATAGTACTAGTAGAGTACTAGAGTAGAGCAGCAGCTGCTAGGAGAGGGAAAGGTTTAAAAAAGGCCTCAGAAACATGTCTAGCATCATTTGATCAAGAACTTGGAGCATCAAGGCATCAAAACAGAGAACAGAGAAGAAGGCACTGTAGGGGCGGGCCGGTAATGATGCCAAGTTACTCACAAGTTTTGGATCATCACTCATATTCTAAAATAATGTATTGAATTGGACAATTTCGTCATCTCCAAAAACAAGAGTAGAGAGGAGTGGCATATAAATAGCCGGAGCAAAAAGCAGAATAGAAAATAAAAACCCTCGTCATTGGCATAAGACAAGTTCTTAGTATGTAAAAACCCTCATCATTGGCATAAGGCAAGTGCTCAAGATATAAAAACTCTCATCATTGGCATAAGGCAGGTGCTCATTATGTAAAAATCCTCATCATTGGCATAAGGCATGTGATCGCATGTAAAAAAACATCACCACAAGCAAGCTAAGTCATTATAACGTTATAATTCATTATCCAAATTAAGTTTAGTAAGAGTACAAGTAGATCGGACAAGATACAAGTAGTGGGCATACATGCTCAAATACTAGCAGATAAACAGACAAAGATACAAGTAGTAAACAAGTTTTAGGAGTGAATGAATAACGGAAGAATAACAAGCCCCTATATTCCCATTGAGTAACAAGAAGGAAGACTAACATGGCATGAGAATAACAAAGAGCTCCTCACAAATAGTCATAGTAGCTCCTCACAAATTATTACACTGACAGTGAATATGAACATTATCCAAGCCAGTTCAGTTAAGGCAGTGGCATTTGAGAGTAGCAACCCTCACGTGCGTAGTAGCATCAAAATAAAAAAAAGAGAGGACAATAGTACCGTACACTAGAGGATATGAGAGTAGTGCAAAGTAGTAGAGTAGCAAACTCGGACAAGTGAGTGCCATTTTAGAATCAAATTCCATTTAAGAATCATCGCTTTAGCTCAATTAAAAAAACATCATTGCACATGCCTTATGACTCGTGTTCAAATTAGCATCAAAATGAAACATCATTGCACATGCCTTACACCTCGGGATTAGAGTACCATTAAAATAAAACATCATTGCACATGCCTTATGCCTCGATTTATAGTAGCATCAAAATAAAACATCATTGCACATGCCTTATGCCTCGAGGCCAAGAGTAGTATAGAGGAGGAGCATAGTTTAAAAATGTGTTCAATTCAAAATAGGAGTAGAGGATAGAACAACAAAGGCACGTAGTAGAGGAGGAGTAGTAGAGGAGTGTGGCATATAGACAACAAAAGTAATTATGCCTCATTATACAAAAACCGTCATCATTGGCAACAAAAATCATTGGCATACAAACCAAATAAACCCGCCATATAAACATCATTGCACATGCGTTACGCCTCAAGTTCGGGTAGCATCAAAATGTCAACATTGATTGTTCGGTTAACGTAGACAAGAGAGAGTTTCAAGTTCCAAGTTCACATCATTGCATATGAGCTACGGTAGTACTATAGGAGTAGTTCGCTTTAGTCGAAGAAGCACCACAAGAGGATAAGTTAAAGAAACCAACAACCACAATGGGCCAACAGAATAACTAGGTATTTTTTAGAAAACTTGATTAGGCCAACAGAATGTCCATACTAAAAAAATATAATTGCTACATCCAGTTAACTCATAAGCCAATCTGTGCTCAGTTAAACCATGACAATGACCATAACATTATGTAGCACATGACCATGACCATGACAAAAGAAAGATTATCCAACACATGACCATGAACAACATCATCCCAGGAGATAGGCACAGTGACCATGACAGTGACCATCACATGACCATGAACAACATCATCCCAGGAGCTAGGTACAGGGCAAGAAAGAGGGAGAGGGAGGTCGGGCGGTACCTTTGCAGGAGGAGGAGGGAAGGTGGGCGCCTCGCTTCATTGGTGCAAATCTGGCCTCGGGCAACGACGTCGGTGAAGTGGATGGCACGGGCGCGCCGATGGCTCGTCGGGGAGAGAGCACATCGGTGGCTCGCCGGTGGCTCTGGCACCGGACGGGGAGCCTCCTTGGCGCGGGGGACAGAGAGGTTGGGGGTGAGGACGAAGACAGCGGGCACGGCACCGGCAGTGGGAACCCTAGGGTTTCCCCACGGTCGGCGGCGGCGATGGAGGAGAGTTGGGGCCGGGGTTCCACGCGGGCGGTGGTGGCGGCGGCGAAAACCGTAGCCGCCGTGCGGGCTCCTTGGTGTGGGGGACGGAGAGGTGGGGGCGAGGACGAAGATGGTGGCCGGAGAGGTGGAGGGCGAGGATGAAGATGGGGACCGGCAGCGGCGGCGGATCGAGGAGCTAGGGTTCCACGCGCGCGGATGCGGCAGAAATCCTAGCCGCCGTGTGCGGGGAGGTGGCGGCCGCGTGCGGGAGAAGGAGGCGAGCGCTCCTTGAGGAGGAGGGCGGCGGAGAGGTGAGAGGCGGCGGGGGAGGCGGCGGCGGAAGAAAATTGGACGGCGGACGGCGTCGTCGAGAAGAAAGCGCCCTAACTTAGCCAATTTGGGGACACCCCGAGGGGTTCCGCTTATATACTGGGCGGCGGCCTTTAAGGGCGGGCCGAGGAGCGCCCGCCTTACAAAGGGGTTTTTTTATTTTAATAAATTCATAAAAATCCAAAAATAACAAGATTAACTTAAAAAATAGGAAAACATAATTTCAATAATTGTTAAAAAAATATATTTTAAATTCAGTAAAACAATTTTAGTAAAAAGAAAAAGAAAAAATTTTGAATTAAAAAAATTGAATCTTGGATTTTTTAAAAAAAATGGCACTTTGACCGTGTTATTTGGAACTGCCGACGAAATATCGGCGATAGTCCGACCAGTATGCCCCGACCGGTAATGGATTGGCGGAAGGCGCACGAGATTGCGAGCAAGACGTAAACAGGAGCAATCACACGAGGTTTACCCAGTTCGTGCCGCAAAGATGCGTAAAACCCTAGTCCCGCTCTCGTTTCGATTATGATGTGGATGTATGAGCCCGTGCGTTATGCCGTTTCGTCCTCCTAAGCATGGGGGTCCCCGCTCTCCTTATATATCGCGGGAGCAAGGTTACAGTCCGGAACTAGCCTATCTGGTACTAAGTTTATATACTTTACAAGTCTAAACTTTCCTATCTCGCCTAGGTCTTGTCCTCCTTGTCGGTCTTCGATATTCTTGCTGTTTTAGGCCGTCCGACCAGCCCGAGCCGATCGGTCTTGAAGCTTGATGGGCCGGCCTGGTGATAGCATGTCGGCCCAAACTAGGCCGTGAGGGTATATGGAGTTTATACCTCCACGCCTAGTCCCCGAGCATCATGGATCTTGAGGGAAAAAACACCGTCTTGCTTGGTTGAGTGAGAAAGGGTGGTCGGACACACGTTCGACATGTGGTCCGGAGCGAGTGTGGAGGACCGTCTAATGCTTCCGACCACACTTTGTTTACACTTGGTTGACGTTTTCGGTTTTGACCGAAAGATTTATGATGCTCCCGAAAAGAAAAAGAATTTTGAAAGGGTCCCAAATGAGACGTGGGCCCTCGTTAGTATGTGATGCCTCGCCATCACATGGTATCTGTCGTGATTGGTCGTTGCCTTAGCTTAGTTTTGAAACTAAACTCTTTGTAAAGAGAAAGGATCAGGCCGAGTCATGCAAATGACGTGGGCCCACGTAGTCCCCGAGGTTGCTATAAGATAGTATATGTTGCGGCAAAGCTCTAAAAGAAGGATCTAGCCCATGTCACCTCTCGGGTGACGTGGGCCCACGTAGTCCCCGAGCTCGAGATGAGGTGGAACACGTTATGTCGTGGTCTAAAAAAGAAGACAACTCGATCATTATATCGTGCTTTATGTGTTTCCGACCACTCTTTGAGTGAGACCGAAGCAGCAAATTTCATTTGGGCTGGTCGGTTTGAACCATGCCATAACTTTGTCATGATTAAGTTAAGGCAAACTTTGCTACTTAACTCGGTCCCCAAATGGCCGTGAGACCATGGTTTTGAATCTAAACCCATGAAATAGCTTAGCTATTTGTGTGCCGAATAACCGGTATCATTGGCGAAAAAATCCCAAATTCAAATTGTTTGGATTGTGTGGGTTGAATTGTTGATGCTATCTGTAACTTTGTTATTACAAATGGGTTGGAACGCTTCTTCGAGTTGTTGCTGCAAAGAGAAAATTTGGTATGAGTGAATGTTTTGATGAGGTATGCTTTGAATCGTATTGATTTGATATAATCTATGACACGAAGTTGTATCGGGATGTATTATTTAAGAATGGGCTTGGTAATCGCCTCTCCTTAGAGTTAATCAGTCCTCAGGTGTGTAGATGACCTATAGTGAATAGCGCGTTGCCGAATCACTTAGGGCCCTATTTCCGTTGGAAGCGACTGTTGATGTCTATTAAGTGCAACTGAAATAAGGAGGGTTCCGCAAGCGCACAGAATATATCATCGTAGCATTTTAACCGGGAGTAATCCAGGTATCGTTATTTATAATTTTACCATTGGGAAGGGAATGCACTGGATAATGAGTGATGAGCAATGCACATGCGATAATGGAGAGCTTAACCTTGTCTCGTATCGATCATCTCATACGGGTAAGTGTCACATAAAATATAGGAATGAATGATAAATGACATAAGATAAATGAGAGCATTTAGCCACATAAAATAATAGTAATAAGCCATCTCAACTTAGCACTCTAAGCTTATAACACTAGCATGGACTAGGACGATCTAGGGTATAATCCTATGTTATTCTAACTATAAAGTCAAAGCATACAATGATTAGTGCAAGAACATCTAGCAATCATGGCGGGAAAAGGTTACATCTATGCATAGTGATATTACCGAGAAGACTAGAGACATAGCAATGACTTCAATGTAATAGGTTTGTTCGCTAGACCTATACTCGGGAGAAGGGCTACAAAGGACTCAACAGACTGTCACTCCCGCGATCTACCTCACGATCCGGAATATAGGGTGCAATCGCAGATAAATACGGTCTAGGCACCACGCCTACACAATATTTACCACTCACCCATCGATCTAATGAGCAAGCGCTATACGATCCTATGCATAAACATAATTCTAGTCCAACTATGCTAAACATATAATCAAAGTAAACTAAGAACAATATAATTGAGAACATAATCAAATAGAGCAAAGTCAAGTCTCGATATAATAGAATAGAATAAAGTACTACTCATAGTATCACGAACAATGATGAATATTACAAGAATGTAAAGGGGAATTACCAAGAACTCCGACGTATCCGGACTCCAAGCTAGGCTTGATTCCCTCTAGATCTATTCCTATGTAGCTATGCTACTAAACTATGGAGCTCTAATTGAGATGGTGGCTCAAGCTTCTCTGAATCCTCTCGATGAATGAAGAGAGAATGAATTAGGGTTTCACCCGGGGGCCGGGGCTCGAATATATAGCCCCCTAGGATGAACCACGCCCTCGGATCAAACCGACCTAAATGGACGATAATTATTCATCCTCAAAGGCGGTGGAGGCAGGATCCACGAGACTCCACCTGATTGGTGGAGATGGGGAGTCGGCCGACTCCCCCCTGGGTCGGCCGACTGGCCACCCTGTCAGGTGGGGCCCAGCCTTCAGGGGTCGCCTTCTGGAGTCTTCTAGATTATACAATTTTACACGTTCGGTCTTTATCTCTATGTAATCATGACATGTGGGCCTCCTTTGGTTCTCTTTCTGATAACCCCCGCAAATAGACAATCACCAAAACTCGTGGAATTCCGTCGTGTAACCCCTATATCTAACAGGTGAACTCATATTAGTCCTTTCTCTTGCTGCGTTGACGGCATAAAATTGATACTTAACGACCGTCAACAAACTCCCCCAAGCTTACCTTTTGCTCGTCCCTGAGCAAAGATAGACTCAGTGATGGATCAGGAGTTGCTACAATGCTTTCACTCCTCACAAGTACACATGCGTTCAAACAAGTACTCTCCTCCGGATTAGAGTTGAACTATCCTGACTCAAAACTCACTCATATTACCTTTCACCATGGGGCTTGTAACCGTCACTTGGGTCTTGAGTAGTTGAAAGATAGAACGGTCAAGTCAAGCGCCATGTTTCTCGCTCTTTGATCAACTATTATCCCGGAGTTTTTTTTTGCAAGGTTTTGAAATAAAACTCAGAGTTCCTTGTATGAACCTTTCAAGTCTCTCATTTGTGGTATTTCTGGATCCTTTCTAAGGCATGAGTAATGTATGCCTTCTCTCTTTTCTCAGAATATGTGGTATTTGTGGAACTAAGGCATAGTGAAAAGTGCCTTCTCTCTCTCACCCTACTTTCTAATAGGCTTATGTGGAGCTCATAGGTGGAGAGACACTCAAACTCACTTGCATATATTGCACGCTTAAGACATGGATCCAATAGGAACTAAAATAATAATAAAGTCATATGTGCATGTGAATGAGGAAGTGAAATGGATGATAAGATGATAATAGGATGATGATAGTATGATGGTGATAAGAAAATGATTATGAGGGGTACTCAACTGGTGAACATCTACTTCTACACTTGCTCCTTTGGGGATAACATGACTCCCTTTATTCGGAAGCCTTGAAACTTCTTAAATGGAAGGACTTGGCTACTCTTTCTTTTTTTTTTTCTCTTTTTTTTTAAATAACCAATCCTCTGAAAACGAAACTTTAGCACAGGGAGTGTATAACTTGAAATGATAATGACTGGAGCTTTTTATGTAGGCAATGAAACGGCAATGATTATTTCTAGATGTTCACTCCCAGAATAGGAGTAGAACCTTTTCTGGATGATGTGAAATGAATGGGTATGTATACGTGGATGGATGAATGGATGGATGCGTACTCCCAGGGTAGGAGCAGCATAAGTGCGTATCTCTAGGGTAGAGACAGCACAATATGTGGGGAATGCGTACTCCCAGGATAGCAAGAGCATAAGTGCGTATCTCCGGGTAGAGATAGCACAATATGTGGTGGATATGGATCTATATGTAGGTGGTACTTCGAGGAACAAGTAGCACGTAATGAATGTAGTATTTATAAAATGGGTGCGTGCTTCGAGGACGAAGTAGCATAGATCAATGGATGGAGAGCACATAGTATTGACTTTAACTGCGTGACTAATTCCTTATGGGTCCACAAAAGATAACCACACTCAATGCCTATAAAGTCTACACTCAAACCTACAATATGATCTATATAAACAGATGGGTTTTCCTAATCTAGTAAGCATGAATATATGGTCATGGTAGGAATTTGAACTCTCATCATAAAGGAACTCATCATGCAGGAATTTAATATTTTCAAAGATAAATTCTCCGAACTCTAGTATCTCTAGGAACAAGATGGACAAATGGCTCAAAACCTTCCCATATCATACCCGTCAACCACCTAGACTTAGATCAAGTGTTCGCTACCCACAAGTTTCGTGTTCGAGCAAATCTCAAATCTAAACAAGTTGTGTCCAAAACTCGGGAGAGTGCAAGGTTGAAAACTAGGTACTTGAAAGGAATTACTACAGAGCAACTATTCATCATCTCCATGTAGAGTTTATTCTAGGGATCACTTTTAAAGACAAATTGCAAGAGCTCTCCAAAAGTAGAAAAGATAAATAAGGAAATCTTTCGGGTTTCTATGGTTATGCATCTTTTTTAGTTGTTTTAACAAAGCATACTTTAATAAAGCATAATTAGATAAGTTGGAGACACTTAGCTTGGTACACGGGGATGCTCTCCCCCAAGCCGGATGTTGACATAGTCTACCGATGTTGCCGACGGAGCACCGAAGACGTTCTAGTCCTCCAGGAGTGTTGTAGATAGTTGCCGTTGGAGACAAGATTCAATTGTCGCGGCAAAGACTCAGACAGGGACTCGGATGTCCTTCGCTTGTTAGCTCTTCTTGATCCTTGATGTTCTATGAAGCTCAAAATAGACAACAAAGCTTGTGGAACTAATTAAGCGTTAGTGATAAAACCTCTAGGCCTTGGTTGTCTAGAACTTTCTTAACTTAGACTTGTTCTAACAGGATCACAAGAATTATTTTTATCTTTTTATTATTTAAGGAATGCGTGCATGGGAAATAAATATGCCGAGAAATTATTTTTGTGCCACCACAAGAATGACTATCCACATGGGGCTTGACGATTTTCCGGATGCAAATGCACAACATCTTTATTTTCTTTTCAAATGCGGAGATAAAAGAGTAAAGATGCGACTAAGATGCAAGTAGGGAAATAAATATGCTAAGGTAAAAAATATAATGCTGAAAAGTAATGCTGATAAATACCAAGTTACCTCTTGGCGCGGCGTTCGGTGGTTTTAAGTCCTCCGAACAGACTTGTCATGTTCGCTCATTTTTCAAGGGGCGCATTGGCCGGCGCCTCGGATGATGTCGCCTCGTGTGTAGGAATTGATTCGATTTTACTTTTATTTTTCACACCTTCTTTGTTGGAGAAGATGACCTTGAGGAGGAAGTTTCTTGGGGCACTTGGTTTTCTTCCGGTAGTACCTCTTCTTCTTTTACAATGTTCTTCTCTTCTCGGGTACCGATCTTCATATCTTGACACTTCTCCCTCATAGTCGCCCCATCCATCTCGTAGTGATGTTCTTCTTGTTCGCGATGGGTATGCTGCCTTCTCCTTGCTCTGTTCTTCTTGGGCTCCTCGATTATATAATTACTTGTTGAAGTAGCGGCGTACCTTCTCGGTGGGAAAGTGGAAGTGAATCTCTCCCGTCCCAATGTAGATGATAGCTTTGGTGGTGTTCGGAATGGTCTTCCTAGGATGATTGGAGGATCGTAGTCGTCTCCCATATCGATGACTAGGAAGTCGTAGGGACATAATGGTCATCTATCTGGATGAGGACATCCTTCACTTCTCCTTCGACGAAGCGGAATGTCCGATCTCGCCATCTCGCAACCGTGCATAGGTAGGCTCCAAAGGCATAGTGCCATATAGGTACTCATAAGTTACCTTGGCCATAATGTTGACGCCCGACCCGGTGTCACAGACAGCTTTATTGAAAGAGCTTCTGTTGATGGAGCATTGAATGGTTGGGACACCTGGGTCATCCTTCTTGATCAGACGTGGGGACCTGAGTAAGTGGTCATGCTCCTTATGGACTGCAGTGACCATCCTTACTGTCTCCGCCTTCTTGGTCTTCTTATTCTTGTTCTTGCTCTTCTTAGCTGGACTCTTCTTCTTCTCACTGTTCTGCTGATGAGGGTGTGCTGGGAACCGCAAAGACTGTTCTTGAAGAAGAAGGTTTCTCTCTTGCCCTTGATGTTGAAGATGATCTTGGCGTGTTGGCATACATGATGGCTCCAAAAGCAGTGTTCAAGAATGGTCGTCCCGAATGATAGGGGACCTTTCATCACCGCCGTATCTACTACCACGAAGTCTCGCTGGAACATACGAGTTGCCTACTCGTACACATATGTCTTCAAGCACTCCCAAAGGAACACGGAGTGACCGATCCGCAAGCCGTAAGCACATGGTTGTGTATGCTAAGGGGCATCTCGAATAGCTTCTCATATATCACTCTTGGCATGATGTTGATGCTTGCACCGAAGTCACAGATTGCCTCATTAAAGTTAGTACTTCCAATGGAGATCGGAATGACCGGTCTCCCCGGATCGCCCTTCTTGATTGGCGAGTTGAGTCAATCCATGACCCCTTCGATGGATCACTTCGGCTATCTTCTACATTGAATATATCAACAAGATTTGCGCTTTCGAGCTCTTCGGGTTGTCCCGCCAGTTTACCTTGGCCGGTGGAGGGAGCAAGGTTAACAAGCCGTTGTACTGCGACTCAAGTATCTTGTTGAAGCTGAAGTGACTCTTGATGGCATTGGAAAAGCCATCCATTCTCGTTGCCGAGTGTCTCTAGGACCTTGTCATTTGATGTCGGCTTCTTGGACAGATTGTCCATCATCTTGCCTTGATTCAAGACTAACTCTCTCAAAGGCGGCCGGTTGTAATTATTGTAGGAGGAGTTGTTACCTTGATAGTTGCCCGAATAATTGCCCGAGTAGTTAGGCCTCTCTGTTGATTCCAACCTTGATTCTCGCGAGGATGGTAGTAATTATTATTGTTGTTGTTGTTGTTGAGGTAGTTCACGTCCTCCTTCAGCTCGGGCGCTTAGCACCTGTGTGCCCGGTCTCTCCACACTCTTCACATGTCATGCGAGCATCATGTATATGCATGACTTCTTTCTTCTCTCGTGGCTCTCTCATCGAGCCTCTTCATTAGCATCCATTTTGGCGTACAACATGTCTACCTCCTTCACTGGTGCATTCCTCCACCTCTCTTGCGGGTCCGAGTTCTTTCTTCACTCCAACCTTGGTTGGATGCCATCTTCTCCACAAGAGCCAGGCTCGAGGAATAGTGAGTGATAAGAATGCACCTCCAGCAGCGGATCCATCGTCTCACGTGTGCTCGTTGCTCGAGCCCATGGTAGAATGTCTGCATAAGCAGCCAATTCTCCATGCCATGATGAGGACACTCGAGGATGTAATCTTGAAAGCGCTCCCAAGCTTCTGGGACAGTCTCATCATGGTGTTGCTGAAAGCTTGATATCTTCCCACGAAGAGCATTTGTCTTGCCCATGGGGAAAAACTTCGCCAAGAAATTGGTGGAACATAATGCCCACGTAGTATTCTTCTCCTTATTGGCGTAGAACCACTGCTTCGCTCTCCCCAAGAGTGAGAATGGGAAGAGGCGAAGTAGTATAGCATCTCCGGGGACATCCTTGATAGTGAATGTGCTACAAATCTCCGAGAAAGTGTTGGAGATGAGCACTAGCATCTTCATGGGCCTTCCCACGTAACCGGCTTGCTTGCACCATGTTGATTAGCGCAGGCTTGAGCTCAAAAGCTCCTTCGATGTCCGCACCGGTCCAGTCACGAATGTTATCCGTAGTGGAGCCGAGAACTCGCGGAGTGACTTGTTCGCCATGGCTTCAAACGCCGGTGTCAAGTCTCGAACGAAAGGTCGACTTTCTGCTTCTGACAAACTTCCAAGTTGAGTTGATGATGATGCTTTAGTGGTCTTCTTCAACTTGCTTCTGGCCTTCCTGAATAAAGCTTCTGGATCGTCAATATAATTATCAAGAAGAATTGTCTTTTTCATACATTACCCTGCATAAGATATAAAAATAGACGAAAGACAAGGGTAAGGCTGTATGAGTAGAGAATGGTGACAGTGCTCAATCTCATTATGTAGTGCAATGCTGCTCATTATCCATTGGCTTTCAACCTTCCCCGAACGGCGCCAAAAATGCTTGTTGATGTCTATTAAGTGCAACTGAAATAAGGAGGGTTCCGCAAGCGCGTAATATATCATCGTAGCATTTTAACCGGAGTAATCCAGGTATCGTTATTTATAATTTTACCACCGGAAGGGAATGCACTCGGATAATGAGTGATGAGCAATGCACATGCGATAATGGAGAGCTTAACCTTGTCTCTGTATCGATCATCTCATACAGGGTAAGTGTCACATAAAATATAGGAATGAATGATAAATGACATAAGATAAATGAGAGCATTTAGCCACATAAAATAATAGTAATAAGCCATCTCAACTTAGCACTCTAAGCTTATAACACTAGCATGGACTAGGACGATCTAGGGTATAATCCTATGTTATTCTAACTATAAAGTCAAAGCATACAATGATTAGTGCAAGAACATCTAGCAATCATGGCGGAAAAAGGTTACATCTATGCATAGTGATATTACCAGAGAAGACAAGAGACATAGCAATGACTTCAATGTAATAGGTTTGTTCTCGCTAGACCTATACTCGGGAGAAGGGCTACAAAGGACTCAACAGACTCGTCCACTCCCGCGATCTACCTCACGATCCGGAATATAGGGTGCAATCGCAGATAAATACGGTCTAGGCACCACGCCTACACAATATTTACCACTCACCCATCGATCTAATGAGCAAGCGCTATATGATCCTATGCATAAACATAATTCTAGTCCAACTATGCTAAACATATAATCAAAGTAAACTAAGAACAATATAATTGAGAACATAATCAAATAGAGCAAAGTCAAGTCTGATATAATAGAATAGAATAAAGTACTACTCATAGTATCACGAACAATGATGAATATTACAAGAATGTAAAGGGAATTACCAAGAACTCCGACAGATCCGGACTCCAAGCTAGGCTTGATTCCCTCTAGATCTATTCCTATGTAGCTATGCTACTAAACTATGGAGCTCTAATTGAGATGGTGGCTCAAGCTTCTCCGAATCCTCTCGATGAATGAAGAGAGAATGAATTAGGTTTCACCCGGGGGCCGGGGGCTCAATATATAGCCCCCTAGGATGAACCACAGCCCTCGGATCAAACCGACCTAAATGGACGATAATTATTCATCCTCAAAGGCGGTGGAGGCAGGATCCACGAGACTCCACCTGATTGGTGGAGATGGGGAGCCGGCCGACTCCCCCGGGCCGGCCGACCGGCCACCCCGCCAAAGGGGGCCCACCTTCGGGGGTCGCCTTCGGAGTCTTCTAGATTATACAATTTTACACGTTCGGTCTTTATCTCTATGTAATCATGACATGTGGGCCTCCTTTGGTTCTCTTTTTCGATAACCCCCGCAAAAATAGACAATCACCAAAACTCGTGGAATTCGGTCAAAGTAACCCCTATATCTAACATGTGAACTCATATTAGTCCTTTCTCTTGCTGCGTTGACGGTATAAAATTGATACTTAACGACCGTCAACAAACTCCCCCAAGCTTACCTTTTGCTCGTCCCCGAGCAAAGATAGACTCAAGATGGATCGGGAGTTGCTACAATGCTTTCACTCCTCACAAGTACACATGCGTTCAAACAAGAACTCTCCTCCGGATTAGAGTTGAACTATCCTGACTCAAAACTCACTCATATTACCTTTCACCATGGGGCTTGTAACCGTCACTTGGGTCTTGAGTAGTTGAAAGATAGAACGGTCAAGTCAAGCGCCATGTTTCTCGCTCTTTGATCAACTATTATCCCGGAGTTTTTTTTGCAAGGTTTTGAAATAAAACTCAGAGTTCCTTGTATGAACCTTTCAAGTCTCTCATTTGTGGTATTTCTCGGATCCTTTCTAAGGCATGAGTAATGTATGCCTTCTCTCTTTTCTCGAATATGTGGTATTTGTGGAACTAAGGCATAGTGAAAAGTGCCTTCTCTCTCTCACCCTACTTTCTAATAGGCTTATGTGGAGCTCATAGGTGGAGAGACACTCAAACTCACTTGCATATATTGCACGCTTAAGACATGGATCCAATAGGAACTAAAATAATAATAAAGTCATATGTGCATGTGAATGAGGAAGTGAAATGGATGATAAGATGATAATAGGATGATGATAGTATGATGGTGATAAGAAAATGATTATGAGGGGTACTCAACCGGTGAACATCTACTTCTACACTTGCTCCTTTGGGGATAACATGACTCCCTTTATTCGGAAACCTTGAAACTTCTTAAATGGAAGGACTTGGCTACTCTTTCTTTTTTTTTTTCTTTTTTTTTAAATAACCAATCCTCTAAAAATGAAACTTTAGCAACGGGAGTGTATAACTTGAAATGATAATGACTGGAGCTTTTATGTAGGCAATGAAACGGCAATGATTATTTCTAGATGTTCACTCCCGCATAGGAGTAGAACCTTTTCTCGGATGATGTGAAATGAATGGGTATGTATATGTGGATGGATGAATGGATGGATGCGTACTCCCAGTGGTAGGAGCAAGATAAGTGCGTATCTCTAGGGTAGAGACAAGACAATATGTGGGGAATGCGTACTCCCAGATAGGAGTAGCATAAGTGCGTATCTCCGTGGTAGAGATAGCACAATATGTGGTGGATATGGATCTATATGTGGGTGGTACTTCGAGGAACAAGTATAGCACAATGAATGTAGTATTTATAAAATGGGTGCATGCTTCGAGGACGTAAGTAGCATAGATCAATGGATGGAGAGCACATAGTATTGACTTTAACTCGCGTGACTAATTCCTTATGGGTCCACAAAAGATAACCACACTCAATGCCTATAAAGTCTACACTCAAACCTACAATATGATCTATATAAACAGATGGGTTTTCCTAATCTAGTAAGCATGAATATATGGCAGTGGTAGGAATTTGAACTCTCATCATAAAGGAACTCATCATGCAGAATTTAATATTTTCAAAGATAAATTCTCCGTAACTCTAGTATCTCTAGGAACAAGATGGACAGCAGCTCAAAACCTTCCCATATCATACCCGTCAACCACCTAGACTTAGATCAAGTGTTCGCTACCCACAAGTTTCAGTTCGAGCAAATCTCAAATCTAAACAAGCTTGTGTCCAAAACTCGGGAGAGTGCAAGGTTGAAAACTAGGTACTTGAAAGGAATTACGGCAGAAAGCAACTATTCATCATCTCCATGTAGAGTTTATTCTAGGGATCACTTTTAAAGACAGATTGCAAGAGCTCTCCAAAAGTAGAAAAGATAAATAAGGAAATCTTTCTCGGGTTTCTATGGTTATGCATCTTTTTTAGTTGTTTTAACAAAGCATACTTTAATAAAGCATAATTAGATAAGTTGGAGACACTTAGCTTGGTACACGGGGATGCTCTCCCCAAGCCGGATGTTGACATAGTCTACGATGTTGCCGACAGCACCGAAGACGTTCTAGTCCTCCAGAGTGTTGTAGATAGTTGCCGTTGGAGACAAAGATTCAATTGTCGCGGGCAAAGACTCCGACAGGGGACTGGATGTCCTTCGCTTGTTAGCTCTTCTTGATCCTTGATGTTCTATGAAGCTCAAAATAGACAACAAAGCTTGTGGAACTAATTAAGCGCTAGTGATAAAACCTCTAGGCCTTGGTTGTCTAGAACTTTCTTAACTTAGACTTGTTCTAACAGATCACAAGAATTATTTTTATCTTTTTATTATTTAAGGAATGCGACATTGGGGAAATAAATATGCCGAGAAATTATTTTTGTGCCACCACAAAGTGAATGACTATCCACATGGGGCTTGACGATTTTCTGATGCAAATGCACAACATCTTTATTTTCTTTTCAAATGCGGAGATAAAAGAGTAAAGATGCAACTAAGATGCAAGTAGGGAAATAAATATGCTAAGGTAAAAAATATAATGCTGAAAAGTAATGCTGATAAATACCAAGTTACCTCTTGGCGCGGCGTTCGGTGGTTTTAAGTCCTCCGAACAGACTTGTCATGTTCGCTCATTTTTCAAGGGGCGCATTGGCCGGCGCCTGATGATGTCGCCGTGTGTAGGAATTGATTCTGATTTTACTTTTATTTTTCACACCTTCTTTGTTGGAGAAGATGACCTTGAGGAGGAAGTTTCTTGGGGCACTTGGTTTTCTTCTGGTAGTACCTCTTCTTCTTTTACAATGTTCTTCTCTTCTGGGTACCGATCTTCATATCTTGACACTTCTCCCTCATAGTCACCCATCCATCTCGTAGTGATGTTCTTCTTGTTCGCGATGGGTATGCTGCCTTCTCCTTGCTCGTTCTTCTTGGGCTCCTCGATTATATAATTATTATTGAAGTAGCGGCGTACCTTCTCGTGGGAAAGTGGAAGTGAATCTCTCCCGTCCCAATGTAGATGATAGCTTTGGTGGTGTTCGTGAATGGTCTTCCTAGGATGATTGGAGGATCGTAGTCATCTCCCATATCGATGACTAGGAAGTCGTAGGGACATAATGGTCATCTATCCGGATGAGGACATCCTTCACTTCTCCTTCGACGAAGCGGAATGTCCGATCCGCCATCTTAGGTAGGCTCCAAAGGCATAGTGCCATATAGGTACTCATAAGTTACCTTGGCCATAATGTTGACGCCGACCCGGTGTCACGCATGCCTTTATTGAAAGAGCTTCGTTGATGGAGCATTGAATGGTTGGGACACCCGGGTCATCCTTCTTGATCGTACGTGGGGACCCGAGTAAGTGGTCATGCTCCTTATGGACTGCAGTGACCATCCTTACTCGTCTCCGCCTTCTTGGTCTTCTTATTCTTGTTCTTGCTCTTCTTAGCCGGACTCTTCTTCTTCTCACCGTTCACGATGAGGGTGTGCCGGGAACTGGCAAAGACTGCTCTTGAAGAAGAAGGTTTCTCTCTTGCCCTTGATGTTGAAGATGATCTTGGCGTTGTTGGCATACATGATGGCTCCAGCAGTTGTTCAAGAATGGTCATCCCTGCACGATAGGGGACCTTTCATCACCGCCGTATCTACTACCACGAAGTCTGCTGAACATACGAGTTGCCTACTCGTACACATATGTCTTCAAGCACTCCCAAAGGAACACGGAGTGACCGATCTCGCAAGCCGTAAGCACATGGTTGTGTATGCTAAGGGGCATCTCGAATAGCTTCTCATATATCACTCTTGGCATGATGTTGATGCTTGCACCGAAGTCACAGATTGCCTCATTAAAGTTAGTACTTCCAATGGAGATCGGAATGACCGGTCTCCCGGATCGCCCTTCTTGATTGGCGAGTTGAGTCAATCCATGACCCCTTCGATGGATCACTTCGGCTATCTTCTACATTGAATATATCAACAAGATTTGCGCTTCGAGCTCTTCGGGTTGTCCCGCGCTTACCTTGGCCAAGTGGAGGGAGCAAGGTTAACAAGCCGTTGTACCTCGCGACTCAAGTATCTTGTTGAAGCCGAGCCGACTCTTGATGGCATTGGAAAAGCCATCCATTCTGTTGCCGAGTGTCTCTAGGACCTTGTCATTTGATGTCGCCTTCTTGGACAAACATTGTCCATCATCTTGCCTTGATTCAAAGACTAACTCTCTCAAAGGCGGCTGGTTGTAATTATTGTAGGAGGAGTTGTTACCTTGATAGTTGCCCGAATAATTGCCCGAGTAGTTAGGCCTCTGGCTGTTGATTCCAACCTTGATTCCGCTGAGGATGGTAGTAATTATTATTGTTGTTGTTGTTGAGGTAGTTCACGTCCTCCTTCGCTACGGCAGCTAGCACCTGTGTGCCCAGTCTCTCCACACTCTTCACATGTCATGCGAGCATCATGTATATGCATGACTTCTTTCTTCTCTCGTGGCTCTCTCATCGAGCCTCTTCATTAGCAATCCATTTTGGCGCACAACATGTCTACCTCCTTCACCGGTGCATTCCTCCACCTCTCTTGCGGGTCTCGAGTTCTTTCTTCACTCCAACCTTGGTTGGATGCCATCTTCTCCACAAGAGCCGTGGGCTTGAGGAATAGTGAGTGATAAGAATGCACCTCCAAAGCAGCAGATCCATCGTCTCACGTGTGTCGTTGTCGAGCCCATGGTAGAATGTCTCGCATAAGCAGCCAATTCTCCATGCCATGATGAGGACACTCGAGGATGTAATCTTGAAAGCGCTCCCAAGCTTCGGGACAGCCTCATCATGGTGTTGCCGAAAGCTTGATATCTTCCCACGAAGAGCATTTGTCTTGCCCATGGGGAAAAACTTCGCCAAGAAATTGGTGGAACATAATGCCCACGTAGTATTCTTCTCCTTATTGGCGTAGAACCACGCTTTCGCTCTCCCCAAGAGTGAGAATGGGAAGAGGCGAAGTAGTATAGCATCTCTGGGGACATCCTTGATAGTGAATGTGCTACAAATCTCCGTAAAGTGTTGGAGATGAGCACTAGCATCTTCATGGGCCTTCCCACGTAACCGGCTTGCTTGCACCATGTTGATTAGCGCAGCTTGAGCTCAAAAGCTCCTTCGATGTCCGCAGCCGGTCCAAAGGCGAATGTTATCCGTAGTGGGAGCTGAGAACTCGCGGAGTGACTTGTTCGCCATGGCTTCAAACGCTGGTGTCAAGTCTCGAACGAAAGGTCGACTTTCTGCTTCTGACAAACTTCCAAGTTGAGTTGATGATGATGCTTTAGTGGTCTTCTTCAACTTGCTTCTGGCCTTCCTGAATAAAGCTTCTGGATCGTCAATATAATTATCAAGAAGAATTGTCTTTTTCATACATTACCCTGCATAAGATATAAAAATAGACGAAAGACAAGGGTAAGGCTGTATGAGTAGAGAATGGTGACAAAGTGCTCAATCTCATTATGTAGTGCAATGCTGCTCATTATCCATTGGCTTTCAACCTTCCCCGCAACGGCGCCAAAAATGCTTGTTGATGTCTATTAAGTGCAACTAAATAAGGAGGGTTCCGCAAGCGCACGTAATATATCATCGTAGCATTTTAACCGGGAGTAATCCAGGTATCGTTATTTATAATTTTACCACCGGGAAGGGAATGCACTGGATAATGAGTGATGAGCAATGCACATGCGATAATGGAGAGCTTAACCTTGTCTCGTATCGATCATCTCATACAGGGTAAGTGTCACATAAAATATAGGAATGAATGATAAATGACATAAGATAAATGAGAGCATTTAGCCACATAAAATAATAGTAATAAGCCATCTCAACTTAGCACTCTAAGCTTATAACACTAGCATGGACTAGGACGATCTAGGGTATAATCCTATGTTATTCTAACTATAAAGTCAAAGCATACAATGATTAGTGCAAGAACATCTAGCAATCATGGCGGAAAAGGTTACATCTATGCATAGTGATATTACCGAGAAGACAAGAGACATAGCAATGACTTCAATGTAATAGGTTTGTTCTCGCTAGACCTATACTCGGGAGAAGGGCTACAAAGGACTCAACAGACTCACACTCCCGCGATCTACCTCACGATCCGGAATATAGGGTGCAATCGCAGATAAATACGGTCTAGGCACCACGCCTACACAATATTTACCACTCACCCATCGATCTAATGAGCAAGCGCTATATGATCCTATGCATAAACATAATTCTAGTCCAACTATGCTAAACATATAATCAAAGTAAACTAAGAACAATATAATTGAGAACATAATCAAATAGAGCAAAGTCAAGTCTCGATATAATAGAATAGAATAAAGTACTACTCATAGTATCACGAACAATGATGAATATTACAAGAATGTAAAGGGGAATTACCAAGAACTCCGACAGATCCGGACTCCAAGCTAGGCTTGATTCCCTCTAGATCTATTCCTATGTAGCTATGCTACTAAACTATGGAGCTCTAATTGAGATGGTGGCTCGGCTTCTCCGAATCCTCTCGATGAATGAAGAGAGAATGAATTAGGTTTCACCCGGGGCCGGGGCTCAATATATAGCCCCCTAGGATGAACCACAGCCCTCGGATCAAACCGACCTAAATGGACGATAATTATTCATCCTCAAAGGCGGTGGAGGCAGGATCCACGAGACTCCACCTGATTGGTGGAGATGGGGAGTCGGCCGACTCCCCCCCGGGTCGGCCGACCGGCCACCCCGCTGTGGGGCCCACCTTCGGGGTCGCCTTCCGGAGTCTTCTAGATTATACAATTTTACACGTTCGGTCTTTATCTCTATGTAATCATGACATGTGGGCCTCCTTTGGTTCTCTTTCGATAACCCCCCGCAGTAAATAGACAATCACCAAAACTCGTGGAATTCCTCGCTGTAACCCCTATATCTAACAGTGAACTCATATTAGTCCTTTCTCTTGCTGCGTTGACGGCATAAAATTGATACTTAACGACCGTCAACAAACTCCCCCAAGCTTACCTTTTGCTCGTCCCTGAGCAAAGATAGACTCAGTGATGGATCAGGAGTTGCTACAATGCTTTCACTCCTCACAAGTACACATGCGTTCAAACAAGAACTCTCCTCCGGATTAGAGTTGAACTATCCTGACTCAAAACTCACTCATATTACCTTTCACCATGGGGCTTGTAACCGTCACTTGGGTCTTGAGTAGTTGAAAGATAGAACGGTCAAGTCAAGCGCCATGTTTCTCGCTCTTTGATCAACTATTATCCCGGAGTTTTTTTTTGCAAGGTTTTGAAATAAAACTCGAGTTCCTTGTATGAACCTTTCAAGTCTCTCATTTGTGGTATTTCGGATCCTTTCTAAGGCATGAGTAATGTATGCCTTCTCTCTTTCTCACAATATGTGGTATTTGTGGAACTAAGGCATAGTGAAAAGTGCCTTCTCTCTCTCACCCTACTTTCTAATAGGCTTATGTGGAGCTCATAGGTGGAGAGACACTCAAACTCACTTGCATATATTGCACAGCTTAAGACATGGATCCAATAGGAACTAAAATAATAATAAAGTCATATGTGCATGTGAATGAGGAAGTGAAATGGATGATAAGATGATAATAGGATGATGATAGTATGATGGTGATAAGAAAATGATTATGAGGGTACTCAACTGGTGAACATCTACTTCTACACTTGCTCCTTTGGGGATAACATGACTCCCTTTAATCGAAAGCCTTGAAACTTCTTAAATGGAAGGACTTGGCTACTCTTTCTTTTTTTTTCTCTCTTTTTTTTTTAAATAACCAATCCTCTAAAAATGAAACTTTAGCACAGGGAGTGTATAACTTGAAATGATAATGACTTTGGAGCTTTTTATGTAGGCAATGAAACGGCAATGATTATTTCTAGATGTTCACTCCTAATAGGAGTAGAACCTTTTCCGGATGATGTGAAATGAATGGGTATGTATACGTGGATGGATGAATGGATGGATGCGTACTCCCGGGTAGGAGCAAAGATAAGTGCGTATCTCTAGGGTAGAGACAAGACAATATGTGGGGAATGCGTACTCCCGGATAGCAGAGCATAAGTGCGTATCTCCGTGGTAGAGATAGCACAATATGTGGTGGATATGGATCTATATGTAGGTGGTACTTCGAGGAAACGTATAGCACGTAATGAATGTAGTATTTATAAAATGGGTGCGTGCTTCGAGGACGTATAGCATAGATCAATGGATGGAGAGCACATAGTATTGACTTTAACTCGCGTGACTAATTCCTTATGGGTCCACAAAAGATAACCACACTCAATGCCTATAAAGTCTACACTCAAACCTACAATATGATCTATATAAACAGATGGGTTTTCCTAATCTAGTAAGCATGAATATATGGTCATGGTAGGAATTTGAACTCTCATCATAAAGGAACTCATCATGCAGAATTTAATATTTTCAAAGATAAATTCTCCGTAACTCTAGTATCTCTAGGAACAAGATGGACAACGGCTCAAAACCTTCCCATATCATACCCGTCAACCACCTAGACTTAGATCAAGTGTTCGCTACCCACAAGTTTCAGTTTCGAGCAAATCTCAAATCTAAACAAGTTGTGTCCAAAACTCGGGAGAGTGCAAGGTTGAAAACTAGGTACTTGAAAGGAATTACGGCAGAGCAACTATTCATCATCTCCATGTAGAGTTTATTCTAGGGATCACTTTTAAAGACAGATTGCAAGAGCTCTCCAAAAGTAGAAAAGATAAATAAGGAAATCTTTCTGGGTTTCTATGGTTATGCATCTTTTTTAGTTGTTTTAACAAAGCATACTTTAATAAAGCATAATTAGATAAGTTGGAGACACTTAGCTTGGTACACGGGGGATGCTCTCCCCAAGCCGGATGTTGACATAGTCTACCGATGTTGCCGACAGTACCGAAGACGTTCTAGTCCTCCAGAGTGTTGTAGATAGTTGCCGTTGGAGACAAGATTCAATTGTCGCGGCAGCACTCCGACGGGGACTGGATGTCCTTCTCGCTTTGTTAGCTCTTCTTGATCCTTGATGTTCTATGAAGCTCAAAATAGACAACAAAGCTTGTGGAACTAATTAAGCGTTAGTGATAAAACCTCTAGGCCTTGGTTGTCTAGAACTTTCTTAACTTAGACTTGTTCTAACAGATCACAAGAATTATTTTTATCTTTTTATTATTTAAGGAATGCGATTGGGGAAATAAATATGCTTTGAGAAATTATTTTTGTGCCACCACAAGGTGAATGACTATCCACATGGGGCTTGACGATTTTCTGGATGCAAATGCACAACATCTTTATTTTCTTTTCAAATGCGGAGATAAAAGAGTAAAGATGCGACTAAGATGCAAGTAGGGAAATAAATATGCTAAGGTAAAAAATATAATGCTGAAAAGTAATGCCGATAAATACCAAGTTACCTCTTGGCGCGGCGTTCGGTGGTTTTAAGTCCTCCGAACAGGACTTGTCATGTTCGCTCATTTTTCAAGGGGCGCATTGGCTGGCGCCTCGGATGATGTCGCCTCGTGTGTAGGAATTGATTCTGATTTTACTTTTATTTTTCACACCTTCTTTGTTGGAGAAGATGACCTTGAGGAGGAAGTTTCTTGGGGCACTTGGTTTTCTTCTGGTAGTACCTCTTCTTCTTTTACAATGTTCTTCTCTTCTGGGTACCGATCTTCATATCTTGACACTTCTCCCTCATAGTCAGCCCATCCATCTGTAGTGATGTTCTTCTTGTTCTGGCGATGGGTATGCTGCCTTCTCCTTGCTCTGTTCTTCTTGGGCTCCTCAGTGATTATATAATTACTGTTGAAGTAGCGGCGTACCTTCTCAGTGGGAAAGTGGAAGTGAATCTCTCCTGTCCCAATGTAGATGATAGCTTTGGTGGTGTTCAGGAATGGTCTTCCTAGGATGATTGGAGGATCGTAGTCGTCTCCCATATCGATGACTAGGAAGTCAGTAGGGACATAATGGTCATCTATCTGGATGAGGACATCCTTCACTTCTCCTTCGACGAAGCGGAATGTCTGATCTGCCATCTGCAGCTGTGCATAGGTAGGCTCCAAAGGCATAGTGCCATATAGGTACTCATAAGTTACCTTGGCCATAATGTTGACGCCCGACCCGGTGTCACGAGCATGCCTTTATTGAAAGAGCTTCGTTGATGGAGCATTGAATGGTTGGGACACCTGGGTCATCCTTCTTGATCGTACGTGGGGACTCGAGTAAGTGGTCATGCTCCTTATGGACCGCGGTGACCATCCTTACTCGTCTCCGCCTTCTTGGTCTTCTTATTCTTGTTCTTGCTCTTCTTAGCCGGACTCTTCTTCTTCTCACTGCGTTCGCACGATGAGGGTGTGCTGAAACCGCAAGACTGCTCTTGAAGAAGAAGGTTTCTCTCTTGCCCTTGATGTTGAAGATGATCTTGGCGTGTTGGCATACATGATGGCTCCAGCAAGTGTTCAAGAATGGTCGTCCTGCAATGATAGGGGACCTTTCATCACCGCTCGTATCTACTACCACGAAGTCTCGGCGGAACATACGAGTTGCCTACTCGTACACATATGTCTTCAAGCACTCCCAAAGGAACACGGAGTGACCGATCTCGCAAGCCGTAAGCACATGGTTGTGTATGCTAAGGGGCATCTCGAATAGCTTCTCATATATCACTCTTGGCATGATGTTGATGCTTGCACCGAAGTCACAGCATTGCCTCATTAAAGTTAGTACTTCCAATGGAGATCGGAATGACCGGTCTCCCGGATCGCCCTTCTTGATTGGCGTAGAGTTGAGTCAATCCATGACCCCTTCGATGGATCACTTCGGCTATCTTCTACATTGAATATATCAACAAGATTTGCGCTTCGAGCTCTTCGGGTTGTCCCGCCAGCTTACCTTGGCCGGGAGGGAGCAAGGTTAACAAGCTGTTGTACCCGCGACTCAAGTATCTTGTTGAAGCCGAGCCGACTCTTGATGGCATTGGAAAAGCCATCCATTCTCGTTGTTGAGTGTCTCTAGGACCTTGTCATTTGATGTCGCCTTCTTGGACAGATTGTCCATCATCTTGCCTTGATTCAAGACTAACTCTCTCAAAGGCGGCCGGTTGTAATTATTGTAGGAGGAGTTGTTACCTTGATAGTTGCCTCGAATAATTGCCCGAGTAGTTAGGCCTCTTGATTCCAACCTTGATTCTCGCGAGGATGGTAGTAATTATTATTGTTGTTGTTGTTGTTGAGGTAGTTCACGTCCTCCTTCAAACGCGCTAGCACCTGCCTGCCCGCCTCTCCACACTCTTCACATGTCATGCGAGCATCATGTATATGCATGACTTCTTTCTTCTCTCGTGGCTCTCTCATCGAGCCTCTTCATTAGCAGATCCATTTTGGCAGACAACATGTCTACCTCCTTCACCGGTGCATTCCTCCACCTCTCTTGCGGGTCTCGAGTTCTTTCTTCACTCCAACCTTGGTTGGATGCCATCTTCTCCACAAGAGCCGTGGCCTCGAGGAATAGTGAGTGATAAGAATGCACCTCCAGCAGCAAAGATCCATCGTCTCACGTGTGTCGTTGTTAAGCCCATGGTAGAATGTCTCGCATAAGCACCAATTCTCCATGCCATGATGAGGACACTCGAGGATGTAATCTTGAAAGCGCTCCCAAGCTTCTAGGGACAGCCTCATCATGGTGTTGCCGAAAGCTTGATATCTTCCCACGAAGAGCATTTGTCTTGCCCATGGGGAAAAACTTCGCCAAGAAATTGGTGGAACATAATGCCCACGTAGTATTCTTCTCCTTATTGGCGTAGAACCATCGCCGCTCTCCCCAAGAGTGAGAATGGGAAGAGGCGAAGTAGTATAGCATCTCTCGGGGACATCCTTGATAGTGAATGTGCTACAAATCTCCGTAAAGTGTTGGAGATGAGCACTAGCATCTTCATGGGCCTTCCCACGTAACCGGCTTGCTTGCACCATGTTGATTAGCGCAGGCTTGAGCTCAAAAGCTCCTTCGATGTCCGCAATGTCCAAAGGCGAATGTTATCCGTAGTGGAGCCGAGAACTCGCGGAGTGACTTGTTCGCCATGGCTTCAAACGCTGGTGTCAAGTCTCGAACGAAAGGTTGACTTTCTCGCTTTCCGACAAACTTCCAAGTTGAGTTGATGATGATGCTTTAGTGGTCTTCTTCAACTTGCTTCTGGCCTTCCTGAATAAAGCTTCTGGATCGTCAATATAATTATCAAGAAGAATTGTCTTTTTCATACATTACCCTGCATAAGATATAAAAATAGACGAAAGACAAGGGTAAGGCCGTATGAGTAGAGAATGGTGACAAAGTGCTCAATCTCATTATGTAGTGCAATGCTGCTCATTATCCATTGGCTTTCAACCTTCCCCGGCAACGGCGCCAAAAATGCTTGTTGATGTCTATTAAGTGCAACCGAAATAAGGAGGGTTCCGCAAGCGCACGTAATATATCATCGTAGCATTTTAACCGGGAGTAATCCAGGTATCGTTATTTATAATTTTACCACCGGGAAGGGAATGCACTGGATAATGAGTGATGAGCAATGCACATGCGATAATGGAGAGCTTAACCTTGTCTCGTATCGATCATCTCATACAGGTAAGTGTCACATAAAATATAGGAATGAATGATAAATGACATAAGATAAATGAGAGCATTTAGCCACATAAAATAATAGTAATAAGCCATCTCAACTTAGCACTCTAAGCTTATAACACTAGCATGGACTAGGACGATCTAGGGTATAATCCTATGTTATTCTAACTATAAAGTCAAAGCATACAATGATTAGTGCAAGAACATCTAGCAATCATGGCGGAAAAGGTTACATCTATGCATAGTGATATTACCGAGAAGACAAGAGACATAGCAATGACTTCAATGTAATAGGTTTGTTCTCGCTAGACCTATACTCTTAGAAGGGCTACAAAGGACTCAACAGACCGGCTACTCCCGCGATCTACCTCACGATCCGGAATATAGGGTGCAATCGCAGATAAATACGGTCTAGGCACCACGCCTACACAATATTTACCACTCACCCATCGATCTAATGAGCAAGCGCTATATGATCCTATGCATAAACATAATTCTAGTCCAACTATGCTAAACATATAATCAAAGTAAACTAAGAACAATATAATTGAGAACATAATCAAATAGAGCAAAGTCAAGTCTGATATAATAGAATAGAATAAAGTACTACTCATAGTATCACGAACAATGATGAATATTACAAGAATGTAAAGGGGAATTACCAAGAACTCCGACGTATCCGGACTCCAAGCTAGGCTTGATTCCCTCTAGATCTATTCCTATGTAGCTATGCTACTAAACTATGGAGCTCTAATTGAGATGGTGGCTCGGCTTCTCTCGAATCCTCTCGATGAATGAAGAGAGAATGAATTAGGGTTTCACCCGGGGGCCAGGGGCTCAATATATAGCCCCCTAGGATGAACCACCCCTGATCAAACCGACCTAAATGGATGATAATTATTCATCCTCAAAGGCGGTGGAGGCAGATCCACGAGACTCCACCCGATTGGTGGAGATGGGGAGTCGGCCGACTCCCCCTCGGGTCGGCCGACCGGCCACCCCGCTGTGGGGCCCACCTTTCGGGGTCGCCTTCGGAGTCTTCTAGATTATACAATTTTACCCGTTCGGTCTTTATCTCTATGTAATCATGACATGTGGGCCTCCTTTGGTTCTCTTTCCGATAACCCCCGCAAAATAGACAATCACCAAAACTCGTGGAATTCTCAAGGCCGCTGTAACCCCTATATCTAACAGTGAACTCATATTAGTCCTTTCTCTTGCTACGTTGACGGTATAAAATTGATACTTAACGACCGTCAACTTCTAAGGCATGAGTAATGTATGCCTTCTCTTTCTCTAATATGTGGTATTTGTGAAACTAAGGCATAGTGAAAAGTGCCTTCTCTCTCTCCACCCTACTTTCTAATAGGCTTATGTGGAGCTCATAGGTGGAGACACTCAAACTCACTTGCATATATCGTACGCTTAAGACATGGATCCAATAAGGAACTAAAAATAATAATAAAGTCATATGTGCATGTGAATGAGGAAGTGAAATGGATGATAAGATGATAATAGGGATGATGATAGTATGATGGTGATAAGAAATGATTATGAGGGCAGGTACCCAACTCGTGAACATCTACTTCTACACTTCGTCTCCTTTGGGGATAACATGACTCTTTATTCTAAGCCTTTGAAACTTCTTAAATGGAAGGACTTGGCTACTACTTCTTTTTTTTTTTCTCTTTTTTTTTAAATAACCAATCCTGAAAACGAAACTTTAGCACAGGAGTGTATAACTTGAAATGATAAT